>CM048842.1:36985957-37688326 GCA_026545765.1 Plantago major
CAAACAACACTACTTGAGAGATAAAAACAACACACTAAAGGAGTGAGATGAACAACAAACGTATAAATCTACTTGAGAGTTAAGCTACACACTAAAGGAGTGGGATAGACAACAATCGAACAACACTACTTGAGAGATAAAAAACACACACTAAAGGAGAGGGATGAACAACAAACGTATGAATCTACTTGAAAGTTAAGCTACACACTAAAGGAGTGGGATAGACAACAATCGAACAACACACTAAAGGAGTGAGATGAACAACAAACGTATAAATCTACTTGATAGTTAAGCTACACACTAAAGGAGTGAGATAGACAACAATCGAACAACACTACCTGAGAGATAAAAACAACACACTAAATGAGAGGGATGAACCACAAAGGTATAAATCTACTTGAGAGTTAAGCATCATACTAAAGGAGTGGGATAGACAACAAACGAACAACTCTACTTGAGAGATAAAAATAACACACTAAAGGAGAGGGATGAACAACAAACGTATAAATCTACTTGAGAGTTAAGCTAGACACTAAACGAGTGGGATAGACAACAATCGAACAACACTACTTGAGAGATAAAAACAACACACTAAAGGAGTGAGATGAACAACAAACGTATAAATCTACTTGAGAGTTAAGCTACACACTAAAGGAGTGGGATAGACAACAATCGAACAACACAACTTGAGAGATAAAAACAACATACTAAATGAGAGGGATGAACCACAAAGGTATAAATCTAGTTGAGAGTTAAGCAACATACTAAAGGAGTGGGATAGACAACAAACGAAAACCTCTACTTGAGAGATAAAAACAACACACTAAAGGAGACGGATGAACAACAAACGTATAAATCTACTTGAGGGTTAAGCTACACACTAAAGGAGTGGGATAGACTACAATCGAACAACACTACTTGAGAGATAAAAACAACACACTAAAGGAGTGAGATGAATAACAAACGTATAAATCTACTTGAGAGTTAAACAACACACAGAAGGTGTGGGATAGACAACAAAATAACTCTACTTGAGAGATAAAAATAACACACTAAAGGAGAGGGATGAACAACAAACGTATAAATCTACTTGAGAGTTAAGCTACACACTAAAGGAGTGGGATAGACAACAAACGAACAACTCTACTTGAGAGATAAAAACAACACACTAAAGGAGAGGGATGAACAACAAACGTATAAATCTACTTGAGAGTTAAGCTACACACTAAAGGTGGGATGAACAACAATCGAACAATTCTACTTGAGAGATAAAACAACACACTAAAGGAGTGAGATGAACAACAAACGTATAAATCTACTTGAGAGTTAAGCAACACACTAAAGGAGTGGGATAGACAACAATCGAACAACACTACTTGAGAGATAAAAACAACACACTAAAGGAGAGGGATGAACAACAAACGTATAAATCTACTTGAGAGTTAAGCTACACACTAAAGGAGTGGGATAGACAACAATCGAACAACACTACTTGAGAGATAAAAACAACACACTAAAGGAGTGAGATGAACAACAAACGTATAAATCTACTTGAGAGTTAAGCTACACACTAAAGGAGTGAGATGAACAACAAACGTATAAATCTACTTGAGAGATAAAAACAACACACTAAAGGAGAGGGATGAACAACAAACGTATAAATCTACTTGAGAGTTAAGCTACACATTAAACGAGTGGGATAGACAACAATCGAACAACACTACTTGAGAGATAAAAACAACACACTAAAGGAGAGGGATGAACAACAAACGTATAAATCTACTTGAGAGTGAAGCTACACACTAAAGTAGTGGGATAGACAACAACCGAACAACACTACTTGAGAGATAAAAACAACACACTAAAGGAGAGGGATGAACAACAAACGTATAAATCTACTTGAGAGTTAAGGAACACACTTATGGAGTGGGATAGACAACAATCGAACAACACTACTTGAGAGATAAAAACAACACACTAAAGGAGAGGGATGAACAACAAACGTACAAATCTACTTGAGAGTTAAGAAACACACTAATGGAGTGGGATATACAACAATCGAACAACTCTACTTGAGATATAAAAACAACACACTAAAGGAGAGGATGAACAACAAACGTATAAATCTACTTGAGAGTTAAGCTACACTCTAAAGGAATGGGATAGACAACAAAAGAACAATTCTACTCGAGAGATAAAAACAACAAACTAAAGGAGAGGGATGTACAACAAATGTATAAATCTACTTGAGAGTTAACCAACACATTAAAGGAGTGGGATAGACAACAAAAGAACAATTCTACTGGAGAGATGAAAACAACACACTAAAGGTGAGGGACGAACAACAATGGAATTACTCTACTTGAGAGTTAAGCTACACACAAAAGGAGTGGGATAGACAAAAATCGAACAACACTACTTGAGAGATAAAAACAACACACTAAACGAGAGGAATGAACAACAAACGTATAAATCTGGTTGAGAGTTAAACAACACACAGAAGGAGTGGGATAGACAACAAGCGAACAACTCTACTTGAGAGATAAAAACAACACACTAAAGGAGAGGGATGAACAACAAACGTATAAATCTACTTGAGAGTTAAGCTACACACTAAACGAGTGGGATAGACAACAATCGAACAACACTACTTGAGAGATAAAAACAACACACTAAAGGGGTGAGATGAACAACAAACGTATAAATCTAGTTGAGAGTTAAGCTACACACTAAAGGAGTGGGATAGACAACAATCGAACAACACTGCTTGAGAGATAAAAACAACACACTAAAGGAGAGGGATGAACTACAAACGTATAAATCTACTTGAGAGTTAAGCAACACACTAAAGGAGTGGGATAGACAACAAACGAGCAACTCTACTTGAGAGATAAAAACAACACACTAAAGGAGAGGGATGAACAACAAACGTATAAATCTACTTGAGAGTTAAGCTACACACTAAACGAGTGGGAAAGCCAACAATCGAACAACACTACTTGAGACATAAAAACAACACACTAAAGGAGAGATGAACAACAAACGTATAAATCTACTTGAGAGTTAAGCTACACACTAAGCAGTGGGATAGACAACAATCGAACAACACTACTTGAGAGATAAAAACAACACACTGAAGGAGAGGATGAACAACAAGCGTATAAATCTACTTGAGAGTTAAGCTACACACTAAAGGAGTGGGATGATGAACAACAATCGAACAACACTACTTGAGAGATAAAAACAACACACTAAAGGAGAGGATGAACAACAAGCGTATAAATCTACTTGAGAGTTAAGCTACACACTAAAGGAATGGGATAGACAACAATCGAACAACACTACTTGAGAGATAAAAAACACACACTAAAGGAGTGGGATGAACAACAAACGTATAAATCTACTTGAGAGTTAAGCTACACACTAAAGGAATGGAATAGACAACAATCGAACAACTCTACTCGAGAGTTAAAAACAACACACTAAAGGAGAGGGATGAGCAACCAACGTATAAATCTACTTGAGAGTTAAGCTACACATTAAAGGTGGGATGAACAACAATCGAACAACACTACTTGAGAGATAAAAACAACACACTAAAGGAGGGATGAACAACAAGCGTATAAATCTACTTGAGAGTTAAGCTACACACTAAGGAGTGGGATAGACAACAATCGAACAACACTACTTGAGAGATAAAAACAACACACTAAAGGAGAGGTATGAAGAACAAACGTAAAAATCTACTTGAGAGTTTAGCTACACACTGAACGAGTGGGATAGACAACAATCGAACAACACTACTTGAGAGATAAAAACAACACACTAAAGGAGTGGGATGAACAACAATCGAACAACACTACTTGAACAACAATCGAACAACTCTACTAGAGAGATAAAAACAACACACTAAAGGAGAGGGATGAACAACAAACGTATAAATCTACTTGAGAGTTAAGGAACACACTAAAGGAGTGGGATGAACAACGAACGTATAAATCTACTTGAGAGTTAAAAACAACACACTAAAGGAGAGGGATGAACAACAAACGTATAAATCTACTTGAGAGTTAAGCTACACACTAAAGAGTGGGATGAACAACAATCGAACAACACTACTTGAGAGATAAAAACAACACACTAAAGGTGAGATGAACAACAAGCGTATAAATCTACTTGAGAGTTTAGCTACACACTGAACGAGTGGGATAGACAACAATCGAACAACACTACTTGAGAGATAAAAATAACACACTAAATGAGAGGGATGAATAACAAACGTAAAAATCTACTTGAGAGTTTAGCTACACACTGAACGAGTGGGATAGACAACAATCGAACAACACTACTTGAGAGATAAAAACAACACACTAAAGGAGAGGGATGAACAACAAACGTATAAATCTACTTGAGAGTGAAGCTACACACTAAAGGAGTGGGATAGACAACAATCGAACAACACTACTTGAGAGATAAAAACAACACACTAAAGGAGAGGGATGAACAACAAACGTATAAATCTACTTTAGAGTTAAGCTACACACTAAAGAGTGGGATGACAACAATCGAACAACACTACTTGAGAGTTAAAAACAACACACTAAAGGAGAGGATGAACAACAAGCGTATAAATCTACTTGAGAGTTAAGCTACACACTAAAGAGTGGGATAGACAACAACCGAACAACACTACTTGAGAGATAAAAACAACACACTAAAGAAGAGGGATGAACGACAAACGTATAAATCTACTTGAGAGTTAAGCTACACACTAAAGGAGTGGGACAGACAACAATCGAACAACACTACTTGATAGATAAAAACAACACACTAAAGGAGAGATGAACAACAACCGTATAAATCTACTTGAGAGTTAAGCTACACACTAAAGGAGTGGGATAGACAACAATCGAACAACACTACTTGAGAGATAAAAACAACACACTAAAGGAGAGGATGAACAACAAGCGTATGAATCGACATGAGAGTTAAGCAACACACTAAAGGAGTGGGATAGACAACAAACGAACAACACTACTTGAGAGATAAAACAACACACTAAAGGAGAGGATGAACAACAAGCGTATAAATCTACTTGAGGTTAAGCTACACACTAAAGGAGTGGGATGAACAACAATCGAACAACACTACTTGAGAGATAAAAACAACACACTAAAGGAGGTGAGATGAACAACAAGCGTATAAATCTACTTGAGAGTTAAGCACACACTAAAGGAGTGGGATAGACAACAATCGAACAACTCTACTTGAGAGATAAAAACAACACACTAAAGGAGAGGGATGAACAACAAACGTATAAATCTACTTGAGAGTTAAGCTACACACTAAACGAGTGGGATAGACAACAATCGAACAACTCTACTTGAGAGATAAAAACAACACACTAAAGGAGGGATGAACAACAAACGTATAAATCTACTTGAGAGTTAAGCTAGACACTAACGAGTGGGATAGACAACAATCGAACAACACTACTTGAGAGATAAAAACAACACACTAAAGGAGTGAGATGAACAACAAACGTATAAATCTACTTGAGAGTTAAGCTACACACTAAAGGAGTGGGATAGACAACAATCGAACAACACTACTTGAGAGATAAAAACAACACACTAAAGGAGAGGGATGAACAACAAACGTATAAATCTACTTGAGAGTTAAGCTACGCACTAAAGGAGTGGGATAGACAACAATCGAACAACACTACTTGAGAGAAAAAAAAAACACACTAAAGGAGTGAGATGAACAACAAACGTATAAATCTACTTGAGAGTTAAGCTACACACTAAAGGAGTGGGATAGACAACAAACGAACAACTCTACTTGAGAGATAAAAACAACACACTAAAGGAGAGGGATGAACAACAAACGTATAAATCTACTTGAGAGTTAAGCTACACACTAAACGAGTGGGATATACAACAATCGAACAACACTACTTGAGAGATAAAAACAACACACTAAAGGAGTGAGATGAACAACAAACGTATAAATCTACATGAGAGTTAAGCTACACACTAAACGAGTGGGATAGACAACAATCGAACAACACTAGTTGAGAGATAAAAACAACACACTAAAGGAGTGAGATGAACAACAAACGTATAAATCTACTTGAGAGTGAAGCTACACACTAAAGGAGTGGGATAGACAACAATCGAACAACACTACTTGAGAGATAAAAACAACACACTAAATGAGGGATGAACAACAAGCGTATAAATCTACTTGAGAGTTAAGCATCAGACTAAAGGAGTGGGATAGACAACAAGCGAACAACTCTACATGAGAGATAAAAACAACACACTAAAGGAGAGGATGAACAACAAGCGTATAAATCTACTTGAGAGTTAAGCTACACACTAAGCAGTGGGATGAACAACAATCGAACAACACTACTTGAGAGATAAAAACAACACACTAAAGGAGAGATGAACAACAAGCGTATAAATCTACTTGAGAGTTAAGCTACACACTAAAGGAGAGGGATGAACAACAATCGAACAACACTACTTGAGAGATAAAAAACACACACTAAAGGAGTGGGATGAACAACAAACGTATAAATCTACTTGAGAGTTAAGCTAGACACTAAACGAGTGGGATAGACAACAATCGAACAACTATACCTGAGAGATAAAAACAACAAACTAAGGGAGAGGGATGAACAACAAACGTATAAATCTACTTGAGAGTTAAGCTACACACTAAAGAGTGGGATGAACAACAATCGAACAACACTACTTGAGAGATAAAAACAACACACTAAAGGTGAGATGAACAACAAGCGTATAAATCTACTTGAGAGTTAAGCTACACACTAAAGAGTGGGATAGACAACAATCGAACAACACTACTTGAGAGATAAAAACAACACACTAAAGGAGAGGATGAACAACAAGCGTATAAATCTACTTGAGAGTTAAGCTACACACTAAAGAGTGGGATAGACAACAATCGAACAACACTCCTTGAGAGATAAAAACAACACACTAAAAGGTGAGATGAACAACAAGCGTATAAATCTACTTGAGAGTTAAGCAACACACTAAAGGAGTGGGATAGACAACAATCGAACAACACTACTTGAGAGATAAAAACAACACACTAAAGGAGAGGGATGAACAACAAACGTATGAATCTACTTGAGAGTTAAGCAACACACTAAAGGAGTGGGATAGACAACAAACGAACAACTCTACTTGAGAGATAAAAACAACACACTAAAGGAGAGGGATGAACAACAAACGTATAAATCTACTTGAGAGTTAAGCTACACACTAAGCAGTGGGATGAACAACAATCGAACAACACTACTTGAGAGATAAAAACAACACACTAAAGGTGAGATGAACAACAAGCGTATAAATCTACTTGAGAGTTAAGCTACACACTAAAGGAGTGGGATAGACAACAATCGAACAACACTACTTGAGAGATAAAAACAACACACTAAATGAGAGGGATGAACAACAATCGTATAAATCAACTTGAGAGTTAAGCATCACACTAAAGTGGGATAGACAACAAACGAACAACTCTACTTGAGAGATAAAAACAACACACTAAAGGAGAGGGATGAACAACAAGCGTATAAATCTACTTGAGAGTTAAGCTACACACTAAGCAGTGGGATGACAACAATCGAACAACACTACTTGAGAGATAAAAACAACACACTAAAGGAGAGGGAAGAACAACAAACGTATAAATCTACTTGAGAGTTAAGCTACACACTAAAGGAGTGAGATAGACAACAAACGAACAACTCTACTTGAGAGATAAAAACAACACACTAAAGGAGTGAGATGAACAACAAACGTATAAATCTACTTGAGAGTTAAGCTACACAGTAAAGGAGTGGGATAAACCACAATCGAACAACACTACTTGAGAGATAAAAACAACACACTAAAGGAGTGAGATGAACAACAAACGTATAAATCTACTTGAGAGTTAAGCTACACACTAAACGAGTGGGATGGACAACAATCGAACAACACTACTTGAGAGATAAAAACAACACACTAAAGGAGTGAGATGAACAACAAGCGTATAAATCTACTTGAGAGTTAAGCTACGCACTAAAGGTGCGGGATAGACAACAATCGAACAACACTACTTGAGAGATAAAAACAACACACTAAAGATTGAGATGAACAACAAACGTGTAAATCTACTTGAGAGTTAAGCAACACACTAAAGGTGGGATAGACAACAATCGAACAACACTACTTGAGAGATAAAAAACAACACAAAAAAGGTGTGGGATAAAAAAAAAAACTAAAAATCTACTTGTGAGTAAGGAAACACACTAAAGGAGTGGGATAGGCAACAAGCGAACAACTCTACTTGAGAGATAAAACAACACACTAAAGGAGAGGGATGAACAACAAGCGTATAAATCTACTTGAGAGTTAAGCTACACACTAAGCAGTGGGATAGACAACAATTGAACAACACTACTTGAGAGATAAAAACAACACACTCAAGAGTGAGATGAACAACAAACGTATAAATCTACTTGATAGTTAAGCTACACACTAAAGGAGTCGGATAATCAACAATCGAACAACACTACTTGAGAGATAAAAACAACACACTAAAGGAGTGGGATGAACAACAAACGTATAAATCTACATGAGAGTTAAGCAACACACTAAAGGAGTGGGATAGACAACAATCGAACAACTCTACTTGAGAGATAAAAACAACACACAAAAGGAGAGGGATGAACAACAAACGTATAAATCTACTTGAGAATTAAGCTACACACTAAATGAGTGGGATAGACAACAATCGAACAACACTACATGAGAGATAAAAACAACGCACTAAAGCAGTGAGATGAACAACAAACGTATAAATCTACTTGAGAGTTAAGCTAGACACTAAACGAGTGGGATAGACAACAATCGAACAACACTACTTGAGAGATAAAAACAACACACAAAAGGAGAGGGATGAACAACAAACGTATAAATATACTTGAGAGTTAAGCAACACACTAAAGGAGTGGGATAGTCAACAAACGAACAACTCTACTTGAGTGATAAAAACAACACACTAAAGGAGAGGGATGAACAACAAACGTATAAATCTACTTGAGAGTTAAGCTAGACACTAAACGAGTGGGATAGACAACAATCGAACAACACTACTTGAGAGATAAAAAAACACACACTAAAGGAGTGGGATGAACAACAAACGTATAAATATACTTGAGAGTTAAGCAACACACTAAAGGAGTGGGATAGTCAACAAACGAACAACTCTACTTGAGTGATAAAAACAACACACTAAAGGAGAGGGATGAACAACAAACGTATGAATCTACATGAGAGTTAAGCAACACACTAAAGGAGTGGGATAGACAACAAACGAACAACTCTACTTGAGAGATAAAAACAACACACTAAAGGAGTGAGATGAACAACAAACGTATAAATCTACTTGAGAGTTAAGCTACACACTAAACGAGTGGGATAGACAACAATCGAACAACACTACTTGAGAGATAAAAACAACACACTAAAGAGTGAGATGAACAACAAACGTATAAATCTACTTGATAGTTAAGCTACACACTAAAGGAGTGAGATAGACAACAATCGAACAACACTACTTGAGAGATAAAAACAACACACTAAAGGAGAGGGATGAACAACAAACGTATAAATCTACTTGAGAGTTAAGCTACACACTAAAGGAGTGGGATAGACAACAATCGAACAACTCTACTTGAGAGATAAAAACAACACACTAAAGGAGAGGGATGAACAACAAACGTATAAATCTACTTGAGAGTTAAGCTACACACTAAACGAGTGGGATAGACAACAATCGAACAACACTACTTGAGAGATAAAAACAACACACTAAAGGAGAGGGATGAACAACAAACGTATAAATCTACTTGAGAGTTAAGCTACACACTAAACGAGTGGGATAGACAACAATCGAACAACACTACTTGAGAGATAAAAACAACACACTAAAGGAGTGAGATGAACAACAAACGTATAAATCTACTTGAGAGTTAAGCTACACACTAAAGGAGTGGGATAGACAACAATCGAACAACACTACTTGAGAGATAAAAACAACACACTAAATGAGAGGGATGAACCACAAAGGTATAAATCTACTTGAGAGTTAAGCATCAGACTAAAGGAGTGGGATAGACAACAAACGAACAACTCTACTTGAGAGATAAAAATAACACACTAAAGGAGAGGGATGAACAACAAACGTATAAATCTACTTGAGAGTTAAGCTACACACTAAACGAGTGGGATAGACAACAATCGAACAACACTACTTGAGAGATAAAAACAACACACTAAAGAGTGAGATGAACAACAAATGTATAAATCTACTTGATAGTTAAGCTACACACTAAAGGAGTGAGATAGACAACAATCGAACAACACTACTTGAGAGATAAAAACAACACACTAAATGAGAGGGATGAATAACAAACGTAAAAATCTACTTGAGAGTTAAGGAACACACTAAAGGAGTGGGATAGACAACAATCGAACAACACTACTTGAGAGATAAAAACAACACACTAAAGGAATGGGATGAACAACAAACGTATAAATCTACTTGAGAGTTAAGCTACACACTAAAGGAGTGGGATAGACAACAATCGAACAACACTACTTGAGAGATAAAAACAACATACTAAAGGAGAGATGAACAACAAGCGTATAAATCTACTTGAGAGTTAAACAACACTAAAGGTGTGGGATAGACAACAAAAAACAACTACTTGAGAGATAAAAACAACACACTAAAGGTGAGGGATGAACAACAAACGTATAAATCTACTTGAGAGTTAAGCTACACACTAAAGGAGTGGGATAGACAACAATCGAACAACTCTACTTGAGAGATAAAAACAACACACTAAAGAGATGGATGAACAACAAGCGTATAAATCTACTTGAGAGTTAAGCTACACACTAAAGGAGTGGGATGAACAACAATCGAACAACACTACTTGAGAGATAAAAACAACACACTAAAAAGGTGGGATGAACAACAAGCGTATAAATCTACTTGAGAGTTAAGCTACACACTAAAGGAGTGGGATAGACAACAATCGAACAACTCTACTTGAGAGATAAAAACAACACACTAAAGGAGAGGGATGAACAACAAACGTATAAATCTACTTGAGAGTTAAGCTACACACTAAACGAGTGGGATAGACAACAATCGAACAACACTACTTGAGAGATAAAAACAACACACTAAAGGAGTGAGATGAACAACAAACGTATAAATCTACTTAAATCTACTTTAGAGTTAAGCAACACACTAAAGGAGCGGGATAGACAACAAACGAACAACTCTAATTGAGAGATAAAAACAACACACTAAAGGAGTGGGATGAACAACAAACGTATAAATCTACTTGAGAGTTAAGGAACACACTAAAGGAGTGGGATAGACAACAATCGAACAACACTACTTGAGAGATAAAACAACACACTAAAGGAGTGGGATGAACAACGAACGTATAAATCTACTTGAGAGCTAAGCAACACACTAAAGGAGTGGGATAGACAACAAAAGAACAAGTCTACTTGAGAGATAAAAATGACACACTAAAGGAGAGGGATGAACAACAAACGTATAAATCTACTTGAGAGTTAAGCTACACACTAAACGAGTGGGATAGACAACAATCGAACAATTCTACTTGAGAGATAAAAACAACACACTAAAGGAGTGAGATGAACAACAAACGTATAAATCTACTTGAGAGTTAAGCTACACACTAAAGGAGTGAGATGAACAACAAACGTATAAATCTACTTTAGAGTTAAGCTACACACTAAACGAGTGGGATGGACAAAAAAACGAACAACTCTACTTGAGAGATTAAAACAACACACTAAAGGAGAGGGATGAACAACAAACGTATAAATCTACTTGAGAGTTAAGCTACACACTAAACGAGTGGGATAGACAACAATCGAACAACACTACTTGAGAGATAAAAACAACACACTAAAGGAGTGAGATGAACAACAAACGTATAAATCTACTTGAGAGTTAAGCTACACACTAAACGAGTGGGATAGACAACAATCGAACAACACTACTTGAGAGATAAAAACAACACACTAAAGGAGTGAGATGAACAACAAACGTATAAATCTACTTGAGAGTTAAGCTACACACTAAAGGAGTGCGATAGACTACAATCGAACAACACTACTTGAGACATAAAAACAACACACTAAAGGAGTGAGATGAACAACAAACGTATAAATCTACTTGAGAGTTAAGCTACACACTAAAGGAGTGAGATGAACAACAAACGTATAAATCTACTTTAGAGTTAAGCAACACACTAAAGGAAACACAACAAACGAACAACTCTAATTGAGAGATAAAAACAACACACTAAAGGAGAGGGATGAACAACAAACGTATAAATCTACTTGAAAGTTAAGCTACATACTAAACGAGTGGGATAGACAACAATCGAACAACACTACTTGAGAGATAAAACAACACACTAAAGGAGAGGGATGAACAACAAACGTATAAATCTACTTGAGAGTTAAGCTACACACTAAACGAGTGGGATAGACAACAATCGAACAACTCTACTTGAGAGATAAAAACAACACACTAAAGGAGAGGGATGAACAACAAACGTATAAATCTACTTGAGAGTTAAGCTACACACTAAACGAGTGGGATAGACAACAATCGAACAACACTACTTGAGAGATAAAAACAACACACTAAAGGAGTGAGATGAACAACAAACGTATAAATCTACTTGAAAGTTAAGCTACACACTAAACGAGTGGGATAGACAAAAAAACGAACAACTCTACTTGAGAGATTAAAACAACACACTAAAGGAGAGGGATGAACAACAAACGTATAAATATACTTAAGAGTTAAGCTACACACTAAACGAGTGGGATAGACAACAATCGAACAACACTACTTGAGAGATAAAAAGAACACACTAAAGGAGTGAGATGAACAACAAACGTATGAATCTACTTGAAAGTTAAGCTACACACTAAAGGAGTGGGATAGACAACAATCGAACAACACTACTTGAGAGATAAAAACAACACACTAAAGGAGTGAGATGAACAACAAACGTATAAATCTACTTGAGAGTTAAGCTACACACTAAAGGAGTGGGATAGACAACAATCGAACAACACTACTTGAGAGATAAAAACAACACACTAAATGAGAGGGATGAACCACAAAGGTATAAATCTACTTGAGAGTTAAGCATCATACTAAAGGAGTGGGATAGACAACAATCGAACAACTCTACTTGAGAGATAAAAACAACACACTAAAGGAGAGGGATGAACAACAAACGTATAAATCTACTTGAGAGTTAAGCTACACACTAAACGAGTGGGATAGACAACAATCGAACAACACTACTTGAGAGATAAAAACAACACACTAAAGGAGTGAGATGAACAACAAACGTATAAATCTACTTGAGAGTTAAGCTACACACTAAAGGAGTGGGATAGACAACAATCGAACAACACTACTTGAGAGATAAAAAACACACACTAAAGGAGAGGGATGAACAACAAACGTATAAATCTACTTGAGAGTTAAGCAACACACTAAAGGAGTGGGATAGACAACAATCGAACAACTCTACTTGAGAGATAAAAACAACACACTAAAGGAGAGGGATGAACAACAAACGTATAAATCTACTTGAGAGTTAAGCTACACACTAAACGAGTGGGATAGACAACAATCGAACAACACTACTTGAGAGATAAAAACAACACACTAAAGGAGTGAGATGAACAACAAACGTATAAATCTACTTGAGAGTTAAGCTACACACTAAAGGAATGGGATAGACAACAATCGAACAACTCTACTTGAGAGATAAAAACAACACACTAAAGGAGAAGGATGAAAAATAAACGTATAAATCTACTTGAGAGTTAAGCTACACACTAATGGAGTGAGATGAACAACAATCGAACAACACTACTTGAGAGATAAAAACAACACACTAAAGGAGGGATGAACAACAAGCGTATAAATCGACTTTAGAGTTAAGCACACACTAAAGGAGTGGGATAGACAACAATCGAACAACACTACTTGAGAGATAAAAACAACACACTAAAGGAGAGGGATGAACAACAAACGTATAAATCTACTTGAGAGTTAAGCAACACACTAAAGGAGTGGGATAGACAACAATCGAACAACTCTACTTGAGAGATAAAAACAACACACTAAAGGAGAGGGATGAACAACAAACGTATAAATCTACTTGAGAGTTAAGCTACACACTAAACGAGTGGGATATACAACAATCGAACAATTCTACTTGAGAGATAAAAACAACACACTAAAGGAGTGAGATGAACAACAAACGTATAAATCTACTTGAGAGTTAAGCTACACACTAAAGGAGTGAGATGAACAACAAACGTATAAATCTACTTTAGAGTTAAGCAACACACTAAAGGAGTGGGATAGACAACAAACGAACAACTCTAATTGAGAGATAAAAACAACACACTAAAGGAGAGGGATGAACAACAAACGTATAAATCTACTTGAGAGTTAAGCTACACACTAAACGAGTGGGATAGACAACAATCGAACAACACTACTTGAGAGATAAAAACAACACACTAAAGGAGTGAGATGAACAACAAACGTATAAATCTACTTGAGAGTTAAGCTACACACTAAAGGAGTGGGATAGACAACAATCGAACAACACTACTTGAGAGATAAAAACAACACACTAAAGGAGTGAGATGAACAACAAACGTATAAATCTACTTGAGAGTTAAGCTACACACTAAAGGAGTGGGATAGACAACAATCGAACAACACTACTTGAGAGATAAAAACAACACACTAAATGAGAGGGATGAACAAGAACGTATAAATCTACATGAGAGTTAAGCTACACACTAAAGGAGTGGGATAGACAACAAACGAACAACTCTACTTGAGAGATAAAAATAACACACTAAAGGAGAGGGATGAACAACAAACGTATAAATCTACTTGAGAGTTAAGCTAGACACTAAACGAGTGGGATAGACAACAATCGAACAACACTACTTGAGAGATAAAAACAACACACTAAAGGAGTGAGATGAACAACAAACGTATAAATCTACTTGAGAGTTAAGCTACACACTAAAGGAGTGGGATAGACAACAATCGAACAACACTAGTTGAGAGATAAAAATAACACAGTAAATGAGAGGGATGAACAACGAACGTATAAATCTACTTGAGAGTTAAGCAACATACTAAAGGAGTGGGATAGACAACAAACGAAAACCTCTACTTGAGAGATAAAAACAACACACTAAAGGAGACGGATGAACAACAAACGTATAAATCTACTTGAGGGTTAAGCTACACACTAAAGGAGTGGGATAGACTACAATCGAACAACACTACTTGAGAGATAAAAACAACACACTAAAGGAGTGAGATGAATAACAAACGTATAAATCTACTTGAGAGTTAAACAACACACAGAAGGTGTGGGATAGACAACAAAATAACAACTCTATTTGAGAGGTAAAAACAACACACTAAAGGTGAGGGATGAACAACAAACGTATAAATCTACTTGAGAGTTAAGCTACACACTAAAGGAGTGGGATAGACAACAATCGAACAATTCTACTTGAGAGATAAAAACAACACACTAAAGGAGAGGGATGAACAACAAACGTATAAATCTACTTGAGAGTTAAGCTACACACTAAAGGAGTGGGATAGACAACAATCGAACAACACTACTTGAGAGATAAAAACAACACACTAAAGGAGTGGGATGAACAACAAACGTATAAATCTACTTGAGAGTTAAGCAACACACTAAAGGAGTTGGATAGACAACAAACGAACAACTCTACTTGAGAGATAAAAACAACACACTAAAGGAGAGGGATGAACAACAAACGTATAAATCTACTTGAGAGTTAAGCTACACACTAAACGAGTGGGATAGACAACAATCGAACAATTCTACTTGAGAGATAAAAACAACACACTAAAGGAGTGAGATGAACAACAAACGTATAAATCTACTTGAGAGTTAAGCTACACACTAAAGGAGTGAGATGAACAACAAACGTATAAATCTACTTGATAGTTAAGCTACACACTAAAGGAGTGAGATAGACAACAATCGAACAACACTACCTGAGAGATAAAAACAACACACTAAAGGAGTGAGATGAACAACAAACGTATAAATCTACTTGAGAGTTAAGCTACACACTAAAGGAGTGGGATAGACAACAATCGAACAACACTACTTGAGAGATAAAAACAACACACTAAAGGAGTGGGATGAACAACAAACGTATAAATCTACTTGAGAGTTAAGCAACACACTAAAGGAGTTGGATAGACAACAAACGAACAACTCTACTTGAGAGATAAAAACAACACACTAAAGGAGAGGGATGAACAACAAACGTATATATCTACTTGAGAGTTAAGCTACACACTAAACGAGTGGGATAGACAACAATCGAACAATTCTACTTGAGAGATAAAAACAACACACTAAAGGAGTGAGATGAACAACAAACGTATAAATCTACTTGAGAGTTAAGCTACACACTAAAGGAGTGAGATGAACATACTAAACGAGTGGGATAGACAACAATCGAACAACACTACTTGAGAGATAAAAACAACACACTAAAGGGGTGAGATGAACAACAAACGTATAAATCTAGTTGAGAGTTAAGCTACACACTAAAGGAGTGGGATAGACAACAAACGAACAACTCTACTTGAGAGATAAAAACAACACACTAAAGGAGAGGGATGAACAACAAACGTATAAATATACTTAAGAGTTAAGCTACACACTAAACGAGTGGGATAGACAACAATCGAACAACACTACTTGAGAGATAAAAAGAACACACTAAAGGAGTGAGATGAACAACAAACGTATAAATCTACTTGAGAGTTAAGGTACACACTAAAGGAGTGGGATAGACAACAATCGAACAACACTACTTGAGAGATAAAAACAACACACTAAATGAGAGGGATGAACAACAAAGGTATAAATCTACTTGAGAGTTAAGCAACATACTAAATGAGTGGGATGAACAACAAACGAACAATTCTACTTGAGAGATAAAAACAACACACTAAAGGAGAGGGATGAACAACAAACGTATAAATCTACTTGAGAGTTAAGCTACACACTAAACGAGTGGGATAGACAACAATCGAACAACACTACTTGAGAGATAAAAACAACACACTAAAGGAGAGTGATGAACAACAAACGTATAAATCTACTTGAGAGTTAAGCTACACACTAAACGAGTGGGATAGACAACAATCGAACAACACTACTTGAGAGATAAAAACAACACACTAAATGAGAGGGATGAACAACAAAGGTATAAATCTACTTGAGAGTTAAGCAACATACTAAAGGAGTGGGATAGACAACAAACGAACAACTCTACATGAGAGATAAAAACAACACACTAAAGGAGAGGGATGAACAACAAACGTATAAATCTACTTGAAAGTTAAGCTACACACTAAACGAGTGGGATAGACAAAAAAACGAACAACTCTACTTGAGAGATAAAAACAACACACTAAAGGAGAGGAATGAACAACAAACGTATAAATTTACTTGAGAGTTAAACAACACACAAAAGGAGTGGGATTGACAACAAACGAACAACTCTACTTGAGAGATAAAAACAACACACTAAAGGTGAGGGACGAACAACAATGGAATTACTCTAATTGAGAGTTAAGCTACACACTAAAGAAGTGGGACAGACAACAAACGAACAACTCTACTTGAGAGATTAAAATAACACATTAAAGGAGAGGGATGAACAACAAACATATAAATCTACTTGAGAGTTAAGCTACACACTAAAGGAGTGGGATAGACAACAATCGAACAACACTACTTGAGAGATAAAAACAACACACTAAAGGAGTGAGATGAACAACAAACGTATAAATCTACTTTAGAGTTAAGCAACACACTAAAGGAGTGGGATAGACAACAAACGGACAACTCTACTTGAGAGATTAAAACAACACACTAAAGGAGAGGGATGAACAACAAACGTATAAATATACTTAAGAGTTAAGCTACACACTAAACGAGTGGGATAGACAACAATCGAACAACACTACTTGAGAGATAAAAACAACACACTAAAGAGTGAGATGAACAACAAACGTATAAATCTACTTGAGAGTTAAGCTACACACTAAAGGAGTGGGATAGACAACAATCGAACAACACTACTTGAGAGATAAAAACAACACACTAAATGAGAGGGATGAACCACAAAGGTATAAATCTACTTGAGAGTTAAGCATCATACTAAAGGAGTGGGATAGACAACAAACGAACAACTCTACTTGAGAGATAAAAATAACACACTAAAGGAGAGGGATGAACAACAAACGTATAAATCTACTTGAGAGTTAAGCTAGACACTAAACGAGTGGGATAGACAACAATCGAACAACACTACTTGAGAGATAAAAACAACACACTAAAGGAGTGAGATGAACAACAAACGTATAAATCTACTTGAGAGTTAAGCTACACACTAAAGGAGTGGGATAGACAACAATCGAACAACACAACTTGAGAGATAAAAACAACATACTAAATGAGAGGGATGAACCACAAAGGTATAAATCTAGTTGAGAGTTAAGCAACATACTAAAGGAGTGGGATAGACAACAATCGAACAACACTACTTGAGAGATAAAAACAACACACTAAAGGAGAGGGATGAACAACAAACGTATAAATCTACTTGAGAGTTAAGCTACACACTAAAGGAGTGGGATAGACAACAATCGAACAACACTACTTGAGAGATAAAAACAACACACTAAAGGAGTGAGATGAACAACAAACGTATAAATCTACTTGATAGTTAAGCTACACACTAAAGGAGTGGGATATACAACAAAAGAACAATTCTACTGGAGAGATAAAAACAACACACTAACGGTGAGGGACGAACAACAAGGGAATAACTCTACTTGAGAGTTAAGCTACACACTAAAGGAATGGGACAGACAACCAACGAACAACGCTGCTTGAGAGATAAAAACAACACACTAAAGGAGAGGGATGTACTACAAATGTATAAATCTACTTGAGAGTTAAGCTACACACTAAAGGAGTGGGATGAACAACAATCGAACAACACTACTTGAGAGATAAAAACAACACACTAAAAGAGTGGGATGAACAACAAACGTATAAATCTACTTGAGAGTTAAGCTACACACTAAACGAGTGGGATAGACAACAATCGAACAACTCTACTTGAGAGATTAAAACAACACACTAAAGGAGAGGGATGAACAACAAACGTATAAATCTACTTGAGAGTTAAGCTACACACTAAACGAGTGGGATAGACAACAATCGAACAACACTACTTGAGAGATAAAAACAACACACTAAAGGAGTGAGATGAACAACAAACGTATAAATCTACTTGAGAGTTAAGCTACACACTAAAGGAGTGAGATGAACAACAAACGTATAAATCTACTTTAGAGTTAAGCAACACACTAAAGGAGTGGGATAGACAACAAACGAACAACTCTACATGAGAGATTAAAACAAAACACTAAAGGAGAGGGATGAACAACAAACGTATAAATCTACTTGAGAGTTAAGGAACACACTAAAGGAGTGGGATAGACAACAATCGAACAACACTACTTGAGAGATAAAAACAACACACTAAAGGAGTGGGATGAACAACAAACGTATAAATCTACTTGAGAGTTAAGCAACACACTAAAGGAGTTGGATAGACAACAAACGAACAACTCTACTTGAGAGATAAAAACAACACACTAAAGGAGAGGGATGAACAACAAACGTATAAATCTACTTGAGAGTTAAGCTACACACTAAACGAGTGGGATAGACAACAATCGAACAATTCTACTTGAGAGATAAAAACAACACACTAAAGGAGTGAGATGAACAACAAACGTATAAATCTACTTGAGAGTTAAGCTACACACTAAAGGAGTGAGATGAACAACAAACGTATAAATCTACTTTAGAGTTAAGCAACACACTAAAGGAGTGGGATAGACAACAAACGAACAACTCTAATTGAGAGATAAAAACAACACACTAAAGGAGAGGGATGAACAACAAACGTATAAATCTACTTGAAAGTTAAGCTACACACTAAACGAGTGGGATAGACAAAAAAACGAACAACTCTACTTGAGAGATTAAAACAACACACTAAAGGAGAGGGATGAACAACAAACGTATGAATCTACATGAGAGTTAAGCAACACACTAAAGGAGTGGGATAGACAACAAACGAACAACACTACTTGAGAGATAAAAACAACACACTAAAGGAGTGAGATGAACAACAAACGTATAAATCTACTTTAGAGTTAAGCAACACACTAAAGGAGTGGGATAGACAACAAACGAACAACTCTACTTGAGAGATTAAAACAACACACTAAAGGAGAGGGATGAACAACAAACGTATAAATATACTTAAGAGTTAAGCTACACACTAAACGAGTGGGATAGACAACAATCGAACAACACTACTTGAGAGATAAAAAGAACACACTAAAGGAGTGAGATGAACAACAAACGTATAAATCTACTTGAGAGTTAAGGTACACACTAAAGGAGTGGGATAGACAACAATCGAACAACACTACTTGAGAGATAAAAACAACACACTAAAGGAGATGGATGAACAACAAACGTATAAATCTACTTGAGAGTTAAGGTACACACTAAAGGAGTGGGATAGACAACAATCGAACAACACTACTTGAGAGATAAAAACAACACACTAAAGGAGTGGGATGAACAACGAACGTATAAATCTACTTGAGAGTTAAGCAACACACTAAAGGAGTGGGATAGACAACAAACGAACAACTCTACTTGAGAGATAAAAACAACACACTAAAGGAGTGGGATGAACAACGAACGTATAAATCTACTTGAGAGTTAAGCAACACACTAAAGGAGTGGGATAGACAACAAACGAACAACTCTACTTGAGAGATAAAAACAACACACTAAAGGAGATGGATGAACAACAAACGTATAAATCTACTTGAGAGTTAAGCTACACAGTAAAGGAGTGGGATAAACCACAATCGAACAACACTACTTGAGAGATAAAAATAACACACTAAAGGAGTGGGATGAACAACAAATGTATAAATCTACTTGAGAGTTAAGCTACACACTAAAGGAGTGGGATAGACAACAATCGAACAACACTACTTGAGAGATAAAAACAACACACTAAAGGAGTGGGATGAACAACAAACGTATAAATCTACTTGAGAGTTAAGCTACACACTAAACGAGTGGGATGAACAACAAACGAACAATTCTACTTGAGAGATAAAAACAACACACTAAAGGAGAGGGATGAACAACAAATGTATAAATCTACTTGAGAGTTAAGCTACACACTAAACGAATGGGATAGACAACAATCGAACAACACTACTTGAGAGATAAAAACAACACACTAAATGAGAGGGATGAATAACAAACGTATAAATCTACTTGAGAGTTAAGCAACACACTAAAGGAGTGGGATAGACAACAAACGAACAACTCTACTTGAGAGATAAAAATAACACACTAAAGGAGAGGGATGAACAACAAACCTATAAATCTACTTGAGAGTTAAGCTACACACCAAAGGAGTGGGATAGACAACAATCGAACAACACTACTTGAGAGATAAAAACAACACACTAAAGGAGTGAGATGAACAACAAACGTATAAATCTACTTGAGAGTTAAGCTACACACTAAAGGAGTGGGATAGACAACAATCGAACAACACTACTTGAGAGATAAAAACAACACACTAAAGAGTGGGATGAACAACAAGCGTATGAATCTACATGAGAGTTAAGCAACACACTAAAGGAGTGGGATAGACAACAAACGAACAACTCTACTTGAGAGATAAAAACAACACACTAAAGGAGACGGATGAACAACAAACGTATAAATCTACTTGAGGGTTAAGCTACACACTAAAGGAGTGGGATAGACAACAATCGAACAACACTACTTGAGAGATAAAAACAACACACTAAAGGAGTGAGATGAATAACAAACGTATGAATCTACTTGAGAGTTAAGCTACACACTAAAGGAGTGGGATAGACAACAATCGAACAACACTACTTGAGAGATAAAAACAACACACTAAATGAGAGGGATGAATAACAAACGTATAAATCTACTTGAGAGTTAAGCATCACTAAAGGAGTGGGATAGACAACAAGCGAACAACTCTACTTGAGAGATAAAAACAACACACTAAAGGAGGGATGAACAACAAGCGTATAAATCTACTTGAGAGTTAAGCTACACACTAAGCAGTGGGATAGACAACAATCGAACAACACTACTTGAGAGATAAAAACAACACACTAAAGGAGTGAGATGAACAACAAACGTATAAATCTACTTGAGAGTTAAGCTACACACTAAACGAGTGAGATGAACAACAACCGAACAACACTACTTGAGAGATAAAAACAACACACTAAATGAGAGGGATGAACAACAAACGTATAAATCTACTTGAGAGTTAAGCAACACACTAAAGGAGTGGGATAGACAACAATCGAACAACTCTACTTGAGAGATAAAAACAACACACTAAAGGAGAGGGATGAACAACAAACGTATAAATCTACTTGAGAGTTAAGCTACACACTAAAGGAGTGAGATGAACAACAATCGAACAACACTACTTGAGAGATAAAAAGAACACACTAAAGGAGTGAGATGAACAACAAACGTATAAATCTACTTGAGAGTTAAGGTACACACTAAAGGAGTGGGATAGACAACAATCGAACAACACTACTTGAGAGATAAAAACAACACACTAAAGGAGTGGGATAGACAACAAACGTATAAATCTAAATGAGAGTTAAGCAACACAATAAAGTTGTGGATAGAAAACAATCGAACAACTCTAATTGAGATATAAAAAGAACACACTAAAGGAGAGGGATGAACAACAAGCGTATAAATCTACTTGAGAGTTAAGCTACACACTAAGCAGTGGGATAGACAACGATCGAACAACGCTACTTGAGAGATAAAAACAACACACTAAAGGAGAGGGATGAACAACAAACGTATAAATCTACTTGAGAGTTAAGCAACACACTAAAGGAGTGGGATAGTCAACAAACGAACAACTCTACTTGAGTGATAAAAACAACACACTAAAGGAGAGGGATGAAAAACAAACGTATAAATCTACTTGAGAGTTAAGCTACACACTAAAGGAGTGGGATAGACAACAATCGAACAACACTACTTGAGAGATAAAAACAACACACTAAAGGAGTGAGATGAACAACAAACGTATAAATCTACTTGAGAGTTAAGCTACACACTAAAGGAGTGGGATGGACCACAATCGAACAACACTAGTTGAGACATAAAAACAACACACTAAAGGAGTGTGATGAACAACAAACGTATAAATCTACATGAGAGTTAAGCAACACACTAAAGGAGTGGGATAAACAACAATCGAACAACTCTACTTGAGAGATAAAAACAACACACTAAAGGAGAGGGATGAACAACAAACGTATAAATCTACTTGAGAGTTAAGCTACACACTAAGGAGTGGGATAGACAACAATCGAACGACACTACTTGAGAGATAAAAACAATACACTAAAGGGTGAGATGAACAACAAGCGTATAAATCTACTTGATAGTTAAGCTACACACTAAAGAAGTGGGATAGACAACAATCGAACAACACTACTTGAGAGATAAAAACAACATACTAAATGAGAGCGATGAACAACAAACGTATAAATCTACTTGAGAGTTAAGCAACATACTAAAGGAGTGGGATAGACAACAAACGAACAACTCTACTTGAGAGATAAAAACAATACACCAAAGGAGAGGGATGAACAGCAAACGTATAAATCTACTTGAGAGTTAAGCTACACACAAAACGGGTGGGATAGACAACAATCGAACAACACTACTTGAGAGATAAAAACAACACACTAAAGGAGTGAGATGAACAACAAACGTATAAATCTACTTGAGAGTTAAGCTACACACTAAAGGAGTGGGATAGACAACAATCGAACAACACTACTTGAGAGATAAAAACAACACACTAAAGGAGAGGGATGAACAACAAACGTATGAATCTACTTGAGAGTTAAGCAACACACTAAAGGAGTGGGATAGACAACAAACGAACAACTCTACTTGAGAGATAAAAACAACACACTAAAGGAGAGGGATGAACAACAAACGTATAAATCTACTTGAGAGTTAAGCTACACACAAAACGGGTGGGATAGACAACAATCGAACAACACTACTTGAGAGATAAAAACAACACACTAAAGGAGTGAGATGAACAACAAACGTATAAATCTACTTGAGAGTTAAGCTACACACTAAAGGAATGGGATAGACAACAATCGAACAACACTACTTGAGATATAAAAAACACACACTAAAGAAGTGGGATGAACAACAAACGTATAAATCTACATGAGAGTTAAGCAACACACTAAAGGAGTGGGATAGACAACAATTGAACAACTCTACTTGAGAGATAAAAACAACACACTAAAGGAGAGGGATGAACAACAAACGTATGAATCTACATGAGAGTTAAGCAACACACTAAAGGAGTGGGATAGACAACAAACGAACAACTCTACTTGAGAGATAAAAACAACACACTAAAGGAGTGAGATGAACAACAAACGTATAAATCTACTTGAGAGTTAAGCTACACACTAAAGGAGTGGGATAGACAACAATCGAACAACACTACTTGAGAGATAAAAACAACACACTAAAGGAGTGAGATGAACAACAAACGTATAAATCTACTTGAGAGTTAAGCTACACACTAAAGGAGTGGGATAGACAACAATCGAACAACACTACTTGAGAGATAAAAACAACACACTAAATGAGAGGGATGAACCACAAAGGTATAAATCTACTTGAGAGTTAAGCATCATACTAAAGGAGTGGGATAGACAACAAACGAACAACTCTACTTGAGAGATAAAAACAACACACTAAAGGAGAGGGATGAACAACAAACGTATAAATCTACTTGAGAGTTAAGCTACACACTGAACGAGTGGGATAGACAACAATCGAACAACTCTACTAGAGAGATAAAAACAACACACTAAAGGAGAGGGATGAACAACAAACGTATAAATCTACTTGAGAGTTAAGCTACACACTAAAGGAGTGGGATAAACAACAATCGAACAACACTACTTGAGAGATAAAAACAACACACTAAAGGTGAGATGAACAACAAGCGTATAAATCTACTTGAGAGTTAAGCTACACACTCAAGGAGTGGGATAGACAACAATCGAACAACACTACTTGAGAGATAAAAACAACACACTAAATGAGAGGGATGAATAACAAACGTATAAATCTACTTGAGAGTTAAGCATCATACTAAAGGAGTGGGATAGACAACAAACGAACAACTCTACATGAGAGATAAAAACAACACACTAAAGGAGAGGGATGAACAACAAACGTATAAATCTACTTGAGAGTTAAGCTACACACTAAACGAGTGGGATGAACAACAAACGAACAATTCTACTTGAGAGATAAAAACAACACACTAAAGGAGAGGGATGAACAACAAACGTATAAATCTACTTGAGAGTTAAGCTACACACGAAAGGAGTGGGATGAGACAACAATCGAACAACACTACTTGAGAGATAAAAACAACACACTAAAGAGGGATGAACAACAAGCGTATAAATCTACTTGAGAGTTAAGCAACACACTAAAAGGAGTGGTATAGACAACAATCGAACAACTCTACTAGAGAGGTAAAAACAACACACTAAAGGAGAGGGATGAACAACAAACGTATAAATCTACTTGAGAGTTAAGCTACACACTAAAGGAGTGGGATAGACAACAAACGAACAACTCTAATTGAGAGATAAAAACAACACACTAAACGAGAGGGATGAACAACAAACGTATAAATCTACTTGAGAGTTAAGCTACACACTAAAGGAGTGGGATAGACAACAATCGAACAACACTACTTGAGAGATAAAAACAACACACTAAAGGAGAGGGATGAAAAACAAACGTATAAATCTACTTGAGATTTAAACTACACACTAAACACGTGGGATAGACAACAATCGAACAACACTACTTGAGAGATAAAAACAACACACTAAATGAGAGGGATGAACAACAAACGTATAAATCTACTTGAGAGTTAAGCAACACACTAAAGGAGTGGGATAGACAACAAACGAACAACTCTACTTGAGAGATAAAAACAACACACTAAAGGAGAGGGATGAACAACAAACGTATAAATCTACTTGAGAGTTAAGCTACACACTAAACGAGTGGGATAGACAACAATCGAACAACACTACTTGAGAGATAAAAACAACACACTAAAGGAGAGGGATGAACAACAAACGTATAAATCTACTTGAGAGTTAAGCTACACACTAAACGAGTGGGATAGACAACAATCGAACAACACTACTTGAGAGATAAAAACAACACACTAAAGGAGTGAGATGAACAACAAACGTATAAATCTACTTGATAGTTAAGCTACACACTAAAGGAGTGAGATAGACAACAATCGAACAACACTACTTGAGAGATAAAAACAACACACTAAATGAGAGGGATGAACCACAAAGGTATAAATCTACTTGAGAGTTAAGCATCATACTAAAGGAGTGGGATAGACAACAAACGAACAACTCTACTTGAGAGATAAAAATAACACACTAAAGGAGAGGGATGAACAACAAACGTATAAATCTACTTGAGAGTTAAGCTAGACACTAAACGAGTGGGATAGACAACAATCGAACAACACTACTTGAGAGATAAAAACAACACACTAAAGGAGACGGATGAACAACAAACGTATAAATCTACTTGAGAGTTAAGCTACACACTAAAGGAGTGGGATAGACAACAATCGAACAACACTACTTGAGAGATAAAAACAACACACTAAAGGAGAGGGATGAACAACAAACGTATAAATCTACTTGAGAGTTAAGCTACACACTAAACGAGTGGGATAGACAACAAACGAACAACTCTACTTGAGAGATAAAAACAACACACTAAAGGAGAGGGATGAACAACAAACGTATAAATCTACTTGAGAGTTAAGCTACACACTAAACGAGTGGGATAGACAACAATCGAACAACACTACTTGAGAGATAAAAACAACACACTAAAGGAGTGAGATGAACAAGAACGTATAAATCTACTTGAGAGTTAAGCTACACACTAAAGGAGTGGGATAGACACCAATCGAACAACACTACTTGAGAGATAAAAACAACACACTAAAGGAGTGGGATAGACAACAAACGTATAAATCTACTTGAGAGTTAAACGACACACTAAAGGAGTGGGATGAACAACAAACGAACAACTCTACTTGAGAGTTAAAAACAACACACTAAAGGAGAGGGATGAACAACAAACGTATAAATCTACTTTAGAGTTAAGCAACACACTAAAGGAGTGGGATAGACAACAAACGAACAACTCTACTTGAGAGATAAAAACAACACACTAAAGGAGAGGGATGAACAACAAGCGTATAAATCTACTTGAGAGTTAAGCTACACACTAAACGAGTGGGATAGACAACAATCGAACAACACTACTTGAGAGATAAAAACAACACACTAAAGGAGAGGGATGAATAACAAACGTATAAATCTACTTGGGAGTTAAGCTACACAATAAACGAGTGGGATAGACAACAATCGAACAACACTACTTGAGAGATAAAAACAACACACGAAAGGAGTGGATGAACAACAAGCGTATAAATCTACTTGAGAGTTAAGCAACACACTAACGAGTGGGATAGACAACAATCGAACAACTCTACTAGAGAGATAAAAACAACACACTAAAGGAGAGGGATGAACAACAAACGTATAAATCTACTTGAGAGTTAAGCTACACACTAAGCAGTGGGATAAACAACCATCGAACAACACTACTTGAGAGATAAAAACAACACACTAAAGGAGAGGGATGAACAACAAACGTATAAATCTACTTGAGAGTTAAGCTACACACTAAACGAGTGGGATGAACAACAAACGAACAATTCTACTTGAGTGATAAAAACAACACACTAAAGGAGAGGGATGAACAACAAACGTATAAATCTACTTGAGAGTTAAGCTACACACTAAACGAGTGGGATAGACAACAATCGAACAACACTACTTGAGAGATAAAAACAACACACTAAATGAGAGGGATGAACAACAAAGGTATAAATCTACTTGAGAGTTAAGCTACACACTAAACGAGTGGGATGGACAACAATCGAACAACACTACTTGAGAGATAAAAACAACACACTAAAGGAGTGGGATGAACAACAAACGTATAAATCTACATGAGAGTTAAGCAACACACTAAAGGAGTGGGATAGACAACAATCGAACAACTCTACTTGAGAGATAAAAACAACACACTAAAGGAGAGGGATGAACAACAAACGTATAAATCTACTTGAGAGTTAAGCTACACACTAAACGAGTGGGATAGACAACAATCGAACAACACTACTTGAGAGATAAAAACAACACACTAAAGGAGAGATGAACAACAAGCGTATAAATCTACTTGAGAGTTAAGCTACACACTAAAGGTGGGATGGACAACAATCGAACAACACTACTTGAGAGATAAAAACAACACACTAAAGGAGAGGGATGAACAACAAACGTATAAATCTACTTGAGAGTTAAGCTACACACTAAAGGAGTGGGATAGACAACAATCGAACAACACTACTTGAGAGATAAAAAACACACACTAAAGGAGTGGGATGAACAACAAACGTATAAATCTACTTGAGAGTTAAGCAACACACTAAAGGAGTGGGATAGACAACAAACGAACAACTCTACTTGAGAGATAAAAACAACACACTAAAGGAGAGGGATGAACAACAAACGTATAAATCTACTTGAGAGTTAAGCTACACACTAAACAGTGGAATGGACAACAATCGAACAACACTACTTGAGAGATAAAAACAACACACTAAAGGAGTGAGATGAACAACAAACGTATAAATCTACTTGAGAGTTAAGCTACACACTAAACGAGTGGGATAGACAACAATCGAACAACACTACTTGAGAGATAAAAACAACACACTAAATGAGAGGGATGAACCACAAAGGTATAAATCTACTTGAGAGTTAAGCATCATACTAAAGGAGTGGGATAGACAACAAACGAACAACTCTACTTGAGAGATAAAAATAACACACTAAAGGAGAGGGATGAACAACAAACGTATAAATCTACTTGAGAGTTAAGCTAGACACTAAAGCAGTGGGATAGACAACAATCGAACAACACTACTTGAGAGATAAAAACAACACACTAAAGGAGTGAGATGAACAACAAACGTATAAATCTACTTGAGAGTTAAGCTACACACTAAAGGACTGAGATAGACAACAATCGAGCAACACTACTTGACAGATAAAAACAACACACTAAATGAGAGGGATGAACCACAAAGGTATAAATCTACTTGAGAGTTAAGCATCATACTAAAGGAGTGGGATAAACAACAAACGAACAACTCTACTTGAGAGATAAAAACAATACACTAAAGGAGAGGGATGAACAACAAACGTATCAATCTACTTGAGAGTTAAGCAACACACTAAAGGAGAGGGATAGACAACAAGCGAACAACTCTACTTGAGAGATAAAAACAACACACTAAAGAGAGGGATGAACAACAAGCGTATAAATCTACTTGAGACTTAAGCCACACACATAAAGAGTGGGATAGACAACAATCGAACAACACTACTTGAGAGATAAAAACAACACACTAAAGGAGTGAGATGAACAACAAACGTATAAATCTACTTGAGAGTTAAGCTACACACTAAAGGAGTGGGATAGACAACAATCGAACAACACTACTTGAGAGATAAAAACAACACACTAAATGAGAGGGATGAACAACAAAGGTATAAATCTACTTGAGAGTTAATCAACACACTAACAAGTGGGATAGACAGCAAACGAACAACTCTACATGAGAGATAAAAACAACACCCTAAAGGAGAGGGATGAACAACAAGCGTATAAATCTACTTGAGACTTAAGCTACACACTAAAAAGGAGTGGGATAGACAACAAACGAACAACTCTACTTGAGAGATAAAAACAACACACTAAAGGAGAGGGATGAACAACAAACGTATAAATCTACTTGAGAGTTAAGCTACACACTAAACGAGTGGGATAGACAACAATCGAACAACACTACTTGAGAGATAAAAACAACACACTAAAGGAGTGAGATGAACAACAAACGTATAAATCTACTTGAGTGTTAAGCTACACACTAAAGGCGTGGGATGGACAACAATCGCACAACACTACTTGAGAGATAAAAACAACACACTAAATGAGAGGGATGAACCACAAAGGTATAAATCTACTTGAGAGTTAAGCATCAGACTAAAGGAGTGGGATAGACAACAATCGAACAACACTACTTGAGAGATAAAAAACACACACTAAAGGAGAGGGATGAACAACAAACGTATAAATCTACTTGAGAGTTAAGCTACACACTAAACGAGTGGGATAGACAACAATCGAACAACACTACTTGAGAGATAAAAACAACACACTAAAGGAGTGAGATGAACAACAAACGTATAAATCTACTTGATAGTTAAGCTACACACTAAAGGAGTGAGATAGACAACAATCGAACAACACTACTTGAGAGATAAAAACAACACACTAAAGGAGTGAGATGAACAACAAACGTATAAATCTACTTGAGAGTTAAGCTACACACTAAACGAGTGGGATAGACAACAATCGAACAACACTACTTGAGAGATAAAAACAACACACTAAAGGAGAGGGATGAACAACAAACGTATAAATCTACTTGAGAGTTAAGCTACACACTAAACGAGTGGGATAGACAACAATCGAACAACACTACTTGAGAGATAAAAACAACACACTAAATGAGAGGGATGAACCACAAAGGTATAAATCTACTTGAGAGTTAAGCATCATACTAAAGGAGTGGGATAGACAACAAACGAACAACTCTACTTGAGAGATAAAAATAACACACTAAAGGAGAGGGATGAACAACAAACGTATAAATCTACTTGAGAGTTAAGCTAGACACTAAACGAGTGGGATAGACAACAATCGAACAACACTACTTGAGAGATAAAAACAACACACTAAAGGAGTGAGATGAACAACAAACGTATAAATCTACTTGAGAGTTAAGCTACACACTAAAGGAGTGGGATAGACAACAATCGAACAACACTACTTGAGAGATAAAAACAACACACTAAATGAGAGGGATGAACAACAAACGTATAAATCTACTTGAGAGTTAAGCATCAGACTAAAGGAGTGGGATAGACAACAAACGAACAACTCTACTTGAGAGATAAAAACAACACACTAAAGGAGAGGGATGAACAACAAACGTATAAATCTACTTGAGAGTGAAGCTACACACTAAACGAGTGGGATGGACAACAATCGAACAACACTACTTGAGAGATAAAAACAACACACTAAAGGAGTGAGATGAACAACAAACGTATAAATCTACTTGAGAGTTAAGCTACACACTAAAGGAGTGGGATAGACAACAATCGAACAACACTACTTGAGAGATAAAAACAACACACTAAAGGAGTGGGATGAACAACAAACGTATAAATCTACTTGAGAGTTAAGCTACACACTAAAGGAGTGGGATAGACAACAATCGAACAACTCTACTTGAGAGATAAAAACAACACACTAAAGGAGAGGGATGAACAACAAACGTATAAATCTACTTGAGAGTTAAGCAACACACTAAAGGAGTGGGATAGACAACAATCGAACAACTCTACTTGAGAGATAAAAACAACACACTAAAGGAGAGGGATGAACAACAAACGTATAAATCTACTTGAGAGTTAAGCTACACACTAAACGAGTGGGATAGACAACAATCGAACAACACTACTTGAGAGATAAAAACAACACACTAAAGGAGAGGGATGAACAACAAACGTATAAATCTACTTGAGAGTTAAGCTACACACTAAAGGAGTGGGATAGACAACAATCGAACAACACTACTTGAGAGATAAAAACAACACACTAAAGGAGTGAGATGAACAACAAACGTATAAATCTACTTGAGAGTTAAGCTACACACTAAAGGAGTGGGATAGACAACAATCGAACAACACTACTTGAGAGATAAAAACAACACACTAAAGGAGAGGGATGAACAACAAACGTATAAATCTACTTGATAGTTAAGCTACACACTAAAGGAGTGAGATAGACAACAATCGAACAACACTACTTGAGAGATAAAAACAACACACTAAATGAGAGGGATGAACCACAAAGGTATAAATCTACTTGAGAGTTAAGCATCATACTAAAGGAGTGGGATAGACAACAAACGAACAACTCTACTTGAGAGATAAAAATAACACACTAAAGGAGAGGGATGAACAACAAACGTATAAATCTACTTGAGAGTTAAGCTACACACTAAAGGAATGGGATAGACAACAATCGAACAACACTACTTGAGAGATAAAAACAACACACTAAAGGAGTGAGATGAACAACAAACGTATAAATCTACTTGAGAGTTAAGCTACACACTAAAGGAGTGGGATAGACAACAATCGAACAACACTACTTGAGAGATAAAAAACACACACTAAAGGAGTGGGATGAACAACAAACGTATAAATCTACATGAGAGTTAAGCAACACACTAAAGGAGTGGGATAGACAACAATCGAACAACTCTACTTGAGAGATAAAAACAACACACTAAAGGAGAGGGATGAACAACAAACGTATAAATCTACTTGAGAGTTAAGCTAGACACTAAACGAGTGGGATAGACAACAATCGAACAACACTACTTGAGAGATAAAAACAACACACTAAAGGAGTGAGATGAACAACAAACGTATAAATCTACTTGAGAGTTAAGCTACACACTAAAGGAATGGGATAGACAACAATCGAACAACACTACTTGAGAGATAAAAACAACACACTAAAGGAGAGGGATGAACAACAAACGTATAAATCTACTTGAGAGTTAAGCTACACACTAAAGGAGTGGGATAGACAACAATCGAACAACACTACTTGAGAGATAAAAAACACACACTAAAGGAGTGGGATGAACAACAAACGTATAAATCTACATGAGAGTTAAGCAACACACTAAAGGAGTGGGATAGACAACAATCGAACAACTCTACTTGAGAGATAAAAACAACACACTAAAGGAGAGGGATGAACAACAAACGTATAAATCTACTTGAGAGTTAAGCAACACACTAAAGGAGTGGGATAGACAACAAACGAACAACTCTACTTGAGAGATAAAAACAACACACTAAAGGAGTGAGATGAACAACAAACGTATAAATCTACTTGAGAGTTAAGCTACACACTAAAGGAGTGGGATAGACAACAATCGAACAACACTACTTGAGAGATAAAAACAACACACTAAAGGAGTGAGATGAACAACAAGCGTATAAATCTACTTGAGAGTTAAGCTACGCACTAAAGGTGCGGGATAGACAACAATCGAACAACACTACTTGAGAGATTAAAAAAATACACTAAAGGAGTGGGATGAACAACAAACGTATAAATCTACTTGAGAGTTAAGGAACACACTAAAGGAGTGGGATAGACAACAATCGAACAACACTACTTGAGAGATAAAAACAACACACTAAAGGAGTGGGATGAACAACAAACGTATAAATCTACTTGAGAGTTAAGCAACACACTAAAGGAGTTGGATAGACAACAAACGAACAACTCTACTTGAGAGATAAAAACAACACACTAAAGGAGAGGGATGAACAACAAACGTATAAATCTACTTGAGAGTTAAGCAACACACTAAAGGAGTGGGATAGACAACAAACGAACAACTCTACTTGAGAGATAAAAACAACACACTAAAGGAGAGGGATGAACAACAAACGTATAAATCTACTTGAGAGTTAAGCTACACACTAAACGAGTGGGATAGACAACAATCGAACAATTCTACTTGAGAGATAAAAACAACACACTAAAGGAGTGAGATGAACAACAAACGTATAAATCTACTTTAGAGTTAAGCAACACACTAAAGGAGTGGGATAGACAACAATCGAACAACTCTAATTGAGAGATAAAAACAACACACTAAAGGAGAGGGATGAACAACAAACGTATAAATCTACTTGAGAGTTAAGCTAGACACTAAACGAGTGGGATAGACAACAATCGAACAACACTACTTGAGAGATAAAAACAACACACTAAAGGAGTGAGATGAACAACAAACGTATAAATCTACTTGAGAGTTAAGCTACACACTAAAGGAGTGGGATAGACAACAATCGAACAACACTACTTGAGAGATAAAAAACACACACCAAAGGAGATGGATGAACAACAAACGTATAAATCTACTTGAGAGTTAAGCTACACACTAAACGAGTGGGATAGACAACAATCGAACAACACTACTTGAGAGATAAAAACAACACACTAAAGGAGAGGGATGAACAACAAACGTATAAATCTACTTGAGAGTTAAGCTACACACTAAACGAGTGGGATAGACAACAATCGAACAACACTACTTGAGAGATAAAAACAACACACTAAAGGAGAGGGATGAACAACAAACATATAAATCTACTTGAGAGTTAAGCTACACACTAAAGGAATGGGATAGACAACAATCGAACAACACTACTTGAGAGATAAAAACAACACACTAAAGGAGATGGATGAACTACAAACGTATAAATCTACTTGAGAGTTAAGGAACACACTAAAGGAGTGGGATAGACAACAATCGAACAACACTACTTGAGAGATAAAAAACACACACTAAAGGAGTGGGATGAACAACAAACGTATAAATCTACTTGAGAGTTAAGCAACACACTAAAGGAGTGGGATAGTCAACAAACGAACAACTCTACTTGAGTGATAAAAACAACACACTAAAGGAGAGGGATGAACAACAAACGTATGAATCTACATGAGAGTTAAGCAACACACTAAAGAAGTGGGATAGACAACAAACGAACAACTCTACTTGAGAGATAAAAATAACACACTAAAGGAGAGGGATGAACAACAAACGTATAAATCTACTTGAGAGTTAAGCTACACACTAAACGAGTGGGATAGACAACAATCGAACAACACTACTTGAGAGATAAAAACAACACACTAAAGGAGTGAGATGAACAACAAACGTATAAATCTACTTGAGAGTTAAGCTACACACTAAAGGAGTGGGATAGACAACAATCGAACAACACTACTTGAGAGATAAAAACAACACACTAAAGGAGATGGATGAACTACAAACGTATAAATCTACTTGAGAGTTAAGCAACACACTAAAGGAGTGGGATAGACAACAATCGAACAACACTACTTGAGATATAAAAAAACACACACTAAAGGAGTGGGATGAACAACAAACGTATAAATCTACTTGAGACTTAAATAACACACTAAATGAGTGGGATAGACAACAATCGAACAACACTACTTGAGAGATAAAAACAACACACTAAAGGAGTGAGATGAACAAGAACGTATAAATCTACATGAGAGTTAAGCTACACACTAAAGGAGTGGGATAGACAACAATCGAACAACACTACTTGAGAGATAAAAAAGACACACTAAAGGAGAGGGATGAACAACAAACGTATAACACTACCTGAGAGTTTAGGTACACCCTAAACGAGTGGGATAGACAACAATCGAACAACACTACTTGAGAGATAAAAACAACACACTAAAGGAGAGGGATGAACAACAAACGTATAAATCTACTTGAGAGTTAAGCTATGCACTAAACGAGTGGGATTGAAAACAAACGGACAACTCTACTTGAGAGATAAAAATAACACATTAAAGGAGAGGGATGAACAAGAAACGTATGAATATACTTGAGAGTTAAGCAACACACTAAAGGAGTGGGATAGACAACAAACGAACAACTCTTCTTGAGAGATAAAAACAACACACTAAAGGAGAGGGATGAACAACAAACGTATAAATCTACTTGATAGTTAAGCAACACACTAAACGAGTGGGATAGACAACAATCGAACAACTCTACTTGAGAGATAAAAACAACACACTAAAGGAGAGGGATGAACAACAAACGTATAAATCTACTTGAGAGTTAAGCTACACACTAAAGGAGTGGGATAGACAACAATCGAACAACACTACTTGAGAGATAAAAACAACACACTAAAGGAGTGAGATGAACAACAAACGTATAAATCTACTTGAGAGTTAAGCTACACACTAAAGCAGTGGGATAGACCATAATCGAACAACACTACTTGAGAGATAAAAACAACACACTAAAGGAGATGGATGAACAACAAACGTATAAATCTACATGAGAGTTAAGCTACACACTAAAGGAGTGGGATAGACAACAATCGAACAACACTACTTGAGAGATAAAAAAGACACACTAAAGGAGAGGGATGAACAACAAACGTATAAATCTACTTGAGAGATAAAAAACAACACACTAAAGGAGTGAGATGAACAACAAACGTATAAATCTACTTGAGAGTTAAGCTACACACTAAACGAGTGGGATAGACAACAATCGAACAACACCACTTGAGAGATAAAAAACAACACACTAAATGAGATGGATGAACAACAAACGTATAAATCTACTTGAGAGTTAAGCTACACACTAAACGAGTGGGATAGACAACAATCGAACAATTCTACTTGAGAGATAAAAACAACACACTAAAGGAGTGAGATGAACAACAAACGTATAAATCTACTTGAGAGTTAAGCAACACACTAAAGGAGTGGGATAGTCAACAAACGAAAACCTCTACTTGAGTGATAAAAACAAAACACTAAAGGAGAGGGATGAACTACAAACGTATAAATCTACTTGAGAGTTAAGCAACACACTAAAGGAGTGGGATAGTCAACAAACGAACAACTCTAATTGAGAGATAAAAACAACACACTAAAAGAGAGGGATGAACAACAAACGTATAAATCTACTTGAGTGTTAAGCTACACACTAAAGGAGTGGGATAGACAACAATCGAACAACACTACATGAGAGATAAAAACAACGCACTAAAGCAGTGAGATGAACAACAAACGTATAAATCTACTTGAGAGTTAAGCTACACACTAAAGCAGTGGGATAGACCATAATCGAACAACACTACTTGAGAGATAAAAACAACACACTAAAGGAGATGGATGAACTACAAACGTATAAATCTACTTGAGAGTTAAGCAACACACTAAAGGAGTGGGATAGACAACAATCGAACAACACTACTTGAGAGATAAAAACAACACACTAAAGGAGTGAGATGAATAACAAACGTATAAATCTACTTGAGAGTTAAACAACACACAGAAGGTGTGGGATAGACAACAATCGAGCAACTCTACTTGAGTGATAAAAACAACACACTAAAGGAGAGGGATGAACAACAAACGTATGAATCTACATGAGAGTTAAGCAACACACTAAAGGAGTGGGATAGACAACAAACGAACAACTCTACTTGAGAGATAAAAACAACACACTAAAGGAGAGGGATGAACAACAAACGTATAAATCTACTTGAGAGTTAAGCTACACACTAAACGAGTGGGATAGACAACAATCGAACAACACTACTTGAGAGATAAAAACAACACACTAAAGAGTGAGATGAACAACAAACGTATAAATCTACTTGATAGTTAAGCTACACACTAAAGGAGTGAGATAGACAACAATCGAACAACACTACTTGAGAGATAAAAACAACACACTAAAGGAGATGGATGAACTACAAACGTATAAATCTACTTGAGAGTTAAGCAACACACTAAAGGAGTGGGATAGACAACAATCGAACAACACTACTTGAGAGATAAAAAACACACACTAAAGGAGTGGGATGAACAACAAACGTATAAATCTACATGAGAGTTAAGCAACACACTAAAGGAGTGGGATAGACAACAATCGAACAACTCTACTTGAGAGATAAAAACAACACACTAAAGGAGTGAGATGAACAACAAACGTATAAATCTACTTGAGAGTTAAGCTACACACTAAACGAGTGGGATAGACAACAATCGAACAACACTACTTGAGAGATAAAAACAACACACTAAAGGAGTGAGATGAACAACAAACGTATAAATCTACTTGAGAGTTAAGCTACACACTAAAGCAGTGGGATAGACAACAATCGAACAACACTACTTGAGAGATAAAAACAACACACTAAAGGAGTGAGATGAACAACAAACGTATAAATCTACTTGATAGTTAAGCTACACACTAAAGAAGTGAGATAGACAACAATCGAACAACACTACTTGAGAGATAAAAACAACACACTAAAGGAGATGGATGAACTACAAACGTATAAATCTACTTGAGAGTTAAGCAACACACTAAAGGAGTGGGATAGACAACAATCGAACAACACTACTTGAGAGATAAAAACAACACACTAAAGGAGTGGGATGAACAACAAACGTATAAATCTACTTGAGAGTTAAGCTACACACTAAGCAGTGGGATGAACAACAATCGAACAACACTACTTGAGAGATAAAAAACACACACTAAAGGAGTGGGATGAACAACAAACGTATAAATCTACTTGAGAGTTAAGCAACACACTAAAGGAGTGGGATAGACAACAATCGAACAACTCTACTTGAGAGATAAAAACAACACACTAAAGGAGTGAGATGAACAACAAACGTATAAATCTACTTGAGAGTTAAGCTACACACTAAGCAGGTGGGATGAACAACAATCGAACAACACTACTTGAGAGATAAAAACAACACACTAAAGGAGAGATGAACAACAAACGTATAAATCTACTTGAGAGTTAAGCTACACACTAAAGGAGTGGGATAGACAACAATCGAACAACACTACTTGAGAGATAAAAACAACACACTAAAGGAGATGGATGAACAACAAACGTATAAATCTACTTGAGAGTTAAGCTACACACTAAAGGAGTGGGATAGACAACAATCGAACAACACTACTTGAGAGATAAAAACAACACACTAAAGGAGTGGGATGAACAACAAACGTATAAATCTACATGAGAGTTAAGCAACACACTAAAGGAGTGGGATAGACAACAATCGAACAACTCTACTTGAGAGATAAAAACAACACACTAAAGGAGAGGGATGAACAACAAACGTATAAATCTACTTGAGAGTTAAGCAACACACTAAAGGAGTGGGATAGACAACAAACGAACAACTCTACTTGAGAGATAAAAACAACACACTAAAGGAGAGGGATGAACAACAAACGTATAAATCTACTTGAGAGTTAAGCTACACACTAAACGAGTGGGATAGACAACAATCGAACAACACTACTTGAGAGATAAAAACAACACACTAAAGGAGTGAGATGAACAACAAACGTATAAATCTACTTGAGAGTTAAGCTACACACTAAAGGAGTGAGATAGACAACAATCGAACAACACTACTTGAGAGATAAAAACAACACACTAAAGGAGATGGATGAACTACAAACGTATAAATCTACTTGAGAGTTAAGGAACACACTAAAGGAGTGGGATAGACAACAATCGAACAACACTACTTGAGAGATAAAAAACACACACTAAAGGAGTGGGATGAACAACAAACGTATAAATCTACTTGAGAGTTAAGCTAGACACTAAACGTGTGGAATAGACAACAATCGAAAAACACTACTTGAGAGATAAAAACAACACACTAAAGGAGTGAGATGAACAACAAACGTATAAATCTACTTGATAGTTAAGCTACACACTAAAGGAATCGGATAGACAACAATCGAACAACACTACTTGAGAGATAAAATGAGATGAACAACAAACGTATGAATCTACATGAGAGTTAAGCAACACACTAAAGGAGTGGGATAGACAACAAACGAACAATTCTACTTGAGAGATAAAAACAACACAGTAAAGGAGATGGATGAACTACAAACGTATAGATCTACTTGAGAGTTAAGCAACACACTAAAGGAGTGGGATAGACAACAATCGAACAACACTACTTGAGAGATAAAAAAACACACACTAAAGGAGTGGGATGAACAACAAACGTATAAATCTACTTGAGAGTTAAGCAACACACTAAAGGAGTGGGATAGTCAACAAACGAACAACTCTACTTGAGTGATAAAAACAACACACTAAAGGAGAGGGATGAACAACAAACGTATGAATCTACATGAGAGTTAAGCAACACACTAAAGGAGTGGGATAGACAACAAACGAACAACTCTACTTGAGAGATAAAAACAACACACTAAAGGAGAGGGATGAACAACAAACGTATAAATCTACTTGAGAGTTAAGCTACACACTAAACGAGTGGGATAGACAACAATCGAACAACACTACTTGAGAGATAAAAACAACACACTAAAGGAGTGAGATGAACAACAAACGTATAAATCTACTTGATAGTTAAGCTACACACTAAAGGAATCGGATAGACAACAATCGAACAACACTACTTGAGAGATAAAAACAACACACTAAAGGAGATGGATGAACTACAAACGTATAAATCTACTTGAGAGTTAAGCAACACACTAAAGGAGTGGGATAGACAACAATCGAACAACACTACTTGAGAGATAAAAACAACACACTAAAAGGTGGGATGAACAACAAGCGTATAAATCTACTTGAGAGTTAAGCAACACACTAAAGGAGTGGGATGAACAACAATCGAACAACTACTTGAGAGATAAAAACAACACACTAAAGGAGAGGGATGAACAACAAACGTATAAATCTACTTGAGAGTTAAGCTACACACTAAAGCAGTGGGATAGACAACAATCGAACAACACTACTTGAGAGATAAAAACAACACACTAAAGGAGTGAGATGAACAACAACCGTATAAATCTACTTGAGAGTTAAGCTACACACTAAGCAGTGGGATGAACAACAATCGAACAACACTACTTGAGAGATAAAAACAACACACTAAAGGAGATGGATGAACTACAAACGTATAAATCTACTTGAGAGTTAAGCAACACACTAAAGGAGTGGGATAGACAACAATCGAACAACACTACTTGAGAGATAAAAACAACACACTAAAGAAGTGAGATGAACAACAAACGTATAAATCTACTTGAAAGTTAAGCCACATACTAAACGAGTGGGATAGACAAAAAAACGAACAACTCTACTTGAGAGATTAAAACGACACACTAAAGGAGAGGGATGAACAACAAACGTATGAATCTACATGAGAGTTAAGCAACACACTAAAGGAGTGGGATAGACAACAAACGAACAACTCTACTTGAGAGATAAAAACAACACACTAAAGGAGAGGGATGAACAACAAACGTATAAATCTACTTGAGAGTTAAGCTACACACTAAACGAGTGGGATAGACAACAATCGAACAACACTACTTGAGAGATAAAAACAACACACTAAATGAGTGAGATGAACAACAAACGTATAAATCTACTTGAGAGTTAAGCTACACACTAAAGCAGTGGGATAAACCATAATCGAACAACACTACTTGAGAGATAAAAACAACACACTAAAGGAGATGGATGAACTACAAATGTATAAATCTACTTGAGAGTTAAGGAACACACTAAAGGAGTGGGATAGACAACAATCGAACAACACTACTTGAGAGATAAAAAACACACACTAAAGGAGTGGGATGAACAACAAACGTATAAATCTACTTGAGAGTTAAGCAACACACTAAAGGAGTGGGATAGACAACAAACGAACAACTCTACTTGAGAGATAAAAACAACACACTAAAGGAGAGGGATGAACAACAAACGTATAAATCTACTTGAGAGTTAAGCTACACACTAAACGAGTGGGATAGACAACAATCGAACAACACTACTTGAGAGATAAAAACAACACACTAAAGGAGAGGGATGAACAACAAACGTATAAATCTACTTGAGAGTTAAGCTACACACTAAACGAGTGGGATGACACCAATCGAACAACACTACTTGAGAGTTAAAAACAACACACTAAAGGAGACGGATGAACAACAAACGTATAAATCTACTTGAGAGTTAAGCTACACACTAAAGGAGTGGGATAGACAACAATCGAACAACACTACTTGAGAGATAAAAACAACACACTAAAGGAGTGAGATGAACAACAAACGTATAAATCTACTTGAGAGTTAAGCTACACACTAAAGGAATGGGATAGACAACAATCGAACAACACTACTTGAGAGATAAAAACAACACACTAAAGGAGTGAGATGAACAACAAACGTATAAATCTACTTGAGAGTTAAGCTACACACTAAAGGAGTGGGATAGACAACAATCGAACAACACTACTTGAGAGATAAAAAACACACACTAAAGGAGTGGGATGAACAACAAACGTATAAATCTACATGAGAGTTAAGCAACACACTAAAGGAGTGGGATAGACAACAATCGAACAACTCTACTTGAGAGATAAAAACAACACACTAAAGGAGAGGGATGAACAACAAACGTATAAATCTACTTGAGAGTTAAGCTACACACTAAACGAGTGGGATAGACAACAATCGAACAACACTACTTGAGAGATAAAAACAACACACTAAAGGAGTGAGATGAACAACAAACGTATAAATCTACTTGAGAGTTAAGCTACACACTAAAGCAGTGGGATAGACCATAATCGAACAACACTACTTGAGAGATAAAAACAACACACTAAAGGAGATGGATGAACTACAAACGTATAAATCTACTTGAGAGTTAAGCAACACACTAAAGGAGTGGGATAGACAACAATCGAACAACACTACTTGAGAGATAAAAACAACACACTAAAGGAGTGGGATGAACAACAAACGTATAAATCTACTTGAGAGTTAAGCAACACACTAAAGGAGTGGGATAGTCAACAAACGAACAACTCTACTTGAGTGATAAAAAGAACACACTAAAGGAGTGAGATGAACAACAAACGTATAAATCTACTTGAGAGTTAAGGTACACACTAAACGAGTGGGATAGACAACAAACGAACAACTCTACTTGAGAGATAAAAACAACACACTAAAGGAGTGAGATGAACAACAAACGTATAAATCTACTTGAGAGTTAAGCTACACACTAAACGAGTGGGATAGACAACAATCGAACAACACTACTTGAGAGATAAAAACAACACACTAAAGAGTGAGATGAACAACAAACGTATAAATCTACTTGAGAGTTAAGCTACACACTAAAGGAGTGGGATAGACAACAATCGAACAACACTACTTGAGAGATAAAAACAACACACTAAAGGAGATGGATGAACTACAAACGTATAAATCTACTTGAGAGTTAAGCAACACACTAAAGGAGTGGGATAGACAACAATCGAACAACACTACTTGAGAGATAAAAACAACACACTAAAGATTGAGATGAACAACAAACGTATAAATCTACTTGAGAGTTAAGCAACACACTAAAGGAGTGGGATAGTCAACAAACGAACAACTCTACTTGAGTGATAAAAACAACACACTAAAGGAGAGGGATGAACAACAAACGTATGAATCTACATGAGAGTTAAGCAACACACTAAAGGAGTGGGATAGACAACAAACGAACAACTCTACTTGAGAGATAAAAACAACACACTAAAGGAGAGGGATGAACAACAAACGTATAAATCTACTTGAGAGTTAAGCTACACACTAAACGAGTGGGATAGACAACAATCGAACAACACTACTTGAGAGATAAAAACAACACACTAAAGGAGTGAGATGAACAACAAACGTATAAATCTACTTGAGAGTTAAGCTACACACTAAAGGAGTGGGATAGACAACAATCGAACAACACTACTTGAGAGATAAAAACAACACACTAAAGGAGATGGATGAACTACAAACGTATAAATCTACTTGAGAGTTAAGCAACACACTAAAGGAGTGGGATAGACAACAATCGAACAACACTACTTGAGAGATAAAAAAAACACACACTAAAGGAGTGGGATGAACAACAAACGTATAAATCTACTTGAGAGTTAAGCAACACACTAAAGGAGTGGGATAGACAACAAACGAACAACTCTACTTGAGAGATAAAAACAACACACTAAAGGAGTGAGATGAACAACAAACGTATAAATCTACTTGAGAGTTAAGCTACACACTAAACGAGTGGGATAGACAACAATCGAACAACACTACTTGAGAGATAAAAACAACACACTAAAGGAGTGAGATGAACAACAAACGTATAAATCTACTTGAGAGTTAAGCTACACACTAAACGAGTGGGATAGACAACAATCGAACAACACTACTTGAGAGATAAAAACAACACACTAAAGGAGATGGATGAACTACAAACGTATAAATCTACTTGAGAGTTAAGGAACACACTAAAGGAGTGGGATAGACAACAATCGAACAACACTACTTGAGAGATAAAAACAACACACTAAAGGAGATGGATGAACTACAAACGTATAAATCTACTTGAGAGTTAAGGAACACACTAAAGTTGTGGGATAGTCAACAAACGAACAACTCTACTTGAGAGATAAAAACAACACACTAAAGGAGAGGGATGAACAACAAACGTATAAATCTACTTGAGAGTTAAGCAACACACTAAAGGAGTGGGATAGACAACAAACGAACAACTCTACTTGAGAGATAAAAACAACACACTAAAGGAGAGGGATGAACAACAAACGTATAAATCTACTTGAGAGTTAAGCTACACACTAAAGGAGAGGGATGAACAACAATCGAACAACACTACTTGAGAGATAAAAACAACACACTAAAGGAGTGAGATGAACAACAAACGTATAAATCTACTTGATAGTTAAGCTACACACTAAAGGAGTGAGATAGACAACAATCGAACAACACTACTTGAGAGATAAAAACAACACACTAAAGGAGTGAGATGAACAACAAACGTATAAATCTACTTGAGAGTTAAGCTACACACTAAAGGAATGGGATAGACAACAATCGAACAACACTACTTGAGAGATAAAAAACACACACCAAAGGAGTGGGATGAACAACAAACGTATAAATCTACATGAGAGTTAAGCAACACACTAAAGGAGTGGGATAGACAACAATCGAACAACTCTACTTGAGAGATAAAAACAACACACTAAAGGAGTGAGATGAACAACAAACGTATAAATCTACTTGAGAGTTAAGCTACACACTAAACGAGTGGGATAGACAACAATCGAACAACACTACTTGAGAGATAAAAACAACACACTAAAGGAGTGAGATGAACAACAAACGTATAAATCTACTTGAGAGTTAAGCTACACACTAAACGAGTGGGATAGACAACAATCGAACAACACTACTTGAGAGATAAAAACAACACACTAAAGGAGATGGATGAACTACAAACGTATAAATCTACTTGAGAGTTAAGCAACACACTAAAGGAGTGGGATAGACAACAATCGAACAACACTACTTGAGAGATAAAAAAACACACACTAAAGGAGTGGGATGAACAACAAACGTATAAATCTACTTGAGAGTTAAGCAACACACTAAAGGAGTGGGATAGTCAACAAACGAACAACTCTACTTGAGTGATAAAAACAACACACTAAAGGAGAGGGATGAACAACAAACGTATGAATCTACATGAGAGTTAAGCAACACACTAAAGGAGTGGGATAGACAACAAACGAACAACTCTACTTGAGAGATAAAAACAACACACTAAAGGAGAGGGATGAACAACAAACGTATAAATCTACTTGAGAGTTAAGCTACATACTATAGGAGTGGGATAGACAACAATCGAACAACACTACTTGAGAGATAAAAACAACACACTAAAGGAGTGAGATGAACAACAAACGTATAAATCTACTTGAGAGTTAAGCTACACACTAAAGGAATCGGATAGACCATAATCGAACAACACTACTTGAGAGATAAAAACAACACACTAAAGGAGATGGATGAACTACAAACGTATAAATCTACTTGAGAGTTAAGCAACACACTAAAGGAGTGGGATAGACAACAATCGAACAACACTACTTGAGAGATAAAAAACACACACTAAAGGAGTGGGATGAACAACAAACGTATAAATCTACATGAGAGTTAAGCAACACACTAAAGGAGTGGGATAGACAACAATCGAACAACTCTACTTGAGAGATAAAAACAACACACTAAAGGAGTGAGATGAACAACAAACGTATAAATCTACTTGAGAGTTAAGCTACACACTAAACGAGTGGGATAGACAACAATCGAACAACACTACTTGAGAGATAAAAACAACACACTAAAGGAGTGAGATGAACAACAAACGTATAAATCTACTTGAGAGTTAAGCTACACACTAAAGGAGTGGGATAGACAACAATCGAACAACACTACTTGAGAGATAAAAACAACACACTAAAGGAGATGGATGAACTACAAACGTATAAATCTACTTGAGAGTTAAGCAACACACTAAAGGAGTGGGATAGACAACAATCGAACAACACTACTTGAGAGATAAAAAAACACACACTAAAGGAGTGGGATGAACAACAAACGTATAAATCTACTTGAGAGTTAAGCAACACACTAAAGGAGTGGGATAGTCAACAAACGAACAACTCTACTTGAGTGATAAAAACAACACACTAAAGGAGAGGGATGAACAACAAACGTATGAATCTACATGAGAGTTAAGCAACACACTAAAGGAGTGGGATAGACAACAAACGAACAACTCTACTTGAGAGATAAAAACAACACACTAAAGGAGAGGGATGAACAACAAACGTATAAATCTACTTGAGAGTTAAGCTACACACTAAGCGAGTGGGATAGACAACAATCGAACAACACTACTTGAGAGATAAAAACAACACACTAAAGGAGTGAGATGAACAACAAACGTATAAATCTACTTGAGAGTTAAGCTACACACTAAAGCAGTGGGATAGACCATAATCGAACAACACTACTTGAGAGATAAAAACAACACACTAAAGGAGATGGATGAACTACAAACGTATAAATCTACTTGAGAGTTAAGGAACACACTAAAGGAGTGGGATAGACAACAATCGAACAACACTACTTGAGAGATAAAAAACACACACTAAAGGAGTGGGATGAACAACAAACGTATAAATCTACTTGAGAGTTAAGCAACACACTAAAGGAGTGGGATAGTCAACAAACGAACAACTCTACTTGAGTGATAAAAACAACACACTAAAGGAGAGGGATGAACAACAAACGTATGAATCTACATGAGAGTTAAGCAACACACTAAAGGAGTGGGATAGACAACAAACGAACAACTCTACTTGAGAGATAAAAATAACACACTAAAGGAGAGGGATGAACAACAAACGTATAAATCTACTTGAGAGTTAAGCTAGACACTAAACGAGTGGGATAGACAACAATCGAACAACACTACTTGAGAGATAAAAACAACACACTAAAGGAGAGGGATGAACAACAAACGTATAAATCTACTTGAGAGTTAAGCTACACACTAAACGAGTGGGATAGACAACAATCGAACAACACTACTTGAGAGATAAAAACAACACACTAAAGGAGATGGATGAACTACAAACGTATAAATCTACTTGAGAGTTAAGCAACACACTAAAGGAGTGGGATAGACAACAATCGAACAACACTACTTGAGAGATAAAAACAACACACTAAAGGAGTGAGATGAACAACAAACGTATAAATCTACTTGAGAGTTAAGCTACACACTAAAGCAGTGGGATAGACCATAATCGAACAACACTACTTGAGAGATAAAAACAACACACTAAAGGAGATGGATGAACTACAAACGTATAAATCTACTTGAGAGTTAAGCTACACACTAAAGGAATGGGATAGACAACAATCGAACAACACTACTTGAGATATAAAAAACACACACTAAAGAAGTGGGATGAACAACAAACGTATAAATCTACATGAGAGTTAAGCAACACACTAAAGGAGTGGGATAGACAACAATTGAACAACTCTACTTGAGAGATAAAAACAACACACTAAAGGAGTGAGATGAACAACAAACGTATAAATCTACTTGAGAGTTAAGCTACACACTAAACGAGTGGGATAGACAACAATCGAACAACACTACTTGAGAGATAAAAACAACACACTAAAGGAGTGAGATGAACAACAAACGTATAAATCTACTTGAGAGTTAAGCTACACACTAAAGGAGTGGGATAGACAACAATCGAACAACACTACTTGAGAGATAAAAACAACACACTAAAGGAGATGGATGAACTACAAACGTATAAATCTACTTGAGAGTTAAGCAACACACTAAAGGAGTGGGATAGACAACAAACGAACAATTCTACTTGAGAGATAAAAACAACACAGTAAAGGAGATGGATGAACTACAAACGTATAGATCTACTTGAGAGTTAAGCAACACACTAAAGGAGTGGGATAGTCAACAAACGAACAACTCTACTTGAGTGATAAAAACAACACACTAAAGGAGAGGGATGAACAACAAACGTATGAATCTACATGAGAGTTAAGCAACACACTAAAGGAGTGGGATAGACAACAAACGAACAATTCTACTTGAGAGATAAAAACAACACACTAAAGGAGAGGGATGAACAACAAACGTATAAATCTACTTGAGAGTTAAGCTACACACTAAACGAGTGGGATAGACAACAATCGAACAACACTACTTGAGAGATAAAAACAACACACTAAAGGAGTGAGATGAACAACAAACGTATAAATCTACTTGAGAGTTAAGCTACACACTAAAGCAGTGGGATAGACCATAATCGAACAACACTACTTGAGAGATAAAAACAACACACTAAAGGAGATGGATGAACTACAAACGTATAAATCTACTTGAGAGTTAAGGAACACACTAAAGGAGTGGGATAGACAACAATCGAACAACACTACTTGAGAGATAAAAAACACACACTAAAGGAGTGGGATGAACAACAAACGTATAAATCTACTTGAGAGTTAAGCAACACACTAAAGGAGTGGGATAGTCAACAAACGAACAACTCTACTTGAGTGATAAAAACAACATACTAAAGGAGAGGGATGAACAACAAACGTATGAATCTACATGAGAGTTAAGCAACACACTAAAGGAGTGGGATAGACAACAAACGAACAATTCTACTTGAGAGATAAAAACAACACAGTAAAGGAGAGTGATGAACAACAAACGTATAAATCTACTTGAGAGTTAAGCTACACACTAAAGCAGTGGGATAGACCATAATCGAACAACACTACTTGAGAGATAAAAACAACACACTAAAGGAGATGGATGAACTACAAACGTATAAATCTACTTGAGAGTTAAGCAACACACTAAAGGAGTGGGATAGACAACAATCGAACAACTCTACTTGAGAGATAAAAACAACACACTAAAGGAGAGGGATGAACAACAAACGTATAAATCTACTTGAGAGTTAAGCTACACACTAAACGAGTGGGATAGACAACAATCGAACAACACTACTTGAGAGATAAAAACAACACACTAAAGGAGTGAGATGAACAACAAACGTATAAATCTACTTGAGAGTTAAGCTACACACTAAAGCAGTGGGATAGACCATAATCGAACAACACTACTTGAGAGATAAAAACAACACACTAAAGGAGATGGATGAACTACAAACGTATAAATCTACTTGAGAGTTAAGGAACACACTAAAGGAGTGGGATAGACAACAATCGAACAACACTACTTGAGAGATAAAAAACACACACTAAAGGAGTGGGATGAACAACAAACGTATAAATCTACTTGAGAGTTAAGCAACACACTAAAGGAGTGGGATAGTCAACAAACGAACAACTCTACTTGAGTGATAAAAACAACATACTAAAGGAGAGGGATGAACAACAAACGTATGAATCTACATGAGAGTTAAGCAACACACTAAAGGAGTGGGATAGACAACAAACGAACAATTCTACTTGAGAGATAAAAACAGCACACTAAAGGAGATGGATGAACTACAAACGTATAAATCTACTTGAGAGTTAAGCAACACACTAAAGGAGTGGGATAGACAACAATCGAACAACACTACTTGAGAGATAAAAACAACACACTAAAGGAGTGAGATGAACAACAAACGTATAAATCTATATGAGAGTTAAGCAACACACTAAAGGAGTGGGATAGACAACAATTGAACAACTCTACTTGAGATATAAAAACAACACACTAAAGGAGAGGGATGAACAACAAATGTATGAATCTACGTTTAGAGTTGTTCTACACACTAAAGGAGTGGGATAGACAACAATCGAACAACACTACTTGAGAGATAAAAACAACACACTAAAGGAGTGAGATGAACAACAAACGTATAAATCTACTTGAGAGTTAAGCTACACACTAAAGCAGTGGGATAGACCATAATCGAACAACACTACTTGAGAGATAAAAACAACACACTAAAGGAGATGGATGAACTACAAACGTATAAATCTACTTGAGAGTTAAGGAACACACTAAAGGAGTGGGATAGACAACAATCGAACAACACTACTTGAGAGATAAAAAACACACACTAAAGGAGTGGGATGAACAACAAACGTATAAAGCCAGTTCGCCATTTAGAAATGCACTCTTGACATCCATCTGATAAACTGTAAAGTCATTATGAGCTGCAAAGGCTAGAAAGAGTCTTATTGCATCCAATCTTGCAACTGGTGCATAAGATTCATCAAAATCTAGTCCTTGATGCAGGTAAATCCCTTGGCAACCAACCTAGCTTTGTTTCTGGTTATTTCACCAAACTCATTCATTTTGTTTCTGAAAACCCACTTGGTTCCTATTACAGATATTCCGTCAGCAAATGGAACCAGTTTCCAGACTTTGTTTCTCTCAAATTGATCCAACTCTTCTTGCATAGCAGAGATCCAGTCTTGATCTTTTAATGCTTCTTCTATAGTCTTTGGTTCAATTTTTGAGATGAAACATCCATAGAGACAACTTGCATTTTCAGCGATTGCTCTTCTAGTTCTAACTCCTTGGTCTATGGGACCAATCACATCTTTTGAAGGATGATTTCTTATCCATTTCATAATGGGTTTTGAACTAGTAGGATCAATATCAATTTGATTTGAATGTGAATCAATATGATCTTGATGAGATACTTGTGCAGTATCTGGGATATCTGACACATGGGAAATGTCATGGATATCTGACACATTTTCAGTGTTAGAGATATCTGAATTTTGCATTTCAGCAATCTTATTTTCAGATACCTTTTCATGATGAAGGTTCTCAGTAGCCTGTTCCATTTCTGGAATTCTCATAGGAAATTCTTCATCATGTCTTAGAGTCATCTGGTTGTTACTAAGCATAGGTTGTTTTTCATCGTCAGACTCATCCTCTATTTGAATGATAGAATTGTTTCCTTCTGAGGATCCTTTTTCAGAATCTTTAATCATTAGTTCTTTGAACCTATCTGAGAGATCATCATTCAAGAGTACTTTCTTGTTTCCTTCATAGAATACATCATGAATAGATTCTTCAATCTTTTGCGTTCTTTTGTTGTAGATTCTGTAGGCTTTGCTATTCAAAGAATAACCAAGAAATACTCCTTCATCTGCCTTTGGTTGAAATGTTCTCAAGTATTCTTTTCCATTGTTAAGAACGAAACATCTGCAGCCAAACACCCTTAGATGTTTGATACTAGGGGGTCTACCAATGAAAAGCTCGTACGGAGTTTTGTCATGGTGTTTGTTAATCAGACATCTATTTTGAGTGTAGCATGTTGTGTTTACAACTTCAACCCAATAGATTTCACTTATTTCAGTGTCAGCAAGCATTGTTCTTGCTGCTTCTTTCAGGGTCCTATTCTTTCTTTCAACAACACCATTTTTTTTGTGGTGTCCTTACAGATGATAGTTGATGTTGTATACATTTGCAAGTACAAAACTCTTTGATGTACTGGTTCACAAACTCAGTACCATGGTCTGTTCTGATTACAGATACCTTGTCATTTTTCATGACCTCGAGCTTATTCAGCAAGTTAGGTATCTCAACCCTTGCATCAGATTTGTGTTTGAGAAAGACAACCCAAGTGAATCTTGAGTAATCATCAACAACAACCAGACCATACTTCTTTCCTGCATAACTAGTTACTGAGGATTCAAACAGATCCATATGTAACATTTGCAGTGGCCTCTCACTGGAATGTCTAGTTTTAGACTTGAAAGATGTTTTGGATTGTTTTCCCATCTGGCAAGCTGAGCGTACACCTTCTTTTCTATATGCCATTTTGGGTAAACCAACCACCAATTCTTTCTTGGCTAGTTTATTCAGAGTTTTGAAATTCAAGTGACTCATTCTTTTATGCCATAGCCAATTTTCTTCAGTGTGGCCAGATTGACTCACCATGAGACATTCTTCGGTTGTGGCGGATGCCCAATCAGCAACATAAAGATTTCCTTTATGCCTTGCAACCAAGACTGTCTGCTTTGACTCATTGTCAATCACTTTACATAGTTTTGACTTGATCTTGACAGTGTACCCTTTGTCTACTAGTTGACTAATGCTTAGGAGATTATATTTCAATCCCTTTACATGAAGTACTTCAGAGATTGTGAGGGCGCCGAACTTCAAATTGCTAAAACCTATGGTTGGATTTTCATCTCCTCCAGCAAACCTGATAATTGGTCCATCATTGCATTTTTTGTAGTTAATCAGATTTGCTTTGTCTCCTGTCATGTGCTTCCCACATCCACTATCAAAATGCCACTTTGAGTTAGTCTTTAGAGTGTTCTGCACAAAACAGGAAACAGGAGATTAGGTTCTCATACCAACGATGGAACCATCTGGATTAAAGAATCTTCCAGTAGGAATCCATTTTTGAATGACTTTCCTAGGAACATTCTTTTGTCTAACAGGAACATAAGGAGGAATCTTAGTTAAATTATTAGTAGCATTGTTGTTAAGAACTATTTTCTTCCTTGGTGTGTTCCTAGGTGCTCCATTTGGTGCTTTGAGATACCTGTCAGATTTCTGAGTCTGCTTTTCAGCAAACTTAGCTTTCCTAGCCAGATTTCTTCTAGCCCTAGCATTCAGATTTTCAGTGGCTTGATTTATCTTCCACTTCTGATAATTGATGTGAGCAATTCTAGCCTTTAACCATCGTTCTTGCTCTTGTTTGTATTCACGAGCAAGTTGTTTCCCAATGGGTTTATAGCCAATACCATTCCGAGCATCTGATGCTGTCTGAGACCTCTTCTCAGCAGCTTTGCTAGTCTCTGGATGATCAATTTTCTTTCCAGAAAACGTGACATAAGAAAATTTGCCAGCTCCTGCAATTTTTCCTTTTTGATAGACATAGCACTGTGGGTGATTGCACTTCTCAGTGTTATGTTTCTTTTCAGAGACATTTCCCACAGTTTCCTTTTGGACTTGTTTTTCCCACAAAGGCTTGGTCGCAACTGCCTTTCCTTTGTCAACAATCTTAGCTTTCTGACCGATACTGTAGATTGTTTGGGAATCGCCTTGCTGAGCACTGACAAATGTTAGTCCTTCATTACTCTTATTCAGAGTGGTGGAACTATTTGTGTGTGTGTCCAGCCCAAGTCCTCTCTTTTCTGAAGGATCTCTTAAATAAGATTGTACTTCAGTAAGAGTGTCACTAGCTTTGGCATAAGATTGAAAGGATAGTTCTTTCTTTTTGAGTTCCTTATTCTCAGAAAGAAGACCTCCACATTTCTTTTGAAGATTTGCCATTGCTTCTATATGTGACTTTTCGGTCTCACATATCTGAGCCTTGAGAAATGCATTTTCAGCATCCTTTTTCTCAGATATCTTGATTACTTTAGAATTTTCCTTTGCAAGAGAATTCTTTTCTTCTTCGAAATTTTCGGCTCTAGCTCGGAACATTAGAAATTCTCTTTTGTAAAGATCAATTTTTTTTCTGAGATTTTCCAATTCTTTGATTCCTTCATCATCACTTTCATAAGTATAACAGGAAGTATGTGTTACCTCATCAGCCATTAGACAAGGTTCAATGTTGGAGATATCCGGGAAGATTTCTTCAGCCATTCCACACACTTCTTTCTTCTTTTGACCAAAGTCAATTACTTCATGAGAAACACCGCATACTTCTGGGGAAGGCAGTGTGGAATCATCTGAATCCTCATCCTCAGAATCGGACTCAATATCTAGAGCATCCAATTGGAGTTGAATCTTTTTCCTTTCTTCAGTGAGCATAGCTCTTTGACTTCTTTTGAAGATTCTTCTATCTTTCTTGTCACCTATCTTAAGTTTGTTGAAGGCAGGACAATCCTTCTTGAAATGACTAGGTTTCTGACAATAGAAACAGATATCATTTCCGATTTCTGCTTCCTCAGTACTTGATGCTTTCTGAGCCGGCTTGTTCAGCGAGCTTTACATATTTTTGTACGGGTGATAGTTTGAGCCTAGATGCTTTTTCAGCTTCTCTTTAGCTTTTCTTCTCTCAATTTCTCGACTGACATATTTTCCCATTTGCTTTACAGCAAGAGCATCCTCAGTCACATCCTTGCCTTTCTTCTTTTCAGAAGTTCCTTGAGCAACTAGAGCAACACTCTGCAACTTCTCAGTTGTTTGTTCCCTTTGAGTTATCTCATAGTCAACAGTGGCAAGGTGAGAGAAAAGTTCCACAGGAGTGATATCTGGCATTCCTTGGTTAAAGCAGAAAAACTTTGTGTGCTTCCAGTTATGATTTAGACTTCTCACAATTGTTTTAATCTTTTCTGACTGGGTATATCTATTACTTTCACCAAGTGCAGCCATGTCACTCATAAGTGTTGTAAACCGGAAATCTAGTTCTTCAAGAGTCTATGTGGGACCTTGTTAAAGGTTTGGAATTTTAGCTTCAAAACTTCAAACTTATTTTCCTTTGTTTTTCGGTGCAGCCTGATTTCTTCAATCGATTGCCGTGCCACTTTCATTTCGCACCTGATTTACCGTATGTGCTCTGAGTAGAATGTATGATGATATTACGAGCACATCCATCAATCTATTTCTCTTGGCATCTTCGATGTCCGAGTTCTCTGAGCTTTGGTTCGTAACTAACTTGGTAGCGGGTCTCCCTTTGGTTGATGCATCTGCATGAAGACCCATCACTTTGTTCTCTGTCTCTACCATTAGAAACACATATGACTTGCTTGAGTTGTTGAATGACTATTGGGCCATTCTTTATTACTTGATCATTTAAATCCGATGGCTTCTAGGTGGAGCATCATGTTGTTCTTCCATTTCTCATAATTCTCTGGCTTGAGAATTGGGGTGTCACTTAAAGACATCCTGCAGCAAACACACTAAACAAACGAATCAAGTGTAGGTGAAAAGCAGTTAGTGGGCACTTATCTGGGATCTAGGTTCAGTGCAGAAGGCTTGGGAACCTCCCGCTCTGATACCACTTGTTGGTCCAGATAACGGCAAAGTAAAAGACTAGAGGGGGGGGGGGGTGAATAGTCTTTTAAAAAAAAACTTTTGTCGATAAACACAGTTTCTCAGATATCTGTGAAGATATCTGATACTTAATTTCAGAGAGCGGAAGACTTCTAAGATAAGTGCACGTGTTCAGCAAGATAAGTGTAAGTACTTTGCAATATAAGTAAAAACAAGTAATAAAGTGCAGAAAGTAAATAACACAAGTCTTTTTATAGTGGTATCTGAAGGTGGCGTAATCCTTCAACTAATCCACTTCGGTCTTTCTCAGACCTAGAATCCACTAAGACAGATAATTGAGATAACCTTACAAGTATCTTCTCTAGATTCCTAAATGCACTAAGTTCCCAACCAAGTGTTCCCCCTGAGTTATTCCCCGGCTTTCACAGCCAAGTACTTCCTGTACTGTTAGGAATATCTGTCAGTATTTTGATCACTCATCACATGTTCTTATCTTAGCCAGAAAGGTGATTAAGTACTCTTGGTTCACTTGAACAATGTAAAAGAGGAAATCACTAAGTATGATTAGTCTAGTAAATCTTGTAATAGGATTATAGGTCTCTGAGTGTAACTTTTATTTCAAGAAGACCATGAAGATCAATCCTAGCAATGGAGCTTTTCTGAAGATTAGAAGACTGAAGATTGCACAAGGTTTATGAAGACACAAAGGTTTAGTCTAACTCAGAAAGACTATGTCCTTAATCCTTTCTTAAGTATATTAACTTACTTTCGAAATATGATTCTGGACATATGACATCATGAGTATGGAGCATGCAAGCCATCAGAAAGGCTCATGTATCCGTTGAGACTATAGGACAATGAACAGTACTATGCATTAAATGCATCGGCAGAAATGCTGCAAAAAGCAAGTCCTCTCTGAAACAAGAGATAGTGACTTCTGAGTACATAGTTCAAGATATAAACGGATATAATTTGATAGAGAGCACAACGGATACAATTCAAACGCCTCTCAAATTTATCTATATATATCACACACTTAGATGCTTGAAGAACATACCTTAGAACGCTCTATCTTGCAAAATTACCATCAAGCAAAGTATTCTCTCAAGCACTCTACTATCATTTCTGAAAGCTTTCTGTTGCTTCAAGAATCATTAGTAGTTCTAAGTTGTCCTGAACCTTAACAAGAGATTGTTATTCGTGAAAGAGTTGAACTATCAGATACCCTTTCTGAAGTTCATTCTCCAGAATCGACATCAATTACTTGGGTCAGTAAAGAGCAGACTGCCATCCACTGAACAAGTGTATTAAGTAGTCTCGTTCTGTTTTGCTCTCTGAAAACATAACTGAAAAGTTATACGAGAAGCCTTTCTGACAAAACCTTATAACCAACACCATCAAGGCGTGGAGTAGAGGAAGTACTTGATTTGGGAAATCAGGGAATAACTCCAAGGTTATCTGAGTAGAGGAAGTACTTAGCTCTAGGAGCTGGGGAATAACTCAGGGGGAACATTTGGTTGGGAACCATTTGTTTAGGAATCTTAGAATAGGATTTTTGTAAGGTGAACTCAATTATATGTTCTAGTGAATTCTAGGTCTCAGAAAGACCGAAGTGGATTAGTTGGAGGATTACGCCACCTCCACATACCACTATACTTGCTGTGTCATTTACCTTTCTGTATTTACATTTCAGCAAAGCACACACACATATTTATTGTTTCTACACTTACCTATCTTAAAGTCTTCCGCGCTCTGAATTTAAGTATCAGAAACCCCCAGGTTTCTGAGAAACTGTGTTTATCGACAAAAGTTTTAAAAGACTATTCACCCCCCCCCCCCCATAGTCTTTTACTTTGCCGTTATCTGGACCAACAAGTGGTATCAGAGCAGGAGATTCACAAGCCTTCTGCACTGAACCTAGATCCCCAGATAGGTGAAGAAACTTTGTCCCTCTCTGAGGACTATATAATTTGTCTGTTAAGTGTGCAGGTATGTCTCTGAGTGATGCGCCCATTCTGAAACCAGAAAACTACAACAAATGGAAGAACAACATGATGCTCCATCTGGAGGCCATTAGTGATGAGATGATCTATGTCATCAATGAAGGGCCTATCAAAATCAGACAACTCAAACAAGTTACTGAGGTGTCTGATGGAAGAAAAGCCTCAGACAAGGAAGATGGAAGCGAGAATATGGCTGCTAGTGATAGTGGTCATATTGCTCGTGGAAGCATTATGTATGAAGACAGGCCAAGAGAGCTATGGACATCTGAAGATGCCAAGAGACACAGATTGGATGGTCAAGCTCGTAATATAATCATCAGATCGACACCTGAGCACATACAGTGTAAATTGTGGGGTGCTAAAACGACGAAAGTTGCTTGGCAATTGATTGAAGAAATCTATGCCGGAACTGAGAAAACCAAAGAAAACAAGTTCGCAGTTCGTAAATTAAAGTTCCAAAACTTCGAACAAGGTCCCACTGAAACTCTGGAAGAACTTGATTTCAGATTTACTACTCTTATGAGTGATATGGCTGTACTTGGTGAAAGCAATAGATACTCCCAGTCAGAAAAGATTAAGACTATTGTCAGAAGTCTCAATCACAACTGGGAACACACTAAGTTCTTTTATTTCAATCAAGGGATGCCAAATATTACTCCAATAGAGCTCTTCTCTCATCTTGCTACTGTAGACTATGAGACAACTCAGAGAGAACAAACAGCTGAAAAGCTACAAAGTGTTGCTCTAGTTTCTCAAGGTACTTCTGAAAAGAAGGATACCAAAGAAGCATCTGAAGAAAATGCTCTTGCAGTAAGACACATGAAGAAATTTGTGAGTCAAGAGATTGAGAGAAGAAAAGCTAAAGAAAAGCTAAAAAAGCATCTTGGCCCAAACTATCATCAGTACAAGAACATACAAATGAACAACTCTCTGAACACCCCCATTCAGAAAGGTGTTAGTACTGAAGCTGCAGAAATAGGAAATGACATCTGTTTCTATTGTCAAAAGCCTGGTCACTTCAAGAGAGATTGTCACCTTTAAACAAGCACAAGACAATTGACAAGAAGGATGAAGAAATTTCAAAAGAAATCAAAGGGCCTTCTTGAAGAAAGGAAGAAGATTCAAATTCAACTTGATGCTCTAGACATTGAGACAGATTCTGAAGATGGAGATTCAGATGACTCAAACCTACCATCACCAGAATTGTGTGGAATCACCCACGATGTAATCGACTTCGGTCTTAAGAAGAATGAAATGTGTCTTATGGATGATTTTTTTTTCATAAATAGAGCATATATTAATAAAAGTAAAAGAGTACAAAGCGTAAAAGTAGAGATTACAATGGAACCCACAGGCGGGTTACAACGCGAAACAAGTGAAACAAACAAAGAAACAAAAATAACATAACCCGGGATCAAGGTGATCCATGGTTGCAACCGCGGGCCTCGTTAAAACCCAGTCATGGAAAAACCCAGTGGGAAAAACCCATGGCTGGGAAAAAGAGTGCCTGAGCGTTAGCGTTGCGGAAACCTATAATAAGGTAAACCGTACATGTCCCTGTGTATGTGAGGTCGAATGACATCCAAAGGAGAAGTCCAGAAACCCTCCAGATCCAACTTTGAGAGAGCATCAGCGACCGTGTTGCCTTCACGAAAAATATGAGACACCCGAAAATCCATGTCACGCATATGAGAGAGAGTCAATAGCCAACGGTTCCGGAATTTCCATGGGACCGAGTTAGTACCCGCGGAGAGCAAATTCGCTACATAAGTAGAATCTGTCTCCAACCAAATCTTATTCCAGCCCTGGGTGTGAGCCAATTCAATGCCAATCATAACCGCAAGTAACTCGGCTTCAAAAGCATAAAGCGTACCCAGCTGATTTACAAAGCAACCCATCACGGTACCATTTGAATCTCTAAAAACCCCAGCCGCAGTAGAGGAGCCAGGAGCGGCAAGAGAACTTCCATCCGTGTTGCATTTAATCCATCCCGGGAGAGGGGGATACCAACGGACCTCAATGATATCTCGTGACTTAGGCGGGCACCCTTGAATACGAAAAGAATGAAGGACTTGTAAATCAACTTGATTATTAGCCATAGAACCAAGAGGGTGGGAATTAGCCTCGCCTACAAGACTCCAAATCAGAAGCAAAATAGAATGCCTGGAAACAGGAACACCATCAAATAAGCAATGATTGCGCGCAGTCCAAAGCACCCAAATGCCCGTCACAAAGGCAAGACGCCACAAAGAGAGAATCTGAGAGCTAAAATGTTGACCCATGGCATATAACAGAAGCTCTCCAAAACTAAAGCAATCTCGAAAAGGAACCTGGAAAAGATCAAATAGAGTATGCCAGATAGTCCGAGTGAACGGACAAGAGACCAGTAAATGGTCTTGGCAATCCATAGCAGCATAGCAAAAAACACACACCGAAGGACCAACAAAACCAGAGCCCATGATTTCTCAATAGTTGGAAGAACACCATAAATAGCCTTCCAAAGCTGTGATAGAACGACGGGTGGGATAAAAACCCATATCCAAGATCCCTCAATCTTAAGGAAACGCGGCGCAAAGAGTGATAAACTTGCTTGGTAGAAATCGAACCGTCTAGAGATTCAGTCCAGATACGAGTATCAGAACCAGATGGAGCCAGATGATAGGAGAGAATGTCGCGAGTAACATCTGGAAAAGCCATACGGAACCCATCCAAAAGAAACCAACCAAATGGAGTCCAATACTCGAAATAGGGAACTCAAGTGATGCCAAGATGAATAGGAATACCAATTACATCCATAATCAGAGCCAAGCCAATCATCAAGCCAGAAACGTAGCTGAGAGCCTTGACACGCTAACCATCTAGACTTGGATTGAAGTGTGGGGAAACAATCCTTAAATCCAAACTAAATCGAGGAAGCAACATAAGAGCGTAAGGAAGCATGCCGAAAGAAACGCTGGCGAACTAACAATTCACAATTTCTGTACTATGAGAGTGATAATGGAATTGAGGATCTGGAGTTGGTCAAGAGTGAATTGGATCGTTATGAGAAAGAATTTCTGGAAGCACAATCCAAAACTAAAATTCTAGAGGAAAGCAAAGAAATTCTTGAAAAAGAGGTTTCTGAGCTAACCAAAGTATCTGAGAACAAGAACGCTGAAATAGCCATTCTGAAAATTCAGATATCTAAGAATGAAAATTCTCACAAACTAGCCTTGGATGAACTTAATAAGAAAATGATGAAGCTGCTTTCTGAGAATGAAGAACTCAGAAAGAAAGAGCTATCCTTCCAATCTTATGCAAAAGCTAGTGACACTCTCACTGAGGTTCAATCCTATCTGAGAGATCCCTCTGAGAAAGGTGGACTTGGACTTGATGAACAATCGAATAATTCATCTCCTCTGAAGAAGAGTGATGAAAGGTTGACCTTTGTAAAAAGTCAACAGAATGGTTCTTCAACCACCTATAGCATTGGTCAGAAAGCTAGGGTAGTTGACAAAGGAAAAGGAGTAGCAACTCAGCCTTTGAAAGAACAACAAGTTCACAAGAAACATGTGGATAAGGTTTCTGAAAAGAAACACAACCCTCAGACATGAAACCATCCACATTGCTATATTACTAGGAAGGGAAGAATTGCTGGAATAGGCAAATTCTCAACTGTACCAATTTATGAAAATAAAGATCGTGCAGAAACTAGTAAGGCTTCTGAAGAGCGCATTCAGAAAGCCAAAGGTGTTCGAAATGGCATTGGCTATCGTGCTATTGGAAAAGTTCTTCTGCAACAATATAAGGAAGGACAAGAACAATGGCGCAAGGCTGATATTGCACGAAGCAATAGACAGAATTGGAAGAAATCTCAAGCCACTGAAAAACTGAATGCCAGAGCTAGAAGGAACCTGGCCAGAAAGGCTAAGTTTTCTGAAAAGCAACCCCAGAAACCCAGGGTCCAGAAAGCACTAAAAGGAACACCTAGAAACAACCCAAGAAGGAAGATTGAGATCAAAATTACTGATGAAAGTGCAGTATGCACTTATATTTTGAAAGTGCAGTATGCACTTATATTTTGATAATCTTGTCTTTCAATAATCAGTTCCAAGTTTGTGTTTGTTGTTGTTTGTGAAGCTGCAGGATTACCAATGTTGTATAACATTGTGACAGGATAGAATTCAATGCTGACATAACATTGAAGATATAGCATTGCAGTAGGCATCGAAGACAAAGCACATTGGACAGGAAACTTGGACTGGAAGTATTGACAAATCGAACAACAGATGATTTAAGGAAAAAGAACAGCTTGTGGTGAAAGCAAGAAGGAATATATTTTATGAAGAATCGAAATATGGGAATTTCCTTCTATGCGCATATTGAAGAAAACAAGTAAAAGGAAAATTGCCTTTGCTGAGATCCTATTGCTTTTCGACATAGATGGAAGAGGTTGATATCTCAAGTATATATATGCAAGGATTCAGCAAAGCAAGGTTGAGCTTTTTGAAAAGATCAATTGAGATTTAAAGAGTTTAGGCTTCTTGTTTTCTGCTAGCTTTAGAGTTTGTCTAAGAGTATTCATTGTTGGAATAACTCTTTCGAACATCGACCTAGAATAGCTTTTCTTATTGGTTCTTCTAGGGCTAGTTTTGGTTGTTTAATCAATCGGTTGTGATTGTATTAAACCTAGTTGATTAGATCTACTTTTTCTGTCAGTAGATATTTTGCCTAAGGCGTTGCCAATATATTTTTCTATATATTGGCTTGGTAATAGAAGTTTTATTATTAATCCGCTGCTATCTGTTTACTATAGACATTGTTGAACAACATTGTTGGCAACATTGTCTGATTAATCTAGTTCCAAGTACCAATCCGGGATCCTAAGTTATAACAAGTGGCATCAGAGCCAGCCACCTAACTACTGGTGTCTGGATTTGGTACTACTACAATGGATGCAAACTACAATAGACCTCCTGTGCTTGATGGGTCCAACTACCATTACTGGCAAATCCGGATGAGGACATACATCAAGTCCCTTGATGGCCGTGCTTGGAGATCCATTCTGGAAGGATACACCTGGCCAACTGAAGGAGCTGATGCTGATGGTGACATTGTCCCAATTCCTGAAGAACGCTTCTCTGCAGGTGACATACTTCTTAGCTCTTATAATGAAAAGGCTTTAAATGCTATCTTTGGTCATGTAGATGCTCATATGTTTAAAATCATTCAAAACTGCACTACTGCAAAACAAGCTTGGGAATTACTTCAGAGTCATTGTGAAGGGGATGCTAGTGTCAAACAAACTAAACTTAGAATGCTTTGGTCTCAATTTGAAAATCTAAGAATGGCGGAGGAAGAAACCATTGACTCCTATTTCGAAAAACTTTTGACTCTCTCAAATGAAGACCAAAGACTGGGAGAAGCTATTTCTAATAGGCAACTTGTTTCCAAAGCTGTTCGATCTCTTTCCTCAAGATTTAATACCAAAGTCACTATTTTGGAAGACACTCATAACTTGGCAACTATGGATTTTCATACCCTGTTGAACAATTTGAAAAACTTTGAACTAAATGAAAATGAGAGACAAGGTATGAAAACTCATAGTATCTCCCTTCACTCTGTTTCTAAAGCTAAATCTTCAAAGCCTGATAGTAGTAGTGATGAGTCTGACAATATGACTGAGGAAGCTTTCAACAATCTTGTGAGGAAGTTCAACAAACTTAGATTCAGGAAAAACTCTGGTCAAGGATCCTCAAGTGGAACTAAAAATTTCAAAAAGAAAACCAATACTTTCAAAACTGGTTCTGCTTCCAAAACTAGCTCTGAATCTGATTTCGATCGCACTCCTCTTAGTAAGATTAGATGTTTTGAATGCCAAGGGTGGGGTCATTATCAAAATGAATGTGCTAACAATCTCAGAAAAGAGAAAAAGAATCTTCTTGCTTGTCTCAGTGATGACTCAGATGAAGAACAGGAAGATGAAGAAAAAGAAGATGATTCAACTACCAATGCCAGAGCTCTCCGCTCATCCACTTACAATGTTGATGACCAATGTTGGGACAACATCGTCAAGACAACATCAGGAATAGAAATCTTCTTTGACTATGATGACTCCGAGAACTGTGAAATTTTGGCACTAACCAAACCTGAGAAGTCAGGAATCTCTGATGTTTTATGTCTACATGGTTCTGTGGATTTTGATATAGATAGTCCTTCAGAAGAGGAAGTCAATGCAGATCAAATGGTGAAGGATCTGCAACAGATGTATGAGAAACTCTTCAGTGAATGGAAGACTCTCAGGAAACTCCTCAAGAAAACTGAGAAGGAGAACTACAATCTGAAAGACACCATTGTCAAACTAGAAGCTGAATTAACAAAGAAGGACACTGAACTGTTCAAGGTAATCTCTGAACTAGATAATGAAAAGAAGGTAATTGCAAAATGGAACTCCTCTACTTCTAGACTTAATGATATGCTTGAGGTGAACAATGATAGGACCACTGGTCTAGGGTACACCAGTAGTTATGATGCTTATTTTGAAGAAAAACTTGGGTGCAACATGAACTGCACTGTTAACCCTGATACCCCAAAAGTTGTCAAACCTCTTTCTGAGCTCATAAAAGGTCCTACGTTTGTCAAAGAAAAAGCTTTGTTTGTGTGCACTTACTGTCACAAATCTGGTCACAAAAAGCCTTACTGTTTCAAGTACAAAAAGGACGTAAAAAGGGAACATGTTGAGACCTCCAACCTCAGTAATCTCTCCACAATTCCCTCCCATCCAGTTTCCAGCAAACAAAACAGTGATGCTATCTGCAATGTTTTGACAACATCCACTTCAACAGAGACTGAAAGATGTAATCTTAAGACTCTGAAGTACTTTCCTAGTTCTCCTAAACGAGCCAAATCTCCAGGACAGATAAGAAAACACAAGAGTGTTTCGAAACATGTTTGGGTAGCTAAAGAAAAACATACTTGCAATGTTGCTTTTTCTGTTGCTACTTCCTCTAACAATGCTGGAAAATGGTACTTCGACAGTGGTTGTTCTAGGCACATGACCGGTAACCGTCAAATTTGTCAAATTTTGTAGCTCAAAAGACAGGTACGGTAACTTATGGAGGAGGATACCAAAGCAAAATACTTGGAAAGGGAACGCTGTGCCTTAAAGGATATCCGAAACTCTCAAATGTTCTTCTTGTTGAAGGTTTAACGGCTAATCTTGTCAGTATAAGCCACCTGTGTGATGATGATCTGAAAGTCAAGTTTGATAAACGTTCTTGCAAAGTTTATACTTGTGTAGACAAATTAACTGTAATGACAGGTGTGAGATCACAGGACAACTGCTATGTGATGGATATTCCTCTCAAATGCAATGTTGCTCAACATGATGATGCAACATTGTGGCATAAGAAATTGGGACATGTCAATTCGTAAATCAGGAAGATCATCAAAAACAATGTGGTGACAGGAGTGCCGAAGCTTACCAATGTTGGGAAACATGTGTGTGGCGACTGTCTTATGGGAAAACAAACCAAGGCGACACATCAGCCACTTCTGATTGAAGGTCAACAAAGAGGTACTTTTAACTGCTTTGAACTCCTGCATATGGATCTCATGGGTCCTATAGAAGCTAAAAGTTTAGGAGGAGCCTGGTATATCTATGTTATAGTTGATGATTTTTCTAGATACACTTGGGTCAACTTTTTGAAAGAAAAATCAGAAACTTTTGAATCCTTCAAAAACTGGCATGCAAAATGTTGTAATCAGTACTCTACTCTTGTTCAAAGAATTCGATCTGACCATGGTAAAGAATTCGAGAATCAATTCTTTGATAAGTACTGTGAAAAGAAAGGAATCATGCATGAATACTCAGCTCCTAAGACACCACAACAAAATGGTGTTGCTGAAAGGAAAAACAGGACTCTTCAAGAAATGCCAGAGTGATGTTGAGCTCAATGAACATATCAAAAAGGTTGTGGGCAAGTCGTGAACACCTTGTCACATAATCAATCGTGTCTATCTTCGTCCAGGTTCTCTGACCACTCCTTATGAGATGTTGAAAGGTAGAAAACCCAATCTTAAGTACTTTCATGTATTTGGATGTGTGTGTTACATACTCAATGATAGAGAACATCTAGGGAAGTTTGATGCTAAAAGTGACAAAGGAATCTTTGTAGGGTACTCTCAAAATAGTCAAGCGTATAGAATATACAATCCTAGATTGCAAACTATACAAGAGTCTGTGAATGTTTCCTTTGATGACTCTGAGCCCTATGCCCAGAAGAAGATCTCTGCAGGTGCTGAACAGGTTATTGACTCAACCTCTGACTCTTCTACACGTGAGAACGTACCAGAAACTGTGACTCCAGCTGTTGATCAAAGTGAAAGAACCCATGATGTGGGCAATGTTGTGCCAACATCCCCTCTGTGCCATGATGACTCAACATTAAGTTCAACATCCCAGAGTTTCACTCATGATGAAGAACAAGCTGATCCCCACAATGAGACTGAGGCTGAATCTGACAATCCATCTAGCATTAATGTTGCACCTATGTCTCCTGACTCACGAAAGGATCCTCCTCCTAGAATTCGCAAAGATCATCCCAGTTCCCAAGTAATTGGAAATCCAGGAGGAAGGACATTGAGGGGAAACACGCATAAAATTACAAGGAAACACTCGGACTTGAAATATGTCACTCTGTAAGTTCCTCGTGCTTTGTTTCGTTAATTGAACCTAAAAATGTGAAAGAAGCTCTTGCTGATGATTTTTGGATAGAAGCAATGCAAGATGAACTTCGTCAATTCCAAACAAATGAAGTCTGGACTCTTGTTCCCCGCCCCCATAATATAAATGTCATAGGCACCAAGTGGATATTCAAAAATAAGAGTGATGAAAAGGGGGTAGTTGTAAAAAACAAAGCTAGATTGGTTGCTCAAGGTTACACTCAAGTGGAAGGCATTGATTTTGATGAGACGTTCGCTCCTGTTGCTAGATTAGAATCCATTCGCTTGCTCCTAGCCATAGCATGTTGTCTTAACATAAAACTCAACCAAATGGATGTTAAAGGAGCTTTCTTGAATGGGTACATTGACAAAGAAGTGTATGTTGAACAACCTAGAGGGTTTGAAGATCCTCTTTACCCTGACCATGTTTTCAAACTAAGAAAAGCATTGTATGGTTTGAAACAAGCCCCGCGCGCTTGGTATGCTAGGTTGAAAGAATTCCTAGTTGGGTTAGGATTTAAAAGGGGTGAGGGGGATCAAACTCTGTTTATCCTCAGGAAAGGAAAAGACATCTGCATTTCTCAAATCTATGTAGATGATATTTTTTTTGGTGCTACTAACCTCTCCTTGCTAGATCAGTTTGTTCAAGCCATGACAGGAACCTTTGAGATGAGTATGATTGGTGAACTCAGTTTCTTCTTGGGGCTCCAGATACAGCAGAAACAGGATGGCCTCTTTATCTCTCAAGAGAAATATGCCAAGAATCTTATCCCAAAATTTGGTCTGGAAAATGCCAAACCTTGCAGAACTCCCATGGCTACTTCACTGAAGCTCAGCAAAACTGATGTTGGGGACAATGTTGACCCAACATTGTATAGATCAATGATTGGAAGTCTCTTGTATCTTTCAGCCACCAGACCTGACATCATGTTCTCTGTTTGTGTGTGTGCCAGGTATCAATCCAAACCCAAAATATCTCATTTAACTGCTGTCAAAAGAATCATCATATATATATATATATATATATATATATATATATATATATATATATATATATATATATATATATATATATATATCGAACCGTTAATCTTGGATTATGGTATGCATGTGATTCAAACACTAATCTGCTGGGATTTAGTGATTCGATTGGTGACTTAGATGATCGAAAATCAACTAGTGGAGGTTGTTTTATCTTGGACCAAATCTTGTGTCATGGTATAGTAAGAAACAAAATGTGTGTCTCTCTCTCTTTGAATCAATATGTAGCGGCTGGGAGTTGTGTGTCTCAACTAATTTGGCTGAACAATATGCTGCATGAATATGGGTTCCAAAGTGACACTCTTTTGATGTTTTGTGATAACTTAAGTGCCATTCACATTTCCAAGAACCCTGTTCAACACTCACGTTCAAGCATATAGACATTCGACATCATTTTCTTAGAGACCTAGTCTCCAAACAAATTATTGACATACAACACATTGATACCACAAATCGGTTAGTGACATTTTCACAAAGCCCTTGATAAGGAGAGATTCTTCATTTGAGAAGGTCTCTTGGTCTTTGCACTATTTGATTGGATTTCTTTGCAAGCAATGTTGACATAACATCACGGTCAACATTGACTTCGTGTTTATCTCTTGTTGTCTTTTTTGCTATTTACTTTTTTTCTTTCTTCTTGTGTGTCAATGTGTTTTCGTGCTCTGTGAAGGTCGATGGTCGCTCGATTTGTAGCTTACAGTGGTGATGCTTAGGTGTTGAAAGACTTTGAAACCAAGGTTGAAAGAGATTGAGTCTCATGTGTTTGCTTTATAACAAACCCACTTTTTGCTTTGGCTATTTTTACTCGTACCTTGACTCACACTTTATGTTGCCTCCTGTCCTTTATGCTTAATAAATCTAATGAATTATGATAAAAAGGGCTCGAAGTGTTTCCATCGAGGATCGTGTTGGGCAGGTTTCAAATACTAGTATCCAAAAATCGACGTGGCCAATGTGTCATATGTCGTGAGGGTTGATGGCATGTACTGGAAACCGACACGCACAAAAGTGCCGATTCTCGTAATGCTGCTGGTTCACTTTCTGAGTACCATTTAACCCAATGTGGTCAAATGAGTGATCTTTATGCCATGAGACGTGTGTTTGCCTAACTCTGCATAAGCTTTGGCTTTGGAGCGGATTCATACGTGTTCCAATTATTTGACATGGTTCACAGTCTCATGGTCACCCCCACTCAAACTTATGTTAATTGCTCAATTTACTTTTTGAGGCAATGTTGGGTGTGTTTCTTTGGTATTACTTTCTCTTTCTGACTTTGCCTGCAGCATCAGTGGTGTTAATCGAATCTGCACATCTTGAGACTTGGTTTCCTGGCTGACTTACATTAAGAATGGTCTGATTTTCCGATGTTGTCATCAATGTTGAGCCAACATCATGGTCAACATTGCCTGTGCTTGAAGTACTTTTCTTTGCTGTGTTTTTGTGTGCACTTTCTGTGTTTTTTGGGTTGGGTTTGAGGGGGAGTAATGTGTATTTTTGTGTCTTCCTACATCCGTTTTTTTTTAATCTGTTAAGTGTCTTACTCTTATCTGATCTTGATTTGTTTCCCAAACCAAAAATGTACCTCCCTAGGTTGAGTTTTGAGAATCTCCTTCATTGTTGACCTAATTGATACGGTGGTCATTTGCTTTCCTTAATCTCATATTAACAGTTGTGTACAGATCTTGGTTTGTGTTTTGATATATATGGTTATGATCTTTGAAGCAAACCAACCAAAAACACTCCTTCAACCATATTACCTTCTCTCATTAGCCCACTTCTCCACCACTCACAAAAAACTGCCACCTATCCAAACCACAATCATTTCAAAAAAAAAAAAAAAAACCCTTTCTCCTTATTCACCTTTTACTCCCAAACTCTTCACCTTCCCCTCACTTTATTCACTTGTCACTCTCAACCAAACCACTCTCCCGCTCTTTCTCCTTCATCTCTGCATTCACGATCTGAACAATGTCGTCTCCAACAAAACCTGTCTTGCCCGGAGTTTCGTTGCAAACACCTGAGGGGGAGCAAGCATATCCTCTTCCCATCCGTGCCGAACCTGCCGATTTTGAGATTCCAGTCTATGAGATAAGTGAGGATTCGGAAGAATGTGCTGAAAAATCCCCATCTTCAGTACCAAAACCATCATCTCCATCTTCAAAACCCCAAACAGAGTCGTCACCATCAAACCCCTCTCAGTTTGCTGCAGAAACCCTTGTCAAATTGGGAAACATGCCAGTCGACTTGCCTCAAGATCTTAGGAATGATGATGAAAGCCCAATGGGGATAGAGAAAGATGCTTCCATGGAGGATGCTGGGAAAGATGTTGAACATACTGAAATTCAACATGCAAATCTGAGAGAAAACCCCCAAAACCCTTCATCGGTTGAAAAAGATGATGTACAACAACCTGACAAAACAGGGGAAACGGCTACTGATGGCCTGAATGGTGATGAGAATCAGACAAGCATGCACTCTGAAAATGTTGAGAAATCCGCAGATGAGCCTACTATTGAACCAGTTGTGGTGGAAGATTGGCAGTCAGATGACTCAGAGAAAACAGAAAGTGACCCTATGAATATAGATGAGGATGTTGTTGCAACATCAGTTACTCATGATGATAATGATGATGAAAGCTCTGATGATATGGAGGATTATGAGCCAGAAACTGAAGATGACTCTAAGGATGAGTCAATGGTTGATGAAGAAGATCTGAGCAACACAGATGAAAGCTCAGATGACTCTGAAGATTATGAAGCTGAGACAGAGGAAGAATCTGAAGAAGAATCACTTGATGATGAGGATGTCATTCTTGGAGAAGATCAGATTGAAGATCCTGAGGTAAATGATCTATCCTCTGAACCTGTTTTTACAGATGGTTCTGATTGGGATGAAGATGCAGTTTCTCACTTGTTCTATGATAACAAGAATCTAGAAAAATATGAGAAAAACAAAAATAATGCTATAGATGTTGAGAAGATAATTAAAGAGGAATCATTTGAAGAGTATAACTTGGTTGCCTATCTGAAGAAAAGGAATCTCTATTATGCTGTTACCCAATATGCTGCTTTTGTTCCTGAAATCATCAGAGAATTCTATGCTCATTTATCTGAGAATTTTAGTATTGAAGGCCATGGTAAGCATCACTGTGTGTATCTTAGGGGTGATGTATTCTTCTTGACTTCTAAGGACATCAATACAGTGCTGCATAGAAATAGGGATGAGGTTGAGACTCCTGTGGAGGTGACTATGGATGAGATTGCTAGAGAGCTAACTGCAGGAAAATTAAAATCTTGGCCTACTGGGACTCTAGACCTGAAATATTGTTGTTCTCTAGTCTCTGTTCTTGCCAGGATCTGCTTGTACAACTGGCTGCCATCTTGCAATAACAACAAGCTCAGCAAGAGGCAGCCATGTTGCTCTACAGGATCAAAATGGGATACAATGTCAATCTGGGAGAAAGGATTCTCAAGAATCTAGAAAATTCCAAGAATAGAGGGATCAGAGGTCATTTGATTCTCCCATCCACCATATTTGTTGTCCTTCAGATGCAGGGTATCGAGGTCAAAGCCAATGATGTCTATCATTCCAACTTCAAATCCATCACAGTCACCAAACAACTGCTGGAAACACATGACAGGATCTGTGATCTTCCTTGGGTAGATCCTGATGTTTCTGTGAACATGGATGTGGAGGAGAATATTCCTCTTTCTACTGGCAAAGCTGATGCACCGTAGCTCAGAATTCGCTCAACGTTCCAATGTTGACCTACATGTTGGTTCAACATTGATCCCTAACATTGAAACTCTGTCTGCAGGTATTCTAACTGAACAAGACAAGCTGATTCTGGAGCAAATCAAAGGGCTTCATGAGCAGATCTCAAACAATCTGAAGTTCAGAAGTACTCTAGTTTCTTTTCTTTCCTCACAAAAAGGGGGAGAATAGATAACTTGAGTTCATTTACTGATTCGTGTTGAACAATTATATTTTTTTGTGGGTCTGTAATATTTTAAATTCTCTTGAAGTTTCTTAAACTGTCTGGTTAAGGGGGAGAATAGAATAGATCTTTAGCAGTTCTTAGTTATGTTTCTATTAAACTCTTGTTTTGTTTTGTGATGAAAGACTAAGATTAAGGGGGAGATTGAAAGTGCAGTATGCACTTATATTTTGAAAGTGCAGTATGCACTTATATTTTGATAATCTTGTCTTTCAATAATCAGTTCCAAGTTTGTGTTTGTTGTTGTTTGTGAAGCTGCAGGATTACCAATGTTGTATAACATTGTGACAGGATAGAATTCAATGCTGACATAACATTGAAGATATAGCATTGCAGTAGACATCGAAGACAAAGCACATTGGACAGGAAACTTGGACTGGAAGTATTGACAAATCGAACAAGAGATGATTTAAGGAAAAAGAAAACGACATGGTGAAAGCAAGAAGGAATATATTTTATGAAGAATCGAAATATGGGAATTTCCTTCTATGCGCATATTGAAGAAAACAAGTAAAAGGAAAATTGCCTTTGCTGAGATCCTATTGCTTTTCGACATAGATGGAAGAGGTTGATATCTCAAGTATATATATGCAAGGATTCAGCAAAGCAAGGTTGAGCTTTTTGAAAAGATCAATTGAGATTTAAAGAGTTTAGGCTTCTTGTTTTCTGCTAGCTTTAGAGTTTGTCTAAGAGTATTCATTGTTGGAATAACTCTTTCGAACATCGACCTAGAATAGCTTTTACTGTTGGTTCTTCTAGGGCTAGTTTTGGTTGTTTAATCAATCGGTTGTGATTGTATTAAACCTAGTTGATTAGATCTACTTTTTCTGTCAGTAGATATTTTGCCTAAGGCGTTGCCAATATATTTTTCTATATATTGGCTTGGTAATAGAAGTTTTATTATTAATCCGCTGCTATCTGTTTATTGTAGACATTGTTGGCAACATTGTCTGATTAATCTAGTTCCAAGTACCAATCTGGGATCCTAAGTTATAACAACTGATTTTATTGCGTCTCCTTCTGATCAAGTTAGACAAAAACAAACTCCCAAGAAATTCACTACAATGTGGATTCTTACTGGAAGAATGTTTAGTCTAAATGGTTCTATCTCTGAAGCAAGAACCTAACTCCTGTTTCCTGTTTTGTGCAGAACGCCTCATGGACTAAGGCTCAATGGCTATTTGATAGTGGATGCGGAAAGCACATGACAGGAGACAAAGCAAATCCGGTCAACTACCACTACAAAAAATCTGGCCTGTAGCGACGGATAGATCCGTCGCTACAGGCCATCTATCCGTCGCCCCAGCTCTGGCGGCGGATAGAAAATCCGTCGCCCCCCTGGAGCTGTGGCGACGAATAACAATCCGTCGTCCAATTCGCGACGGATTGGACGACGGATTGACCAATTTTTTTTTTTTAAATTGATAATGGGGCGACGGATAGATTCTATCCGTCGCCCCATTTCTATTTTTTTAAAAAAAATTAAAATCCGTATTCGAATTTTTATATTCGTATACGGATTAATTCAATTGTCAATTTGTATTCGTATACGAGATATTGATTTGTATTCGTATACGGATTAATTTGTATTCGAATTTTTATATTCGTATCCAATTTGTATTCGTACGGTGTGGTGGTGGTGGGAGGAGAAAGGTGGTGCGGTGGTGGCAGTGGTGGTGGCAGGGTGGTGGTCGTACGGTGGTGGTGGGAGGAGGAAAGGTGGTGGTGGTGGCAGGGTTGTGGTGGTGGTGGCAGGGTGGTGGTGCGGTGGTGGTGGGAGGAGAGAGGTGGTGGTGGTGGTGGTGGAGATGGTGGTGGTGCGGTGGTGGTGGGAGGAGAGAGGTGGTGGTGGTGGTGGTGGTGGTGGAGATGGTGGTGGTGCGGTGGTGGTGGGAGAAGAGAGGTGGTGGTGGAGATGGTGGTGGTGCGGTGGTGGTGGGAGGAGAGAGGTGGTGGTGGTGGTGGTGGAGATGGTGGTGGTGCGGTGGTGGTGAGAGGAGAGAGGTGGTGGTGGTGGTGGTGGTGGTGGAGATGGTGGTGGTGCGGTGGTGGTGGGAGGAGAGAGGTGGTGGTGGTGGTGGAGATGGTGGTGGAGGAGGTGGTGGTGGAGGATGGTGGTGGATGGTGGTGGTGGAGGAGAAAGGTGGTGGATGGTGGGAGGAGAGAGGTGGTGGTGGTGGTGGAGATGGTGGTGGAGGATGGTGGTGGATGGTGGTGGTGGAGGAGAAAGGTGGTGGTGGGAGGAGGAGGAGGAGAGGAGAAGTGGTGGAGGAAAGGAGGTGGTGGAGGAGATATATGGTTTTTTTTTTAGGCTTTTAGCGACGGATAGATCTAGATCTATCCGTCGCTAACGTTTTTTTTTTTTTATTTTCCGGCTATAGCGACGGATAGATCTATCCGTCGCTAAATTTTTTTTTTTTTTTATAGATCTGGGTCAACTCTGCATGGCGGATTAACTTATCCGTCAGCTCATGCGACGGATAAGTTTTTATCAAATGCATGACGGATAGAATCCGTCGCCTGCTTGGCGATCCGTCATCTGAGGCGACGGATAAAATCCGCCTTCCCCGTCCGTTACAGAATTCTTGTAGTGTACAAAGCTTGCAACAATGGACCAGACATCAGATTTCCTGGAGGAGAATTAAATCCCTCTTTGGGATTTGGCAACGTCAAATTAGGATCATTAACAATCACTGACGTATTACATGTTAAGGGTTTGAAATATAATCTATTTAGCATGAGCCAGTTTGCAGACAAGGGATTTACTGTGAAATTCAAAGCAAAGTATTGCAAACTTATTGACAATGAGTCAAAGCAGACAGTCTTGGTTGCTCGGCGGAAAGGAAGTCTTTATGTTGCCGATTGGGCATCTGCTACAACTGAAGAATGTCTCATGGTGAGTCAATCAGGTCACACAGAAGAGCACTGGTTATGGCACAAAAGAATGAGTCACTTGAATTTCAAAACTCTGAACAAACTTGCCAAGAAAGAGTTAGTGGTTGGTCTTCCCAAAACATCTTTCAGAAAGGATGGTATCTGTTCTGCCTGTCAAATGGGGAAACAATCTATGATCTCTTTCAAGTCCAAAATCAGACACTCTAGTGTTAGATCACTGCAACAATTACACATGGATCTTTTTGAATCATCTGTAACTAGTTATGCAGGAAAGAAGTATGGTCTTGTTGCTGTAGATGACTTCTCAAGATTCACTTGGGTTGTCTTTCTGAAGCACAAATCTGATGCAAGGGTGGAGATACCAAACTTGCTGAATAAGCTTGAAGTAATGAAAAATGACAAGGTATCTGCAATCAGAATAGACCATGGTACTGAGTTTTTCAACCAGTACATAAAGGAATTTTGTACCATCAAAGGTATACAACACCAACTTTCCTCTGTAAGAACACCACAACAAAATGGTGTTGCATAAAGGAAAAATAGAACACTTAAAGAAGCAGCAAGGACAATGCTAGCTGACATTGAGATAAGTGAAGTTTATTGGGTTGAAGCTGTAAACACTGCATGCTACACTCAGAACAGATGTTTGATAAACAAACACCATGACAAGACCCCATATGAACTCTTGGTTGGTAGACCCCCTAATATCAAACATCTAAAAGTATTTGGTTGTAGATGTTTTGTTCTTAACAATGGAAAAGAGTATCTAAGAACATTTCAACCAAAGGCAGATGAAGGCGTGTTTCTTGGTTATTCTATGAATAGCAAAGCATACATAGTTTACAACAAAAGAACAAAGAAGATTGAAGAATCAGTTCATGTTGTATTCTATGAAGGAAGCAAGAAAACACCCCTTGCTGATGAACTCTCACAAAGGTTCAAGGAACTAATGATAAAGGATTCTGAAGAAGAACCCTCAGAAAGGAAAAACATCATTGTGGAAAGAGAGGATGACTCTGACGAAGAAAAGCATGAAATGCCTAGTAACAACCAGATGATTCTCAGACATGATGAAGAATTTCCTATGAGAATCCCAGAAATGGAAACTGAAGATGTTCATCAGAGAGCCAACTCTGGAAATGACCTCTCTGATAGGCATGTCCCAGAAAGCTCTCACACTGAGCAAGTGTCAGACATTCACCGCCCTTCTGAGGTGCAAAATGTCTCAGATACTGAAGAAGTATCAAGTCATAATCATAGTGATTCACATTCAAATCACATAGATGTTGACCCTACTAGCCCTAAACCCATGATGAGATGGATCAAGGATCATCCTGCAAAAGATGTGATTGGACCAATCAATCAAGGTGTTAGGACTAAGAGAGCAATAGCTGAACGTGCTAATTCTCTCTTTGGATGTTTTATCTCAAACTTTGAACCAAAAACTATAGAAGAAGCATTAAGAGACCAAGACTGGATCTCTGCAATGCAAGAAGAGTTGGATCATTTTGAAAGAAACAAAGTCTGGAAACTAGTTCCATTTGTAGAAGGAATATCTGTGATTAGAACTAAGTGGGTTTTCAGAAACAAGATGAATGAATCTGGTGAAATAACCAGAAACAAAGCAAGGTTGGTTGCCAAGGGATTCACCTGCATCAAGGTTTAGATTTTGATGAGTCATATGCACCAGTTGCCAGATTGGTTGCAATAAGACTCTTTCTGGCCTTTGCAGCTCATAAAGACTTTAAAGTTTATCAGATGGATGTCAAGAGTGCATTCTTGAATGGTGAACTTGCTGAGGAAGTCTATGTTGAACAACCACCTGGCTTTGAAGTTTCCTCAGAAAGGAGAATGGTCTATAAGCTACAGAAAGCACTTTACGTACTGAAACAGGCTCCAAGAGCATGGTATGACACTTTGGCCAAATACCTTCTGGAAAGTGGTTTCAAGAAAGGTGAAATTGATAAAACTTTATTTACTTTAAATCATGATGGGAAACTACTCTTAGTTCAAGTATATGTTCATCACATCATATTCGGATCTAACAACAAGCAACTTTGTGATGACTTTGCAAATCTCACGAAAAGTAAATTTGAGATGAGCATGATGGGAGAATTGAACTATTTCCGAGGATTGCAAGTCAAGCAACTTAATGATGGAATATTCATTAGTCAGACAAAGTATGCAAAAGACATGCTCACAAAGTTCAATCTTAAGCCTTCTGAAAAGAATGCTAAAATACCTATGAGCATAGGAACCAAGATGATCTATACTAAATCAGATAAGAGTGTTGATGAACACAAGTATAGGAAATTGATAGGTTCACTACTTTACCTTACTGCAAGCAGACCTGATATTCAATATGCAGTTGGAGTGTGTGCTAGATTTCAAACAAATCCAATGCAATCACACTACAACACTGCTATGAAAGTATTAAAGTATGTGAAAGGTACAGTAGATGTAGGGTTGTGGTATCCTAAAGAAAGTGGATTGAGTTTGGCTGGTTACTCAAATGCTGATTATGCTGGATCAATGCTTGATAGGAAAAGTACCTCAGGAACTTGTCAGCATCTGGGAACTAGACTTATCTCATGGTTTAGCAAGAAACAAAACTCAATTGCAACTTCTACCACAGAGGCTGAATATATTGCTGCTGGTTGTTGTGCAACACAAATTCTGTGGATTCAACAACAACTCAGAGACTATGGACATAAGTGCTATTGCAATCACACAGAACCCCAAGTTCCATGCCAGAACAAAACACATTGATGTTAGACACCACTTCATCAGAGACCATGTTGAGAAAGGCAATATAGAGATACTCAAGATTGGCACAGAAGACCAACTTGCAGATATCTTCACTAAGCACTTACAAGAAAGCCGGTTCTTGACTTTAAGACATAATCTTGGATTAATGGAGTTGCCTAAGGACTGAAAAATTGTCCTGAATCTCTAAAGTCTGAGTAAGTGAGGTAGAAAAGAAGTAGGCCTCTGAGAACAGGTTCTCAGACAGCCAAGTTGATAAGAAGTGATGCAAAGGTTTCTGAGTAGCAACACTCAGAAAGGCAAAACATTTCTGGAACGGGTATCCAGAAAGGCAAAGGTTGGTACACACTTAATAAGTAAATAAAACTGGAACTTACTTATTGAGAGTGGGTCAAATACATTCAAACAACTGAAGCTTTTGACACTTGAATTCAGAAAGCTATTTAGTCATAAAGAGAAATGGACACACAAAGCCCAAAAGGTATAAGTTCTGAAAGTCAAACATGTGCTATGTCTTGTATTTTTACCATTTTGATGATAAACAATATATATAGACAAGGACTTGACACTCAGAATGATAAGGTCAAACGATTAAGTGTTCCTACTCTTTACTAAGTGACACAATGAATGTAGCATATTAAAATTCCATCAAGTCGGCACATTACCATTTGTTGATTGTTATCATTACAAGATATTCAATATAAGCCCTTGATGAATAAACGTTTGATCTCAATGATTGAGATTAAAACAAAGCAAGTAATGTTTGTTGATAAATGCAGACATGGCCCACTACGCATTTAATGAAGTACAAAGGACATACCACGCCTATGCAGATACAAAGACACGCATTCATATTCAGTTGTATGTACGTGGTATCTATGTACATTTTGTCTGCTATATATATAGGATTTGGGCAAAAGACAAACACTTTTACCAATTCCGAAATTTCAAACTTGCATCAAAACAGCAAAATCTCTCAAGATTTCTGCAAAACCCCCTCTGCAAACTCAACTTCTTGTGCTTAGTCTTACGAAAAATGCACTAATCTCGATTAATTGTGCAAAATTCATCTGAAAAACACTCACTCAAAACTCTATATAAGAGATGGCACCCAAGAAGATGACCACCAAGAACCCTAAGGCCGTATCATCTGCTCCTGCTGAAAAGCAAGGAGGAAAGGAACTTAAGGTGTTGAATAAATTCCTTCTGGGAAAGTTTACCCCATCGGACTGGAACCCTAACCACAAAATGAATTGGGGAGCTTTTCTAGTAAAGAGATATGTACCAGCAGTTATACCTTCAAGACCAGAAAGGAAACTGATATTGGGGATGCTAAAGAATTCCCATATCTACAAGCTTCTATCTCACGCACAAGTGGACTATCCACCTTTGGATGTCTTTGAGTTCTATAACAACTCCAAAATCTTCACAAAAGTTGTGAATGATGAAGAAGAAAAATACATGCAGACTGAAGTCCAAGGACAAGAAATTGTTCTAGACTGCAAGACTTTCTGCAAGATATTCCGATTGAAAAATCGAGGAACATTTGAAGACATCAACATCAAGGACGCTTCCATGATTCAAGGCGTCAAAGAGCTATTTGAAGCAATCCAGTTAGAAAATGCAAAAGGTTGCCCAGCAGACTTTGTTCTGAAGGCCATCAGAACTAGTCATCCCCAGAAACACTGGAGTACTTTAGCTCTTATTCTGGTCCATTGCTTTGATGGCAACAAAGGTGGAGTAGACCAGATAAGCATGGAGAGATGGATGATGATGCATCTTCTGAACAAGAAGCATGAAGGGCAGGAAACCCACTTCAATTGGGGGAAGTACGCCTTCAACAAATTCCTAGGACATATTGAGGAATTTGAGCCCAAAATCATCAATGGCCTTGCTGAGCCAAACGCCAATATGCACTTTGGTCTCAGAATCTGTTACATTCTGGAAACAATGGGAATCACTCTCAGAGAGAGGCAGGAAATCCCAGTCACCAACTCCCTTTTCAGACACGCTTTTGAAGAAAAGGAGAAACTTGCTGCTGAGAACGCACTCAGAAAGACAGAAGAAGAAACTGCACAGCAAGGTGAGGAGGTCTCTGAGCAAGCTCAAGCTAAACCTCCAGTTGCCAAGAGAAAGAGGACTCATAGCAAAAGAGCCTCCTAGCCCCTAAGCATACAAGAGGCACAACCTTCTGGAGACAAGGTCTCAGAAGATGTTGGACGCTCAGAAAGGCAACTCCAGAATGCCCCAAAAGTCCTGAATCAGAATGCTCCAGAACTCTCCAGAGATGATAGAAATATCGTAGATGGGTCTGCACCAACACAGAATAGTGATTCTGAGGATGATGAAGTACTTGCAAAAGTACTCAAAAGATTCAAGTATGAGACCCATGGAGGAGCATCAAGCTCAGCTCTTCAGAACGACAAGAGCCCCTCTGCCCAGCAGGAAGAAGAAGGTCTGGGTGAGGAAGATAGAATGATGGAAGATGTTGCCATTGCTTCCACATTCACAATGCCAGCACTTAATATTGCTGAAGAAAATCCTGTTTTAACACAGGTTCCTCAACCTTCTGAGAAAGCTCAACTCTCAGAAAGGGATCAAACTGAGATGGAAACTCAGAATGATACTGCAAAGGAGAACAACAATGAGCACAGAGAGACTGTGGAATCACCACAAGTCCAAGAGATCAATGATCAGCCTGACTCTATTCAGGTAACAAAGATAGTTTGTATCTAACATGTCAACATAATTGTATGTTAACTTGTTACTCATAAGCTGTATTTGTTACAGGCCAACTTAGAGACACACTTTCAGGGGGAAGAAAACTTGTCCACCCCCTTGAATCAAGAAGTTCCTCCAACCTCAGAACATCAAAAAGAGCATGTCCCACAGGTAGTAAAGTTATCTCTGAACAAGAAATAACTAAAAATACTCTTATCTTATGTTCTAATATTCTTAATGTCTCTTCTTAGGCTCCAACTGAGGAAGTAGTGGTGGTGGAACCAACACCCCAAAACCTAGAGATTCCAGAGGCTGAAAAGCTTTCTGAGGAAGTATTCTTGAGCCTTCACGAGAAGGTAAGTAATCAGTAATAGTCTTCTTCAAGAATGCTCTGGAAAAACCACTACTAAATCTTTTATGTTTGTTCTTACAGGCTCAGTCAGAAGAACAATTGGATGGAGAAACAGTTGTGTTATCTCATCCAAAGGAAACTAAAACTGCTGAACAAGCAGTATCTGCAGAAAAGATTCCAGAAATCCCCAAGGTTTCTGCGAAAGATGCCACTGAGCTTCCTCACTTGGAAGTAAGTGAAGTCTCAGAAAGCATTTTTCCACTTATCTTTTCTGTTAACAGTTTCTAAACATATTTGATTTTAATTCTCAGGTTCTAGCAGAAAGAAAGGTTGATGAGGATCAGACTTCTCCTCACAACAAGGTATCTGAGGCCTCTGTGCCCAAGCAAGCAGAAGTACAGGATAATGAGCCAAGTGTTTCTACACAGGTATGCTCAGAAAGCCTATTTTCGCTTACAGATACTAACTCAAGTAGTTTGAGCAAAACTAACTTGAACACTTTCTTTCAGGCTCAAAGTCTAGTGCCAGTTGATTTACTCAAAGCTTTCCAGAAGCACACTTTAAAGAAACATCTCAAGTGCTTGAACGATGGCGAAACTCGTAAAGGTGACCTTTCTGAATTAGCCAGAGTAATCGACGTCCCAGGGAAGAGAGCAATCGCCTTCAATCTGGAAGATTATATCCATGCATTGTTCCCAATAGAGTCCTACACTTTTGCCACTCTGATGCATGAAGACTTCATTCATGAAGTAGCACAAAGACTTATAGCAGATTTCATGTCTGTGGATGCTCAAACCCAAGAGCAGATGGTTACCCATCCTGCCTTACCCAGCAAGCTCACAACCTACCCAACTGAGCAAGAGGAAGTTAATGGGAGGATGATCACACTTCCTGATGTGATCAACCTGGTTTCTGAAGATGAGGAAGAGATGGACGAAAATGATTATCAAGAACCTCCATCTGAGCATCCAAACCAAGAAGCAAAGAAAAAGGATGATGATGATGATGATCAGAATGATGATCCAACCTGGACAAGGCGGGATTCAGAAAGCTATCAAAGGAAGTGGAGAAAAGGCTACTCCCTCAAATGCTCAGAAAGCTCCATCATCATCACCTCCAAAGTCTCATCAAGATACCCAACAGGCTGAACACAATGATTCCTTAGAAGAAATTTCAGCCGCTAAGTTTAGAATTGAACAACTCAGAAAGGTATTGGAAGAAGAGAAGAGAATCAACATTGAGACTCAAGCTCTTGTTGATGAAAAGGAATCCAAAATCAAGAAGCTCGAAGAAGCTAATGCCAAGGAACTGGCACTCCTAGATGAGCAAAGAAATTTGAAAAATGCCATTGTTGTCACAGCTACTGAGATAGATGCCATGGATGACAATGATGATGAAGAGCATGATGCTGAGACTGCATCAGAAAGACCTTCTACATCTTCTCAGAAGGCCAGCATACTTGATGGAAAGCAGAAGAAGTTTGTCAATCTGCAAACAATCCAAGAAAAGGATTATGATAGTGATGCTGAAACCCACAATTGATTACTGAAGCAGAAGATGAGAGACTTGTCACTCAGCACAAAAGAGCCCTACTTGCTCCTCATATATTCTGTGCACCAAGTAGTTCAAGAAGTGAAGAGCACCGTGCGAGAATGGTGTCTTTTACATTTCGGAAAGACACTAGTTGCCCAAGACACGAAGTTCTAAAATCCGTCCCGTAAGAGATGAAGCCATTTGGTCAGCTTTACTCAACAGAGCAACCAGCATAGCTCTCTCTCAGAAAGACCTAGGGTTGGTCAAGGATGAGGATTGTAACAATGCTAATGCAGCATTGAATGAAGCCAGCCATTCTGTCCTGCAAGCCAACGCCATCCTAAGGCCGCTTGAAGAGCTCAACACAAAGGAGCAGGAACTGGTTAGACAGAACAAAGAGCTGAAGAAGGAACTTCAAGAATTGGTCAGGGTGCACAACAATCTCCAGAAAAACTTTGAAACTCTCTCTGAAGCTTATGCTATCATGAGTCAGTCATTCATGACTAAGGGGGAAGAAGAGATGCCTCAAAAAGGCAGAGGAAGAAAAAGAAAACAATCAAATCCTCCCTCCTCAAGTCAACTTGTCATTAAGGACACCACTGGAGACACCCTTGCTGAAGAAGTTGTTCCAGATCAACCAGCCAAAAGGCTGAGGAGTATGATAACTAGGGGAGCCAAGTCCCTTAGAATCAAAAGAGAAAAAGACTTCTGCAGAAGAAGAAAAGGAAGAAGGAGAAGTGAGAGGCCAAGAAAGCTGCAAGTCTCCAATTTTGGACTTCAATGATGATGAGGATGATTCTGATGAACATCCACTTCACAAGAAAAGGAGATAAGCAACTACTTCACAACCTCCTCTGGCAGCAAAGCCCTTAGCAGCCAGAACTCCTTCTGGCAACACCAAGTCTATACAAGGAACATCCACCAAACAGAAAGGGTCAGAGGATCTCCTAACAGAAGGCCACCAAACAGAAAAGCAAGAAGGGATTTTATTAGGAATATCTGTTAGTATTTTGATCATTCATCACATGTTCTTATCTTTGCCAGAAAGGTGATTAAGTACTCTTGGTTCACTTGAACATTGTAAAAGAGGAAATCACTGAGTATGATTAGTCTAGTAAATCTTGTATTAGGATTATAGGTCTCTGAGTGTAATTTTTATTTCCAAGAAGACCATGAAGATCAATCCTAGCAATGGAGCTTTTCTGAAGATTACAAGACCGGAGATTGCACAAGATTTATGAAGACACCAAGGTTTAGTCTCACTCAGAAAGACTATGTCCTTAATCCTTTCTTAAGTGAATTTAGTTACTTTTGAAACATGATTCTGGAACATATGACATCATGAGTATGGAGCATGCAAGCCATCAGAAAGGCTAATGTATCCGTTGAAGACTACAGGACAAGAAATAGTACATGTGCATTAATTGCATCGGAAAAAGCCGCTAAAGCACGATCCTCTCGAGATATGAGACAAGGACTTCGAGTACTCATTTCAAGATAAGTATAGATCGAATTTGAATTGTGTCTAACGGATAACATCCCAACGACTCTCTAATTCATCTATAAATATCACACACTTAGATCTTTGAGAAAAGCATCAAGAACGATCTAACTTGCAAACTTACAATCTAGAAAAGTATTCTCTCAAGCACTCTACTACCCTTTCTGAAAGCTTTCTGTTGCTTGAAGAATCACTAGTAGTTCTAAGTTGTCCTGAACCTTAACAAGAGATAGTTATTCGTGAAAGAGTTGAACTATCAGATAACCTTTCTGAAGCTCATTCTCCAGAACGGACATCAATTACTTGGGTCAAGAAGAGCAGATTGCCATACACTGAACAAGTGTATTAAGTAGTCTTGTTCTATTAGGCTCTCTGGAAACATAAGTGAAAAGTTATACAAGAAGCCTCTCTGACAAACCTTATATCCAACACCATGAAGGCGTGGAGTAGAGGAAGTACTTGATTTGGGAAATCAAGGAATAACTCCAAGGTTATCTGAGTAGAGGAAGTACTTAGCTCTAGGAGCTGGGGAATAACTCAGGGGGAACATTTGGTTGGGAACCATTTGTTTAGGAATCTTAGAATAGGATTTTTGTAAGGTGAACTCAATTATCTGTTCTAGTGAATTCTAGGTCTCAGAAAGACCGAAGTGGATTAGTTGGAGGATTACGCCACCTCCAGATACCACTATACTTGCTGTGTTATTTACCTTTCAGATTTATCTTTCAAAGAAAGCACACACATACTTATTGTTTCTGCACTTACCTATCTTAAAGTCTTCCGCGCTCTGAATCTAAGTATCAGAAACCCCCCAGGTTTCTGAGAAACTGTGTTTTTCGACAAAAGTTTTAAAAGACTATTCACCCCCCCCCCCCTCTAGTCTTTTACTTTGCCGTTATCTGGACCAACAAGTGGTATCAGAGCAGGAGGTTCCCAAGCCTTCTGCACTGAATCTAGATCCCCATATAGGTGAAGGAACTTTGTCCCTTTCTGAGGACTATATAATTTGTGTGTTTAATGCGTGTATGTCTCGAGTGATGCACCCGCTCAAGCCGTAAAACTACGAGAAATGGAAGAACAACATGATGCTCCATCTGGAGGCCATTAGTGATGAAATGATCTATGTCATCAATGAAGGGCCTATCAAAAATCAGACAACTCAAACAAGTCACTGAGGTTTCTGATGGAAGAAAAGCCTCAGACAAGGAAGATGAAAGCGAGGATGCGACTGCTAGTGATAGTGGTCGTGTTGCTCGTGGATGCATTATATATGAAGACAAGCCAAGAGAGCTTTGGACATCTGGAGATGCTAAGAGACACAGATTGGATGGTCTAGCTCATAATATCATCATCAGATCGACACCTGAGCACATACAGTGTAAACTGTGGGGTGCTAAAACGGCGAAAGTTGCCTGGCAATTGATTGAAGAAATCATGCGGGCGAGAAAACCAAAGAAAACAAGTTCGAAGTTCTTAAATTGAAGTTCCAAAACTTCAAGCAAGGTCCCACTGAAACTCTGGAAGAACTTGATTTCAGGTTTACTACTCTTATGAGTGATATGGCTGCACTTGGTGAAAGCAACAGATACTCCCAGCCAGAAAAGATTAAGACTATTGTCAAAAGTCTCAATCACAACTGGGAGCACACTAAATTCTTTTATTTCAACCAAGGAATGCCAAATATTACTCCAGTAGAGCTCGTCTCTCATCTTGCTACTGTAGATTATAAGACAACTCAGAGAGAACAAACAGCTGAGAAGTTGCAAAGTGTTGCTCTAGTCTCTCAAGGTACTTCTGAAAAGAAAGATACCAAAGACGATTCAAGAAAATGCACTTGCAAGAAGACACATGAATAAATTTGTGAGTCAAGAGATTGAGAGAAGAAAAGCTAAAGAAAAGTGAAAAAGCATCTTCGCCCAAACTATCATCAAGATAAGAACATTCAACTAAACAACTCTCAAGACCCCATTCGAAGGTGTTAGTCTTGAATCAACAAAGATAGGAAATGATATCCGCTTCTATTATCAAAAGCCCGGTCACTTCAAGAGATTGCCACCTTTAAACAAGCTCAAGACAGTGACAAGAAGGAGTAAGAAATTACAAAAGAAATCAAAGGGCCTTCTTGAAAAAAAGGAAGATCCAAATCCAACTTGATGCTCTAGATATTGAGATGATTCTCAAGAAGGAGATTCAGATAACTCAAACCTACCATCACCGTAATTGTGGAATCACCACACGTAATCGACTTCGTCCTTAAGAAGAATGAAATGTGTGGAGTTGTTGAGATTGCTGGTCCAGACATCTCCAACATTGAAATGTGTCTTATGGCTGATGAGGTAACTAACATTTCACAATTTTTGTACTATGAGAGTGATGACGGAATTGAGGATCTGGAGTTAATCAGGAGTGAATTGGATCGTTATAAGAAAGAATTTCTGGAAGCACAATCCAAAACCAGAATTCTAGAGGAAAGCAAAGAAACTCTTGAAAAAGAGGTTTCTAAGCTAACCAGAGTATCTGAGAACAAGAACGCCAAATAGCCCTTCCGAAATCTCGGATATCGAAATGAAAATTCTCACAAACTAGCCTTGGATGAACTTACTAAGAAAATGATGAAGCTGCTTTCTGAGAATGAAGAACTCAGAAAGAAAGAGCTATCCTTCCAATCTTATGCAAAGGCTAGTGACACTCTCACTGAGGTTCAATCCTATCTAAGAGATCCCTCTGAGAAAGGTGGACTTGGACTCGATGAACAATCGAATAATTCATCTCCTCTGAAGAAGAGTGATGAAAGGTTGACCTTTGTAAAAAGTCAACAGAATGGTTCTTCAACCACCTATAGCATTGGTCAGAAAGCTAGGGTAGCTGACAAAGGAAAAGGAGTAGCAACCCAACCTTTGAAAGAACAACAAGTTCACAAGAAACTTGTGGATAAGATTTCTGAAAAGAAATACAACCCTCAGACATGTAACCATCCACATTGCTATATTACTAGGAAAGGAAGAATTGTCGAATAGGCAAATCATGCCATTTATGAAAATAAAGATGGTGCAGAAACTAGTAAGGCTTCTGAAGACCGCATTCAGAAAGCCAAAGGTGTTCGAAATGGCATTGGCTATCGTGCTATTGGAAAAGTCCTTTTACAACAATATAAGGAAGGACAAGAACAATGGCACAAAGCTGATATTGCACGTAGCAATAAACCGAAGTGGAAGAAATCTCAAACCACTGAAAAACTGAATGCCAAAGCTAGAAGGAACCTGGCCAGAAAGGCTAAGTTTGCTGAAAAGCAATCCCAGAAATCCAGGGTCCAGAAAGCATCAAAGGGAACACCTAGAAACACCCCAAGAAGGAAGATTGAGATCAAAATTACTGATTCTATTGTTTCTCCTTCTGATAAAGTTAGACAAATACAAACTCCCAAGAAATTCACTAAAATGTGGATTCCTACTGGAAGAATGTTTAGTCTAAGTGGTTCTATCTCTGAGGCAAGAACCTAACTCATGTTTCCTGTTTTGTGCAGAATGCCTCTTGGACTAAGGCTCAATGGCTATTTGATAGTGGATGCGGAAAGCACATGACAGGAGACAAAGCAAATCTGGTCAATTACAAAGCTTTCAACAATGGACCAGACATCAGATTTGCTGGAGGAGAATTAAATCCCTCTCTGGGATTTAGCAACGTCAAATTGGGATCTTTAACAATTACTGACGTATTACATGTTAAGGGTTTGAAATACAATCTATTTAGCATGAGCCAGTTTGCAGACAAGGGATTTACTGTGAAATTCAAAGCAAAGTTTTGCAAACTTATTAACAATGAGTCAAAGCAGACAGTCTTGGTTGCTCGGCGGAAAGGTAGTCTTTATGTTGCCGATTAGGCATCTGCCACAACTGAAGAATGTCTCATGGTGAGTCAATCTGGTCACACAGAAGAGCACTGGTTATGGCACAAAATAATGAGTCACTTGAACTTCAAAACTCTGAACAAACTTGCCAAGAAAGAGTTAGTGGTTGGCCTTCCCAAAACATCTTTCAGAAAGGATGGTATCTGTTCTGCCTGTCAGATGGGGAAACAATCTAAGATTTCTTTCAAGTCCAAAACCAGACACTCTAGTGTTAGACCACTGCAACTATTACACATGGATCTTTTTGAATCATCTGTAACTAGTTATGCAGGAAAGAAGTATGGTCTAGTTGTTGTAGATGACTTCTCAAGATTCACTTGGGTTGTCTTTCTGAAGCATCAATCTGATGCTAGGGTGGAGATACCAAACTTGCTAAATAAGCTTGAAGTCATGAAAAATGACAAGGTATCTGCAATCAGAACAGACCATGGTACTGAATTTGTCAACCAGTACATAAAGGAGTTTTGTACCAGCAAAGGTATACAACATTAACTTTCCTATGTAAGAACACCACAACAAAATGGTGTTGCAGAAAGGAAAAATAGAACCCTTAAAGAAGCAAAGAAGGACAATCTTTGGTGACCTTTGAACTAAGTGAAGTTTATTGGGTTGAAGCAGTAAACACAAAGATGCTACACTCGTAATGTATGTTTGATAAACAAACACCATGACAAGACCCCTTATGAGCTCTTGGTTGGTAGACCCCCCAATATTAAACATCTGAAAGTGTTTGGTTGTAGATGTTTTGTTCTTAACAATGGAAAAGAGTATCTAAGAACATTTCAACCAAAGGCAGATGAAGGAGTGTTTCTTGGTTATTCTATGAATAGCAAAGCTTACAGAGTTTACAACAAAAGAACAAAGAAGATTGAAGAATCAATTCATGTTGTATTCTATGAAGAAAGCAAGAAATCAACCCTTGATGATGAACTCTCAGAAAGGTTCAAGGAACTAATGTTAAAGGATTCTGAAGAAGAACCCTCAGAAACAAAAAACATCATTATGGAAAGTGAGGATGACTCTGATGAAGAAAAACATGAAATGCCTAGTAACAACCAGATGATTCTCAGACATGATGAAGAATTTCCTATGAGAATTCCAGAAATGGAAACTGAAGATGTTCATCAGAGAGCTAATTCTGGAAATGACCTCTCTGACAGGCATGTCCCAGAAAGCCCTCACACTGAGCAAGTGTCAGACATTCAACGCCCTTCTGTGGTACAAAATGTCATAGATACTGAAGAAGTATCAAGTCATAATCATAGTGATTCACACTCAGATCACATAGATGTTGACCCTACTAGCCCCAAACCCATGATGAGATGGATCAAGGATCATCCTGCAAAGGATGTGATTGGACCAATCAATCAAGGTGTTAGGACTAGGAGAGCAATAGCCGAAAATACTAATTCTCTCTTTGGATGTTACATCTCAAACATTGAACCTAAAACTATTGAAGAAGCATTAAGAGACCAATACTGGATCTCTGCAATGCAAGAAGAGTTGGATCAGTTTGAAAGAAACAAAGTCTGGAAACTAGTTCCATTTGTAGAAGGAATATCTGTGATTGGAACCAAGTGGGTTTTCAGAAACAAGATGAATGAATCTGGTGAAATAACCAGAAACAAAGCAAGGTTGGTTGCCAAGGGATTCTCCCAGACTGAAGGTTTAGATTTTGATGAGTCATATGCACCAGTTGCCAGATTGGATGCGATAAGACTCTTTCTGACCTTTGCAGCTCACAAAGACTTTAAAGTTTATAAGATGGATGTCAAAAGTGCATTCTTGAATGGTGAACTTGCTGAGGAAGTCTATGTTGAACAACCACCTGGTTTTGAAGTTTCCTTAGAAAGTAGAATGGTCTATAAACTACAGAAAGCTCTATATGGACTGAAACAGGCTCCAAGAGCATGGTATGACACTTTGCCAAATACCTTCTGGAAAGTGGTTTCAAGAAAGGTGAAGTTGATAAAACTTTATTTACCTTAAATCATGATGGGAAACTGCTCTTAGTTCAAGTATATGTTGATGACATTATATTTGGATCTAAGGACAAGCAACTTTGTGATGACTTTGCAAATCTCATGAAAAGTAAGTTTGAGATGAGCATGATGGGAGAATTGAACTATTTCCTAGGATTGCAAGTCAAGCAACTCAATGATGGAATATTCATTAGTCAGACAAAGTATGCAAAAGACATGCTCACAAAGTTCAATCTTAAGCCCTCCGAAAAGAATGCTAGGATACCTATGAGCATAGGAACCAAAATGACCTATACTGAATCAGATAAGAGTGTTGAAGAACACAAGTATAGGAAATTAATAGGTTCACTACTTTACCTCACTGCAAGCAGACCTGATATTCTATATGCAGTTGGAGTGTGTGCTAGATTTCAAACAAATCCAATGCAATCACACTACAACATTGCTATGAAAGTATTAAGGTATGTGAAAGGTACAGTAAATGTAGGTTTGTGGTATCCTAAAGAAGGTGGATTGAGTTTGGCTGGTTACTCAGATGCTGATTATGCTGGATCAATGCTTGATAGGAAAAGTACCTCAGGAACTTGTCAGTTTATGGGAACTAGACTTATCTCATGGTTTAGCAAGAAACAAAACTCAATTGCAACTTCTACCACAAAGGCTGAATATATTGCTGCTGGTTGTTGTGCAACACAAATTCTGTGGATTCAACAACAACTCAGAGACTATGGACTCAATGAAAAGAAAACTCCTATTTTCTATGACAACACAAGTGCTATTGCAATCACACAGAATCCCAAGTTCCATGCCAGAACAAAGCACATTGATGTTAGACACCACTTCATCAGAGACCATGTTGAAAAAGGCAATATAGAGATACTCAAGATTGGCGTAAGACCAACTTGCAGATATCTTCACCAAGCCCCTACAAGAAAGCCGGTTCTTGACCTTAAGACATAATCTTGGGTTGATGGAGTTGCAAGGACCCAAAAATGTCCCGAATCTCTAAAGTCCGAGTAAGCAAGGTAGAAAAGAAGTAGGCCTCGAGAACATGCTCGTAAAGCCAAGTTGTTAAGAAGTGATGCAAAGGTTTCTGAGTAGCAACACTCAGAAAGGCAAAACATTTCTGGAACGGGTATCCAGAAAGGCAAAGGTTGGTACACACTCAATGAGTAAATAAGACTAGAACTTACTTACTAAGAGTGGGTCAAATACATTCAAACAACTGACGTTTCTGATTCTTGAATTCAGGAAACTATTTAGTCATAAAGAGAAAAGACACATAAAGCCCGAAAAACATAAGTTCGGGGAGTCAAACATGTCCAATGTCTTGTATTTTTATCATTTTCATGATAAACAATATATAGATAAGGACTTGACACTCAGAATGATAAGGTCAAACGATTAAGTGTTCCTACTCTTTACTAAGTGACACAATGAATGTAGCATATTAAAAATCCATCAAGTCGGCACTTTACCATTTGTTGATTGATATCATTACAAGATATTCAATATAAGCCTTTGATGCATAAACGTTTGATCTCAACGGTTGAGACTAAAACAAAGTAAGTAATGTCTGTTGAGAAATGCAGACATGGCCCACTACGCATTTAATGAAGTACAAAGGACGTACCACGCCTATGCAGATGCAAAGACACGCATTCATATTCAGCTATATGTATGTTGTATCTATGTACATTTTGTCTGCTATATATATAGGATTTGGGCAAAAGACAAACACTTTTACCAATTCCGAAATTTTCAAACTTGCATCAAAATAACAAAATCTCTCAAGATTTCTGCAAAACTTCTTCTGCAACTCAACTTCTTATGCTTAGTCTTCTGAAAAGATAGACTAATCTCGATTATTCTTGCAAAACCCATCTGTAAACACTCACTCAAAGACTCTATATAAGAGATGGCACCAAAGAAGATGACCACCAAGAACCCTAAGGCCGCATCTTCTGCTCCTGCTGAAAAGCAAGGAGGAAAAGAACTCAAGGTGTTGAATAAACGCCTTCTAGGAGAGTTTACCCTTCTCGACCGAATCCAAGTCACAAGATGAATTGGGGAGCTTTTCTTGTGAAGAAATATGTTTCTGCAGTCATTTCTTCAAAAGCAGATAGAAAACTGATATTGGGAATGTTGAAAAGTTCCCATATCTACAAGTTTCTGTGTGCTGCAACAACTCCAAAATCTTCACAAGAAATCTTCACACTGATATTGGACTATCCACACTGGATGTGTTGGAGTTCTACAACAACTCCAAAATCTTCACAAAAGTTGTGAATGATGTAGAAGATAAGTACATGCAGACTGAAGTTCAAGGACAAGAAATTGTCCTAGACTGCAAGACTTTCTGCAACCTTTTCCGATTGAAAAATCGAGGAACATTCGACGACATCAACATCAGGGATGCCTCCATGATTCAAAGTGTTAAGGAGCTATTTGAGGCAATAAAGATTGAAAATGCAAAGGGTTGCCCAGCAAACTTTGTTCTGAAAGCCATCAGAACCAGTCATCTCCAGAAACACCGAGTACTTTCGTTTATTCGTCCGCTTTGATGGCAACAAAGGTGGAGTAGACCAGATAAGCATGGAGAGATGGATGATGATGCATCTTCTGAATAAGAAGCATGAAGGGCAGGAAACCCACTTCAATTGGGGGAAGTACGCCTTCAACAAATTTCTTGGGCACATTGAGGAATTTGAGCCTAAAATCATCAATGGCCTTGCTGAGACAAAGGCCAATATGCATTTTGGTCTCAGAATTTGCTACATTCTGGAAACAATGGGAATAACTCTCAGAAAGAGACAAGAAATCCCAGTCACCAACTCTCTTTTCAGACATGCCTTTGAAGAAAAGGAGAGAATTGTCACGAGAAAGCTCGAAAGAGGCGTAAGAGCTTGCCCAAGAAGGTGAAGAGGTCTCGAGCAAGCTCCGCTCAACCTCCAGCCACAAGAGAAAGAGGACTCAAAGCAAGAAAGCCTCTAAGTCCCAAAGTGAACAAAAAGCACAACCTTCTGAGACAAGATCTCAGAAGATGTTGTTCGGCCAGAAAGGCAACACCAGAAAGCCCCAAGAATTCTGAGACAGGCTGCTCCAGAAATCTCCAGAGATGATAGAAATATCATAGATGGGTCAGCTCCCAATCTGACAAAGGACTCGATGATGATGTAGTACTTACGCAAGTATTCAAAAAGTCCAGATTGAGACCCATGGAGGAGCATCAAGCTCACCCTCGAAAGAAAGGAGCCCTCCTCTGCAGGAAGAAGAAGGCCTGGATGAGGAAGATAGAGTGATGGAAGATGTTGACATTGCTTCCACATTCACAATGCCAGCACTTAATGTGGCTGAAGAAAACCCTGTTCTTGAACAGGTTCCTCAACCTTCTGAGAGAGCTCAACTCTCAGAAAGGGATCAAACTGAGATGGAGACTTAGAAAGATATTGTAGAGGAGACCAACAATGAGCAAAGAGAGGCTGTGGAAACTCCACTAGTCCAAGAGACCCAAACTCAATTTCGACTCTATCTGTAATGTAGTTTGTATCTAACTTGTCAACATTAAAATGTTAACTTGTTACTCATAAGCATCATTTGTTACAGGCCAACTTGGAGACACAATTTCAGGGGGGAAGAAAACTTGTCCACTCCCTTGAATCAAGAAGAGGTTACTCCAACCTCAGAACATCAAGAAGAGCCTGTTCCACAGGTAGTAAAGTTATCTCTGAACAAGAAATAACTAACTTAAAATTGCTCTAATATTATGTTCTGATATTCTTAAAATGTCTCTTATTAGGCTACAACTGAGAAAGTAGTGGAGGTGGAACCAACACCCCAACACCAAGAGTTTCCAGAGGCTGAAAAGCACTCTGAGGAAGTAGTTACTGAGCCTTCTGTTGAGAAGGTAAGTATCAATAAACTTTCCTCAAGAAAATTTTGGTAAAATTCACTACTTAATCAATATGTTTGTTCTATCTTACAGGCTCAATCAGAAGAACACTTGGACGAAGAGAATGTGACCTTATCTCCTCCAAGAGAAACTAAAACTGCTGAACAAGCAGTATCTGAAGAAAAGGTTCCAGAAACCCCCAAGGTTTCTGAGAAAGATGCCACTGAGCTTCCTCACTTGGAAGTAAGTGAAGACTCAGAAAGCATATTTCCACTTATCTTTTCTGATAACAAGTTTCTAAACATATTTGATTCTATTTCTCAGGTTCAATCAGAAAGACAGGATGCTGAGGATCAGACTTCTCCTCACATCAAGGTATCTGAGGCCACTGTGCCCAAACAAGCAGAAGTCCAAGCAAATGAGCCTAGTGTTTCTACACATGTATGCTCAGAAAGCTTACTTTTGCACACAGATACTAACACAAGTAGTTTGAACAAAACTAACTTGATCCCTTTCTAACACAGGCTCAAAGTCTAGTGCCACTCAACTTACTCCAAGCCTTTAAGAAGCACGCTCTCAAGAAACATCTAAAGTGCTTCAGACAATGGCATAAACTCAGAAAGGCCGATCTTTCTGAAATTGCAAGAGTAATTGACATCCCAGAGAAAATGGCCATAGCAATCAATCTGGAAGACCATATCCATGCTATGTTTCCCACAGAATCATATTCTTTTGCCACTCTGATGGATGATAACTTCTTAAATGAAGTAGCCCAAAGACTCCTAGCAGACTTTCAAGCTGCTGATGCTCAAACCCAAGAGCAGATGGTGACCCATCCTGCCTTGCCCAGCAAGCTCACAACCTACCCTTCTGAGCAAGAAGAGGTAATGGGAGGATGATCACACTTCCTAATGTGATCAACCTGGTTTCTGAAGATGAGGAGGAAACTGATGAGAATGACTACCAAGAACCTCCTTCTGAGCATCCAAGTCAAGAAGACAAGAAAAAGGATGATGATGATGATGATCAGAATGATGATCCCCAACCTGGAAATGGCGGGATTCAGAAAGTTAGCAAAGGAAGTGCAGAAAAGGCTACTCCTTCCAATGCTCAGAAAGCCCCATCATCATTACCACCAAAGTCTCATCAAAATACCCAACAGGCTGAACAAGACACAATTGAAGAAATCACAGCCACTGAGTTCAGGATTGAACAACTCAAATTTAAGTTGGAAGAGGATAAGAGAATCAACTTAGAGTGTCAAGCTCTTATTGAAGAAAAGGAAGCCAAACTTGAAAAGCTCAGAGAAGCTAATGCTAAGGAACTGGCACTCCTAGATGAGCAAAGATTGTTGAAAAATGCCATCGTTGTCACCATCACGAGATAGATGCCATGGATGACAATGATGATGAAGAGCATTATGCTATGGTCGCATCGTAAAGACCTTCTACTTCTCGTATACAAGATACTCAAAGGCAAACAAAAGATTGCCACTGCAAACAATCCAAGAAAAGGTTTATGAGAGTGATGTCAAATAAACCCAAACTTGATCTCCAAGCGTAAGATGAGAGGCTAATCACTAAGGAAAAGCTAGCCCTTCCGCTCCTCAAATTTTCTCTCGCCCGTGTGCTTCAAGAAGTGATGATCACGTGTCAAGAACAAATTGTTTTCTTGGAACTAAGAGATGACTTGTTGCTCAAGACAACCAAGTCCTACAACATCCCAGAAGAGATGAAAGATTTGGCTGCTACATTGCTAAATAGAGCAACCAGCATAGCTCTCTCTCAGAAAGACTTAGCTCTGATCAGGGAAGAAGACTGCAACAATGCCAATCAAGCACTAGCAGATGCTAACTTTGCTACTCAACAAGCTGAGGCTATTCTAAAACCTCTTGAAGAGCACAACAGAAAAGAGCAAGTGTTGGTTAGGCAAAACAAGGACATGAAAGAAGAAATCCAAGAATTGGTCAGGGTGCATAACAACCTCCAGAAGAACTTTGAATCACTCTCTGAAGCTTATGCTATCATGAGTCAGTTATTCATGACTAAGGGGGAAGGAGAGATGCCTCAGAAAGGCAGAGGAAGAAAAAGAAAACAATCAAATCTCCCCTTATCAAGTCAACTAGTCATTAAGGACACCACTGGAGACACCCCTGCTGAAGAAGTTATTCCAGATCAACCAGCCAGAAAGCTAAGAAGTATGGTCACTAGGGGTACCAAGTCCCTTAGGATCTCAGATGGGAACAACCAGAAAGCTTCTGAAGAAGAAAATCAAGAAGAAGGTGAGGTAAGAGGTCAAGAGAGCTGCAAGCTTCACAACTGGAACATCAATGATGATGATGAGGATGAATCTGATACAGATGAGCATCCAATTCACAAAAGAAGAAGTCAAGCAAGCCCCTTACAACCTCCTCTGGCAGCAAGGCCATTAGCAGCCAGAACCCCTTCTAGAAATACCAAGTCAATTCAAGGGACTTCCACCAAAGACAAATTTCAAGGAAGGAAGAAAGAGTCAGGATCTCTCGTAAGGCCACCCAATGTAAAGGCTAGAAGGGATATTCAGTTTGGCAGAGCAAACAAAGAAACTCATCAAGAAAAGACAACCGATGCCCACATTGAGTATGTGAAGACCAGTAATGAAGAGTCTTCATATAGGGCATTCTGAACAAGAAAGGGTATTGGATTCTGGAACTGCAACATCTACTTGTCAATGATAAGTTTCCAACTCCCATCTTCAACCAGATCCTAAAATGGAGTGAAGGCAAGCCAAATTTGCTAAAACATTAGCACCTTCATGCCTGGCTAAACTTTGAGGTTGAAAAGAGAAATGATGCCAGAAAGATGGACCTTTCTTTTCCGTGTCCTTACCCCAAGCCAGAAGATGTGCACAAGACAAGAAAACTGGATGGTAGCTACAGCAAGCAGAACAAGCTAGGTGTTCATCCCTATGAGTCATTCTACATGACAAAGGATGAATATCTGGATGATATTCACTATCTGGAAGAAATATACAAGTATTTCAACCTATCTAAGCTGCAAGTAGACCATGCCTGGGTCTGGGGAAAATACTACTGGGTCAAACACTTTCTGAAGAAAAACTACAATCTTGGCAAGAGTTACCATGAAATTTGTATCTTATCCAGATAGACAGAACTTTCTGTCAGAAGGATACTTTATGACTATGTCCAAGAATGCAGAAAAGTGGATGATTATGTCAACTGATCCAGAAATGGTGCTGAAGAACTTGAGGTTTCTGAACCTAAGTTATTTTTGAAGACTTGAAGACTAGTATCTTAGAATGTTTACTTGGAGCTTCGACTCTCCTGTTGTTCTAATTTACTTAGTATGTTTTGTTACTTTTGTAATCTTGCTGTTTGTTTCTAAACTTTATCTATCTGTAAAAGTTGCATCTTACTCTGTAAACTGTACCTATCTGAAGATCATACTCTCAGATATATTTTAATAGATGACAACTTATTAGCAAAGGTCACTTCTTGTGATTTGGTTGATGTTTACTTTCTGCATTTAATTCAACTAAAATTGAATATCATTTGAAATGATTAAGTGGTGGATTGGTTTCTCTTCCAGGATTACAAATTTGTAATAGGACTTTAAAAGATAGTCATGGATGACTGATCAAAAAGGGGGAAATTTGTTAGGAATATCTGTTAGTATTTTGATCATTCATCACATGTTCTTATCTTTGCCAGAAAGGTGATTAAGTACTCTTGGTTCACTTGAACATTGTAAAAGAGGAAATTACTGAGTATGATTAGTCTAGTAATCTTGTATTAGGATTATAGGTCTCTGAGTGTAATTTTTATTTCCAAGAAGACCATGAAGATCAATCCTAGCAATGGAGCTTTTCTGAAGATTACAAGACCGGAGATTGCACAAGATTTATGAAGACACCAAGGTTTAGTCTCACTCAGAAAGACTATGTCCTTAATCCTTTCATAAGTGCATTTAGTTACTTTTGAAACATGATTCTGGAACATATGACATCATGAGTATGGAGCATGCAAGCCATCAGAAAGGCTAATGTATCCGTTGAAGACTACAGGACAAGAAATAGTACATGTGCATTAATTGCATCGCGTAAAAGCCGCTAAAGCACATCCTCTCGAGATATGAGACAAGGACTTCGAGTACTCATTTCAAGATAAGTATAGATGAATTTGAATTGTGTCTAACGGATAACATCCCAACGACTCTCTAATTCATCTATAAATATCACACTTAGATGTCGAGAAATACGATCAAGAACGATCTAACTTGCAAACTTACAATCTAGCAAAGTATTCTCTCAAGCACTCTACTACCCTTTCTCAAAGCTTCATGCTTGAAGAATCACTAGTAGTTCTAAGTTGTCCTGAACCTTAACAAGAGATTGTTATTCGTGAAAGAGTTGAACTATCAGATAACCTTTCTGAAGCTCATTCTCCATAACGGACATCAATTACTTGGGTCAGTAAAGAGCAGATTGCCATACACTGAACAAGTGTATTAAGTAGTCTTGTTCTATTAGGCTCTCTGGTAACATAACTGAAAAGTTATACAAGAAGCCTCTCTGACAAACCTTATATCCAACACCATGAAGGCGTGGAGTAGAGGAAGTACTTGATTTGGAAAATCAAGGAATAACTCCAAGGTTATCTGAGTAGAGGAAGTACTTAGCTCTAGGATCTGGGGAATAACTCAGGGGGAACATTTGGTTGGGAACCATTTGTTTAGGAATCTTAGAATAGGATTTTTGTAAGGTGAACTCAATTATCTGTTCTAGTGAATTCTAGGTCTCAGAAAGACCGAAGTGGATTAGTTGGAGGATTACGCCACCTCCAGATACCACTATACTTGCTGTGTTATTTACCTTTCAGATTTATCTTTCAAAGAAAGCACACACACATACTTATTGTTTCTACTTACCTATCTTAAAGTCTTCCGCTCTGAATCTAAGTATCGAAACCCCTGTGTTTCGAGAACTGTGTTTATCGACAAAAGTTTTAAAAGACTATTCACCACCCCCCCCCCCCCTCTAGTCTTTTACTTTGCCGTTATCTGGACCAACAGATTTCAAGTTTGGCAGAGTAAACAATGAAACACATCAAGAAAGGCCAACTGATGCCCACATTGAGTATATGAAGACCAGTAATGAAGAATCTTCATATAGGTGTATTCTGAACAAGAGAGAGTATTGGATTCTAGAACTACAACATCTACTTGTCAATGATAAGTTTCCAACTCCCATCCTCAACCAGATCCTGAAATGGATGTATGCGTTTAATTGCTAAAACCTGAGCACCTTCATGCCTGGCTAAACTTTGAAGTAGAAAAGAGGAATGAAGCCAGAAAGATGGATCTTTCTTTTGCCTGTCCTTACCCAAAACCTGATGATGTACACAAGGTAAGAAAACTGGATGGTAGCTACAGCAGGAAGAACAAACTAGGTGTTTCAACCTATGAGTCATTCTATATGACATTGGATGAATACCTAGATGATATACACTATCTGGAAGAAATATACAAGTATTTCTACCTGTCTCAGCTGCAAGTAGACCATGCCTGGGTCTGGGGAAAGTACTTCTGGGTCAAACAATTTCTGCGAAAGAATCACAAGCTTGGCAAGAGTTACCATGAAATATGTGACTTATCCAGAAAGACAGAGCTCTCTGTCAGAAGGATTCTTTATGACTATGTCCAAGAATGCAGAAAAGTGGATGATCATGTCAACTGATCCAGAAAGGATGCTGAAGAACTTGAGGTATTTGAACCCAAGTTGCATTTCTGAAGACTTGAAGACTAGTAACATTAGAATACTTTCTTGGAGCTTGGACTCTCCTTTGTTCTAATTTACTTAGTATGTTTTGTTACTTTTTGTAATCTTGCTGATTGTTTCTAAAATTCTCTATTTGTAAAAGTTGCATCTCTTTCTGTAAACTGTACCTATCTGAAGATCATACTCTCAGATACTTTTTAATAGATGACAACTTATCAGCAAAGATCACTTCTTGTGATTTTGTTGATGTTTACTTTCTGCACTTAATTCAACTAAAATTGAATATCATTTGAAATGATTAAGTGGTGGATTATTTTCTCTTCCAGGATTACGATTTTGTAATAGGACTTAAAAGATAGTCATGGATGACTGATCAAAAAAGGGGAAATTTGTTAGGAATATCTGTCAGTATTTTGATCACTCATCACATGTTCTTATCTTAGCCAGAAAGGTGATTAAGTACTCTTGGTTCACTTGAACATTGTAAAAGAGGAAATCACTGAGTATGATTAGTCTAGTAAATCTTGTAATCGGATTATAGGTCTCTGAGTGTAATTTTTATTTCAAGAAGACCATGAAGATCAATCCTAGCAATGGAGCTTTTCTGAAGATTAGAAGACTGAAGATTGCATAAGGTTTATGAAGACACAAAGGTTTAGTCTAACTCAGAAAGACTATGTCCTTAATCCTTTCTTAAGTATATTAACTTACTTTCGAAATATGATTCTGGACATATGACATCATGAGTATGGAGCATGCAAGCCATCAGAAAGGCTCATGTATCCGTTGAGACTATAGGACAATGAACAGTACTATGCATTAAATGCATCGGCATAAATGCTGCAAAAAGCAGTCCTCTCTGAAAAATGAGATAGTGACTTCTGAGTACATAGTTCAAGATATAAACGGATATAATTTGATAGAGAGCACAACGGATACAAATTCAAACGCCTCTCAAATTTATCTATATATATCACACACTTAGATGCTTGAAGAACATACCTTAGAACGTTCTATCTTGCAAACTTACCATCAAGCAAAGTATTCTCTCAAGCACTCTACTATCCTTTCTGAAAGCTTTCTGTTGCTTGAAGAATCACTAGTAGTTCTAAGTTGTCCGAAACCTTAACAAGAGATTGTTATTCGTGAAAGAGTTGAACTATCAGATACCCTTTTTGAAGTTCATTCTCCAGAACGGACATCAATTACTTGGGTCAGTAAAGAGCAGACTGCCATCCACTGAACAAGTGTATTAAGTAGTCTCGTTCTGTTTGGCTCTCTGAAAACATAACTGAAAAGTTATACGAGAAGCCTTTCTGACAAAACCTTATAACCAACACCATCAATGTGTGGAGTAGAGGAAGTACGTGATTTGGAAAATCAGGTAATAACTCCAAGGTTATCTGAGTAGAGGAAGTACTTAGCTCTAGGAGCTGGGGAATAACTCAGGGGGGACATTTGGTTGGGAACCATTTGTTTAGGAATCTTAGAATAGGATTATTGTAAGGTGAACTCAATTATCTGTTCTAGTGAATTCTAGGTCTCAGAAAGACCGAAGTGGATTAGTTGGAGGATTACGCCACCTCCAGATACCACTATACTTGCTGTGTCATTTACCTTTCTGTATTTCCATTTCAGCAAAGCACACACACATATTTATTGTTTCTACACTTACCTATCTTAAAGTCTTCCGCTCTGAATTTAAGTATCAGAAACCCCCAGGTATCTAAGAAACTGTGTTTATCGACAAAAGTTTTAAAAGACTATTCACCCCCCCCCCCCCCTCTAGTCTTTTAATTTGTCGTTATCTAGACCAACATGCACTCAGAAACCTTTTTGAGCTATTCCTTAGCTTCCCAAGCTAAGTACTTCCTGTGCTCAGCAACCTTGGAGTTATTCCTTAGTTTCCCAAACTAAGTACTTCCTGTACTCCACGCCGTATATGGTGTTGGTTTTAGGTTTGTTTGTCAGGTGAGCTTCTTTAATAACTTGTTCAGTTATTCAGATAGCTCTGTGAATCAAGTATACTTAATACACTTTTCAATGTATGGTATCTTGTTCTCTACTGACCCAAGTCTATGGTAAGTGTTCAAGAGAATGAAACTTAGATATGGAATCTTAGTTCTACTCTTTCACAGATAACAATGCTCGTTAAGGATCAAGACACTTAGAACTTTTGTGCTACTTAGAATCAAGAGCTTTGGTAGCAATAGAAAGCTTGAAGGTAAGTAGTTTGCTTGAGAGCGCTTGTGTAAGTATTCAATGTAAGTTCAGTGTGTTCTAAGGTATCTTCTCAAGCAGTCTAAGTGTTGATATTTATAGATGAATTTGAGTGCCGTTTGAATAGTATCCGTTAGGCTTAAATCAAATTCAAACTATTGATATCTGAATATAGTATCAGAGCAGTTTGTCTTCTTCTTGGTTACCGCTTTTGTTCGACATTTCGCTCATGCATTTAATGCACTGTACTATATTTTGTCCTGTAGTGCCAACGGAACTATGCATGGTATCAAAGATCTTTATACAGTCAAAGTTTTCTGAAACTTTGCATGTTCTTTTCCAGAGATCATCATAGCTTCAGATACCACTTGATTAAACAACTTGTTATAATATGTTTCTTTTTCAGAAGCATATTTTATGTCCAAGGTATCTGAGTGTAGATATCTGTGGGCACTTTCTCGTCTCGAAACCTTTTATTCTCGATATCTTTTGCAACTCGTGTGTTTCAAAACACTTGTTTTTCCAAGATATCTGGACATAGGTATCTGAAAAACCTCGTCTTCAAAGAATCTTGTGCAGTCTTCAAATCTTCAAATCCGTTGAACTTTTCCTGCTGGATGCCTTCTTCTTGGTCTTTCTTCAGAAAATAAAAATTACATGTCGAGACCTAACATCCTATACAAGATTTGCTAGGCTATCATACTTAGTGAGTTTCCTCTTTTACAGTGTTCAAGTGAACTAAGAGTACTAATCACCTTTCTGAGCTAAGATAAGTCATTAGGTTGCTGATCAAAATGTAAACAGATATTCCTAACATGAGTTTTGTGTTTTGTGTTAAATTGTACTTCCTCCGTCCCGTCCGATGTTACCCGTTTACTTTTGGAGAGAAAAAAATAAGGGTGTATTACTTTTGAATAAAATAATGTTAGTGGGTTTGATTGTTGGAGTATTTTAAGTTGACTTTTGAATTAAATAATGCTAGGGTATGGTTTTTTAAGAAAGTTGAATGAATATATTATTATAGTTGAAGGATAAATTGCCATAAATGGAAATGGGAAACTTTATTTGGGACACAAAAAATGGCAAAACGGGTAACATCGGACGGAACGGAGGAAGTAATATTTATAGGTTTTGTAGGATATTTGAATAGGTTTTGAAGAATGTGTAAGAGAGGTGTAAGAATGAAATGATTTGTATTGGAATTTGATAAAGTGAGATTTGAATTAAATGATTGGTTTAAGGTAGTTTGAATGATGTGATTGATTGTGTTGGTAGTATTTTAGTGGATAATGTGTTAGTAGTAATAATAATTATTATTATTATTATTATTCTTATAATAATAATAATAATAATAATAATAATAATAATAATAATAATAATAATAGAATAGTACTCCCTTCGTTCCAAAGATTTTTGTCCATTTTTCCATTTTGGACGTTCCATTAGAAACTTTCAGTTTCTTTTTATGGAAACCCACTATCTCAATTATTAATATTTTAATCCTTTCTTTCATACTTTATCAATTCTCTTTCTTACTTTTTACTATACACTTATTACTTTATCTATATATACAATTTTTTTAATCAAACTTCTTAAAAATTGTGCAAAACATAAATAGCAACAAATCTATAGAACAGAGGAAGTAATAATTTGCACTTGAATAGTAATCCGATTACGTAATGTGGTGTGGTGTCTGTTTGGCCTTTCTTATTTGGTCCATTGGGGTATTTTTGAATTGTTTTGTCACTGAGTATGAGTTTCTCTTTTAGTGTAATAAGTGGTGATACTATTGGAGCACTTGTAGCATTTGTTATCGATAATTGCCTTGTTTTTAATCAATATATCTCTAAATATAAATATCACAATATATCGTACGGTTATTAATCATTATAAATACTATAATATAAATTTAAATATCGAATGCACAAATATATTTTCCCACAAAAATATAAACATTAGGGTTCAAATATTTTATATAATCAAAACATTTTGGAGATAATCGATGACATATTTGTCGGAGTTCGCAAGAGCGCATATTATTACAAACAAAAACAAATAGCAAACTTAGGTTCCATTGAAATTCAAGGTACAAACACCTTAAATAATTTGTGGTACCAACACCGCAAACCAAGAATTTTATTGAGATATTATGATAAAGTAAGCCGGCATGGCTTCATGGTTCAAACTTGGAATTGCGATCTACGCAAATAGACTGCGTAATGTGTCGAATTGAGTTAGTCGCAATGTCAACAGAAACGCCTCATCGCCCCTAGCCTGACATTTAAGGGAAACATTCATTACAAATTCGCATAATACTTTAATGATAATATGAACATTCAGACGATTATAATATTACTTACAGCACGAATAGATTGGTATAACCAATCTGGCCCCTGCAACCGAGCTGTCTCGACATCAATCCAGAAAGCGGGGTTATTGTTCAAGAATATTATGATTGCTTTGTAAACAATCCTCAAAGACTTGTACTTCGACTTGCAAATCAAGATGTTAAAAGGAGCAGTTCCTCGCTCGATTGCCGAGCTTCGGTTCAAAGTACCAACTATAGGTGGATCAAAAGATGCACCTGCGGGCATGCGTATACTAGCATGGTGCACTCCTAATATGCGAATGAACTCATTTGTGTGCCAGTCATCCCATGCAATGTTCACAGCGTAAGAAACCATGAAGTACCTATTAAGATTCGTTCAATATCGACATTATTTATTTGCATATTTTAATAGAAGGATAACACATTCAAGTATTGTAGTGTTACAAGATTGGACACAACATGAACATAACAAAGCGTACATATTAAGTTCGACACAACTCATACAATACTTGTTCTATATAACATTAAAATGCTTGGAGTAAAAAGTCTTCAACGATGATGTTGGGCAAGATGCATCTCCCCCATTTTCTTGGTTAACTTATCACACCACCTATCCATTGCCACTTTTCTCTTCTTCTTCCCCGCTTCTCGAGGAATATTTCAGGGATTGGTTCGACTACAGTTCGCTCATTCGCAACGTTCAATCTCGCGTCCGAACGGTCAAATATGACATCACGCCAGTGGTACGCGAAACTACGTCTCTTGATAAAGTTGTGTATCACATATGCGGCAATGACAAATTTCGATTGAGTACGCCTGGACCAACCATACAACATTTTGCTTCTGAAAATTGGGAAACGTGTTTTTAACTGACCGAATACTCGTTCGATAACGTTACGTAGCCTAGCATGTTGTTTATTGATGTACTCTTCAGCCTCAACTGTTCGCACTATATGCTCGTTGTCTATGTACTCATGATATTTGGTTGATCTATGTGGTGTGAGGAACCCAATGGTGTTAGGATAACCAGAGTCTCCAAGTAAATACTTCTGCGGGTGATTTTCTAGGTCCGGAAAGTTATCCCGGTCATGCTCCATTGCATGCTCAAGAACCTTAGCATCGTGCGCAGAACCTTCAAACCCAGGCATGACATAAGTAATGATTCCATCGAGATCGCACGCGGCTACTACATTCTGAGAAGTGTCTACTTTACGGTTACGATATCTCTCGCGAAATTGCTTGCGGACGGATATGTCAATATGAGTATCGTCAATTGCCCCGATCCAATCCTAAATAATAAAATGGATTAGACAACATCATATTTCTTGAATTTGTTGCTAAAGATCAAGAGATATTAATCGTAAATATAAGAACTAGTACAACCTTACCTTGAAGTATGGCCAAAAAGCCGATTCACCCATAATTTTTGGATGTGGATTCTCCATGTCCGGTTGCAAGATGTGATTTGGAGCAATGGCACACAAAGCATCGAGGACCTTATGGAAGTGGCGAGATATAGTTTCGGTCGAATGTTGAAACTGATTCTCAGAAACCCTAGTTTTCATATCCCTTGCCGTTGCTCTTAAAAAAATAGCCAAGGATTGCATTGTAGAAACAGATGATCTAAGTCCTTCAGTCAATCCCCCAGTGTTGACTAACAAGTCGTGCAGCTCAAGGAACAACTTCCTTTTCATTCTTAGTTGCCAATAAAATGTGGTGGGGTGACCTGTCATGAGTTCATGGATCCACTGCGACCCAGAGCGTATAGAATTATGCCTGGACTTACGAGGCTTCCGTATACGGGGCGGTTTGAACCAGGCAACACCCTCGACTATACGATTAAGTGTTGTGTTCAGAAAAAGAGCTACATCTTCGTCAATGTCATCGTCCTCATCGAACAAATTAAACAGTATTACGTCCTCGCCATCTGAATCCACTGGCGGCTCTTCTGTTTCTGTTCCATGACCAGGATCACCGTTAAAGTAATAAGGATCATTTGGGTCAACATCATCAAAAGTATCATATTCATTCTCCAACATCGATTGATCCTGCAAATATTGTTGTTGCTCTTGAAGAAGATGAGCCTGGTCCATGTTAACTAGTTCCTCAAATTCCGGCTCTGAAAAAACACCGACGTGATTTGGCTGATGCGAGCTACTAGATCCCACATTTTGGTTCTCTACAAAATCCTAATGATAATGATGATCGTCAAACTAGTATGGATTGTGAAAACGTTGAAATTCGTATTGATTAATAGGTGGATAACTTGGTCCTGGTTCAGGACCCCCCCCCCCCCCCCCCCAAGAAATTGTGCATAATGTTCATATCCAGGGGGTCCGTTGTAGACATTATTTTCAGGAATGTTTTGTTAATGTAAACGATATTGACTATCATTAGGTGAAGAGTACTGGTTCGGATCGTACATACTCTGGCTTGGATCCAAATAATTTCCAAATGGGTCCATAGCTACGAAGGAGATGAAGTGCACAATATGTTAGAGAAATTCAATGGAAATTATATTTCCATCTTCGGTTCAAAGTAAAATCCTAACAGTGATTGCATGACTTGAATCATAATTGTCTTACACAAAAGAACTTCATCAAATACGATACACAAAGCACAACTAAAATATTTATTTCATAATGAAAGTATGAAAGTGAAAGCTAGAATGAAACGTAGAAGGGTACGATGCACTCAGGAAATCAAGCACTTTTGAATTGCCGGTACCAAACGATCTTTATGTGGTCATTGTACCCCCAACCAGTTCTCTGCAATATCATCCCCCTTAAGCAACTTATCATTGCCTATGCAATAAGCGATCTCTTCTTCGGGCTTGATTAGAGGGAGAAGGCGATCGATCTCTTTGTGTACTTTCATCTTCACTGTCCTCTTATTGGCACGCTCGTCAGAAACATCCTGAGCCAAATCACCGACACCACCTAAATCAATTGACATTGCAGTACTTTGCATGGAACTAGTCAGCCTGGCAAGTCTTTTTCCCTTCCCACTTTTCTGCTTCTTCTCCTGCTCGGACTGGTAATACTCCCTCGCCTGCGATGCTGACATTGCCTTATAGACTTCTTGCTCGTCTATGTACTTGTCATCTTCGGCAGTATAAACATTGCCAACGATAGTATGCATACTACCTGTGGCCATTTTGACCGAACAAATCTCATGAAACTGATCATAGCATGGAAAGTTAAGCGCGTTGTATGCATCTGAAGCATCAACTGAGCCGTCATCAGCCTACGAGGTTAATTAGTGATATTTAACAATTAGTTACATTTCGTAAAGTTTAATATTCGAATGTTTGTATGTTCAAATTTTAAGATGAGCAAATGATAACCTGGTTGGGTTGGGTTAGATGATCTGGAGGGTCCAACTCTCCAGATTCATGTACAGAGCCCCAACCTGTAGTGCGTTCGTGATTAGTTCTATGTTCCTTATACGATTGTTTCAGCCGAGACAGTTTTTGCTGGAGTCTTAACACTTTCCAGGTTTTGCTGGTCTGTTCCTTCATCTGTCATGTAATCATATTCCAAGACTTTGCCCCAAAATTACTTCAATCTAGTAAACCTTCGCGCCAACATTCATGCATAATCGTGATGAACTTGATTGTTTCATCACGTTTCCAGTTAATGACCACGGTGTTGTTCTTGGTTTACATTTGGCTTTTCCCTTACCCTTATCTGAGTTTGACGTATTCCCCGAATTATACATCTACAAAGTACATAAATCGTTGTTAGATTTTGAATCCGTCATTTCCATTTTAAGTATTTGATCATAACAAAGAACTTAGTTGTAATTGTATAGTGTCATAATTGTCTTATTTATTGACTTGAATTTTCATAATGTTTCAGTTCCACATTTTTAGCTTGTTTGATTAATGAAATAACAATATTATTTAATTTTGAGAAAGCTACAATACACATTCACGTGGTAAAAATAAAAAACCAAGTTTAATGTCCTAAATATATTGGTATTTAAGTTTATATGTCATTGCCTCAATTTTTTTAATTTATAGGCATGTATAGGCATTCTACCAGTTCTCACACATAATATATAATTGCCTAAATATCATTGCATAAATATGATTGCCTAAATATACTACATGTATAGGCATTCTATTTTTATCACACATGGTATATCCAATTTAATTCATGTCAGTGTTGTTAAAAATAAATGAAGATAAATTCTAAAATAATATTTCTTGAAAGTAACTTTTCTTTGGCCATTTTACGTAATTTGAAAACATTATTTCCAGAAAAAAAATGAATTTCAAATTTATAGTATGAAAAACTTGCAAAAACGTTAACTCGGATTCATATATACTTCGATAAATTTTGATGAGGTACATCTACACTTGGATAGTTCAAAAAAAATTTAGTAGTTATAAAAGATGGTTCTGCTCATATCAATCCCCATACTAAAATCCATGTTTAGTGAAAAGCATCTAACTAGTTTATGAAAATTGTTAAGAACAAGAGTAATTTAGTTTTAATTTCATTTATTTACTTGTTTTTCAGACTTTATATAGAGCAACACTTCAAAGTCAAAGTAAAAAACTACTGCCTACTTAGCGCTTTATGAGTAAGAGCAGTCTATTATATATCATGTTCATGTCCATAATAAAGGTAGACTTAAAGTAGGCTTATTATAAAAAGTACATGAAACCTACAGAGTAATATAGTTAACAATGAAAACAAAATGGAAATCCATCTTTAGTGATAAATTTTATTATTAATTCATTACAACATTTCAAATTGTGCATTATCTTGCAAGCCAAATCTGGATGTTAAATATATACAACAAAAACTTGCGCAAAAACCTCCGAACGTTAAATCTATAAAAAACTGCCAGACGTTAAGCTTAAACTAAACTGTCGAACATGAACCGTGCAAGTGCATACAATATGATAACAAAAAATTAATAGAATAATGAACTAGTAAACTTAAGTATGCTTGAGCTATTAAACGGTAAAGTAAATATTATCATGTTATAACTACGAAAATAGTAAACTTAAGCATGCTTGAATTAATAGACAACAGATACATATATTCAATTTTTTTAACTATGAAATACATTACAGAAACTCAAACCTGAGAAGTGACTTTTGGAAGGGGGGGGGGGGGGGGGGGGAGAAGTAGGATGACCCGATGCAAGAATGAGATAATTTTGCAAGTGATTTTGTGAATTGGTATGGTGTAGTAGAAGCCAATGGCTTCATTATAAAGGAGTAAGTGGGAGGCATTGAAGTGAAATGAAGTAACATGGGTAGGATTTTTACAAAATAAGAGTCAATCCTTTTCAGCCAATGCAACACCAAACTCCATTTTTACTACTGCAAAAAGTAATTTTGCTACAATGCTATCACATGCCAAATAAAGTAACACTCAACCACTTTTCACATCCACTTTTCACATGAGAAATAGAAGTAATCTACAACACCTTCAATTAGCATTCAAATACAGTAAATAAATAATAACTCAGCTAACATGAACAAAATTGTTTGGTTTTTCTATAAGTGGCTCAAAAATGTAGAATTTTTGTAATATCATCATAGAATGGAAACTTTAATCCAAGACATCCCGCCATGGCTGCTTACACCTTCTATAGGCATAGCCACGCCAGGATACGGACTACTTCAATGATTTGATTGGCATTCTAAATGAAATAACAGGCGTAATCTAACATATCATCATAGAATAAAACTTTAATCCAAGGCATCCCGCCATGGCTGCTTATACCTTCTATAGGCATAGCCACGCCAAGATACGGACTACAAAAAGGATTTGTTTAGCATTCTAAATGAAATATCAGACCTAGTCTAACATATCATCATAGCCAAGGTGTTTAGTTTACTACCAACATGACTATGCAACAAATATATGATAAGGTTCATGTTTGGCAGTGCGTGAAGATATCAAGTGTAACCTTGATTGAAAACACCAAAGAGGCAGAAACCATGGATGCTTCGTACATAATCGGATACAAGCCTCGCCAAGCTACCATACTGCTTAATCAGTAGACATACATGAAACACCTCAGGACCAAAGCAGACCTGTTCAATTTGGAAGAATCAATTAATAACATAGTTGGGTAAAAAATTATGAAAGAATACATTAATATAAGCTCTAATTACATACTTCAAATAACATACGCCAATTTCTAGTTATGTTCTGTAGTAAATTTTAGTAAATATAGCAGCTTTTGTTTAGAACAAATCCATATTAAGATGCATGCTGTCTCTTTTCTCCACACATTCTCCATCTACTAATTTTTCTATGATTTAGTGAATAAGTGTTCAGTATACCCCCTTAGTTTAGTATAATTGATAATTGCAATTGTAAGTTTGTAACTCCCAAAATAATTGTCATAAATTTTTCCAAGATTACAACTTCTATGTAGTTAATGTGTCATCAATTGGCAGCTAATTTCACTAAACTAACGAGTTCTGTTACTGAATCAAATTGGGAATTCAACTTAGGAAAATCTTGGCATTTAATCTGTCAACCATTAAAATGTCAAAGGTTCATAATAACCTTTCAAAGGTAACGTAGACATGAGTCCCATTAGTCTAGCTAACATAACACGTAGTAGGAAAACAACATTAAAATGCTAAACTGAATAATCAATGTTCCTAAGAATAGGAATAGATCTGTAAAGATTAATTTAGCTTGGAAGGAGAAGAAGATGGTGCGAGCTAATGAGCAAGCATAAAGGAAATCCACCTCAATACGTGCTTGTGAGCGGTTGGACTTAATCTAGGAAAGCCCAGATCCCTCTAATCCATAAAAGACATACAAATACGATTGAATTTGGTCCCAAAAATCTTTTCCCAATAGAAAGTCAAATTGACAAGTCTCTAAATACACTACACGCAAATACAGAACATATACAATTCAGAACCTGTCAAAGCTTACTTAATCAAATATGAAACTTGGAAGGTAAGAAAATCAACCTGTATAGCATATGAAATACATCGGCAACCGCGAAAACCAATCTCTCACCTCCAGTTAACTTCGAGCTTCTCACCTCCATGAAACCGGTGGCCGGAAGCGGAATTTCGCCGGTGGTCGGCAACTTTTTTGCGTTGTTTTGAAAATTTAAACGGATCATTAAATAGATCGGGAAGAGATGAACTCATTCGTATATTCGGATGTGAAATTCAACGGTTTGATCGGAAGTTATGTCCGGATTTGTGTTCCACGATAGAGGAGGGTGAGAGAGAGAGAAAGTGATTTTTTTTGGAAGATAGTGATGAGAGTGACAGGGCTAGTGTCGGTTGAATTGAAATCCTCCATTTCAAATAGCATAGTGTACAATGGAGAGCCAAACAAGAAAATTGGGTCAAACTCAATTTGAGTTGAATAAACTCAATTTGAGTACAGAAACAAACACTCGGCATGTCACTCATTTGGCTGTAATTCAATTTATTGGGGTGTTGTTATTCTGTATGTATATTGGACAACATCAATCTGATGTACCTAATTATACTGTAACATTGTAGTGTATCCCCCCCTCCTTCCATGTGGAAACTTTCTCATTTTCGTTTTTTCTACATTTTCATGGATGCTTCAAATTCGGAGCTTCCTATCCATAGAAATGTACCTTTTGTATATGAAAAAACATTAATGTTCATAACATAAACGTTTTGATTAATAACATCGATTATTTTCTTGATAATATGGATCAATTCCTAAATAAGTTATCTATAGATTCTCTTTTAGAAGACCTACTATAATACTTCATGCGTTTCGGGAATAGCTTATCGTTTACTTTTTGGATGTACAAAATAAGGTATATATTACTTTTTGATAAAATAGTACTTTGATTTTAAAGTTGGATAAAATAATGTTAATGGTCTAGTTTTGAGTATATATTTAAGGAATAATTACAAATTAGTGTAACTTTCAAAAACTTCTTACACTTTAGTTATACTTTAGTTATGCATAAAAAAACTTCCTACAAATTGGTGATAAACTTCCCTACAAATTAGTGATTTTATTTTTTAGTAAATATGAAATTAAATACAGCATTATTGATAAAATCAATCTCTTATTTATAGGAAACAAAATCAAAACACCAATTCAAAATACACTATTATCAACACGTTCACACGCCAGATGCCAGTTGAAACAAACAAGCATCTATTAATTGATACAAGCATCTGCTAATTGATACAAGCATCATCATCACAATAATCAAACTTCTAGCTTCTTAAATCCTCCATTATCAAGGTTTTTTTTTTTCTATTCATGTTTTCTTATTCACATCGTACCTCATTAACTTAATTCTATTGGCATGTGTTCAATTAGTGGGTTGCATTGAGTTATTCTTGTTTTTAGTCATTCAAATTTGGATGCTTTCTTAAAATGATGTTTGATGCTTGTTGTAACTATTGAAGAATGATGCTTGATACTTTGATGTATCAATGGTGTCTGTATAACTAATATGATGCTTGTTTCGTTTTGGATGCTTGTATTATATGATGCTTGTAATTTAATGCTAAATAATGTTTGCAGTACTAATATGATGCTTGTTTCATATTGGATGCTTGTATTATATGATGTTTGTAATGTAATGCTAAATGATGCTTGCACTACTAATATGATACTTGTTTCGTATTGGATAATTCTTGTAATGTAATTCTAAATGATGCCTGCAGTATTAATATGATACTTGCTTCGTATTGGATGATGCTTGTAATATAATGATAAATGATGCTTGCAATTAAATGTTGGTAAATGAGGGTGATTGATCGTTTATTTTGATGGTGCTTGGCTAATCTTATGAAACCAAATCTAAACAGATTCTAATAGATGACTAGTACTAACCCGTGGCGTTGCCACGACATGTTTAACTTTCAATTATAATTAAGCTTAGGCAACAACATATCAGATGATCGTAAAGTCATATAAAAATATTTAAAGGTTGAATACTTTGAATTATTTGAAAGGGAATGTATAACAATCGCGGGAGGTATATTAATAATCGCCAACTGCAAAAAAAATAAATATAAAAAGGTAGTTAGTTTTGAAATTAAAATGATTGAATGTTGATAATTTAAATTTAAAGTTATTTAATACAATAAAACATACCTCAAAGCTTTTTAAAGACCTCTTTGTACACGACGTTAGTAGTTGTATATGTTGGATTGCCTTCCTCATATAGCGCTAAAACCTTGAGACCTCTCTTGCTTGTGACTCTAGAAAAAGCCACATAGAGCTGGCCATGACTGAAAATAGGCTTTGGTAGATATAATCCAACATTAGATAATGATTGTCCCTGACTCTTGTTGATAGTCATCGCATAACAAACTAATATGGGAAATTGACTTCGTTGAAATCTAATAGGACTTCGTAAGGTCAGAAGGTGTGAGTACCATCCTAGGTATAAAAACCTTAACTCCAGCGTTCTTCCCATGTATGGTTTTCGCCTCAATAACGTGATTGCCAATTGCAGTAACAATCAACCGAGTAATGTTCCTAAGAAGCATTATAGGACAACACACCTTAAGTCGGATTATATGATTTGGTATTCCAGAAGTCCTAATAGTGTTTAGGAAGGAACTCGACAGAATACACATCTTCTCTATTGACGATATCATCTTCATCAGGGCATATGCTGTCGAAACTCATAAACTCGGTGGCATCACCAGGTAAAAGAGACATGATATAGTCATTGACTTCCTAGACTATCTCATTGGTCGGAAGAAGAATAGATCTATTCTGTTAGTACCGACCATCGCTAACATAGTCCAATTTGCTAGGATATGTGCTCTCAACTATTGCATCAATTGGTTCACTAGTAGAACAAATCAAGATATCATCAGGCAATTTAAATTCTACCTCACCATCATTATCGCCACCAACTTCACCATCTCCAACATTCAACAACCAATCAGCAAACTCCCTAATACTCTCATTCTCAGCATGTGAACGACCAGACTGTAATTGAATAAAATACAATAAACATAATTAATGTTAAATGTAATTTACATGCATTTCAAATATATAAATTGTATATAAATTTTTTAATTAATATAAAATGTTATGAAAAATACCTGCAGGCGCATGTTCTTAGTGAGCTTCAACACATGACACGAACTCCAAAGCTTCTTCGATGAGCATAGAGCTGCATGGACTATGTCCTACCTGCTACCCTTAGGTATGACTGGCAGTATCTGTCTGAAATCCCCACAAAAAACGACAACCAAACCACCAAATGGCTTGTTCGATTCTCTACCATGTTGACCTCTCATTATATCCTTTAGACTGCGATCAAGAGCCTCAAAATAAAACTTATTAGTCATGGGCCCCTCATCCCAGATTATTAACTTTGTATTCTTCAAGAGTCCGGTAAGATCGCTACCAGGAGTTATCCTACTTCACGTAGTATATTCATCGACCTGCAAATGAATACTGAATCTGGAGTGTGCAGTACGGCCACTAGGAAGAAGTAGAGAAGCTACACCACTCGATGCACCTGGGAGAACAATATCATGTCTACCACGTAATGCAGAACACAATGTATTCAACAAAAATGTCTTTCCAGTGCCACCGTAACCATAGAGAAAGAAAACTCCACCACTACCAGAATCGACTGCATCCATAATAGTATGGAACACAGTACTTTGCTCATCGGTGAGAGACGGATACAAACGACTGTGCTGCCCAATCCTATCATCAACATCGTAGGACATTTCTTCAAGTATCAAATTATTCATACCATTATCTATGACTACACTGTCGGGAATGGGCATACCTTTAATCTGACTCAAGCTGAACCCATTTCTAGAAAGGAACTCTTCAATCTTCTCAAGGACAAAATTCTCCAATTGTTCTTCATTTAGCTCGAGACCTAAATTGAAATTTTGAGAAACAAAGTGAGAATATATAAACTTTATACTTAAGAATTTAATTCGAATACAATATTAAAATTTATACCAGGATTATTCAACTTCCTTCGCATGATGTACTGGATGTCGTCAGATAGATACTCCCATGTATTTTCCAAAATATGAACAAGCCTTGACATACTATTAGACTGGAGGAGTATGGAGAATAAATGTCGAAGGAATCGCCCGGAACCCCAAAAACTTGCTTCCTTAATAGCATGGATTTATTCGTTGTCGTCATTGAGCAACCCTAAAGCATAGCATGCATCGCGGTATGTTGGATGAACTACACCATCGACAGTCCGCAAATCCTCATAGCAGGTGGCACCCCTTATGTGATTCAACTTTATTCGCATGAAATATAGGGTCCGGTCTTAATTGGAACATGGTAAATTCTTCCAACTTTATTGTTGACATTCTTCCTATCTCTCCACATTTTCCCTAAAGGATACCATACGATCTAGGGAACTCAGAATATAGATACTTACGTGCCTCGGGATGATGTATGTTGAATTCCATCCATTTAAGGAACTTTATCTCCGCAACGGTATGCTTCTCCAATAAGTCAGTAATCAGATCACCATCTTTGAATGTGACTGACTGCTCACCTTCCATATGAAATGACAAACGCTGCACAGGTGGATCTCTACAATGGATATCATATCCCATTATTCGCCTCACATGCAGATACGTACCGGCAGTCAACATAATCCTTCACCTCATTATTGACAGTTAGTTTTGCACCTATCATATCCACACCCCTATTGACGTACTTGAATAGATACTTAATTGATTGAATTGGTCTTATTTCACCATTCAACATTTATGTGCGCCTAGTACTTCATCAACAGGAACGAATTGTACGAAACAATAAACCTATAAATGAAGAGTGAAACAGCTTATCATTTTTTTAATACACATGAAAATCAAGTTCGATAAATATAGATGGAATGTAATTTAATACTTCAAGATTGGTAGTAATTATAAATTGAACCTGTCATCAATGATATTGCCATTCTTCTCAATAGTGGCATCGGTATCACGCCTCCTATACACAGGATAGCCATTACCATCGAATATTGTGCACTCATTAAACGACTTTTGGAAATTTCTTAGATCATTTCTTTCCATCATGCATGCAAGGTGAAGTCGAATTCAATGGTCCACACGGTCCATGAACCATATACTTGGATACAACTTTGTATAGCTTCGGATTGAGTTCCTTATCAGGTATCTCATTGCTAATGAAGTCATCAATGGAACTTGTGCTGACATATTTCTATCCGCTCGATCAACCCATAGTAGTATACGTGCATGAGGAAGCCCACGTTTCTGAAATTCAATAGTATAAACGACTACAAAGATAATAAAATAAAAATAAATTAAGTAAATGTCAAATGTATAATATGTCAATAAAATGATACAGTATAAGACACAATATTTATAAATATTTACCTCCGGTTGCCTTGCCAAATACATGTTCTGTCTTCAAGTCTTTTATCAGCTAGTCCAACTTCATTTTGAAGACGCAACTCATGACATCAGACATATCCTCAAGTCGTAAACCCTTCGACTCGACAAAACGTGTTATCTCAGGTCATTTGGGATTACACGTGAATGTGATGAAAAGTTTGACATAACCTATACTCTTGCATATGGCCATAGTGTTCTGTAAGTTCTGCACCATATATCTAGGTCCTCCAACAAAGGAGGATGGCAAGACAAAACGTTTACCGATGTTTCCTGATGGATCGGCGGGATCAATATCACATGTCCAAATGGCATCATTAAGTGACTTATATTTATCAGACCTCAATAATGGTTGGTTCCTCATTATGAAGGAAAGTCTTTGGAATTCCATCGTCATACAACCATTTACTATGAACTGCTGAAACAACTTTCTACTAAGTAGAATGGTCCGGGCCCCCTCAACACGATAAAAAAGCCTAAATGATAAGAACTCCTTAATTGTAAGTGTGTGTCTTACTCCTTTTGACTTATCCGAGTGCAATATCTCCGCATGGTACCCATCCTCATCATATGGGAAAAGTAGGGGATACTGCATTGGAAGGTAACATGGATGCAATTCAGAAATTCTATGGAAATCACCATTTCTTTCCTCTAGTACTATATCACGGGGATCCATGTCGTACTCCTCATCTCGTGATAATTTATAAATGAGACAATGTTAAATTCATTAAAAGTACTTAACAATATATAATATGTACTGGTACAAATTATTCATATTCAAACATACCAACAATTAATGCAACTACTTCAGAGCATGTTGGTAGATTGTACATGCGACCATCATGCGATCTCCTTCCAATGAGACACAATTTAACATTCATATCGTGATTTTTCTTGAAGTGTTCAGCAGCCATACGAAAATTCTTTGCAATTGGATTATTTTCATCTATCATATTCTTTAGACCATCTACAATAGATGGATCAATCGCAGCAGCAGTTCTTGAGCCATGAAAAATAAAATACAAATATTGTTATATAGAATAAAACATGTATATATTCTAATTAGCAAATGAAAGATGGTTAGTACTAATATAAATTAAAATAGAAAAAAACTGACGACATCAATCGGATCTTGAGTTTCATCCTCGCCGCAATACATATACAACTGTAAAAACTTAGGAGATTCACTTTCTTTAGGTAACAAACTACCCATTGGATAATAGTTATTTCCACCAAGCCTATACGAATACGGACCATGTCCATTGTCGACTGAATGATCTTGGATTCCACCCATCGAAGTAAAGGCGTACATCATATTATAGGCACGTATGTGCTCAATATAATTACGACTCTTGATGTGCCTATTTTGCAGAATATAACGTAACAGGCGTGGAAGTTGTTTAAGGAGGAGAAGTTGTATTTTACCATGACTACACCACAAACCAAACTCTGGATTGCTCAGTGGAGTACTTTTAATCCTCTCATCAAACCACATAAGTGCACCGCAAAATCCACACGAGTATGTTAGATCACCCATATCCTGGTAAGCTAATCAATGAAAAATGATCCATGTCAAAATATTTTAATTGTGGGATAATATAAACGATAATATGTGGGTTTTATTATATAATTGAAATTTACCTACTACCGATATGCCATTATTTTTTCGCGCAGCCATGTACTTCTTGTCATGGATTTTTTCACAGCCATCTTTCGTGATTCCTTAAGTACCTGAAGATGTGATGGTTCTCCAATAATGTTTGTTTCTTGTTTGAGAGTATATTTATCCAACGGACAGATAGTTTAAGGACCCAATATAGAGTTGCATGAATTCAATAAACTGAGCATTGACTTTTGTTTACATGGATACTGGAGCTATCAAATCAGAAAGAAATGGAACATATGGAACGTGATTCTAATCAACCGGATTGAAGAATATTACATGCTGCTTGCGTTTGCCCATGCGTTTGGAGACTGACATGCAAGTTTCTCCATGATGTTAATGACTATCTCGTCTGGCAGATTGTCCATGGGGCTGGAACCGATCATACGCATTCTTAACACGCTCGCCATTGAGTACGGTAGTATTATGAAATGAAATTTAATAATTCTGGCCTGCTGCAATTCGTGTAAGGTTATGTGTGTGTGTGTGTGTATATATACATATGTATATATATATATGTAATTTTTTTATGGATCGCCATTTCTAGCCTTGCTCCTGTTGGACTTCTTATGTTGGGATATGGATCAAATAATGGAAAAAGTGGTTAAGAGGGTATTCTCCATACAATTTATCGTCGATCATATGGTCGAGATTAATGCCTGAAAAATGGCGTCAATCCCACGAGCCTCTTATCCATTCTCGTTGAATCACGGTGGGGGCTGCAATAGCTATAATAAAAATATATATATATATATATATATATATATATATATATATATATATATATATATATATAAATATATATATATATATATATATATATATATATATATATATATATACATACACACACACACACACACACACACACACACACACAATATATGTACACACACACACACACACACACACACACATATATATATATATATATATATATATATATATATATATGTTCGTAACAAACTAAAATATGATATAGATGATAAGATTTGATTTCATAAGTTTAAATCTGTAACTAAAATTAAAGGGATGATAAAACTAAACAAATTGTTCTACAAAATAAGGCCCAAAATTGTGTTTAGTTATCCGTACAGTTGTTGCTACTTGTCTACTATTCGATCTCATCGATTTCTACGTTATGGGGCTAACAAACTTTCTCCAGAACTATGAACTGCCACTTTTTTAAATCATAAAGCATTCCATTTCTTTAGGATTGTTCATTATAATTTTAAGCTAATTATTTCGAATAATTTTTATTAGTAATTTCATTTCACGTGCATATTTAATAATCACAAAGTCGTGTAATTGACCTCTTTACTGCTACCCTTGAGTCCTTATTTGTCAGCAACATGAAAATGATTAGTAGTACTCACCTTTCTGAATCCCTTTTCTATACCTTTCACTAACCCCACTGAAAGCTTTTTAAGCCCTTATGAAACTGTCACACCCCAAAACCAAAATACTTTAGCGCGACCGGCCGTCTGTCGTGAGATGGGCTCACGCCAAGACGAAGCCTCAATTTACTAAAAAAAAAAAATCTGTTTGAAATAGTGGTAGAGCAGTAAAAGGAAATAAATCAGATACTTTAATATCCGAACAGAACAATAACAATTGTCTCAAAAGTCGGACCACTCGTACAGAGTCAAAACAAACTACAGACAAAAAGGAAATCCTAAGAAATGACAGAACTCAAACTTCCGAGCAACCACGCTGAACTCGTCCAACACTAAAGATCATCTGGAAAAAAATGTGTAAGGGTGAATCTCCTGGCACTTTTACCGGATCAAGCAGAGTAGTAAATCATACATATATATACACACAATATCAGTCACATAGCCAGAAAACAGTTCATGGAGTGTTTATAATAGAACAGTATTATCAGTACGTTTAGCTCAACAGAAATCACACTATGGCCACTAGTATAAGTCCGGTGGCACAGAGGTCGGCACAGAACAGAACATAACAGAAAGTTCCCCGCTAAAGGAATACAGATAGAAAGCCAGACGTAATCACCGTCAGAGACGGGCCCAGAATTCATAGGCAAAACTGTGAGCTCAAAACATATTTTATCTCCATGTATCAGAAATATAATTTTACATACATCACATGCATCACAAAAATATTATTTTGGGAATTCACATACTTGATCCTTTTCGAATAGAATATTATATCAAGTCCCATAACATGATATAATAATCATAATTTCTTTGTCAAACATCAAAACTATACATATACGATTATACGTAAAATATAAGCAAAAGTGTCAGAAAATCTCCCTTACCTCAGACGACCTAACTCGATTGCTCAGAACTCACCAACAAATACAGACCGGGTCTACTCAATACCTAAAATAAAATAAACCAAATTACTAAATAAATTTGAAAACAGATTACAATAGCAGAACTAAAGCAAGTCAGTGTAGTAGCGCCCTCGGATAAATATTGGAAGTCTCCCAGATAAATTATACATGTGAAGGTTGATATTTTGGAAACAAACTAAAGCTTGGAGATGTAAAGATGATGGTAATTAAATAAACAGAACTTGGGACAAAATGGATCAACAACTCACGTGGTCAAAGCTAGCTAGAACAAAATGGATTAATTGATATTTGAGGTGCAATGATGATGGTGATGTCACATGCACAATTGGTTTGAATGAGAGACAACAGTAACGAGTCAAAATTGGTGAGAGAGAGAACAGATAGATAAAAGAAACATTGGTCCAGAACAATTAATGGATGAATGAATGAGGAAGAATTACAATGGTACAGAAAAAATGCAAAGGATTGCTTACCGAGAAATGTCTGCAGAAAGCGCTCGATGCCAAAAAGGAATTAGGTTTCTTCAGGATCTAAAGGAGTTTAAATGAGGCTTGCGTAGTTTAAGGGAAAACCTAAATAAAAAAAAAAACCCAGTCTTGCCCACTACCTTTAAAAATAGAATAAAGGTAAATAAAATTCTCGGGTTTTACAGAAACTCCACCATATATCCTATATATGCTTTACTTAAGCGGTGATAACAACCTACCGCCGATCTTGAACGAAGAAACAAAGCAACGAGTTCCAAAGAATAGAGGAGAATCATGTTTTGATCATGATCAAGAATTGGTTTGGGGGAAAGTAGAGAAGAAAACTCTAACCCTAGTTCGAGAAATTGGTTTGGGGGAGAAGTGGAAGATGAACATCATCGAAAGGTAATCTTGTTGGCCCTACTTTTATTTCCGGTGCTAAAAATCACTAGCTCTTGCTCCAGAAAAATAGAAAATAAAGTACCAAAAAAAGCAAAGGTACAAAGTCTCGGAGTGGATCTGTGGTCCTCGTGATTGCTGTTTTTCGTGTTGGGCATGTTACAGATACTACCCACATACCGGCGTGGCCCTAAAAAGCTACATGTACGTGAGGGTTGATGTCATGTACACCAAACCAGCACGCACACAAGTGCGGAATTCGGTAAAACAGACACTACCAAAAATAGTTAGACTAAAAGAGCCCAATGATGGCCAACCAAAAGCATACGAGTCAGTAAAACGACTGCAAAAAATAGTATGTCAAAAGAAAGAAAAAAGAAAAGAAAAAAGGAGTAAGTAGTCTATGTGTGAAGCAACCGATGGAGTAGTTGTGATGATGAAGGAGAAGTTGAAGATTTGTCATTGAGAGAAGACGAAGTCGAAGGAAAGAACTCGGTGTCCGAGAGGATAAGTCCCTCTGAAATACCCTTTGTTCTGCCTTGCTTATCTTTTACTGATGCTTAGCCAAACACCCCTCCTTATTATCCTACCTATTTTACTTACCAAGCCAACCTGAGTACTACTTTGATTTGTGCCTTGGCTTTTGGGAGTAGGATTGCATAACGTTACCGCGAGGTAATGATTTTAAAGTACACCTAGAAGGACATTGGGTTACACTTGTAACCGCTGGCTGTAGTGAGTGATCGATGCTTACTTATTATTTGCTTGTTGTGGAGTCGTAAAGTTGGAGTTGAAATTAAGCGAGTCAGTAGAGTTTGAAATCCTAGAAACTGGCTACTTGTCTATGTGGTGAGTTATGCTTGTTGCTCATTTCATGGTCACTTCTTGATTATCGTTATTGCCTTGCTCAAGGATGAGCAATAAACTGGTTTGGGGGTGTGATGTGATAATGAAATGCTTTTAGACCCTTGTTTTTTGCCTTATATTCAATATTTGTATCATTTTATGGTCAATTACTAACTTCGTGTGTATTTTGTAGGCCATGATCGCGTTTTTGAGGAATTGCACGATTTCAGGCGCCAAAACGACATAATTGTGCGAAATCGAGAAAGTTAAGCAAATACGCCGAATTGGCCATTGCACGAAGTTCGAGGATTCAAAACATTTCATGCGACCAACCAATGCAAAGGTAATTGAAGATGCTACAACTTTGTAGAAGACATGTTCAAAAGTGCAAAACCGAGGGAAGTAAGGAAGCATGACAATTCTACTTGGAGCTAGAGATGTCCGATGAGGTTGTGCTACCCACCATTGCGAAGATCTCGAAAAAACATGAAATGCTAAAGCAGGACACTTTTCAAGATAACAAAGTTACGAGGCTCGAAATCGAAGAACAAAGAAAACATGTATATATAAACCGGAAGAAATCGACCAAGATGCACTGTTTTGGCTGTACACGAAGTTCTAGAAGTTCGATTCAAGCTCATGAACTATCGATGAAAATCTTATTGAAAATTCTAAAACTTTTCTACCTATCACTTTCCGAGAAAACGAAGTTTAGAGGTCCGAAATCAGTCCGCAAGGCAAAACAGCTAACACTTGGGCCAAACAGGCTTTTTCCGGTCCGTCAGGCCTCAGCCCGCCTTTTAACCTTTCTTGCAATCCAAGGACGTCCAGAACCTTCATCTTACAGTATAAATAAGACCCTTGGGGTCTCAGAATCCATCATCTCCTGCAAAAACAGCTGGCCTCAGCCAACCAGTCATCGGGGAAGTGAAACCCCAACCCTACTGCAGCACAGGATCTACATCTTCAAGCATAAGGGATCAAAGAACAGCTTCAGAAGGACAAAACCCTAGCAACTGCACGAAGACATCAAAGACTAAGCTTTTCTTTTCCTTTTCTTCTTTTCTGATTTCGACTTCTTCTTCCAAGGAAGATTTCGATTTCTTCTTTCTCTGTTCTAGGAGTTTTCGATTTCAGTATATTGTGGAATACTATGAGTAGCTAACTTTCTTTTGTAAAGGCGAACCGCCAAAACTTTGTTGTGCTACTTCTTTATATGTCGTGTTATATTAATGGAATAGTTCTTAGACGTAAATCGTGGTTATACAACTCTATACATCCTTCATGGTGTGATGTTCTTTTGAGTGACACAGTAGTTTCATTGAACTGAGTAGGGGTACTCGTGCCAACTGCGCCTCTTGCACCATAGTATTATGCCCTGCTATCGTTAGAGGTAATCGCGTAGGATTTTAACTAGAAAGTTGGGAGTAGCATAGTAAAAGGGAGGTCGGGGATCCTTTACAGCTTCACCATCTTCGATTTCATCACTAGATTAGGGTTTAATTGTGATTCAATCTTCTATTTACTTTAATATGTTTGATGTCTGTACGCGTAATCAAATCGTTACTTGTTTGTTCCTATGCTAAGTGTCCGTGGAGAACGACATCCCGAGTTAACTTACCACTATTGTTGTGTGTTTGCGAGCTTCCGGTAAATATAAATTTAATCTTTGATTGTATTTAGGGACTACATGTTCTACTACAAAATTAAAATCTCTGAGTGCACATCAGTGACTTTGGATGAAGGTACTTCGAAGTTGAGGCAGGTTGACTGGCGTCGAATTTAAGTGAAGACTGGATTAACTGTTGCGTAATCTGAGATTTGTACTGTATAAATTGACTTGTAGTATTGGACCTATTGTTATCGTTTGAGGATTTGTAATTACTGTAATTACTATTTAGATGCTCTGTTTGTACCACTTTGAGATATTGTTATTGATTTGAGGATTAAAAGAAGGCTTTATGTTGGCGTGAGCCATAGACGGCCGGTCGCGCCAAAGTTTTGGTTTTGGGGCGTGACAATATGATTCAAATTTTAAAAATCAATTCCAAGGTAAACAAGTTTAACAATGGAATACTTATAGGTTGTTTGGCAGACGACTTTAACATACTGGACTTCAACAGATGAATAATAACGCAACTTTAATTGATTTATGGAAATTTTTGTTAGGGATAGAATTAAAGTTTTATAGGTTTTATATTGTTGTTATATAGGGTGTGTAAGAGTGAAGTGATGTGTGTAAGAGTTTTTAAGTTTAATATTATTGGTTTAAGGTTTGTTATAATGAATGAAAAAGTAAAATGGGAGAAAAAGAGTATGTAGAGTGAGAAAATTTTAATTGAGTTGTGAATTGAAGGTGGATTAAAAACGAGCACTTCCGACTCAATTAAAGTCACATGAGAAACATGATAGAGTGTCCAACTCAACTAAAGTTAGATTTAGTTGTAATAATAAACACTGTTGGCTTCTAACTTGAAAACTCAATTGAAAGAGCAAAATAACTCTATGAATGATATAATTTCAACTTGAACAATTATATTGAAGGGTAACCATACTATTCGGAAATGTAACCTAAAAATAAGTGTTTTCCACTTAGGATTTTAGTTCGAACAGTAAAGACATTATGCTAATAAGCTAGATAATTTAAACTTAAGACCGTTATTAGAAAAGTAAACCTCACTCTATGGCAACTACACTAAGAATATGATAATTTCATTTCAGAATTCTATCAGAAGGGTAACAAACTCTAAGAATGGCATAGTTACAATTTGGGAACTATACACAAAAACTAAAACACACTATATGGGAAAACACTCTAAGAAATGAATAGTTCAAACTCAAGAACTCAATTCGAAGGGTAAACAACCAATAATATTTAGATTATTCTAATTCGGGAACTCAATTCAAAATGTAAACTCAACTCTAAGAATGTGATAAGCCTAACTTGAAAACCTATTTTGAAGAGCAAACCAACTCAAAAAAATGTGATAATTAGAACATGTAAACTCTAATGAAAGGTTAAACAACACTATATGGAAAAATAATCTAAAAATAGTATAATTCCAACTTGAGAAATCGATTCAAAGGGCCAAAAAAGAAGTTTAGAAATCTGATCAATCTAATTTTGGAGCTCAATTCGAAGTGCAATCTACGCTAATTTGGAAACTAATCTAATACTGAGATAATTCCAACCGGTGGAGTTTTATTTCTCCATGGTTACAGTGGCATAAGAAAAACATTTTTATGGAATACATTATGTTCTGTGTTACGTGGTAGACATGATAGTGTTCTACCGGTTGCATCGAGTGGTATAGCTTATCTTATTTTTCCTAGCAGTTGCACTGTCCATTCTAAATTCAGTATTCCATTATAGATCGATGAGACTACCACGTGTTGTAGGATCACACCTGGGAGCGATCTAACAAGATTGTTGAACAATACAAAGTTAATCATTTGGAATGAGGGGCCTATTAATAATAGGTTTTTTGTTGAGGTTCAATTCTAGATCACAATCTCAAGGATATAGAGGTCCTGGAGAGTCAAACAAGTCGTTTGGTGGGGCTAGTGGTTGTCTTTAGTGGGGATTTGAGACCGATCTTGCCCGTTATACCAACAGGTAGTATGCAGGTATAGTCGACGCCTCTCTTTGCTCATATAAAAAGCTTTGGAGTTCATGTTGTGTATTAAAGCTCACAGAGCAGATGCGCCTCCGAGTATTTTTTAACATTTGGTATTAATTTTCATTTGTTTATTCTCATTTCTATATTTTAAAATTTATATTATTCATTTCGATGTAAAGTATGTTGACTTTATGTTATTTAATTACAGTCTTCCGGCTCACCTATTGAGACTGAGAATATTTGGGAGTTTGCTCAGTGGCTGCTGAAAGTTGGAGATGTTGAAGTTGGTGATAATAATGATGGTGAGTACGCTTCAAATTACTCGAAAATGTTTTGATTTTCGTTCTATCACTGAACTAATTAATGCAATAGTTACATATCTGAGTTTATTGGACCATGTTGGTGATGGTCAATACCTTCAGGATAGAGCTATTTATGCTCCATATAATGAAATAGTCCAAATTGTTTAATGAGTATATGATGTTAATTTTTTTCAGGAGATGCCACCGAGTTCTTGAGTTCAGATATCAGCTCTCCTGACGAAGATGATATTGTCAACAGAGAGGATGTATGTCGAGTTCCTAAACACTATTAGGGCATCTAGAATACCAAATCATATAATTCAATTGAAGGTGGTCACTCCTATTATGCTTCTCAGGTTCATTGATGAGTTCGCCGAGCTTTGTAATGGAACTAGGTTGATTGTTACTGCAATTGAAAAACATGTTATTGAGGCGAAGACTATATGAAAGAATGCTGGTGTGAAGGTTTTCATAACTCGGATGGTACTTAAACCTTCCGATCTTACTAACTTTCCTATTAGATTCCAGCGGAGACAATTTCTTAATTTGGTTTGTTATGCGATGACATCAACAAGAGTCAGGGACAATCGTTAGCTCATGTTGGACTCTACCTCCGAGATCATGTTTTCAGCCATGGTCATCTCTATAAACCAATGTTGATTACAAGGAGGTGTTTATGAATCTTTGAGGTATGAATTATTATATTAATACACATTATATTAAATTAATATTTATATTCAATTATTAATTACTTTTTTGGACATATCGCAGTTGAGGATTATTCATGGCTATGAAGATTGTAATCATTGACTTTAAATTCTCTTTTATATTTTACGATGTATTCAACCTTGATTTGTTCTATACTCACTTATATTTTTGAATGATATTTTCTTTTTGCTTTAATTTTTATAAAAAAATTAAACTTGCCACGGGTTAATTAGTACTACTAGTTTTTATAAAAACCAATTAGCTGTCAACTAATTTTGCTAAACAAAGTCTACATATTTATTTATTAATAAATTAAAGTTTCATTAAATTATAGCACTCTCATTCTCATAGATGTTTTAAAATGTCGAATTTCACTTTCGATCCCGCTTCTGATTTCCCCTAGGAGTCGCACTAATCCAAATAAAATAAAGTGTTGCTCATCCATCCTTTAGTCAGAGAAGTTGAGGACGGTTGGAAACGTAAAGAGTGGGACAGAGAGACAGCGTAATGATATGGATATGTTTATCCAGAAAGAACAAGTAGCACAACGAAATCAACAACGACTACGTCACCCTCACGCTGCTTCTTTCCTTCTTTCTTATTCATACCCATACCACTATATTAATAATACTAGTACTACTTATTTCATTCATCTCTTCTAATAATGTGTTGTATATACTATATATAAGCAAACAATAGCAGAAAAGGCAAAGCACAAGTGATTCTGAGAGCTTTATTTTCATCTTTTCTCAACCATACTCACGCAATCCCCTGCTCCTTTACCCATACGTACTCTTTCTTTCTTTCTTTCTTTCTATCCCAATTCTTGCGCTAAACTTGTTTCTTTGTTTTCCCATATATAATCCTCCTTTTTAGCTTTTCTTTTCCAAATCTGCATACAGTACATATTCATTGGTTTGGTTTTCCCAGTCACTCTTTCTTATCTAATCTAGGTATATATGCACTATCATCCCTTCCCTTTTTCTTTTCTCATCATCTTATATATGTGTTTTTCTGATTTCTATGTTTCGTTGCTTCCTTCTGTTCGTCTATACTAATTCTTCATGTGGGTTTTTGCTTTCCTTGTTCCAAGTTACACAATTTTAATGCTATACTTATGTGTTTTCCAGCATGTTCTACTTCGTTTCGATTCGAGTAGTTTCTATGTATATGATTTTCATTAGATTCATTCTCAAAGAGACAGATCGATCAATCCATAAGTAGCTAATTTTGATTTATGCAACTGCTGCTAGCTTCTCAGGAAGAAGATTTTATGATTATTTTATGATTATTCGCTAACTACTACTACGATTACTTACGAATAGATAGATGCCTAGTGATGATACATTTGTTCTAAAATAATGGTTAACTTTATTCAGCTCATCATCTTCATTACAAACTGTTAGAGCGATTAATATCAGTGGATTAATTCCACAGGGTTCGAGGTTTTAGATGATATACTACATAATAATTTTATGGTATTAGAGCCTTAGCCAAACGCCAAGGTTTCAATACTCTCTACAAGTTCGAGGTTTTAATCAGATGAAAGATAGCTATGGTGTATTTTGTGAGGTGTGGAGTGGGATTAAGATGTATTTTGGTCTTAATATTGCAAGTGTAGGTGTAGCATTAGGTTCCTTATTTATTGCAGGTCACATCTATGACTAATTAAGCTCATCATTGCAACTTGCAATTTTACTAGTTCTAATCCTCCTTGCATAGCTTTTTACATTGTTTCCCGCTTTCCTGCATAAATGCTGAGAGTGCTGACCACAACCCGACTTGTCATTCTTGTATTAACATAACAGTTTGACATTTGTGAATGTTTGACTAATTATAACTTTCAGCATTGTTTCTGCGTTTTTTTTCAAATAATAGTTGCATTCTTGGCCAGTATTCTGATTTGTTCCTACATTTGTGCGAAACAGATCATATACGTACAGTAGCGATAAGCCATGTCGCGGTATGCTGGAATTCAAAGTTCTTGTAGTGAGGATCTCGAGTTCTTAGATAAGAATAGATCATTGAGCTCCACGTTTCATGAGTTGGAGACTAATTCATCCAGTGATGCCTTTGAATGTAATATATGCCTGGATCTTGTGCAAGACCCTGTCGTCACATTCTGTGGGCACCTTTACTGCTGGCCTTGCATTTATAGATGGATCAGTTCTTGTAATGAAAATCCAGATCCCGAGCAAGCCCAGTGTCCTGTTTGCAAGGCAGATGTGTCGGAGAAGACCTTAATCCCACTGTATGGTCGAGGAAAAGTTGCATCCGAGAATTCACATATTAGTCATGTCATACCACACAGGCCTAAATGTGAAGATGCTATGTTAATGCGACATGTGAGCAGCGATTTTTCTCGTCCAAGTTATGTGCAACCGTCTCAGCCTTATTACTCGGGCAACAATACATCTCCAATGACGTTTCATCTTGGTGGCAATGCAACATATGAGATTGATCAGACGATGGGAATGTTTGGGGAGATGGTGTATGCTAGGTTTTTTGGGAATTCCGAGACAACAAGTTCTTATCATCATTTAGGTGGTTCAAGTAATCGCAGGTTAAGGAGACACATAATGGAAGCCGATACATCGTTGAGCAGAATATTTTTCTTTCTCTGCTGCAGTGCAATACTGTGTCTTGTTCTGTTCTAAACATTACATTAGCATTAGCCTTCTTATGTTTCTCGACTGTACAATTTGTAAATTTGTGTTGTATTGCTGAGTCAATTGTTGATATGATCTTCAGACTTTTTAGACTGTCAACTTGCCAATAGTGTCCATCTAGATCATGATAATTGATTGGACTGCGAAAACTGGAAAGCCGTTGTAGTGTGTTACAGGGAATTAAACACATTATTATCTTTATTAATGCTTTTGACAAAGTTTAGAGTTTTGCTAATGATAATTTATTATTTCACCAATGATTGAGCTATACAAGAAAATCGTTTTGTAAAGGTGCAATTGGTCAATCTGGTCCCATGCAATGATATAATAATAATAATAACAATAATAATAATAATAATAATAATAATAATAATAGGTTGAATTAGATTTAGATGCATACGTTGCTCAAACATGAACAATTACGAAAGTTCCAAAAATGCATTAATCATTATAAATCAACTTTGTTACCCCTCAAATTTTAAAAAAACAAAAAATTAAAAATTGAATATATAGAATTGCAAATGAAATTTTAAAAACCAGAATTGTAGAAAAACACGATGAAAAAATGAGGGGTAAAATCAGACTTTCTGGGCGTCGCCGACTCATTGTAATGGTCCATGCTTGGGGACTAACTAAAAAGCGGGCATGGGGGTGTCGAATGTGGATGTAATGGATCCTAGTAGTATATAATTATGTCCAGAGAGATGGAAAGAGAACACAAAGGACGGTGTATGCCAAGGATAACATATTCAATTATAGAAGATAAGGCTACTTTACAACTAGTTGCTCAAAGGTCATGTTGTTAAATTAAATGGATTCCATTCATAACCTGCAAAGAGTGACCCAAAGGAGGGAATCAGTCATTCATTCATCAAAGTTAGTAGTGGAAGATATAATTCTTGAGGCCACAAAGTTTACTTTCAGCCACTCAGGTCCAGAAGCTTGCTTAGACAAGAAAAGCACCAAATAGATCAAGCTAACAAACTAAATACTGAAAGGGTTAGAACCAGTGAAAGAAGTACTGCAAGCATATCAAAACCAGTGAAACAAGTACTGCAGATTCAGCTTCCCTGAAACTTGATATGGGTCAAGTCTTGGTTAATCACAACAGTTGGTATAAATTAAACAAATCGCCGAATCCATAGGAGGATGCAGCAGATAAAAAACTGAGTGCCTGACATTTATATTCATAATGCTTTCAAACCGAGTGCATCAAACTGCAAACCAAGATACACTTCTATGTAGTCTCAGCAAGGCATGACTGGCATCAGACCACACATTTACACATTAAAACTAATAAGGAACTTATAACAACGGAATGTAAAATCTCATAAAATGGTCTGAAATATCAAAGTTTGACTATCAGTCTATTGTTTCAATCTAAACAGAGATGTTCCACAAATTTCAATCTGTGTCAAGAATCTACAATGTATCAGGTATCAAACCATCTATATAGACACAAACATACTTATTCACAAACCAAGTGTACCATCATTCATATAGGTTGAAAGTCTTTATTACATACAGTAAACCATTACATTCACAGTAAAATATTGGCATCAGAATTGAGTTGTAGACATCATTGTAGTACGTAGAAGAACCATCCAGCTGCACATCTTTCTATGTCTACCCATTGGCACGATAAAACTGAAGTAGTTTCCGGTATTGTATATACTCCTGACACAAGCAATTAAATGGATTTGTTAACTTCCCTACACTATTCTATGTAACATACCCGTCGCAAAGTCGACATTTGCAACATCAACTATACTAAATTGATTTTTCCATACCTCAGGTGTTTCATCAGATTGAAGAGGGAAAGTGAATCCCATTGAACAACGTTCTAACATTTCAGGACTCTCCATCCATGCTTTATGAGCATCACAAAGATCCATCTTACACCTGTGGATCTAAAATGAAGAATAGACAGAGGTCCACAGTTATCAATGTTCTTAAACCCCTTCAAGACGCACAACTCTTGTAAATACGAGTGCAATCCAAAGCTCCAAACTTGGATGTCTAAGTGGGGTGGGTAGGAGAACACTCTATGACATTACATGAGATTTAGATACGCAAGAGGGTTATATAATATACAAACCTCTTTAGAAGGGATGCATGGAATCTCCAACTCTTGTGTGTCATCGGGTATTAGTATTCCAGTCCCTTGGCATTCAGAGCATAGTACAGAGTCAATTTGCTTTTTTCTCGCTTGTATCTCACGATTCTCTTCGGTTACAGCAGTCTTGCGGATAGTTTTTCTTTTGGATCGTCGCTTTGGTTTCGATTTAACTGGCTGATTAATATAACTTTCAACCTCACAGATCAGTATCCAGCGAAGGAGACATGATATATGAAATACATGAAATGCCTGCATGCAAATACATCATTGATGCTTAGTTAGAGAAATGTATACCACAGGAACACAAATCACAAACAAAATACAGTTATATAATCTGCAGTATTGGCGAAGGAAGTAATTAGACAAGTGAATTACGAGATCTGACCCCAGTAAGATTTCTACTACTGCAAACAAGTTTTCCAGTCTTTATGTTCAAAAGAGCAGCTACATCTTGCTGCGGGAGCATTTTCAGTCTGCATATATTACACAGCCTCTTAGACTCAGCAATCTGTCGTCCTCTTAACTCTTGCCTCATGGGTTTGCTGGCAAGAATTCTACGCAGCAGCTGGTCATCACTTTCAGTAGGTTCAGACTCTGGTCCAGGTGATGTATATTGATTACTTGAATTTCCTGGATCTGACAATGACTTCCTTTTCTTGCTTCTAGAACTGACACTATCATCAGCTTCCGAGTGAGGACTGGCTGGGAGTAAGAACTTGAAGCTCTGAAGTAGACTCATTCGACCCAAGTTGCAGTCATAAGAAAAAGTAATAACAGCAAAGTCATGTTTCTCGGCTAAAACACCACCCTCAGAGTTAGAGTTTTCGTTACCAAGCCACTCACACCATATCCTGTGAATTTGATCAGGAACCCCATCCTTCTCAATAAACTTAGCACCAATAACTCCAAAACCCATACGAGTCACAACCAATTCAGATACCACATCTTTTTGAAGAACACCTGGAATAACTAGTTGATTAGCATTTCCCTGACCATCAGCATTCGAGTTATCTTTGTCACCGTTACCCTCAATCTCTCGTGAATAATGAGTAGCTCCCGAGCCTTGATAAGTAACCATAGAAAGGCTGCTTTCATGCATATGCTGAGTGTCCGTCAACTCGACTAGCTTAGAATCAGAATCAGAATCAGATAAAGTTTCAGTTTCCTCCTGAGGGTCAGCTTTGAAAAAGAAAACACCATCACTAAACGGCCAAGGATTAGGTTTCAACAAGGTGAGGCGCGCTGTCTTAAGCCTCTGCTCATGCAGCCTCCCCTTTAAGTGATCAGACAAGTTTGTTTCACCATGGCATTGCGAATGACACAAAGTACAGAAGAAGACCAGCTTCTTCCCATCTTCCCTGGCCTCAACATAAATGTGCCCTTCCGACCGAACTTGACGAAGCTTGGTCATGACCCACTTATGTTTCACAGCATTAACAATACTAGGACTATTCCCAGTGGGAAACCCTAATTCAGTTCTACCAACCATTTCAACTTGTCAGGCCAGAAAATATCACAACCCAATCAACTGAAATACACACAATAGTCAATTCTCCACAATTCGATGAATCAACCAATTGACCAATATCCCACAGTGAAGAATCGAATACTTGAAATTCGAGATCAAGCAAGATAGTACTAAAAAAAAGAAAGGAGCAGGAAACCCTAAAATGAAAAATCTTCAGCAAGACCTAAACTTACAAGAACGAGGCACCGTAGGTATTATGAAAGTTTGTATTCGATTTCCAGCGACCATTCCACCACCAATTGCAAAGACGTAAGACACGAGCAGGGTCGAATACACCATAGAGTACATTTCCATTTCCCCCAAAAAGGTAAACAAGAAAACCAACGGAAAGAGAAATCGAGGAACTGGAAGAACCAACAATGGAGAGCTACAATTTCAGAAACGATATACTATACTAGTATGTATGTATGAGTTGTATGTATAGATTTTGCAGGAAAAGGCAGAGCGGGAGAGAGAGAGATTTGCAATGGAGAAGATGAAATGAAAACTACTCTTCTGAATTTGTTGCTTTCTTTACTATTTAATTGATTATTTTAATTTCTGGTTACTCAAACGGATTTTGATCAACAAAGCGGTATTCGTCTGTTTGGTGGTGCAGGAGATACCGTGGGGATGTGTATTATCCAATCAGACAGCGCCACACAGGTTTTGTTTCAATTTGTGTTATTGAAGATTCGAATATGAAACGGAACTAAACTTGGAACTTGGAATCCATGTTTTAAAAGTCGGTTCGGACAGTTAAACCGATCACTCTTTAAAAAAGGTTAGATCGAGGTCGGATCGGTCCATCCGAATTGAACCGGATCAAGTCGGTATAATGTGAAATTATTAATAATTATTCAAGCCTGTGTATTTCTCCCCATAATTATTCATTCATCAATAAACACCCACCAAACTAATTCCTAAAATATCATCTAAAATCCAAATAAACATACAAATGTTCCAAATATTATCCCTGAAATTATATCTATTTAATTATTTATTGTTGTTAAATGTACAATCAATTTATATAGAGTGAGTATCTTGGAAGACCGTCCACTATAAAAAAAAATAAATAAAAAAAGGCAAGTAAACTTTTGGGCTATTATAGAAAATTCACAGTGTTTAATTAAGAAGATTTATATTTTCATAATAAAATAAATTTATTAACAACACACACGTTTTATCCATAAATATCTATATGTTTTAACAACATAGTTCTTCTCCTTTCAAATTAAGTATATACAACCTCCTTGAGACTGTAATTTATAACTAATATCTTCAGATCTATACTTAATTTTCTTCAAAATATAATATAAAGTTACACCTATTAATGTTCGAACTGTTTGACACAGAACTTTAATTGACCGAATTTTAATTGAGGTATAACTGATGAACAGTAACTAAATTTTAATTAAGTTGTGAAATTTATGTTTGGTATAAAGTTAAAAAAATTGTAGGTTTTTTTAGAGTAAATTTTTTAGTTAAGTTATTTATAGCCCTCTCTCAATTAAACTTGTAAAATGTACACGTCCCCCACAAAAATTTTACGACAAATACAAAAACTTTTCAGTCTAAATTAAAATTTAAAATGACATCTATATTCTAATCCAAACAGCCTCTTTGTCCTCCTTTGCTACAAAATACAGGTTCCTACAAGTACTTTCTTATATTGAAAGATGAAGTACTACTTAAATGACAATGAATATTTATTAAATTAAAAAATAAAGAGGGCTAGTAATTATGAAAAAGAATCTTTCTCAGAAATTGGTATATCGATGCACTGTCATCTCATAATTTCTTCTCTACCACACATTTTCCCAACTTGGAGTCTTTCTTCTTTGACCTGAAGTGCATAACCCAATTATTTTGTTCACCCGGAAATCACTCTCTTTTCTTTTCTACATTTTCTCTTCTGAGTTCCAACTGTTGTCAATTAAGCTAGATCCACAAACAAAAGTACAGAGGAGCTAGATGATGAAGATGTCGCGACATGGAAGGAAGAGAAGACGGACAATTTCGAGTATGGCACTCAGAGATCAAATCATCTGAGGGAAAAGTATGAGTCAGGATTTCTGAATCTTCAGAACTTTTTGCGAAACATCCCTTCAATTTTTTTTTTTAAATTTGGGCCGAAATCATGGAAACCGGCAGTTCGCCGGTTCCGGGTCCACCGGTTCTCACCGGTTTTGGGCGGCTTGAGTGGTTGTGGGAGGTCCGGCTTTATAGTGGTTTTTTGTCATCCATTCGATCGTTCACTACCGGTTTTGCGGCCAGTCCGGTCCAACCGTCCGGTTCGACCCGAATTTTAAAACATAGCTTGGAAGCAGCAATGATTAGGTAGGTAATGGGAGTATCTGGAAAATACTTCAGGTTTTCTACCGTCACTCAAGTTGTAGTCCAGGTGTCGACATGTGACAAGTGCCCATTGATCTCTATCGCCGTTAACCACTGCTCTTCATCACTCTCAATCCTTACTCCAGGTTTTCTACCATCAGTTATCAGTTAAGTTGTTGCCAGGTGACACATGTCCATTGTTCTCTATCGCCCGCTCTCCATCGCTCTAAACCATTAGTCACCATCACCCTCAACTACTACTCGATATTATATTTAGAAATGCAAACTTCTCCACTAATTTATAATTAAACACGCGTTTACATATACATTTATAAATTATAATTAAATACATTCAAATTATAATTACAAATAAATATCTACAATACTTATTCCTAATGTGTAAAAACATTGAAATTTGATGAACCTAAATTAAATTTGAAATCCAATTCATATGTATCTCTGCTCCCTCTCTGGCCTTCTCGCCGGAAAGCTGATCCGGGACTGAGCTGCTCTCCCCATCTTACAAAGAAGACAATTTCCTGGCGTAAGAAAAGTTTTGATTAATCTCTTCTTAATCCCTCCAGGATTCCAAATTAGCTCCAATAATTACGCTTGGCTTAGAAAGGGCAAATTAAGTCACATAGGAGAAGAACAAGAAGAAGAAGTAGAAAGAAAGTCTTCTTCTATTTCTTTCTCCAATGGACAATTACTTCTGATCGCGTATGATGATTCTTGGGAAATCTGTTTAATTTGGGTTATTACTTTAATTTGATTGTGTATGGGGATGTTAATGAGTTGTTGGTTTTGATTTTGATTTGATATGATTTTAATTGAAAGATTTGAATTTTTTAGTAGGGGTATTTTTAATATATGAAAAATAATTTTTTTAAAAATATATTTAAATAATTTAGAGACGGTTAGAGCAACACGTCGTGCGACATGAGCAACACCCATGATAACACTTGGTGCGAAAGTTAGTAGATTATTCAATCTTCACCGTTAAATTTTTAATCTAATGGATCAAAATAGGTGACTGAAGTTAGTTAGGACAACACCTCGACTAACGATAGAAGGCCACTCCTTACTCTCCATCTCTCTCACCGCTACTTGTTATTATATTTATAAATATAAACTTCTCCACTAATTTCTAATAAAAAATAATTAAACACATATTTACATATACATTTATAATTTTAATTATATACATTAAAAATATAATTACAAACAAATATCCACATCACATATTCCTAATTTGTAAAATATTGAAATTGGATGAACCCCAACTTAAATTTTTATTTTAATTGAAAGATTTTAATTTTTTTAATATGGGCATTTTTAATATACAAAAAAATGATTTTTTATTTTAATATATTTAAATAGTTTAAGGCAATATAGACGGTTAGAGAAACACCTCGTGCGACATGAGCGACATCCAATAACAACACTTGGTGCGAAAGGTACCAGGTTATTCAATCTCCACCGTTAAATTTTTAATCTAATGAATCAAAATAAGTGATTGGAGTTAATCAGGGTGACACATCGATTTACAATAGAAGTAACCAAGTTACTTAGGGGCATTAAATATGTGATCCGTTTCAAAGGATTAAATACTTTTTAGAGTGAGTTTGCATAGGGAGTAATAATTAGCTTAAATCATCACTCAAAAAAATATAAAATGATTAATTACATTACAATTATAGATGTAAAATTAGATTTGATATATTACAAACTTTTATGGAAGACCGGATCAACACCACATGTTAAACTAGAAACATTGTGTATTTAATAAATTTGTACTCCCTCCGTCACTGCTTGCTTACAGGCACAAGTTTTACAAGAATGGTTTAAAAAGTAGGAGAAATAGTGAATAATGTAGGAAATAAAATGAATAAATTATAAAAGATAGTAACTAAAGTAGGAGATATAGTTAATAAAATAGGAGAGATATTCTAATTAATGAATCGTAAGTTGCGAAAAGTTGAATTCAGACAGAGGGAATATTATTATACTTGCATTACCTGCATTTCTAAACATGTGATGTTTGTTGTTAACTATGTCATGATTGTGACGATATATGTGATGATGATGTCCGTATTTCTGAGAGATATCACAAAAGCTACTTTACAAATATAAGTTCTTATGTAACAACCCAAAAATTCGTAATTCGAATTTAGGCGTTTTAGAGCGAATCGAACTTTGGAGTGGAGATCGAATTCGTAAAGCTTATTCTTGGCCCAGTTTCTTACCCAGCTAAGTTAGCCCAATTCCTTTACTAGTCCAATTTCGATTGCCAGCCCATCTTCTAATCCCTCTCTAAGTCCATCCTTAATTGTGTCATTAAACTAAATTAATCATATCTTTAATTCTTTATAACAGTTTCAGACATCTACACGTTTTCTTCTTCAGACATCCATCGCCTCTTCTTCTTCCAGCTCTTTGTGTGAGGCGTTTTTCTTGATCTCAAAACTTTCAGAAGGCTCTCTCAAGGCAAGGTCCCCTACGACTTGCATTCACGTTTATATGTTGATTGTTAGAATTATAAGTTAATTATGTTGTATGCAAGTTCCCCTAGGACTTGCATTCACGTTTATATGTTGATTGTTAGAATTATAAGTTATATTGTATGCAAGTTCCCTAAGAATCATCACACAGACGTTTAGATTTGGTGAACCATGTTATGTATCCGTCGCTAAACAGCGAGCGATCCGTCACTAAATCCGTAGCGACGGATAATAAGGTTGTTGCCTTTTTTGGCGTCACAAGCCATTTAGCGACGTATAATTTATCCGTCTCTATTTAGCGACGGATAAATTCGTTGAACTTTTTGTGACGGATACTTATCCGTCTCTAATAAGATGATTTTGTTAGAAATTATAGAACTAATGTGATAGGAAAGTAAAGAAGTACAATAAGAAAGGAAAGAGTAGAGTAGAAGAATATTTCATTCATCTTATCAAATGATACAAGATTAAACAACATACATCATGAGCCACTATTTATAAGCTACAAGTAGGAGGATATTTAATCTCATAATAAAGTATACAAAGTAGTGGGGTGATTGGTGTTGTAAATACAATAGTTACAAGATGATATAAATGGTGCACTTTAATCTATAATCCATCATGGAGATATGGAGAAGTGGGGAGGTGAATGGACATTCATCAAGTATCATATGCATATTATTACATAACACTCCCCCTTGAATGTCCATTTACTTGAGAATGTGCCTCGTTAAAACCTTACTAGCAAAAATCGAGTGGGAAAAAGTCCAGTGAAGGAAAAATAGTACATCATCCTTATTAAAAGAAAATATGCTTTGGTAATACTGCCTCGTTAAAAACCTTGCTAAGAGAAACCCAGTAGGAAAAACCTTAGTGAAGGAAAAGAGTACAGTGCGTATTTGTTCCCCCTCATGAGTGCATCATTTCATTTATATCCATCATATTCATATTGTCTTGTGAACAATGTGTTGATCGACAGTATCAACATTATATGTTGAACGTAAACTGTTTCGTGCGAACTTCATCCATCATGTATTGAATTATCTTCAATGTGCAGCGAATGTCCCTCCATATATTGTTGATCACATAAGTCCTCGAGTGTTTCTGGATGGTTAGAATAAGAACACACAAAAAATTATCGATATATACGTTTATCTTCATGAAAAGAACGTCTCGAGCACTTGAAGAATTAAATTTCAAACTATATTTTATGTTTTCTTCAAATATGATATGTGATCACTTTGAAAACTTTGCAAAAGATCTTGTCACAAGGAAATGAGTTCTAAATCTCCATCATATTTGTAAATGTAAATATAACTATCAAGTTATATAACCTTGTCTTTACAAAATATGTCACAATCATGAAGATATGGAGATAACCATATGCACGCTTAAAATGTTGCCTCGTTAAAAACCTTGCTAGGAAAAATCCAATGGGATAAAAAAAACCTAGTCGAAGGGAAAAATGGTGCAACAATTGCTCATGGAATGCGCAAACGTATTCATTGCTTTGCAATCGTAATCTCCATTTACATGACAAGATACATACGTTTTTTAGGAGGTATAGTAAGGAATAATAAAATTCCTTCTAACTCAATGGTTAGAAATTTGAATTCTTATTTACATATGCTCGATTAAGGTACTTCTGTACCATGTCAATCTCAAGGTTAGCAAGAGTAATCGTTGTAAATATTCATTTACATGGTCAAACTTCAGGTTGAGCTATCATTGATGTAACCAATACCACTTTTCATGAGTATTGAGAATTTTATCTTATACTTCAATAGTTCACTGCGGTGAATACCAATTTGTATTTTATCAACGTGAAGTTGATTATGACATGAGTATAGAGGTTTCACATATGATACATTAGTTCCTCAAGAACTTTACTCATTCAATCCATATTTGCTAACATGGTACTTTTAGTATCCCTTTGGGACTAGATGTTATCTCCCCTCATTGAATTTTTCAAATAATTTGACTTGTGAGTCAAACCAGTCACTTTCATGTGCACAACCTGAGGGTTGTGTATGAGTGATAACATTTAAGATAAACATAAACATGTGAGAATGCAACATCATGCCTAAGTATACTAGGGAAAACTAAATAATGTAAACTATGCAAGAATAAACACATTATGATGCAATGTTTAGTATCTAAATGCACTTGAAATTTGACTCGATAATGCAATGGTACCGTACGTATTTCGAATTCGTTATTCAAAAGGACTTCTGGTCCATGAGCTCATTTTCTATCATCATCATGATGTCATCGAATGGACTTACATGTAAGATACCCATTTACATGTCCAATAATTTATGTCCATTGATTTTGCATATGCTTATAATTAAAAGATCTCGGTTCCATGTATACCGGTATATCAAATCTCTTTGCTAGATTTTTTCAAGTCAGTACTGATATTGACATCTGAATATTTTTGGATGTACCATTTCATTTCATATAGTCCATCTATTAGAGTTCAGATATCTATGCCTTTTATGGCATACATTACTCTTCAGGAGTACCAACTGCCTTATCTTGCCATTTTCTTATATTGTACTTAGTACTGGAACCGTATTTCACTGAGGTGAATAAATCATTAGTACAATAGGCAAGATATCTCAATGTACAACACATGTCATTCTATAACCGATATGTAACTCTGTATGCCACAAAATAGAGTCATAGCGGGTTAACATTCATATCATAAAATTTCATGTTTGAACATATCTTTATATAGTAACATGAAGCTGGAGAGTCAATTAAGTTTGAACTTTCAAATATATGGGATCAATTCGCTCTACAAATTTATTTTTACAAGCTTATTCATGTTCTTCCTCTCCTAAGCTGGGAAAAGTAGGGCTCATGATAATATAATGCCCAACTTAGAAATTGACGTATGCTTCACGCATTAGTTCTCTGCGGAGAACAATATTGTAGGGAGTCAATATATTTGCACAGTTGAATTTTTCTTGTGCTGAAAATAAAATTTGCCCTAAAATTGGAGATCATATTTGTGGGTTTTTGACCACTTATATTTTATTCATTGTCAACTTTAAAAGATTACAACACGAAATAGATTTCAGTGTTTTGTCTTGCCATAATAATAATTACAACACGAAATAGATTTCAGCACATAATCATATGGAAACTTCAGGTTTCACAACAACGGTTAAGTTATAACCGGATGGCCTAATTTGTCATACCAAATTTGCATATGTCAATAAACGTTTATATTATCACTATTGACATGTATACAAAAGTATTTTTAAAACTGGCCAAAATGATGTGACGTAAAGACACAAATCTTTGTCTTTTTCTATTTGGCAAGACTTATAAGTACTCATTCAATGAGTAAGTCTAATATGTGATCTTCTGGGGCACAAAGTTTGCTTGTAAACATGCATTATAATATGACTGCTGAACATATTGCTTATAATCTGTATACTTGTCACGAGCAATATTTATATGCGTACACAATTTTCCATTTCTGTTTTTAGAAGTCTTTGCTGTGGGAATTGTTACACCTACTTAGCCCCAACACTCCATTCGGAGAGTATACAGAACATGTCAGGTTTCCACCCAAACGCTTGGACAACATAATTTAGCATATTATATAAAACCTTTTTGAGAATAAAATGCTTAATTCTCATTCTCCCAACTTCAAGTTGGTGAGGTATATTTGAGGTATATTTGATCACTCGTATATTTCTCTCAACTTGAGGTTGATGAGTTCTATTTTATTCTTGCTTCTGGTGAAGCTTTGATACATGTATAAACAAGCATAATGTTCACATTCATTTCAGGAGAAGAATCAATTTTTAGTAATTGATCATGATCTTTCAATTAATATTTAAAACTTTATTATTTTTTCAACACCTTTTGTGGTGTAATCATGGATGCACTTGTATAGATCAAATAGTGGTTATTCCACACTTTCTTTGCATCACCATCTTCCAACTACACCAGTTGGTTATTTTACACTATATTTGCATCACCATCAATAATGTTTTTTTCTTCTCAATATAGGTGGGCATTTCATCTTTGGCTAGCTAATGAAAGCTAGAATATTTGATACATATGTTGATGGATTTATCATGGTCCATGATATGTCCGCGGGCATATATTTTAACAACCATCAATTATTGTACCACTCTAGTGGTTCTATTATAGAATTTAAGATCTGTGGATTTTTGATGATAAGGTATTCAACCTTTAAGCTTCCATTGATGAAGGTGAAGAAATATTTTTGCCTTATCTTGGCTTTATACGTGTATCACATATTCACTTCAGGGAATATGGTACATTGTAACTTTGAATATAATTCACCATTAATAAGAAAATTAAAGTGGCTAGCTGATAATATCATATGATGAGAAAAAAAAAATTCAAGAAAGTAAATTATAAACAAAATAAAATTTATCTTGAAAGATGATAAATATTTTTTTATGATTTCAAAGGATATTTAGCTCCATTGTATCATCCATATCTTAGATCCACCGGTAGAAATTCCTAACAATCACGGTATCATCTATAAAAAATCTCTCCAGTGATTTCATGTAGGTCAACCTATAAACATGAAAAGCAAGACATCATATATTAAATAAATATAGTGCAAGTTTGCAAGAAAGGAAATTGATTGAGAGTGAGAGATTGTGATTGTTGTAATTGCACGAAATTGGAAGGTATTGGAGTGGGATGAATTGATGATCATCATAATCCGTTCCATGTTTGATCATCAACTATTCCATGAGTATTGATGGTCAGGCTTTAGTTTCGTAGTAGTAAGGGTACGGTAGTTTTAGATGAAAGTGGTTGAGCACTTTTGTGCTGATAACGTGTTAGAAATTATAGAACTAATGTGATAGGAAAGTAAAGAAGTACAATAAGAAAGGAAAGAGTAGAGTAGAAGAGTATTTCATTCATCTTATCAAATGATACAAGTGTACACAACATACATCATGAGCCACTATTTATAGGCTACAAGTAGGAGGAGATTTAATCTCATCATAAACTATACAAAGTAGTGGGGTGATTAGTGTTGTAAATACAAGAGTTACAAGATGATATAAATGGTGCACTTTAATCTATAATACATCATGGAGATATGGAGAAGTGGGGAGGTGAATGGACATTCATCAAGTATCATATGCATATTATTACATAACAAATTTTTTTATTTTTTTAATTCCATAATTCTGTCCATTTTTTGAGATGGATAATTATCCGTCACTAAATTTGCAGATTATTATTTTTTTTTTAAATTTTGATGCCTGTTTTCAAATTTCACCCGTTTCACAAATATAATCTACGATAATAAATTCAAAATATTTAAATTGTATTAATTAACAGAAAGCATTCGACGAATACAAATTATCCATAATGAAATTAAATATCCGTACATAAGCTAAAATAAGAAGTCAAGTGGCAGAAAAACACAAGTCCAAACTAACTATCTTGGGGCGGGGGTGGTGGTGGTTACATGGACATGAAATCCTCCATCCGCCGCTGGAGTTGCCGGTAATCCTACTGGGTTTTAGCTAACTGCGCTTGCAAAGGATTGACCTTTTCCTGCACCAACTCCTGGACCTGCTCCTGTGTGAGAAATGATGCTCTGGATTGCTAGGATGTTGAGGAGCTAGGACCAGCCAGTTTAGGGCCGTAACTCCCCAATCCATATACTCGGCCCATGTCGTCCATTGGGTTGACGTCTAAGAAGATGATGTTTTCTTCTTCAACTGTCAGCTCCCGACCGATGATCCTCCTCTCGGTCTCAGCCTGAAATTGTAAAGTGCATACCATGAGTTACAGTTTTCAAAATAACTTATACTGCACAAATATGAACCTTAACAAAAGAAACGTACCGCAATAGCCTCAGACCGTATGTCCACCCATATGCCGTCCTTTAGCTTGACTCTTTTAAAGTGCTGTAGTGCGGTCTTCTCCTCCACAGCCTCCGCCTGAAGAACATATATATGCAAACAGTTAGCTAGTAAGTGTGTAGAATTTAAACACAAAACACATGTACGAATAAACAGACAAATAAGATGTACACTTATAACCGATATACGGTGATCCGAAACCACAGCTCGCGACCCATAGTGGTGCCTGGCCACCCCGGTACCATCAGACGGCTTAGTCAGCCGGTTCTCTCTGTTCTAGGCCGCAGCCTGAATGTTCTCCTTCCTTCTCCAGTACTCCACCCAATGCTCCCACTCCTCCTCTCCCATCCACGTTGGCCTCTTGCCTTTTCTTCTAACATTGTTGAACATCTTCCTATACAAATCTGACCCCAGAGTTTCGAAGACAGGCCACAGCCGGGGAACCAAGGCGTTGGGAATGAAGTAGGTTTTCTACAACAATTTCATATTCAATGGTGACTAACATATCACCCAAGTTCAGTGGCTAACATACCACTCACATATAGTGGCTAACATACCACTCACATTATCCTAAAATTTACTAACACAATGGTGACTAACATATCACCCAAGTTCAGTGGCTAACATATCACTCACATATAGTGGCTAACATACCACTCACATTAAAACAACGATTAAAAAAACAAATAAAGCAATGTCAAATTTAAACTTACCCGCAAGTCATCAAAGTACTCTGCCTTCTGCCGGTCCGAGATCTTCGACCACTTCTCGCCGTCCGGGATCTCCCTCTTGGCCTTGATTGCGTCACTTAGTTTTCCTGAAGCATTGGTAGGCCAAAACCTGTTATCAATGTATAAGATACAAGAAACGAATATTAATAAGTATAGTACAACATCTTAAGTTATGTTCTATATACAAAAGCATAATACTTACTTCGATGGGCCGTTGGGGAACAACACAGACTTCCCCTGCCATCGCTCCGGGTGTATACTTCATGTGACAATGAAATGTGCGATATAGCATACTTTTGCCCTAGATGAAATATTTGTATCATTTTATGGTCAATTACCAACTTTGCGTGTTTTATGTAGGTCATGATCGCGGTTTTGAGGATTTGCACGATTTTAGACACCAAAATGGCATTGTGCCAAATCGGAACAAGGAAGCGAATACACCGGATTGACCGTTGCACGGAGTTAGAGGAGTTAAAACATGTCATGTGACCAACCAAGGCAAAGATAATTGAAGATGCTACAACTTTGTAGAAGACATGTTCAAGAAGTGCAAAACCGAGGAAAGAAAGGGAATACGACAATTCTACATGGAGCTAGAGAAGTCCGATGAAGTCGTGCTACCTACTGTTGCGAATATCTCGAAAAAACATGAAATGCTGAAGGACACTTTTTGAGAAAACGGAGTTACGAAGCCCGAAATCGAAGAACGAAAAAAATAGATTCGAATCTGCAGAAATCGACGATGGAGCTCCCCAGCGGACTGCATAAGGGGTCTCTACGGTCCACAGGGGACCACGGTCGACGTCCTATTTTGCTTCCTGGGCCATTTTTTTGCATGTCAAGCTAGGGCCCGCCATTCTAAACCTTCCTTATGATGAATGGCGGTTTGGAGCTCGAAATTTCATCTATAAATAAGACCTCAGGGGTTTCAGAATTCACACAGCTCACAAAGCAGCTCTCCTGGAAAGAGAACCAGTCCTCGGGGAATTGAAACCCTAACCCGTTGGCCGTTAGGCACCCAAAAGGAGGAAACCCTAGAAGCAGCAGCACGAAGACATCAAGAACATCAGAGACTAAGCTTCTTCTTCCTTTCTTCTTAGATTTCGATTACTGTATTTTGTTACTATGAGTAGTTAATTTCCTTTTGTAAAGGCGAACCGCCGTAACTCTGTTGTTGCTACTTCTTTATATACCATGATATATTAATGAATTAGTTTTAAAACGTAATTCGTACTTGTTCTTTATTCGTCCGACTCTTTATGTGGGAAATCCTTACTAACTACGACTTGGTAACGGATTATATATTATCATGTGTGATTTGTCTGAAAACGTGACGAGATAGTGTGTTGAGTGACACAACACATTGTTTGTTTAGTAAGGGTGTCTGGATTAACTACGACTTGATCTTTTGGCATGTTTCTTTTTCTACCTGTAGACGGCAAGTACTTTGTTTGATTCTAAGTAGTTGGGAGTAGCATAGCAGAGGGAGGTTGGGGAACCTTTACGCCTGTCCACTATTGATTTACAACAAAAGCAATTTAGGGTTACAGTGAACTGATTATTCTGGCTGAGATAAAAAACTGTTTACTTTCCTGCATTCAATTATGACATTATTTGCTTGTTCCTATGCTAAGTGTCCGTGGAGAACGACATCCCGAGTCAACTTTCCGCTATAAACTGTGGATTTGAGGACTTCTGACTTATAAATTTAATCTTGATTGTGTTTAGGGATTACAGGTTCTACAACGGAAAATGAAATCTCTTAGTGCACATCAATACTCGATGTAGGGACACCCGTGATCTGGTAAGTTACCCCAGCCATGTGTTGAGCCCCTGCTCGAACTCGGTGGGGTCTCAGGAACCGCAGATTGGCTGTCTCCGGATGAAACTCCTGCTCCACTACCCTCCGCCTGGCTAATGAATTTACATGCAATTTACGTTTAAAATTTATGTTTATAAATTTTAAAATTCCATTTAACTATTAAAATTACAAATTGTAGATTAAAATAGTAGTAATTCTTTATAAGTTAATATGAGCCAATTATACTACAACCACCAAAATCACTAAATGATCTCCAAACACTCAACCAAATCTTCCTAATCCTACTACATGTACGAAAATATCAAATTAAATACCCTACATACTTACAAACATCCTAACATGATACTAACAATTCAATTTCACAATAAATCTATCAATTGCACAACCTCAAGCTTAACCCACTACTTAATATAAGCTAAACTAGGTAGTAGAGACTTCCCATAAACATACAATTGCTCAAATTAGTCGAAATTAGCAAAAATTCCAAATTTAACAAGGTAATATGGTTTTAGACTAATACCTTCAATTACGGAAAAAATAGCTGAAGAAGGATGAAATTGAATGGCCACCCGAGTTCCTTGTTCAACGAGCTTCAAAAAGACTCCAAGATTGGCCGGAATGGTGGAGTTTTGATCGGACTTCACAAATTACGAAAATGGTGAAGAAAGGAAGAAACATGATTGAAATGGGGAAGAAGAAGTCTTATGCCTGTTATTAAACAGGTTTAGCGACGGATAGGGCCATCCGTCGCTAATTTTAGTGATGGATAGCCCTATCCGTCGCTAAATCCTACTTTTTATTTTATTTTTTAATTTTTAGTCAACCTAATTAGAGACGGATTAACTATCCGTCTCTAATTAGAGACGGATTAGCGACGAATTAGAGACGGATAATCGCTCAATCCGTCTCTAATCCGTCGCTAAGACATAGCGAAAATCCGTCTCTAATGTCTGTCACAGTTGCACAGAATTCTTGTAGTGGATGTTGTTTTGATTTTAGTCTTACGTATGTGTGCTCTCGATGTTTATGATGAGATGTGATTGATACAATTTCCCTTAGGAATCATCGAGTGGTATTCAAGTATTATGTTGAGTTGATCATGATTATAAGTACTAGTCTTACGGTTACTGGTGTGCGGATCAATATAATCTATTTGTTGATCGATAGAACACTACTTGAGAATGACTAAATTGCCGAATTGTAGTTTAAGACTCCTAATTGATATTCAATCGTCCCAACTTCTAATATATGTCACCTTAGTAGTTATTATTGTCGAATTGATTAGTAGTATAACATTCTTGTAAATTGCAATTGTTGTACTTGACAGACAGGTAACTTTTTCCATCATGTTAACTACTATTCTAATTGTGGACTAATGCATGTAATTAACATTAGTTTGTTCCAGAAGCAGTTATATATTATATCCTTGTACAGCATGTTGTGGTTCTTGATTGGCAGTGTGTTTATTGTGGTTTAGCTTGGCATAGTGAATTGTTAAATGTTGTAATGAACTTCAGTGCATGGCCGTGATGTTGTTATATGTTGATTATGCACATATTAGATGATTCATTCATGAGTTATAGTATAAAAGTATGCATTTATTTTAACAAGACTTTAAATGTTTAAAGTAAAGTAAGAGGCCAATTGGTTTAAAAAGATGTTTTACTATACATAAATTCATGGTATTTGGGACCGATTAAAAAACAGGGTAATTGAACTGGTATTTGGGCATAAATATCATTTTAGTACAAAACACCTATTTTGTGAATTTTCTGGTAATGTAGTAACCCTACGTTTTATTTTAAGCCAATTTGTAGAGTAAGACATCTTTAAAAATTTGTTAGTGATTTTATATTAAAGCCTGACCAAACATGCGGTGTGATGGATATTTGAGATATTAAGTTATATTTCTCCCACAAATAAAATATACACCATGTTTATGTTAAAGTGACATATTTTCAATACATATATACACCTACATCCTAAAAATGTTATAACAATTATGTTAACATTTTTAATCAAATCTTCCAAAAATATTTTAGCTGATCAAGATCAACAAGCATACTTGCACGCAGAAAGAAAATTACAGCATACATCAATGTCTCAATGAAATAGCAATCTTTGAAGGATTCTGACATGGAATTACATAATTAATAATTACTTGTTTTACACAAGACAAGATTGATCAATCAATATATTATATATCCCCATTCTTTACTATTTCAATAGTCAAATAATTGGATGAAGTAGGTGTTGGAAAATTGGTTCAGTTTATACTCTAAGTATATGCAGCGGAATTTCAAAAATTTATAGACCAACATGATAACAGTAATTCAACGTGTTAACGCATAAATAAATCGGAGCTTACTCTGATAGCAACTCCGGTTCCCGACTGAAAGCTTGCAATTCAGCGTCAGCAAATTGTAGCAAGTCGTCAATCTGCTCGTCCGTGTATGCAAGCCGTTCCGAAGCCGAAGTGGAAGAGAAACTATTATTCAATCCAGCCGAAGAGAAACTATTATTCAATCCACTATTAATACAATTTAATCCGAAGCCGTTCCGATTCATTAATAGTTGGGTCAAAGAAAATGACTTTATGAAGGTGGTTGAAGAACTTTGGTGTAGTGAGCAAGTGGATGGATGGGGAGGATTTGTTATGAAAGAGAAACTAAAAAATTTGAAGGTGCGACTAAAAGAGTGGAGTAGTAGGAAGGGTGATTCCTTGAATGAAAAAATTGAAAAGCTCTATGTCCAAGTGGAAGAAGCTGATTTGCAGCTTGAATGTATAGATGAGGAGCCAAACTTCCTGGTGCCAAATACTGATGCGTTTGAATTGGAAACTGGGGGTAGAAATGGGCAAAGCATGTTGGTGGGCTGCAGTGGGCCGAGTGTTGCAACTAATGGGCCTGCTGATGATGGACTTCAGGATTCAGACAGATTGCGTTTAAGTGATGAAGTACAGAGAATCGATTCTGAACAGATTGTGGACAGAGACTGTGATAGCTTGCAGGTAATGGGCAGAGCTGGGGCGAGGCCATTGGATGATCAGAGAAATTATACAATTGCTACTGTGGTGAAAAAAAGACAAGATGACATGATTGAGCTGCAAAGATAAATGCAAATAAAAGAAAGTCTGAGATTGCAACAAACTAAATCAAAGTGGCTGAAAGTCGGAGATGCTAATACAAGTTTTTTCCATGGGGGTAGTGGAGAGAAGAGGAAGATTGAAGGGATTGAAGGGAGTTCGAATTGATGGAAGATGGGTAGAAAAGGTGAAAGATGTGAAAGAAGGAATTCGCGAGTATTTTGCAAAGCACTTTGAGGCAAGAAAATTGGGTGATTTTGAATTGATGGGAATTGAGGGAGAGAAACTGAATGAAGCTGAGAGATTGGGACTGGAAAAATGCTTTGAAGAAGAGGAAATTAAAGAAGCAATATGGGATTGTGGAACGGATAAAAGTCCGGGTCCGGATGGCTTTGGTGGCCAATTCTATCGATCTTGTTGGGATGTGATCAAAAAAGATTTGTGCCGGATGTTCAATGAGTTTCATGAGAATGGGAAGATTTGCAAAGGTATGAATACAACTTTTATCACTTTGATTCCAAAAGTAAAAAATCCGGTGAATATTAGTGAGTATAGGCCCATTTCTCTTGTTAATAGTGTGTATAAGATTCTTGCAAAGGTTTTGGCAAATAGGTTAGGTAAAGTGCTTGGTAATGTAGTGTCGGAAAACCAATCGGCTTTTGTAGGAGGTAGAAATATTCTAGATGGAGTACTTGTGGCAAATGAAATTATCGATGAAGCGAAAAGAAAGAAAAAATGCATTTTTATGTTTAAACTTGATTTTGAAAAAGCTTATGATTCGGTAAATTGGAATTTTCTTCTTGACATGCTTAAAGAATTGGGTTTTGGTGCTAAATGGATTAATTGGATTAGAGAATGTGTATCTAGTGTGACTAGTTCCGTGTTGGTAAATGGGATCCCTACTAGGGAGGTTAAGGTGTCAAGGGGGTTGAGGCAAGGGGATCCATTATCCCCTATTTTGTATCTAATTGTGGCGGAAGGGCTTAGTAGGATGATAAAAAAATTGTGTGGAATGGGTTTGTTTAAACCGGTGTTGGTAGGAAAAAAGAAAATCCCGATGTCACATCTCCAATTTGCGGATGATTCTCTCATAATGGGAGAAATGTGTAGAGAAAATTTTGAGACCATTAAAAGTGTGTTAAGATGCTTTGAATTGGTTTCCGGCCTTAAAATAAATTTTGGGAAGAGTAATCTTATAGGGGTTGGTTGTGACATTGAACAAGTGAGAGAGTATGCGCATTACTTGAATTGTGAGGTGGGTTCTTGTCCATTTTTTTACTTAGGGCTGCCGGTTGGAGGGCGGGCTAAGGATAGGTCCTTGTGGGTGAAAGTGAAGGAAAAATTTGAAAAAAGGTTAGGGGTCTGGGAGAATAAATTTTTGTCATTGGGAGGGAGAGTAGTACTTACTAAGGCGGTGTTGAATGCATTACCTATGTATTACTTCTCTTTTTTCAAAGCTCCTAAGGTGATAATTGATGAACTTGTGAGATTACAAAGAAATTTTTTATGGAGCGGAAGTGTGGAGAAGGAGAGAAAAATAGCTTGGGTGAATTGGGATGTGGTGTGCTCGGACAAGGAGGATGGGGGTCTAGGGATAAAAAATTTGAAACACTTTAACATGGCTTTGCTAGGAAAATGGGGGTGGAAATTGCTAGAGGGAGGTAGTGAGCTTTGGGTGAGAATTCTTGATTCCAAATATGGAAACTTTTTTGATTGTGTCAAGGTGAAGGAGAGTAGGGGTTCTTGTAGAAGTGAGTGGTCGGAGTGGTGGAGAGATCTAGTTAATGTAGTGAGATCGTCCGAGTGGTTTGTGAATAATTGTAAAAAAGTAATTGGAGATGGAGGAGATACACATTTTTGGGAGGATACATGGGGTCTCTTCAAAAAAGTCTAAAAGAGTTGTTCCCTAGATTGTATAGATTAGAGTGTAGAAAAAAATGTTCGGTTAAGGATAGAGTAGTTGTGAGTGAGAATGGGGTAGAATGCAAATGGGATTGGTGTAGGCCCCTTTTAGAGAGAGAGTTGGTAGTAGTAGAAGAGGTTGAGGGATATGTCAATGGTTTACCTTTATCTCATGGTGTGAAAGATAAATGGGTGTGGAAAAGTGATCATGATATTGTTTATACTACAAGAGATGGGTATAAGAAAATCCATAAGCAAGTGAATGAGATTTCTTTGAAAAAATGGGTACCAATCATATGGAATAAGTTAGTTCCATTGAAAGTGAATGCTTTTGTGTGAAAATTAATTCAAAATAGGATACCTTCAAAAGATAATTTGGAAAAAAGAGGTGTATTTTTAGGTGTGGGAAATAATGTGTGTAAAAATTGTACAAATGAAAAGCTTGAAACCGTTTGGCATATTTTTGGTGAATGTCCTTTTGTAATTAAAGTTTGGGACTTGATTTATAATTGGTTGGATTGTGAAAGGATTAAAGGTGACAATATGGAACATTTTTTGGAAAATCATGTAAATAAACGAAAGAATGGCCGTGAGATTTGGCAATTGATTTGGCATGCATGTGTGTGGTCTATATGGTTAAGAAGGAATCAAGGTGTGTATAAAGATTGTAAAGAGACTCCTTGGAACCTTGTGGAAAAAATAAAAATAACATGTGGACTTGGTTAAAAGCAAAAGGAAAACTTTCCGATTATAAGCATGTATACTCATGGCTCAAGGAGCCGTCTTTATGTTTCTAGTTGCTAACAGGATTGGAATGAAGAGCACTGACTGGTTGAGAAGCTGCATTTGTTTTGGTGGAAATACGGGACTCTGTTATTCTGGACTGAAGCGACAGACAGCTGCTGTGGAGGTAATTATTCTGATTTGGGTGGCCTAAAAATCGGTGAGCATAATGGGGTAATGATATGGATTTAATTGATCATGATTGCATGTGGGGTAGAATAATGAGTGTGTCTTGCAAGTGGGACGCATATGATTGCATGTGGGAAAATATAATGTTTTTGTTTGCTAGTGGGGACATGTGATTAGAGGGAATGATTTGGTGATTATTTGTTTTGACTAACAATGATTCATGTTGAGCCACGTGTAACAGATTGTTGAGAGTGCAGGTTGTATTGGTGGTTTTTGAGTAGTACCTTGGGCTTGAACAGTGTGATAATGAGAATTGTGAGCTTCAATGATACTCCGTTTGAACTTGTCCCACTATGTAATTGACGGCTTAAGTAAGATGTTAGGACCGTACCTTAAATATCTCGCCTCTTGCTCTTCTTGAGCATAGGTTGTCAGGGGTATGGCTAATGCACTTACACCTGTTGTGGGACTGGTCCTTTGGACATAGTTCTACCTTGGAATTGACGGTTTTGAGCCCTTGGTCACATATTAAATTACTTGCCACTTGACTTGAAAGATAGCATAGGGTGGAGGAATGTGATTAAGAATGGGCCCGGAGTGGATCTGTGATGCTAGTCATCACCGTGGTCGTGTTGGGCGTGTCCAGATACTATCCAATATCGGCCTCCGAGTCGTGAGGGTTGATGGATGCGTATTCCAAACCAACACACACTAAAGTGCGGACCTCGGTAAAACAGACACTACCGGTGTATCTTATGAATTGACGGTGGAACTTATTTATGCTCTTGTAACTTTGATGATGGATGGGTGTACTTGGATTCATAAAGAGGGGTTTAGCCTTGTAGTTCTATTGGGAGAAATTTGGTTAAGGATGTTGATGTAAAACCTTTTGGAGGTCAAATAGTAGTAATGGTTTGGACTTCGGTTTTGGTTTCGGTCAATTGATCATGTAATTATGTTTTTGAGCATTTCTTATGCTCCTTGACTCTTATTATTAATAAAAATTTTGCTGTTTCAAAAAAAAAAGCCCTTCTTCGAGATCCTCTAGTTCCTCTCCAAGCAAATCCCAATCTTCGTGCAAATCCAGGTTGCCGGTTCTCACCTCTAACCTTGGTATACACAGGGTTTCTTCTACCAATAAGAATGCTAGGAGATTGTTATTTTACGGATGTAGAGAATATTGAGTAAAGTGTTTACAAGACAAAATTTAGTTTTGTCTTCTTTTGTTTTATCTATGTACTGTGTGTCTCAAAATGAATTGTTGTATAACATACATAAGACAAAATAATATATGAAGCCAAAAACCAAAAAAAAAAAAAAAAGTGACAAAAGGAGAAGAAGAAGTCAGCCAAATAAAACCAACTGAAGGAAAGTGGGAAGTGATGGGGACGTGCAACACGTCCCCATAGACAATTGCATGGCGCGTGTAAAACACGCGCCAGTAATTAATTACCTGGCGCATGTTTGGCCCAGCTTTCTTCTTCCCCTTTTTATTATCTTTTGGCATAACTTTTCTATTTCAGCCTAACTTTAATTATTGAACTCTAATTCTAAATTAGTTCAAGTGTAACACTCCATTTTTAATTGTTCAAGTCCAATTTGAACCAATTAAAATTATTCTCATATTATTTATTATAAATAAATAATATTAACATCCCCGGTTTGGTAGAGTAATCTCCATATAGTGTGACCCATAGGGCCTTATATATTAATCACTAATCCAATTAGGTTCACGGTGAAACTCCTAGACAATTTACCGGACAATATTAATATATAAGGACGTTTGTGAGGATATACAAACCACCTGTAATGTAAGGCTCTAATGACGGTAAGGTCATTTCATTCACGAATACTCGAATAAGTCTAGAACTTGATATTATGTCTGTTCCAATAACTTATTCATTTCTTTCTCAATCTTGTTAGTTGATCCTCGATCATATTCAAACACCATTTTGAATATGTCGTAATGCATTGGCCAATGACTAACGATCAACTTAACTATGAGATGTAAAGTATTCTCTCCAATGTCTATTGCGAGTAATGAATCCTATCTTGGCTCAACTACTACTCCCATGTACTTCGTGATGTGCCTAACGCATGCCGTATCTACCCCATTAAGAGTGCAAGCATTAGTCATGGACAAAGTACATCACTTCACACATGTAGTCAGTATTGACCTCAAGTCACTAATACATCACCCTACACACCGATACTTCCATACACATATAAATAGAATTAACCAAATGGTCTCTCGGTGGGTCTACCAACACCCTCCAAGGTGTCCATGCATCCATCATGAATGACCAAGTCATTCGTAGTCGTGAGAGCTACATTCTCCAAGAATATGATGCAGATCACATGCCAATCTTTAACATGCATCATTGATATCCCAAATCTCAATGACTCTCGATTGGGGCCATTTTAAGACTTACGTTCTGTCATCCAAGTTCTCACACACTTGGTGATAACGTACAGTCCATGGGAACATCTTATCGAATTATTCAAACAACCAAATAATAACTCAATAGATGCAATGCCAAATAACAATATTATAAACAATAATAAACTGAATGTGATCAAAGTACATATCATCCTTATAAATGATTGTCTCTAGGACATTCATACTTTCAGTAGGGGTGTAAATTAAAAAAAAAAACCACCCGCACCGCCCGCCACATAATCGCAACTGCAGGTTAATTTTTTTACCAAAACTTGCCATGGTTTGAAAAGATGTTAACCCGTCACTAGCGGGTGGGTGGCAGTTTTAGGGATGTACACCCGCCATCTGCCCGCCCCGCCCCGCCCGCTAATAATATATTTATATTGGTAGTAGTAATATAATGCAAATAAGTAATAACATTAGGTTTTTATTACATATAGTTACTAGTTTACTATCAAATCCTCATATAGCAGCATAACTAAAGTTTCTTCATGTCTAGATGTTAGTTTACGACAACAAACATGACTTTTCATAGTTTTGTCCTGCATCTTACTTGAAATGCATAAATGGCTTATTGTCTCCTATGTACATGAACCATTAATGATTATATTGTTGATTCCACCTCTTCTTGCAATTTTCTTTCTCCTTGTGCGTGTACGTGTGAGAACCGCCAAACTGCCCGCCACCCACCCACCTTAAGTGTCACCCGACCCATCACGGTTTGATAAAATACACACCCGCCATAGTTTAGTATTAGTGCCACCCGCATATGACGGGTCGGTTGGACTTTTGGTAAAAAATTACCCGTACCCGCCCGCATACACCCATACATAGTGGTACTAAAGCGCACGTTAACACAGTGACATGAAAAGCAATTGAAGATATAATTTGTATAATTTGTAAGGTTACTGAGAAATATGAGCAATGGTATTGATGGTGATAATAATTAGAACAATTCGCTAGATAAACTTACAATACAAATTAAATCCTGGAAATTCAAATAACAAACATATAATTCGTGAAGCAGACGGCGTTAAGCTTCAGTTAATTGGGTCTTCAAGTTTATGTTGAGTTTGAGGGATAAAGATGAAATTAGTGTTTTGGGACCAAATACCATATCTCAATAATCCACTCTAGATGGGTTATTCTAGATGGTATTTCGAAGAACAAATTGTGCGGGCCAGAAATTCAGGTATTTGGTGAGTTTGGATTTCTAGCGGGCTTTGGTATTTCAGATTTGTACAGTGAAACATGGTATTTTAGAGAGTGTTTTACAAACACCACTAGAAAACACCCCAAACCAAACGATCTCTAAGTATCAAAGTTAAAGATAAGTAAAGGCCTCGTAGGGAAATATCCTGATTTTTGTGGCGGAGTTATTAGTTCATGTTCAATGGATAGGGACCAAGGTTCTAAGGCTGTCAGATAGCCACCATGGCCAGGATATGAACCTACGATGCCAAGTGAGCTCGCGAATAAAAGACAAGAATCATGTCTAAGTTAAGTCAAGTTAAGTAATGTTTTAGAGTCAAGTTAAGTTAAAGGTCAAGTCAGGTCATAGGGTTGCATTGCATTAAGCAAGACTAAAAGATTTAAAATACATGATGATATAGAACTTTAGGTCATCAGCCAGTGGTCGCGGCTGACCCCTTTCTAAATATCAATTTTAGGTATGTAGCCGAGCCATTGGAGTGGACCGTTGCCGGAGCAGTGATCACTACCAAGAACATCTTTACAATTATCAGTTTCATGTATTTAGAACTTTGTATCCGAGCTTTTACGATTTCAAGTTCCGCTGCATTAATTTTACTGGTTCACGAATTATATTTAAGAATTTCCATGTCAAGTGTAAGGACGCACAAGGCGTCGAATTATGTTTTAAATTTTCAAAAGTCAAGTTCGTCGAATTTACAAGCTCACATACTAGTGCAAGTTTTATTTTTCTTAATCCGTCTTTAAAAAATCAGGGCGCTCTATGTTTTTAATTTACATTTAAAAATGTTAAATTTAAAACATTAGTGCTTTTACTTATAACTTCATATATTTTTGTAGTAAACATGAGTATTTTCAAATCCAGTTGAACAGTGAAAAATGCAGACAAGACAACTCCAACAACAAACTAAATATTCCCCACAAATTCATACATTAGGAGTGATACATAATTTTAGATGAAATGTTAAAATAGATGATAAAATATGGAAATGTGACAAAAAATATACTTTAGTGGTAAATGTGTAATTTGTATGTAAAAATAAAATTGTTTATTTCTTGGACTTGAAGTAACTTCATTTTCATTTTTTTGCCGTTTGAAAAAAAAAAGTAATGTAAATAAAACTAACAATGTGTGTATAAACTACTTTACACAATGATTGGATAAGTAACTAAAGCCTAACAAAAAGGAACTATTCCTTCCCAAAATATACAAAACTCTCTCTCTCTCTCTCTCTCTCTCTCTACAAGTTTATCTCCAACATGAAACTGGACAACCCCCGCCTCTTCCTGGGAATTCCACACAGCTTTCGGATTTACAAGATAATTCTCCGGCTACTAGACCGGCTCAGCCGGTGTCGTATAAGGACTGACTTCAGGGTTTAACAGCGCACAAATACTTTGATGTTTGGTTTACTCATTTGGACAAGCTTCCTCAGTTTGATGCTTATCTTGAGGCTAAGCAACTCAGTTTGAGGAATTACTGGAGTTTGCTTCTCCTTTGGAAAGGGTGCTTGTAACGCCCCGAAAATTATACTAATTTTTAAAAGAACAAAGTCGTTAAATCAGTAACAAAAAGACGATCTAGAAGCTCCAACAAGCTTAAATTCTAGCGAAAAACACTATTTTTTCAAAGCAGCAGTAACTAGAAAGGTTCTTGCAAGCTAAAAGTTACAAAACCCCAAGTAAGTCCCCACTCTCACTCTAATTGCTGAAGTCTAAGACTCCAAGGCGTCAAAATCTACAAGAAAGCAATAAAACAAGTGTGAGATAAAACTTAGTGAGGTTATGTGCTACGTGAACAACGAATTATGTAATAACGAAGTAAGACTTTTAAAATCAAACGAATCATAATACATAAAATAATCAAAGAAAACATAACGAAGCGAATAACTATTGTTGATGCCGTCTCCTTATAACCCCAATCCAAGCCCTTATCCCTCCAGACAGGAAGCTACCACTGTCAACGAAGCGAAGACCATGCCATGGTACATGGGTGAAACACTACTATCCTCCAAGACCTCGGCGACTTCTGCCTCGCGTCAAGGGGAAGTAAATCAAAGTAAACCGATAAACACCTCGACATTCACTAATGCCCGAAATTATTTATCGAATTACTCTAACCAAACCGGATACATATCCTAGAAAACGAAGCAAAACGAAGTCCAAACGAAGGTCATAACATATTGTTATTTGGTGTTGTTTTATATGTTGGATTCAAGTGTGAGAAACATGTTACTAATAGTGTTAATGGGATCTAATTGTCCTATTAATTAGTTAGTGGCTTTTGCTAATTGCCAAGTGATCTGTTCTGCCGCCTAGCTAACTTCTAGTTGTTATCATAGATTCCTATTAAGTCAATTGTACTTGACTCCAAATTTGTGAAATCATTTGAGATACTTTTGTGTCAATCTATTGGTTTACTTGTGTGCTTATGTGAGAGTCGTGGAGGTTAAAGGGTAGTTGTTGCTTCGTTTGTTAAGTAGTATTCCTTTTATCAGGGATACGTAATTTGAGTCATGCGTGTCTTGAGTTTCACGAGAAGCTATTTAAGGTGAGTGTTCTACCTAAAACGTATATGTATATTTGCGAAACTACAAGAAGGTTATTTTCATATTATATATATAGTATTGCATCTCAAACATTGTGAAAACTCATAAAATTGAACTTCTGAAAACTACATCAAATCTTTTTTCTCATGCTTCCGCTCTAGTACTAAATCTAGTAAGTTAAGCTAATTAACACTCTCCGGGAATTTTATGCCTCTGCTACTATTGCATCAGATGTTATAACGGACGCTATTCTATCTATTTGATATATATTAAGTGATCTATCAATTTGATATATATTAAATAAGTTGATTAATTGTAAAGAGAAGAACGACGGAATATGCATCTTTTATTAATTAAAAGTGATAATGATGATAAGAATGAAACTGATTCTGACGGTATGTTTTATGAATTTAATTAGTTACTAATGATGTAATTAACTAGTTGTTTAATTATAACTTGGTATAATAACTATGCTGCATATAAAATGTTGAATGTAAATTGGTCTAGAAAATACTTGAATCAGAAGAATTGATCAACTTTGATGAACTTGGTATTGATTACAACAACTTGATCATAACCAAAACAATGTTTGTACATGAAACTGAAATTCAAATACAACTGAAACACTCTGGATACATATCTAAGCAATGTTTTATCTCAGATTTTCTTCTCACAATTTCTTTGTTTTCTTCTTTGTGGCTGATTGTAATCCTTTTATAGAGAAAATTTGTACTGTGCAGACTTCAAATTCGGATAGCTATCCTTTTGAGGAAAGCAATTTATCTTCTTCTGATCATTGATCCACTTTGTCCATTCCAATTATTTGTTGTCTTGCACCATTTTCTTTTTCTTTAATTGAAGACCTTGTGAAGTTTGTCGGCAACCTTCAATTTATTTTTATTACTTAATTAATTGTCTTTAAGTAATAATATTGTTATTTTTTATTCTTACATTGTCTTATGGGAGTAAATATACCATGACAGTCATCTTCATTATCTTTTTCGAAATTTACTGAGGAGCTGGAACCTCCATCTTCACTGGCTGTTTGTAAAATTGCTTTCATCTCGTCCAAGGAACTTGCTTGGGCTAATCTTGTTTGTATTGTATTCTTCATCATTAAAAATTCTTCAGTTTGTTGGACCTTTTTCGGAGAAAAATGTGACTGTTGTTGCTAAACTTTGGATTTTGTCGGTACCAGTCCGATATGGCTCTCTGTTCAAATTGGCTGATGTCCATTTTGTTCCACCATTTGACTTCAGCTTCTTTTGTTAACCAGTATAAATTTGTATCCTCATCTAACCAAATATTTTGTTGGATCCTTAAGATCCAAGTCAAGTTGAACTCTTTGTATAATTTGAGCATCAAAGGGTATTTATGCGTACCAATTTGTCTCTTGTAGTTGTATGAGAAACTCTCAAACAACGGAGAGCCATATCAGAATGGTACAAACAAAATTCAAAGTTTAGCAACCAACAATAAAAGGTTTCTCCGAAAAAGGTCCAACAAACTGAAGAATTTTTAATGCTGATATGAATACAATCTAGACAAGGTTAGCCCAAGCAAGTTCCTTGGACGAGCTGAAAGCAATTTTACAAACAACCAGTGAAGATGGAGGTTCCAGCTCCTCAGTAAATTTCGAACAAGATAATGAAGATGATTGTCATGGGATATTTACTCCCATAAGACAAGGTAAAAATAAAAAAAAACAAGATTATTACTTAAAGACAATTAATTAAGTAATAAGAATAAATTGAAGGTTGCCGACAAACTTCACAACAATTAAAGAAAAGAAAAAGGTGCAAGGCAACAAATTGTGGGATGGACAAAGTGGATCAATGATCAGAAGAAGACAAATTGCTTTCCTCAAAAGGATAACTATCCAGATGTGAAGTAGAAAATTTGAAGTCCGCACAGTACAAATTATCTCTATAAAAGGACTACAATCAGCCAGAAAGAAGGACACCAAGAAATTGTGAGAAGAAAACTTGAGAGAAAACATTACATAGATATATATTCAGAGTATTTTAGTTGTATTTCAATTTCAGTTTCTTGTACATTTAAACATTATTTCAACTATGATCAAGTTGTTGTAATCAATACAAAGTTCATCAAATTTGATCAATTCTTCTGATTCAGGTATTTTCTAGACCAATTTACATTTAGCCATTTATATAGTATAGTTATTATACCAAGTTATAATTAAACAACTAGATAATTACATCATTAGTAACTAATTAAATTCATAAACTTACCGACATATTCAGTTTCATTCTTGTGTTATTTTTCAAATATCAGGGATTTTTTTGAAATACATGTATTTTTCAGGGGGAGCAGGTGTAATTTTTCCTTATAAAAGATGCATATTCCGTCGTTATTCTCTTTACAATTAATCAACTTAATTAATATATATCAAATTGATAGATCACTTAATATATATCAAATAGATAGACTAGCTTCCGTTATAAAAATCTGATACAATGGTGCATGATATATATATATATATGTGTGGGGGGGGGGGGGGAGCATGAGATGTTGTAACGGAATAACAATCCTTCTAATTTGATATATATTAAGTAATCTTTCAATTTGATATATATTAATTAAGTTGATTAATTGTAAAGAGAATGACGACGGAATATGCATCTTTATTAATTAAAAGTGATAATGATGATAATAATGAAACTGATTGTCGGTAAGTTTATGAATTTAATTAGTTGCTAATGATGTAATTAGCTAGTTGTTTAATTATAACTTGTATAATAACTATAGTGTATATAAAATGATGAATGTAAATTGTTCTAGAAAATACCTGAATCAGAAGAATTGATCAAATTTGATGAACTTTGTATTGATTACCACAACTTGATCATAGCTGAAATAATGTTTGAACATGAAACTGAAATTGAAGTACAACTGAAACACTCTGAATACATAGCTGATTGTAGTCCTTTTATAGAGAAAATATGTACTGTGCGGACTTCAAATTTTCTTCTTCACATCCGGATAGTCATCCTTTTGAGGAAAGCAATTTGTAATCATTGATGCACTTTGTCCATCCACTATTTTTGTCTTGCACCTTTTTTTTCTTTAATTGAAGACCTTGTGGAGTTTGTCGTCAACCTTCAATTTGTTTTTATTACTTAATTAATTGTCTTTAAGTAATCATCTTGTTATATTTTATTTTTACCTTGTTTTATGGGAGTAAATATCCCATAACAGTCATCTTCATTATCTTGTTCAAAATTTACTGAGGAGCTGGAACCTCCATCTTCACTGGCTGTTTGTAAAATTGCCTTCATTTCGTCCCAGAAACTTGCTTGGGCTAACCTTGTCTGGATTGTATTCTTCATCATTAAAAATTATTCAATTTGTTGGACCTTTTCGGAGAAACCTTTTACTGTGCATAGATAAATACCGATAATGGTTTGGGTTTGGGACAGAGAAAGTTGTTGTTTATTGCAAATGCACCTTGCAACATCATTCTGAAATGTCCTCCGCAAGACACATAAATACATACATATGTATATATTTATTTATTTAGAGTAATATATATTCATGTTTGTTTATTAACGAACATATTCATGAACTGTTTGATTATGTCAAACTCGAACACAAATTGACCCAAAATTTTCATGAAGGTTTCACCAGGGGCGTATCACATATTTCAAGGGTCCTGTGCGACTTTTTAAGAGAGGGCCCCGAGTAATAGTATAATAAAATTTTTACTCTTTTGTTGTCTCTATAAAAAAAAAAATTAAGTTGGGACAAACAGGTCTCGACTTATACCACTACACCACGTAATGTTTCATTATCCCTACAAATTTCCGGGGCCTTGATTTTCACGAACGATGTAAACATTTGACCCGCAGAGAATCAACCTTCCTTGCCAGTGACCACAACAATTTCAAATAGACACTTTAGTTTATTCCATATTTATCTTCATGTATCACTTGGTTCATGCATCTACGCACGTCTAAATATAGGCAAGGCAATTCAATCATGTCACTGTTTGTTATGGTTTCTGCCTTTCTGGTTGGAGCATGAGTACCATTTAATATATACCCAAGCGAAAATACAACTAATAATCTATACCAAACTATCTGATACCTGGAAGAACTGAGAAAATGATCATAAGGATCAAGAACATTTATGATATAAATGTTAAATACAAAATCAGGGCGTTGTACAATGAGTGAGTTAATATGGACGAACTTAGGTTTCCTGTCCAACAGTATGAGCATCCAAGCACAACTCCTATAGCTACATATTGTAAGAAATTCTCACCAGCTAAGTGAAACGCACTGAAAACAATGGAGCTGATTGCAACCGCTTGCTGCCATTTCATTTTGGGGGCGAGAGATGTGATGAGAAATCCTCTGTACACAATTTCTTCCAGCAGTGGAGTGATGATACAATAAACCAGTATGCAAGAAATTGTGGAGATAGGGCCGCTTGATAGAATCTCCTTTAGAATGGGATCATTCACGTCCTGTAATTTCATGGTTAGAATTAAAACTGATGAACCGTGACAAAATGAATGAAAGAAATTGACTATCAAGTATAATGTAAATTAACATCATTAATGGTAGCAGCAGCATGATATAGATTGTGAACTGACACTGAATCGTAAACTAATTAATTGAAATGCATAACTTTCAGCCCAGGTTAGATAGATCATGAAGATGCACCCATTACCAAAATTTTGCTTCTCACTCACGCCGAAAGGGAAACATTCAAGAAATTTTGCAATAATTTAAACAAGTGGTAGAGGGTGTCTGGTTCTGAATCAACGATAGACTGCAACACGAAAACGTCGAGCGTGCTGAGAATACTATAATCAGAAGCCAGATTACACATGGACCCGCAGAGAAATCTGATGAGTAACTTCACAATCTACAATTCCTCTGAAGAGAAACCAAATCTTCTGATGAATGAAAACAAAGAAAATCTGAAAAGGCGAGAAAGAAAAATGAAGGAAAAAAGGAGAAAAAATATGGAGACAGGAAAAGAAAAAATCTTCATCTTTGTCTCTCTTACTTTGACTAAAATTAGTCTGATGTTGACTATTTTGCTGAAAGTTTTAAATAGATGCACAGGCTTGGACCCTGATGAACTTTGTGACTAGTTGATGAAACTACTGTACTGATCAATCATGGTTATCACAACCTTTGTTTATTTGTTTGGTTGGATTGGCTGTTCTTTACTTGCTATCCGGACACAAGGTTGATCAGCCCACATTTCGTATAGTCTGAGTTTGGAGACAGTACTTAATGGTGAAGACCATTTCATGAAGACTTTGTGGAATATCCCTCGTGCTGTGTCACTTCGAGTGAATGCTCATGCTAACTGATAGAACTTTGTTGTATATGGATTTCCCATACAATATAGCTTGACTTTGGTCTCGAAAATAGATAGACCTAGATAATGGATAGGCTAGGTTATTGGTCTACGACTCCACGCATGGTTATGACCTCTTTAAACACCTGTGAACTCCCTCTTCGGCAATTTATAAACTTTAAAACAAAAAAATAAGGAAAAAAACCTTAACGATCTAAAACACAGTAAGAGAATAAATCTAATTCCTATTTCAAGCTAAGAATGGTAAAACTTGGTAAAATGTATGGAGAATGAATGGCTTTGGAGAAGATAGCAAGGAAAGTTGGTTTGCTTGTTAAATGAGCAAAATGGAAGCATCTGGTTAATGGCTGCTGTATATTCAGATGATGCATCCAATATACTGCTGAAATCTTCGGACAAACTTTGCAACGGGAATAAATTAGCATTTGGGTGGAATCTTTTGTGACACAGTCCCATAAGAGTCAAATAAAACTAAATTAAGTAAAAGATAGAGGGGCTTGTCACACTCCTTCACCATACTGGGGTTAGAATATGTTCACATTCATTTATTTTTGTCCCTTTTTTGACAATAAAAATAAATATTCATTGTGATGAGATGATTGTTGGCTTGGGATCCTCGCCACCCAAACAATTCTACATCTCCTCCTCCATCTATAAGATCATTGACATGTGGCAAGCCAATAGTTGAACATTTAATTGAACATTTTACATTTTTCGTTTAAGATTGATTCGTAGTCAAAGTTGGAGACGGTTGACTGTAAAAAGTCAAAATGGGAAACATGGGACGGGACGGAGGAAGTATTAAATTACATTATGCAAGATTTGTGTTAATTTATGTTTTCCAAAATTACACTTAACCATGATTTGTTATGTTTGATTAACTTGTCACATGTCAATGCCAATACATGGAGGAGGAGATGTAGAATTGTAGGGGTCAGAGGATCACAACCCATGATTGTTACAGATGCTTAGAGTAGCCATATATACTTATTGCATTGAGAAAATTATATAATGAGTCTAAATAGGAAAGTAGATTCAAATCACACTAATCGGATTCTGACAAATATCCAACAGAGTTGGAGAAGGGTCTGATCACTGCTGGGCCGCGCCCCAGCGCCATTTTCCTATTTATTTATTTTAATTTTTGTTTTTATTTTCTTTTTTTTTTTTTTTTTTTACAAGTAATGTGAAGTAGTAATTTTTTTCAATTTCAAATATGTTGAATATTTTCATATGTTAACAATATTTGTAACAATAGAAACACACTGATAAATAAAACATCACTTGAAAAACTTAAAATACAAATTATTTGAAATTAAAATCACACGTGTAAAAATTAAAAAAAAAATACAAATCCTAAAAAACATAAAACGTACTTGAAAAATGTAAACTAGATTATAATCATCCACCCTTACAAATCACACTTGTAGTAGTTAAAAGTTCTCGAATTTGATGTAATTTTCAATTTCAAGTATTGCAATTTTAATTTTGAAGTAATGTAATTTTTGTTTTCAAGTAATGTATTTTTTGTAAAAAAATTAATGTGATGTTATTATAATTAATTAACGACATTCAAAATGAAATCAAGAATGAAGTTTAAAAGGAAATGAGAAAATAAAATAAAATGAAATGAAAAGTTGAGTTATGTTTGAAAGAAATGGGGAAATATAATAAATTTGGGTCTCAAGACTCTCAACTGTTGGAGTTGAGATTTGCCGAGAGGGTTGCAGTAAGTGGAATGTTGGTGTGGAAGAGAGAATTGGGTTGCAGAGAGTTGCAACTGCTGGAGATGGTCTTATTCCAGAGACTTATTTTTTCACTTAAGATAGTTACTAGTAACACTTGAACTAAATATCGGGTGGATAAAAGGCTTCACAATAGTACATGTTCCCATCCAGTGAAGGATCCAGACTACTTAACTTTTTCTAGAGAAGCGAAGATCAATATGTTGTCTTAGCTATACTGAGTTTTGCAGATGCTATACACACTGAACACGAAGACGGGAGATCATTTATTAATACAAAGACTAAGCTTGCCCTTGTTTATTAGTTCAATCTGGAAGGAACAAAAAGGTAAACACCACAATTACTGTGCTGAAGCATACTGAGAAGTTATTAGCAGGCCCTTGATATCATCATATAGTAGTTTCCTAACAAACCAAGAAATATAAAGCTTTGGCATTGGCATTAAATCTCTAAATTATAGTTGAAGTGTACAAAACTATATTCTGATAGATGTTATGGAAATATAAAACTTTGCATGGTGTATAATTGTTGTAGACAAAAAGAAGTCTACCATCATATTTGTTGCTTCGACTAAATATTGGGCACCTATTTTCCTTGGTTGTCCATCTGCATCAATCATTTCCATTCACCAAACTGATTTCAAAATACTTTTTACTTTAATTATCAATTAAGTATACACGATAGTTCTATTCTATAAAAAAAAACGGTTCCAGCACCATCTCCAAACAGTGCGTATAAAGAAGAATGCAAAAATAGGCTAAACTATCTCAATGTTTTCTCGTGTAAATAACAGTAAGTTAGCAACTCAAATAACGCAAGATGCTGCATACGAGACCAATGAGTATTTCAAAGGAAAAAAACTCAAGAACTTGAGCTAGACAGTCACTGGGGAATAGTTTATAATGTAACCATGAGATTTTATCTTAAAATGTTTAGAGTATTAAGAGTATGGTGTGAAACCTTAAACAGTCTAACCGTTAGACCATCAATCTAATAAAGTTTTTGCCTAAGAGTACATTTTACCAAACATATCCACTTCATAGAAGTAGTAATTCTGTTGTTAATATCTGATATAAGATAGTATGACTATTCTCATTTTTCCATGGAATTTCACATAAAGGCACGGTTATATTTCTTAATAACTTTACCATTATCTGATAGGTGGCAGGGCAAGCGAAAAAAACCTTTAGCTGTCAATCTCACGCCTATCTGATCCATTTATGACAAGGTAAACAGGCACCAATAGAATATCCTAAAATATACATCACTTGTACCATGCAGAAAGAGAACATGGCAGTCAAAATGGTAAACTGAAATATTGTGGCCAAAATTCTTAAGGAAACTGAAAATGGGGAACTTCTCAAACCTATTTCAGTTTATTTCTAGAGCATTATTCATAACAAAAAATAAATGCCATTCTTCGACTAAGAATAAATGCAATGTCATGCAAGTTACCTTAGGATCCAGTGATTTGTCAGCAACATATGAAGTGATGGCAACCAGTGCGACAAGAAATCCAAAACCAATAACAGATGCCAGCACCCAGCTCCTTGGCTTTAAAGATTTGTTAGCATGAAAGAAATCTAAAATGTCATATTGAGGCTTCCCAGGAAACTTTAGCAGCTGCAGGACGACATACAGCTCCAAGATTTGAATTGCAAGAATCAAAACTGCCTGTGCAGAGAACAGTATAGTGACGTTCACCATGAAAGTCATATTAATACTTATATTCGTTTTCTGAAGAGTAAATGACCAATCTGAGTTCCAAAAATATTTGAAACTAGCAAAACAAGTATGCCGATCAGATAACCTATTGGTGTAATTTCAGTGACCGAAATTTGCAAGACATGCGATTAAATAAAAAGCATGATACGAGTAAGAGTACAGCTAACATCTGTATCTGAGTATATGGTAGTAAATGATGAATGTGATAGATGTAGTAGACCAAGCAACAAGAGAAACTCGTAACGGTCTTATTGCATATTGGTAAAGCAAGGGACACCAAAATTGAAGAAGCTACGATTTACCTCAGTCTGTGGATCAAGAACAGGTTGTTGCAGTAGTTTGGCGAGTGCAGATAGACCACCAAAACTTAAAGGAATATGGATGCTAAAAACATAAAATCCCAAAGAGCTCCATACATTTCCAATATCAGCTTGAATTTCTGTTTCAAGTACCGAGAAACCCTGGTATAAGGAATAATTAGTTGGCTTGAATTATAAAGAAAAGCATATTCATGAGCAAGGTACAAGTATCCAAATCCTTCCCTGATTCCTGATGTTATATTCAAATTAATTCAATAAAAAATGTATGACCATCTATAGTAAGAAATTTACTCATAACTTGAACTCTAACTATTCACCAATCTGCATTTAAGATCAGATAGTCTTTGAGAGACGGACTTATGAAGACACTAAACATACGGACAACAATTACAGTTATATTTAACTAATAAATGTTAACTCATAAAACATTACTGCATTATTGACATTGTTTAAAACATTAATACGCGCGTCTCTTCCTTCCAAGACTTTGTGTTAAGATTAAAACCACTTTCCTATTTACAATACATGATCAATCAGCTCTGTAAAATGAGTTACTATCGATAAGTGAACGGTGTAAAATTGATTGATCCAACCAAAACCATATCTTTTAATTATCATGACTTACATATATTTTGCAGTTCAATTGATTATAAAGATTAACAGCACAATGAATAAAGAATAAGATTCAATTAATAATAAGGAAATGAAAAGTGAGATTACCTTGTTGGAAATGGATTGAGTGGAGTTTTGATCAGTGAAGCAACGACGCTTGAATGAAGAAACTGGTCTACAGTAGGAAAATGAGGATTTTCGGAAATCTCGGGGCAAAGTATTGGGAACCAGTCCCATACTCGACATCTGTATCAGAGTTGCGTTCATCCTCACACAGACGAACAAGATTTTTTACTTTTTTTTATTTTCACGGGAAGGAAGAAGATTCATTTAGGACTGAACTCTACAAAAATTACTGTATTTGTGGCATACCACTAAAGTCTAAAAGGTAATCCGTCCGTCCTAAACCAAATTTCTCATTTTAGTTTTTTACTGTCAATATTATTAAACTTTAAATACGAATTAATCTTAAATTGTAAATGTCTTCAATTAAATTAGTATAATGAAACTTTACTTCCAAAATTTTAATTATCAAATAATCAATCAAATAACCTTAAAAAATATCAACACATCACTTATTTCTTACATACATCACTTTATTCTTACACACACTATATAACAATTCTATAAACCCTACAAGTTTTTAACTATATTCGAAACACCTTTTTTTATAACTCATATTTAAATCAGTTACTATTCATCAACTAAATTTTTTCATTAACTCACTTTTTTAACTATATGCTAAACAATCTTCAACACTTTTATGATATAAATTAAATAGCAAATAATGCAATGGTTGGATTTTTTGGGCAGTCTTGAATCAGGTTATTAGTGAAATCCAATCTGCTTTTGTTCCGGGTCGACTAATAATGGATAATGTGTTGGTCTCTTACGAAGTTAACCACTACCTTAAGAGAAAAACGAAAGGCAAGGAAGGCCATATAGCCCTTATAAGCTTGATATGAGTAAGGCATATGATCGAGTCGAATGGAGTTTTCTTGAAAAACTTTTACTAAAGTTGGGTTTTCTGGACTCTATTGTTCGTTTAATAATGATTTGTCTTACTACTGTTTCTTACTCTGTCAATTTTAATGGAACCCAGCATGGTAATTTTAAACATGAGCGTAGAATAATTGAAAATGCAGGGTTGTTAAAGGGTGTCAAAGTTAGCCCTAAAGCTCCTACTATTTCTCATCTTTTGTTTGCAGATGACACGAAGATTTTCTGTCAAGCTAATGTGGCCTCGGCTAGAACCATTAGAGATATTTTACATGCGTATAGTAAGGGTTCTGGTCAAGAGATTAAATTAGAGAAGTCTCAAGTGGTTTTTTGTTGTAACGTTGGGGGAGAGATTAAAAACCAGGCAACTAGCATTCTTGGAGTCCAACTTGTTGATAAACATGAAAAGTATTTGGGTTTACCCACTACTATGAGAATTAATAAAAAAAAAAGAAGTTTTTGGATGGCTACGAGATCGACTGTGGAATAAGACTCACTCTTTTACCGACAAAATGCTTTCTAAAGTTGGTAAAGAGGTTCTTATTAAGTCAGTTCTCCTTTGCCATACCCACTTATGTTATCTCTTGTTTCAAACTACCTGATACTTTACTCAAAGAGTTGGAATCTATGATTGCTAGTTTCTGGTGGGGTGATGGTGAAAATGAAAAAATTCATTGGATAAATTGGCAAGAGCTTTGTAAAAGTAAAAGAGAAGGAGGTATTGATTTTCGGGATTTAAGGGCTTTTAATTTAGCGCTTCTTGGGTGTTAAGATAGAAGACGTAGAAGATTCTAGATGATTAGTGCATTAATTTATATTTGATTTGTAATTATACTTCTTTCCATTCTTGTGTATATTTGTACCTATAAATATTGAGTGAATATACCACAAGACCTTAATTGAGGCAAACTAATTACTTCTACATGGTATCAGCCAAGTTGGTCTAAGAAAAACCTACTCAAACCAATCCTTATGATTGGTATCTTGATACAGGTGCCACGGCTCATATGACCAATGCAAGTGCAGGATTGGATTCGTCAGTCCCATACACGGGCTCATATCGAGTTATTTTTGGTAATGGTGATATTTTGAATATTTCTTGTACTGGTTCTTATTCCCTTTCTCGTGATATCAAACTTTTGGATGTTCTTGTTGTGTCTCACATTACCAAAAATCTGTTATCCATAAGCAAGTTAACGTCTGATTTACCAGTTAATGTTCTCTTCACTGACCACTGTTTTGAAATTCAAAATCGAGCAACAGGACTTCCTCTAGCACGAGGACGCCGTGAACAGGGACTTTATGTACTTGAATGTGGTCACTCTGCCTTGGTAGCAGCCTTGCGGAACAAGAGGATTTATGGATCGTTTGAGTTGTGGCACTTCCGGTTGGGTCATGTTGGTTTTGATTCTGTTTCTTTACTGCATAAATTGGGACATGTGTCTGTTAATTCGTTATTGCCTAAACCGATTGTTTGCTCTTCATGTCAGTTAGCTAAAAGTAAACATCCATAAGCTTTTAGATTGATTCCATCCTCCATTTTTATATGTCTACGCTGGTTCTTAATCATAAGCGCTCATTGCACGTTTTGGATTTAATAAATTGCGACTTGTGTGGGGCCTGCTCCAGTCCGGTCTACTACTGGTTATGTTTACTATGCTATTTTTATTGACGATCATTCTCGGTTTACATGGTTGTATCCTCTTCGATCCAAGTCTGAATTTTATGACACATTTGTGCGATTTCAGAAATTTGTGGAAAATCAGTTCTCTTGCAGTATTAAAACCTTTCAAAGTGATGGTGGTACAGAATTCACTAATAATCGCCTTCAAACGTTATTTCGTGATTGCGGCATTCACCATATTATGTCTTGCCCCTATACACCTGCTCAAAATGGCCGAGCTGAGTGCAAACATCGTCACATTACCGAAATGGGACTTGCTCTTTTGTTTCATTCTTCGGTACCTTTGTCCTACTGGATTGAAGCCTTTAGTACTGTAGTCTATATCATTAATAGGCTTCTGACGTCTCTTCTACAAAACAAAAGTCCTTTTGAGGTTCTCTTTAACACTTTCCTACATACGAGAACTTTCATGTATTTGGGTGTCGTGTTTTTCCTTACATTCGGGATTATGCGGCTAACAAATTTTCTCCTCGTAGCGTGCCATGTATTTTCCTTGGCTACAGCACTCAACATAAGGGTTTTCGGTGCCTCGATCTCGAAACCTCTCATGCTTATGTAAGTCACCATATGCAATTTGACGAAACATTTTTCCCATTTACAGGCACTTCGAGTTCCAGCACCCCTAGTAACCTGGAATACTCAGCATTCATGGATCCTGCCCCTCAATCCACAAATCATGACATTGGGATGTCACCTATGCCTAGTGTTGGCCCATGTCCGATCTGTATCTCGGATAGCAATTTGCAGCCCACTGCTCCTCCTATTACACAGGTCAATCCCATTCTTCATGAAGAATTGCAAGAGCCCATTGTGCCACAACAGCCCGACACACCAGAGTCTCCTGCTGAGGTTTCTCCTCTTCCACCTTGTTATGCCCGCCCAACATCCCGACGTCGTGCTCATTCCACTGGACCTCCAACTCATATCATGAGGACTCGTGGTTTTAATGGTATATTCAAGATTAAACACCGCGCAGATTTTGCGTTTGTTGAGTCTAGCTCTTTACTTTCTGCTCTTGATCATGTCTCTTCTAAACCCCGTGGTTTTAAGTCTGCTATTAAGTCTCCTGCTTGGGTGGCTGCCATGGATGAGGAGATTGACGCTCTCTGTTCTAATGAAACTTGGAACTTGGTTCCTCGGCCTAAGGGTGCGAATATAGTCGGTTCTAAATGGGTTTTTAGTACTAAATATCTTGATGATGGTTCTGTTGAGCGTTATAAAGCAAGATTAGTAGCACAAGGTTTTTCTCAGCTTCCTGGGTTTGACTACACTCATACTTTCAGCCCTGTAGTTAAAGCTTCCACTGTGCGCATTGTTCTCTCTCTTGCAATGATGCAAAACTGGCCGCTTCATCAATTAGATGTAAAAAATGCATTCCTCAACGGTTTTTTGAAGGAAACGGTCTATATGGAACAACCCCCTGGGTATATTGATTCTCGTTACCCAGATCATGTTTGTCGACTCAAGAAAGCGTTTTACGGTCTCAAGCAAGCTCCACGTGCTTGGTTCCAACGCTTTAGTAATTTCCTCATGGAGCTTGGTTTCTCTTGCAGCAACGCCGACACTTCATTGTTCGTTTTTCAACGAGGTTCATCTCTTCTTTATATCCTTGTATACGTGGATGACATTATTCTTACTGGTAGTGACTCTCAGTTAATTGCCAAATTTTTTTCTCGTATCCATGGTGAGTTTGCTATTAAGGATCTTGGTCGACTTAGCTATTTACTCGGGCTTGAGGTCACTTATACGGATTCTGGTTTATTTTTAAGTCAATCTAAGTATGCCCGGGACATACTCATTCGAGCATCACTTCTTGATTCCAATCTTGTTTCCACCCCTTTGGGTCCCGGTGCTATTCTAACGGCTTCTGGAACACATTTTGCGGATCCTACTTTATATCGCTCTTTGGTTGGTGCGCTCCAGTACTTAACAATCACGCGTCCTGATACGTTGTTAATACTGTTAGCCAGTTTCAGCAGGCGCCTACAATTGATCATTTTCAGGTCGTCAAGCGCATACTTCGTTACGTTAAGGGAACTCTCTCCTTTGGCCTTACTTTTACCAAAGGTACGCCTTTGATGTTAGGCTACTCAGATGCTGATTGGGCTTGGTGCTTGGACACAAGGCGTTCTACCTATGGTTACTCTATATTTTTTGGCGAAAATCTTGTCTCATGGAGTGCTAAGAAACAACCAACCGTGTCACGATCTAGTTGTGAATCTGAATATCGTGCTATGGCCAATGCTGCTGCAGAAATAATGTGGATCACCTCTCTTCTTCGTGATCTTCGTGCTCTTCCGCCCATTGTACCTGTTTTACTAGGTGATAATAATAGTGCGGTGTTTCTAAGTCAAAATACTATCGCTCATAAGCGTGCCAAACACATTGACATTGATTATCACTTTGTTCGAGAGATGGTTTCTGTTGGTCGCTTATCCACCCGTTTTGTGCCTTCTCATCTACAATTAGCGGATATCTTCACCAAGAGTCTGGCTCGTCCTTTATTTGAGTTCTTTAGATCCAAGCTTCGCGTCGGACCTCATCCTGCGCATCGCTTGAGGGGGGCAGGGGGGTGTTAAGATAGAAGACGTAGACGATTCTAGATGATTAGTGCATTAATTTATATTTGATTTGTAATTATACTTCTTTCCATTCTTGTGTATATTTGTACCTATAAATATTGAGTGAATATACCACAAGACCTTAATTGAGGCAAACTAATTACTTCTACATTGGAAAACAAATTTGGCGCTTTATTATGCAACCTGATCCGCTTGTCTGTAAAATTTTCAAAGCTAAATATTTTCCTGATGGTGATTTATTTAAGGTTGTCCCAAAACCTCATTCTTCTTTTTCTTGGAAAAGTCTTTGTGCGGCTAGCACTTGTTGAGGATGGTTTGCATTGGAAAGTAAGAAATGGGGAAAATATTGATATATGGAATGATAAATGGGTCTCGGGCTATCTTTGTATCATGAAGGCCCATTGAAAGTTTCCTTTCTAATGCATTGCACTCGAAATGAATGGAATGTACATGTTCTTACTTTTCTTTTTTGGCAGGATGATATCGAGGAGATCCTCAAGATACCAATTGTTGACGGATGCAGTCTGGATTTGTTGGTTTGGCATTATTCCAAGCAAGGCATGTATACAGTCAGTTCAGGCTATCACCTGGCCATGAACAGGAGGACAATTGAACATGAAAATAGAGTGGGGGCTGCATCCAGTAATTTAAGGCGGGACTGGAATTTTATATGGCAGTTGAAGGTACCAGGAAAATTTAGCAATTCCTGTGGCGGTTGCTTTGTGAAGCACTCCCTACTATGGTTGAGCTAAATCGAAGACATTTATCGATAGAAGAAGGCAGCCCAGTTTGTCAAGGTACTCCAGAATCTTATTTACATATTTTTCGGGATTGTCATTTTGCTCGAGTCTATTGGGCGTTGTCGAATCTCCCTTTTACCAGCATTTATTTTACTGCTTATGATGTCTGGTCATGGATTCAAGGAGTGAGAATCAGACTAGATAGGCGAGATGTTGAACGTTTTGTTGTTTCTTGCTGGAGTCTTTTGTATAATCGCAATAAAACCAAGCATGAAAATTTTGGTTATACTCCATTAGAGACTGCCCAGTTTGTGACAAGGTTTGTTAGTTTTTTGCGGTCAAATATGTATAAACCTGTTGGCAGTGGAGTGGAGGAGGAGAATATTGTGCTTGGTCCATGGCAAGTACCACTGGCGGGTTGGATTAAGATTAATTTAAATGTCGCTATAGCGCCGGGTGCTAAAGAAGGTGGGATTGGAGTGGCGGTAGGAGACTGACTATACATGACTTGTGCTAGCTTGGGGTCGTAAGCGTTTACAAGGTGATATTGTTTATGCGGAAGCTTATGCAGCTCGCCTTGGGGTTAATTTAGCTCAACAAATGGGTTTTGATAATATCATCCTGGAAGGGGAATCCTTGAATGTTATTAAAGGTCTACAAAGCTCGGAACAATCAAGATCTATTTTTAGCGATGTTGTCGAGAAATTCGGAACCTATTTCCGTCATTTGCAGCAGTGAAGCTATCCCATATCCGGCGAGAAGCAAATAAACTTGCTGATGAATTATGCCATGATTTTGCTATAGATTCTTTTGGTTACACAACTTTACCTTTTGATTTCCAGGAAGTGTTGTAACCTGACTGTATTAGTTTTTGACGTTATCATGAATGAAATATCTGTTTTCTCTCAAAAAAAAAAAAAAAAAAAAAAGGGATTTTTTGGACAGTGTACTTAACATTAAATTCATATTTCTTAGAATCGCATTTGAGGGTAAATTTTATAAGGTAATCCTAATAAATCACGTTATGATTCGGTATTAAAAAAGTACTACGATGGTATCCGTATGTCATTTATATTAATCAGACACACACAAACAAAGAAGAAGCTAATTACAGTATCCCTTACCCATAACCAAAAGAATGAACTGAATCCCATCGGACTTACGAAACATTTATTTGCCCTTAAAAAGACTTGCTAATCCACCATGTTGAAATGAACAAAAACCTCACACAAATAAACTGCCAATAAGTCCACAAGTTAACAGAATGGAATAAATGGGCCTTGTCCACTTAATCCAATTTAAGCTTTGACTTAACCTGTAAATATCCATTCAAAACCAACTAAAACTGTAGAATATGTTAATGGGTGAGCAAAGGCAAAACACCTGAAATAAAAAGATTAATAAAGTTCACTTTCAGAGATATAAAATTACTCAGGCATAGATCGTAATGCAGGAATTTTACATGCGTGAATTGTTTTGCTCGTGAAAATTTAAAATCTATATCTATATGAAAATAATCCTATTTCAAACCTTATAGTTAAAGTAACAATACCGACGCCCTATCGAAGCATTCCTATTAGTGGGTTTTTTTTCAAATGTATTTTGATTGGTTGTTAGAATTTCAAATTTGGTACGTTGGTGGTGGAACATTTTAAGTATTTAAGACGTAGTGCACCATATAACTCCTATGATTTATTTTTAGTATGTTGAATCCATATATAATTTTTATTTAATCTCATATATATTAATCTACAAAACTCCAAAAAATATTTTGAACGTATATATAGATTCACCGCGACAAGACAAATCCATAGACACCAAACTTGAATATTTTAATAATTAATTAAATTATTTATATATTAAATTAAATATTATGTAGGTTTATTAAATTATAGAAATAATAAAATTTAAAAAATAGAGCATTTATTAAATACTTAATACTCCCTCTATTAATCAAAGAAATCAATATTTATTTAGGTATACGATTACAAATGTATACTTTAAAAATTAGCAATAAAGTAACGTATTTGATTAAATAAAAATCATCATCTTATCAGCATTTACGTGAATTCTCACACGTTTTCTACTTTTTACTCATTATTCATTCAAATATTACCTTCTATCTTATATACTCACTATATGAAATATTTTGAATATAAATTTCACAGATATTTACAAAACCCACCCCTCCAAGATGGTCACTTTGCAGGTTGATACCTGATCTTTGAACAATTACAAAATCCGCCATTAAAATTTTAAAGTAATTACATATAAACCCAAAAAGTCAAAAATTCCCTATTTTTATTTTATTTTACCATTACCTTTATTTTCACTTTCTATTTTATCATTTATTTTTAATCATTCCATTTAAATATTTCATTACTTCATATTTTAAACCCCCATTTTTTCTTCTTCTACAAAACTCCTCACCTCTACTTCCACCATCATCTCCTTCACGGCTCCACCCTTCTTCACCACCACCACGCACAAATACCATGGAATCTTCATCACCAGTCCACCACCACGAACCACCATGGATGCTCGAAATTGAGCTTCCATGGAAGCTTCAAGAGAGCTTCCTGTCCATGGAAGCTCAAATTGACGAGCTTCCATGGACATGAAGCTCTGTCCAAGCTTCCATGGAAGCTCAATTCGAGTTTCCATGGAATCTTTTCTCCTACATCTTCTTTTTCTATTTTTATGTTTTTTAATTTTAATTTTAATTTGTTAAAAAAAATCTATGGAAGCTCCGAACAAAGCTTCCATGGAAGATGGAAGCTCTGGCCGGAACTCTAGACATTTTTTTTTTAAAATGTTTTTTTAAATAATTAAATGTGGGAGTTTGTTGAATTTTCGAATAATTTGAGGGTTGATTTCAAATATGTTTTTGGATGATAATATGAGAAAAATTTATAATTGGATATATTTTGTTAAGTTTAAAATATAAGGGGCTCTACTGTAATCTATGTTGTGAAACCCGGCGGTTCGACCCGGTTCAACTGCAATTCGGAGGGGAGTCCGGGCCGAAAACCCCCCAAAACCGAAAAAAATCGGGTTTCGGTAAAAACCGATAAAAACCGGTTCCAACCGGTTTTTAAAAAAAAGATAAAATAAGAAAAAAACGGCCCCAACCAATCTGCTGCTAATCAAAACAAAAACCGAAAACCCCTAAGCCCCTAAACCGAAAAACAAACGGCTGGGAGAGACAAATTCTCCAAATCCCAAATATGTAGATCCGCTTAACTCAAGTGAAATTGAAAGACAAATTCTCCAAATCAGAGAAGACAGATTCGCTGAACTCTAAGTAAATCCACGACCGGGAGAGTTGCAGGTTTGGCGTTTGAGGTGAAAATTTTCTTCGATTTACATTCTCCAAAGAAGAGTGAAAGATCAATGTAAATTCATAAGGAAGAAGGTGAAATGGCAACACAATACGTTTACATCTCATTATTGTTAGGGAAAATTGCAATGTAAATTGAACCGAGTCCCTTGAAAGATTAGTTTTACCAAATTAACTCATAAGAATATGTATTTCTCAAATTTGACCAAACTAATTCACTTTTCATCACTAATTGAAGTATAACCATTAACTATTTTATAAATGTAGAAATTTCGAAATAAAATTTAACTTGAATTAAATTTTCTTACTAAAACAGGGGGCGTCACATTATAAATGTACATTATATTTTATTTTTAAAAATATTTTTCGTAGGTTGACCCGAGTTGACCCGGTTGAACCTCCTACAGTAGGTAGGCCGAGTCAACGTCCGGGTCCGAGTTTCAAAACATAGACTGTAATAAAACTTACAATTGTAATTTTATTTTTCCATTAAGTTTTGTTTTAATATGTATTTTATCTTTTCTTTTTTCTCAAAAATGAAACTTTAATGTTGGTCAACGATTTTGGGTGTGGACGTAATTGTTCAAACATCGGCTATGAATCCGTAATTGGACAATCTTTCATGGGGTCTATTTGTATATGACCCATAAATTTCAATTTATATATATTGAGGTTGTTATGATTGAAAATAAACTTTATTAGATTATTAATGCATTATTTTAAGGATAAAATAAGTAAAGTCGGTAAAAGATCTTAGGTGTTGCATAGCCAACTGTGGCAGCAGATTGGTTGCCGCCTAATCTTAGTATCATATTAGCTAATTTTGATGCTACGGTTGAGTACGTAGAGCCTGCATAGGGGTGGTATTAATTAGTGTTGTTGTAGGCATCAACCGGGTCAATGTTATTGCTTGGCGTCAAAATTTGTGTCATATGGTTTTTTCTAGAAAGTGCGGAAGGTTTAACTGACAAATATTAGCAACTGAATTGGTTCGAAATTCTGAGTGGCAACATGTAGTAATTAATTAAAGGGGATTTCTCTTTGGGATTAAATCTCTTGAGTCTGCATATTATAGATTTGCATCTTTTTTTCATTATAGAAGAAACCGAGGCATTTGATGTAGAATTTTGTCCATTAGTAGTCGCTATGCTCTAATTTTATTTTTATTTTTTTTTCATGATCAATCTTTCAAACTATTTTTCAATTACATATTTGTTTTCGAACAACACCTAGATGTTGAAATGTTTCCTATATTCTCAAATCTCAACTGTTACCTTTAGTTGTGAAATGGGACATATGATTGTAAGCTTTATTTATTTGATAAACATGCATAGTTCTTGCTTGGAATTGGTTACATTTGAAACTCCTGATGGATAACAAATCTCAAGATCAGACTCCATGAGATTGAATAAATTTGAATGAGCGGAAATGTTCAAAATTATACTATTTTGAAAAGATATTCTACATGTAGTTGTTTATTCATTAGGTACTCACTCAGTTCATATAACTGTTCTATCATACGTGCACACAATAATATCCTTGCATTTACTTCAATGGATGGAAAATAGTCAAGGAAGTGATCAATAAACGAAAATGTTCTTATTGATGTTAGATAGGTGGCTAAAATGATCACAAGATTGGCCCACTCTTGCCCAACCAAGGACAAACTCCAAAAATTCGCCCAATGTTGCATATATGACACTGGACACGGAATTGACAACATGATCAATGCTCTCGGGTTCGTTTCATTAAACATCTACACTCAATTTTATGTATCTTTCACATATTTCGTTTCAAACAAATTATTAGTTATACATCATTTAGTATCCATTAGAATTATAGATACTCTATGATAAATAATTTATTTTATTATTATGGTAAAGCCAAACCAATGAGGCTGGTGTGAAAACTGCTACTACAACATTGATCAAAACTATGGTGGAAGAGTACAATTCATATGCAAAAGTATACAAGACGGCCAGATATCGCATCTCCCTTGATAATGCCCGTGAGGTAGGCCTTCAACTTAATGCAAGACGCTAGAGGATGAGCGAACTTACAATTTGCTTACTGCATCTGAAGTAACTGATGCTATAGTAGAGGGTGATGTGATAACTTACATGCAAAATATCATATTATGGTTGATCAGATGAGGAATGGGGACTTGAAGCACATAACTGAGTTTCGATGCTACCTTATTTTTCAATATCCATTACTTTTCGTCCATGGAGAAGAAGGATGGTATATCGATATAGTAATGTGAGTAAGATGCCAAATCTTATTCTTAGGGAGTTCTTAATTAGCTTTTCGGATACAAGATACGGAGAATGAAGGTCATCAACTCATACTTAGCAGGACGTCATTATTACAATCATTATTGATTCTAGAGGAGATATAATATTTGGAGGACTTTATGCTTCGTTTTGAGAGCTAGAAGAGATACTATTCTCCCAATGGATTCCTTAGGTATCATATCATTGATGTTTCCGAGGGTCTGAACTGCTCAATCAAGATTCGATATACCATTGAAGATCCATTTAGACTTTGTATGCAGTAAGATTAAGCTTGATTCTGATGCAACCTGTCTACTCAAGGAAATGCAGGTTATTATATGGGACGGGGCTACAATGACCTATATGCGTTGTTTTGAAGCATTTGATAGGAGTTTGGAGGATTTTATGCACTGACCAGCCTCACCATTCGAGGGTTTGGTTATTGTATTTGTCGGAGAATTTAGACATATATCGCCAGTGGTTGCGGGAGGGTCTAGATATGAGATTGTTGATGCAACAATATGCTCATCCAAAATTTGGAATTCGTGTGAGGTCCTCAGACTTACAAAGAACATGCGACTGCAGGTAACTAAATGTTTGTTTTACTTATGGTATGATTTTAGTAATTTGTATCTTTCTTTATATTTTGTAAAGTGTGTTTTGTATTTTTAAGCTGGTACGTTAACAATTGAGATTCATGAGACTAGAGAATTCGAAAAGTGGATACTATGAGTTGGTGATGGAGTTGCCGACTGTGATAATGACAATGAGGTTGATATCAAGATGCGAGAGGACATTCTTTTTCAAGAAGTGAGAGATCCTATTCCTACCATTGTCCAAAGTACATATCTATCCTTACTTGAGCAGTAAGATTATGCTTGATTTTGATGTAACATGTCTACTCAAAGAAACAAAGCTTATTATATGGGACGAGGCTACAGTGACCAATATGCATTGTTTTGAAGCACGTGATAGGAGTTTGAGAAATGTTATACATCGACTAGCCACACCATATTTGGTGGTTTGATTATTGTATTTGGCGGAGACTTTAGACAGATACTGCCAGTGGTTTCGCGAGGGTCTAGATCCTTCATTGTTAATATAACAATATGCTCATCCAAAATTTGGGAATTTAGTGAAGAGTATATTAGTGGTTTGAAAGGGGGAAGTCTATGGGAATTTGCGAGTTTTTTACGTCAGCTTTTCGTAACCATGTTGTAATCACGCAGCATGTCGAGGCTTGAGTAAGTTTAGAACAAAACATGGACTTTATTATCAGACGACGTTATGTACAATCAACAAAGGTTACTCAACAATCCTGGTACACTAAATTTAAATACTATATTACACATTCCCACATACAATGACAATCAGTTTAAATTTTCTATGTAATTGTCATGTAACGATAGAGAACTCTTCAGCCAGGTTTGAAATTCACTAATGAAAAAATAAAAAACATTGCTATTATGCAAGTACAGAAGTTACCGAAGAAAAACTACAACAATCTTAGTTCATTTGACGATATGCCCATGCCGGATGAGTCTGTTATATAAAATGCTACAAATCCATTCATTTTGTATTAGATGTTCTATGTTAGAGTTGCAATGGAGCATAGCACGATGGTTTATACCCACAATTGACTGATGGATAACGTGCCATATATGAAATTATTATGTCTATTGTCGATGGTCAAAATGGCGAAGTATTCTTCTTATACATCTGCGGATGGACCACAAAAACCTTTATATAGAGAACGATGTCCCCTGTTTTTTAGGACTAGAGAAGATATTGTAATTTCAGTTGCATCCAGTGGGCTTGCATCACTCATTCTTTATAAAGGTAGGATAGTAGTCCGGCATATTCAAGTTTCAGAATACCATTGCATATCACGAGGACTCAACATTCAATAAGCTCATGATTCAGAGGTCACGGGAATGCTCAAGGATGCTCGGCTTATTATTTGGGATAAGGCTTTCATGACAAACCAACATTGTTTGAAGCGATCAATAGGAGCTTGAAGGATGTGATGGGCCGTTTAGATGAGCCATTTGGTGGGAGTGGTGATTGTCTTCGGCGGGAACTTCCGACATATTTTGCCCGTTGTTCCCGGAGGAATAGTTATAATATTGTGAATGTCTCTATATGCTCCTCTAGGATATGAGTTGTTGTGAGGTGCTTCGATTGACAAAGAACATGAGATTGCAGGTAAATGACCCGTTTTATCTATATACCACATACTTATATCATACTCCCTCCGTTGCGGGTTCATCTTCCCGCAGGCTCGGCCACAAGTTTTAAGATTAAAATGAATAAAGTAGGAAAGATGGTGATAAAGTATGAAAAGAGTGAATAAAGTATGACAAATATTGAATAAAGTAGGAGATATAGTGAATAAAGTAAGAGAGAGGTTTTCCATTTAATGGATGAGAAGTTGAAATTGAGACGTCCCAAAATGAAATGCGGGAAGTTGAAATTGAGATGGAGGGAGTATTTAACTTATCATTGTTTACGTCCAATTTAATCCTATACAGACTGATTCGTCATCGTTCAAAATTAAAGAGATGAAAGAATTTGCTGAGTGGATAACATATGTTGGTGAGGGCATTATCGCTGGACCTAATAATTGTGGGTTCATATCAAGATACTGAAGTTTTACATATTTGAGAAGTGAGTCATCCAATTCAAACTATTATAGATAGTACATATCTTTCGTTGTTGTATCACTTAGGCGATCCATCACTTGACCCTGTATATTTCATCACCGGGATGTTCTTGCACCTGCAAATGAAATATTTGATGATATAAATCAATTTTTCATGTAGAAGATGTCAATAGATAGCATTGAATATTTGAGCGCATATAGCATTGCTACGGAAGATAATTTTGAGAACGGTCTCGAACATGTTTTCACCGTAGAATTTTTCAACAACATTAATTGATCTAGATTGACTAATCTCAGGATCATACTAAAGGTTGTGTGTATGGTAATGCTTCTGAGAAATATAGATCAAACTTTCAAGTTGTGCAACGGAACAAGGCTTATAGTTACTAATCTTGGGAAGCATATCATCGAGGCAAAGATGATATATGGAATCAATGCATGCCAAACGGTTTTCATTATGAGGATGATGATGAGCCATCCGACGGGATGTAGTTCCCTATCAATTGACTGGAGACAGCTCCCTATATTCGTCTGCCTTGCTATGACCATAAATAAGAGTAAGTGACACTCTCTCTCACACGTTGGCCTCTACCTCCCCTCACATGTATTCAACCGTGATCAGTTAAATGTTGCTCTTTCTAGAGTTACCACCGGGAAGGGCTTGAACGTAGTAATTTGCGACGTAGAGGGTAATACATATATATGACACGACAACAAACGTAATTTATAAATAAGTGTTCGACAAGTTATAAGTTGATTTTATCTTTTATGTGTGTTTTTTATAGAGAGATGTTAAACGTAGGACAATAAAATACTAAACGCAGGACAACTTAAACTTAATTACACGTGAAGTCCATATATAGCCAAATTTGCATTACATAGACTTCATATTTTGAATAATTACAACAAGATACACTTTTAATACAAAAAAATTAAAATAACAAGGTTGATGGTTTGTACGTTGACGAAATCAAACATGAGCGAAAATCTAAGTGAAGAAGAGCCCTATCTTAATGTGAGTGACAAAGAAAGTGAAGAAGAACCACCATGGTATGAAGATGGTTATTTTCAGGTATTTATGTACTTATATGTGTTGTTTTAAGCTATTTTTACATAAAAATTCGAGAAAAATAGGGTGTTTTTCGAGTTGATGCCGCCAAACCGTAACTGGATATTGGCCCGAACCCTAGCGCCTTCATCAGCTAACCCGCGCCCATATTCATGGCCGGTTGTGCTACATGGCGCCGAAAGTAAGCGCCATTAAGGTGAATTTGAACAAAATGTCGCCAAGTCTATATAGCGTTGAGATGTAGTGCGAGGCGGGAATCATGATCGAATACATCGCTACCTACAGTGAGATGGCAGCGAGATCCATAGCCACATGTGGCTGATGGCTTTGATTGTTTTAGGCGGTGAATAAAACTTGAAGCAACTCTAACCTAATTCTTCCCTCTTCTTCTTGGTGAATTGCTCATCTTCTTAATTGATTAAAGCTTTTGTGGTTTTTTAGGTGTTGGAACTTGGAAGCGTCTGTTGTTTTAGGGGTTTTGTGACTGACTGTATTGACTAATTAGGGGTTTCAAAAATTTATGACTGAAATGATAATTTAAAAAATAAATGTAGATACTTGATAATAATATAAAATAGAGATTTAATGTGTAAATGTTTTTAAGTTGTCATGTATTTAGTATTTTATGTCATGCGTTTAGTATTCGTGTTTATATATATGGTTTTGTTCAATTTCACTAATTTATATTATGCACTTTTCAACATGTAGGGGTTACTTAGTCGATGTTGAAGCGATTAGATCATGCATTTTATCACCTTACAATTTTTATATGTTTCTCAACTTCAACATGTTATTATATACATTTATTCATTTCTTATTTTAATTATTTTTTCATGCCCCATCGAGTATCGACGGGCCATTAACTAGTTTGATATTGAAAAGGACCATGTTTGTTACTCACCCCAGGAAAATCCATTACTTAAGAAGTTCAGACTGGATTGGGCTGCACCAACATCTGGATGGAGAGCCTTGTTCCCATAAGCCCAGATTAATATTGTCATGTCCGGCGAACCACTACCCTATCTTAGTCCATTTTTGGCCCAAAATATACACCTAAAAGACTGCTCACCTCGTGTCCAACAACATAAAATTATTGTGACATTTTTTTTTTTTTTTTGAAGATAGAAGTTATATTATATTAGATTAAACAACGAGGATACAACTGTACGGGTCACCGATATATTCACTACCCGCGGTGACCTTACATACGCATAAGGGTTTACAAAACATAATAGTCACGACGGGCATACATCCAAAATCATCAAATTATACCTACAGTACATTGGATGCAGGGTTGTAATGACCCGACCGGTGACCACTAATGGTCGAGACCCGAACCATAGGACTGGCGAGGTTACTCAGACTAATTTCAACGTTGGTTGCATTATCCGAGCATCCTAAGGTTCGAGAGCCTAATTAGTTATTATTTGGAAGAATTATTAGATGTACTGAGTTTGAGCAAAATCGAGCATAGGTCCCTCTTATCCAAGAACCACCTTGGACGTAGTATTTTGAAACAGTATTATGGACAGATTAAAATAGACGAACAAACATTATATTTATATCTAAAAATATTAAAGGTTTTATTAAGAATTTCGGTGATATACATAAAAAATGATATAAAACGTCCACCCATAAAACATTACTGATATTGTTTAAAACATTATACATATGTTTAAGAATGTCAATCCGTCTCTCAATTCTCTTATTAATACACGTATTTCTCAAGAATTTGTGTAGTAGTTTTACAAAGATGAAAATGTTCCGGGGTATTTGGGTAAAAATAAAATGTGGGAAGAATTCCCAAGAACATTTTGAAATGAATGATCGTGCCGAGCACTATTAAGTATTAGCATGATGAATTAAAATGCGTAGATACGTACATATTGGTGGTGACCAATAAATGGACAGTGTGTTGATATGCATAATAGGGTTGGCGAACACATGAGTGACATGACCTCCAATTAATTAACTTAATTAATCAATCTAATTGATATAATCTGTATCGATTATATAGATAAAGTCAATGGCTCTAATCTCATTAGTCAAATTTAAACGAGTAACAAGTTGATTAAAGATGGATAATCATCGATCGACGATATAATATACGTACGTGTGAGTTGTCTAAGCTACCTTACCTATGCAAATTATCATATAATACATCAATCATTCTGGGATAATTAACATTACATCCTAACTTGAGGTATTTAGATAGTCTAATTATGCAGTTTTTGAGAAATTAAACATGGCTACCACGTGTGATTAGCTCCATTACTTAACACTCTGTATATTGAAAATGTGGATACATGCATGTTTGGTTAGTGGTATTCTGTTAGACTTGTTTGGCGAAATATCTTGTAAGCCTTAATTTTATTTATCAAAACTGAAAAGATGAAAGTTATTGTTAGATTGCATGCATACCTGTTACACGATAACAAACTTCAAAAACAAGAAAAAAGAGAAACTGTTAAAAATAAATGTACACGAATTTGTATCTCGTTAGACTTTTACTATATAAAGTATTATCTGTTGTAAATACTCTTCTAAATGTAATCAAAAACCTTGTAGATAAACTCTAGAATATTTTCTCATACTTGTATATATATACATGTACAATCAATTGAACATACAGAATAATACTACAATTATTTCTCAACACGTTATCAGCATCGTGCTCACTAATTTTTCATTCCTAATTTGGGTGTACACCAAAACTATATACCATTAACCCGAAGCAAATTTCCGTGCACCTCAGAACATGGATGTTGATGATGATCATTCGAGATTACTTATTCCATCAACACTATCTCTCTCAATCCCAATTGCTTAGCCCACATATATATATATTTTTTTAATTACTGATGATAATACTAATTACTAATACAATGTCTTTTGTCTCTTTCATGCAGTTGATTATATACTAACCAAATTTTGATGGTCAGCGGCGTGTGTCCTAACTCGGCTCCTGCGTACCACAACTTCATGGATTTACACAAATAGGCCGTATGAGGTATCCATCCGATGGATTTGATTGCTGCTAGATGGCTCATGGTTCAAATGGTTATAGTTGTGTTTATTGATAAACTCAGAGTATCTACCAATCAAGCTACATGTTCCACGAATTTGGTGAAGATAAGTTTTATTTTATTTATTCAATTCTTAATTCCTACTCCCTCCGGTCCATTAAGAGCTTCCTAAGCTTTTACTTTCTCTTGAATTAAGAAAGTTGTAAAAAAAAATGGTTTGTAAGAGATATTATATTGATATAGTTGTAACTGAGTGATAAAGTAAGACAGATTGAATAAAGTGAAGATAAAGTAGGAAAGAGAAATAATAAAGAATTAGTTAGTGAGGTAAAAACTTTCCATTTATGGATTAGGAAGTTTCTAATGGAACTCCAAAAAAGGAAAGTTATGAAATTATTAATGGAACGAAGGGAATATTATATATTATTATCTCGGATATTGAATGAATCTACCATATTCCCTAAAGTGAATATGTGATACAAAACATCATAGACCGGAAGTGGTCAAGAATTGATGATTGAGAATAACCAACCGGCGTTGTTGGGATATATAATGCACACACAATGTTATTGATGGTGATGCAAATAAAGTGTGGATATCCAATCGGCGTAGTTGGATATATCAAAAGCACTTATGTTGTGTGACAGTTACTGATGATGATATGCTAAAAAAGCATACACTATCTTTCATGCCTCTAATATGCTTATACAGTAGCAATATCGTGAAAAAAGGCATGCTTCACTGTTTGAAGCAAATATGACAATATACAAGGCAAGCAAGGCCAAAATATGCGTGGATGATAGCATATTCAATGTCAAATATTTTGACTACTTGTCAATGAGACAAGCACATGTGAACACAATTTCTGGTAGTGCAAAATTGATTGAAGGCTCTGATAGAGCGAATATAACACTACCAAATGGGGCAAAGATTGCCAGAGAAGATACATTGTATTCTTTTAAACCTCAACTTAATCTAGTGAGCTTTAAAGATATTCGACTGAATGAATATCATGTTGAGACTGTGAGTGAAAATGGCAAAGATATCACAGTGAAACCCGACAAGAAAAGTGTTTTGAAAAAACTACTAAAATCATCCCCTGATAAGCATGTCATATCTCATGATATGAGATATAAATGATTACCAACCTGAAATTGGTAAAACAAAGGTGCCATGAGCATTTGAGGGGCGCATGATATTGTAAATGCTCAAGTTTATATTTACTATCTATAGATGGATTATGTCGAGAAGACATAACGAAAGTGTATAGCTTGATTTCATCATCATACAAGAGTTTTTACTCACACGAAATTGTGCTCAAGAACATATATTAGACTAAATTTCTTGAAGGAATTGTTATGATTAGTCTTGCCAATTATGAAAGGCACATCGACTGTGTCCAAATGTCACATCATTGAAAGGCCAAATTCAAGTGATGTATGAGAGAGATCTCGATGTGACAAATTAGGCCATCCGGGTATAACACACCCCTTGTGAAACATGAAGTTTCCATATGATTATGTGCTGAAAGCTTTCTCATGCCATAGTTATTATTATGGCAAGACACAACACTGAGATTAAGCATGAAAATGGAGATATTGAAATGAGCAAAAGTCACACTTTTTAAAGTTGACAGTGATTAATATATAAGTGGCCGGAAACCCACATGTATGTCTCCAATTGAGGGCAAATTAATTTTCAACACAAGAAAATCCAACTGTACAAATATATTGACTCCCTACAATATTGTTCTTCGCAGAGAACTAATGCGTGAAACATACGAAATGTTTGCATGCATATATGATTATCTAAGCTGGGCATGATAATTTTTATTATGAGCCCTTATTAGTGATGAGCTCAAATTATACTCTAAAATAACTTAAGAGAATAAGCTGTAGTTGTAGACTAAGCCTAACTCGGTATCGTTCTCTAGGGAATTAATCAACCTATGCAACGATTGAGAATGAACAATTGTTCGTGAGAAACAGATTGGTTTGAATGTTGTTATACCCCTTAAACTAGATTAACGTAAGGTAAATAGATAGATTTAAACAAAGAGAGAAAGCGAACACGGTAGTGATGATCCAGTTATGCTAATTCGATCTAGAGTAATCATTCATACTTGTCACATGGTTGGTGTACAGAAATCAATCAATCCAATTTAACCAAGTTGTTCTTTGAAGAAATCGAATAAGAGAAATCGTCAGGTTTGTCAGACCGACGATTCTTAACCAAAACAAATTAGAATATTTCAATTCAGCTTATTGGATTGAATGTTTTACGAATATATCAAACTAAGACAAACCTATATGAATGATTGAAGAACCCTAGAACGAATATGCATAATCTTCACATACTACCGTATTCAAAGGTGTTCAGCTACTCATACTTGAGAATTGCATGCAAAGATTCATGGTAATGATCATATAAAACATAGATGAGAAACTCACATGCAATAACATACAATTCAATCAATAGAGATAAAGAACGAATTGTAATCCGATGTATAGAAACAATGAATAACCAAGCTCCAAAGATGTCTCAATGTCAATGTCTGAATCTAGGAGCTTTTCCTATGCATATCTAGGGTAAAAGGAGTTATGTCTGAAGTTATGGTGAAAGAAATCTATTTAAAGGAGAAAAAACGAGTAGAATCCTAGCAGAATTCGACCATAAAATCGCCCCAGCAAATAAGCTCTCGGGAACTCTCGCCGCGGCGCGCCTAAATGTCTCGCCACGACGAAGATGCTTTCTGACAGTCAACTTGCGATGTCTGTATCTTTTTCTTCAGGAAGAATTTGGCTACGAGTTGTATCCCTTTGAATTATATTTCCATGGCCACCGAGATTAGGTAAATCGGACTTCATATCAGAGAGTTATGTCCAAAATGGCTAGACTGCTCCGTAAATCATCACTTTTGCAAGTCACGCTAAAACGCCTCTCAATTCTTCGTCCGAACTCCGAATCCACTTCCGTCTTCGCCCAATTACTCTTCATTCAGACATCTATAACCAATGTCTTCACTCCGATTTTCACTTTCGGGACCAAATAACACAAAAAATCCTACAAAACACAAACAAAGTACCAAAGCATAAAAACGTACAAAAACACTATAAAACTAAGGTCAAAGACTAACAAAAGACCGCTAAAAAGGATCAAATGAGACGTTAGAATATTGTCTCATCAAAATCCCCAAACCGAACATTTGCTCGTCCTCGAGCAAACACGCAACCTAAACAAACTAGATTCAAGACACAAAATAAAAACAAACCAAAGAGTCGAACTCCAAGCGACCGAATCTACCATTGAAAACAATAAATTCACAAGATGCAAAAGTTTTGTAATCAACTAACCTTGGTAGAATAGTGCAAATAAAATCAAACAAGAATGTTTCTCAAGTAAATAACACTTATGTCTACCTCACTGATCCCTCACAAATGAATCCTATGCAACTAACTCTCACACTCCTGGAAGTGTCCAGTATGGGTAAACACTCAAGAATATAAAGAGAAAGGAAGGTGAGTTTCGTCACAAAAAATGCCTCAAATACCTTATGCATTGTACTCAATCAGTTAAGTCAGAAGGGACTTTTTTCACAGCTCTATAAACAAATAGCAAAGGACATGTAAGGGCAACGATTCTCTCTCTATTTTTCTCTTTTTTCACTTCTTTTTCTCATACTTCTTTTTTGCAGTCTTATAATTGACCCATATGCTTATTTTTTTGGACTCTCAATTTTTTTGGTAGTGTCTGTTGTACCGAAAGTCCGCACTTTTGTGCGTGCTGGTTTGGTATACATGCCATCAACCCTCATGGACATATGGCTTTTTAGGACCACGCCGGTGTATGGGTAGTATCTGAAACGTGCCCAACACGACTAACGGTGACATAAATGCCATAGATACACTCTGAGACTTATTTCAATTTTTTTTTGAGAGAGAACAAAGCCACAAAAAAGTCAAACAAATACAGCACACATTAACTTCTTCCCCAAACCTGTTCTTTGAACAGTTTAGTACAAGCAAATAAGAATGAAAATCATGTTGTTCGTCATACTTAACTTACACAAAGTACACATGAGAATGATGAGGCGCAAACAAGGGAGTTTGCACTTCCCGAGGTAAATCACACAGGTGTCGGTACAATATTTTTTCATCGGCTAGGCTTCTCACAGCTTTTTGGACCAAGGAGCTACACAAACTTATTATTTACAAGAGAAACATACTTATAAGATTTTAAATCTACTAAACTACTTCCAGTTAAATATCATACAAAACATAAGCAGCAAGCAAATTTATCATCTACAATAGACGTTCGACTTGGAAGAACAACTCAGACTCACGAAAGACTCTAGAAACAGAAGTAAAATAGTAGGAAACAATGTACTAGACAACATAAGCTCACGATACAGTCGACAACATGACAACATCCCCAAACCAACACAATTGCTAGTCCCTAGCAATGAATAGTGTAAGAGAAAACGACTGTATAGAATGACTAACCATAGTGATGTCTCCGAAGGTGGAATAAAGTTGATCTAGTAGCGCCTCCACCGAAGCGTTGCTCCCAGAAATCCTGCTGTGCCTTCCTTAGTGTGGCCTGCTGCTCCAAGCACTCAATCTCACGCTGCTCTGTAGCATCTACTCTCCTGTCTCGCTCCTCTTGCTGCTGGTACCTGTATTCTGCTAGACATGTTGCCTGCAAAAATGGTGTAAGAGATAGTAATATGGGAGACGAGTAAGATTACTACTTCCCCAAATAAAAACAAGATCATCAGTCAGAAGCAGGGGAATACAGAAATATCCCCAAACCAATTCAATACTCCATATCAAAACTCGATTCAATGCAGCTAAGATCACAATCATAAGAAAGGTCATAAGCAATGCAAAATAGGTACAATGTGGCATAATTTTGAGTGGGGTGCAATTGAACAATCAAACAAGTGAATCCAAAAGCAAGAAGCAATCAAACATATAATATCATGCAATCAACCCACAAGAGTAAATAATTAGGAACTAACGACGATCAACCAAGTAAATCAAGTAAAACTCAGAATTAATGGAAGAAAGAAGTTTTCAAGCCAAAGTACCTTTAAATCGCAAAAGAGTGGTGTAAGAAACTTGAAATTGGGGAAATAATCAAAAGGATGAGAAGAAGAAAAGAGCAGGTTTATTTTTTCTTTTCTTTTCTTTTTTTAACTCTCGCCGCGGCAAAGAGAAGGCTCGCCGCGACGAGTTTTCTTTATCGCAGATATTTATATATAGTCGCAGGTTCTCGCCGCGGTGAAGAATAAATCTCGCCGCGGCGGAAACTTACGAGACAAACACTGGAAAAAAAAATAGACTCTCGCCGCGGCGAAGCAAAAGGCTCACCGCGGTGAAAATTTACGAATGCACGAATAGGATAAGGGAGGCCACCTCGCCGCGGCAAGCAAGATGCTTCGCCGCGGCGAGAGTAAATTTTTCGCAAAAAATTCACTTGCACTAGTTCAACCTCGCGTCGCAAGATCGAAACTCCAAACCTCAGCTAGGGTTTACGAGTTTCCTCGTATGAGTGCAAAGGTCCCACCTTCCAGAGACACAACTAAACTAAAAACAAGCAAACTACATAAACAAATAGTCTAACAATACGAAATAACAAGCAAGTGTACGGAATGAAAATTATTCTAAATGAATGAAAAACAAAAAGGGGCATTTGTTTAGAGTCGTTAGCTCGACTGCTTCCACTCTAGGGTCAATGGAGCTTGATTCTTCCGGTTGGAGCAGCTCTTTTTTTTCCCTGTTGATAAGTATGAGTGTAGAGTGGCCCGGTGTGTGCACCTATGTATGTCTTCGTATGAACCTGGGCAACAGTATATGGTATATTAGCGGCTTGCAACTCACGTTGCATGCCATGTACCTCAAAGGTGCATGTGCGATCATGAAGATTAACAATCATGCGCGTGGATTTGATGAAGGGGCGCCCCAAAAGCAGTATATCCTTCTCCATGTCTTTCCCCTTCGCCCTGGATGAGTCCACAATCACGAAATCTGTCATAACCACAACACCGTCTAGTGTAAGCGGAACATCTTCAACTATACCCATACACCTGCTCCTCGTTCCATTAGCTAGCAAAACGAAGCATCTACAAGGCTCTAGTCCTTTTAAGTTAAGCTCCTCGTAAGTAGCAAAAGTCATCAGATTACACAAAGCCCCTGTGTCAACAATACCAGTCACCTCTGACGAGTTACCAATACCGACAACCAAGTCAAAACTCTCCGAATCACTGACACTCTTTTCTAGCTTTTGAATTACAGGAGTAGTGGGATCCACAGTAAAGTGATTCGGTTCCACATTCACCTTCTCTACTGGAATTGCAGAACCATGTGTGACCACATTCATCTCCTTTTTGTCAACTCTCACTTCTACTGGCTCCTCAAGCTGATCAGTGCAAGTAGCAAGAACAGATTTCACTTTTCCTGGCTCATCAAAAGTGACTTTGACAGCTAGAACTCTATGGGTTTCTGCGGTCACTGGAGACTTACCCTTTTGTCTTTGCTCCATGTGACTCAATAGATCCCCCATGGTCCTCTCTAACCGCTTTTGTGCCTTCTCAATGTTGTCGAACCGCTGATCATTCCTGCTCTGAATTTCCTTTACCTTATTCCAGAACCTCTCGGATCGCTCTATGTAGTTCCTGATTTCCTGATCATAGCTTCCTTGCCAGCTTCCACTCTGTATTGTTCGTACCCAGTTGACTATCTCGGGAGTCGATTTCGCATTAATAATCTCTGGAAGCTTACATATGTTAGCTCTATGCCCAAGGTTACCGCAGAGACTACATTGCTCATCCATCTGTGTGCCTGAAGTAGAGATAGTGCCAAGCATCCTCATCTCTCCGATTTGATCCATAAAATCGCAATCACTAGCCCCTGAGAGTTCTTCCACGCCTAACCATACCCTTCGAGACCGACTCACGCCTCGAAATGGGAAACAGCAGCAAGCTTATCAAATGCTTCGTTCAAGGCAGCAGGAGGTGCCATAAGGATGGTCCCATCAACAGTCATGTCAACCATATTCTGAGCTTCCCAATCTAAGCCCTCATAAAACCTGATACAAAGATCCATCTCGGACATCCTGTGGTGGGGGCACTGAGAAAGAAGATTCAAAACCGTTCCCTTGCCTCATAGAAACTCTCCTCACTCACCTGCATAAACTTCAAAATCTGGAGACGGAGTCGCCTCGTCTTCTCAACAGGATAAAACTTGTTCATGAAAGCTGTATACAGAGCATCCCAAGTAAGAAAAGATCCCTCAGACTGGTTCAGAAGCCAGTTCTTAGCCTTATCCTGCATGCAAATGGGGAAGACCTTCTTCCCGATCTCATCATCGGTAACTGTAATTCCACCTCAGTTAGCGGAATTCTAGATATCAACCCCTCAAACACCTTCAGAAACCGAATGACATCCTCATTATCCTTTCCGTAGTATTTAGGCAGGACATGAAAGTGATGAGGTTTAATTTCCATGTTCCTGGCATCATTAGACAGAACAATTGCTAACTTTCCAGCTTTTGTCTCGCCAGGCTGCATGTAAGCCCCATATGTCAGCTGAGCCATCGGAATCTTCTTCTGATAACCTGTTGTTAAAGCTACACAACTAGAAAGCCTTGAAAGATTCTTAGTTTCTATTAGTGCGCTAAAACTTCAGGTTAAAAAAAAAAAAAAATCACACTCAAACGCAGCAGTAGAAATTAATTCCCCGGCAACGGCGCCAAATTTGATGAGCTCAAATTATACTCTAAAATAACTTAAGATAATAAGTTGTAGTTGTAGATTAAGGCCCTGTTTAGCAAAACTAGCTGAAAAGCTAGCTGGTAGCTGGAAAGCTAGTTGGTAGCTGATTAATTAGCTTGTAGCTGAATAGGTAGCTGATTAACTAGCTGAAAAGCTAGCTGATTTTAATGTAGGTGTTTAGCAAATTAGCAGATAAGCTAGCTGGTATTTTATAAAATGACATAAAAGGGCATTACTCTTATTTTTCTAAATAATAGTACATCACATTTTTGTCTAATTATTTTAATATATATTCAATGTACTTTTCACCGCCACTTTAATAACATCCTTGAAAATTATCAGAAGTTGAAAATAAATATTCGTTGAGCATTCTAACCTAATACGGAAAAAAAATTAGTAACTTATGCAAGTTGCAAACAAGTACACAAAATGTATAACAAAGGTTTCAACAAATATAAAATATAAGTCGTCTATTGAGAAAAGTAACTAAGCTAGATCATCACTTTCCCATATCAAATCTGCAATGTTGTCACGGATTACATTCACAACGGAACACAGAACGCTGGTAACGAGAATTCACAACTCGAGAAATTCATATTATGTAATTAAATAAGAGCAGGAGCGATGTGACACCGAGCTACCGGCAAGGAGAGGCGATGGAACACGAGCGGCAATCAAAGAAAAGATAGAACACGAGAATAATACTAACGATTGATTTTACTTTATTTAATTTAGGTTAGGGATATTTTCGGAATAAAAAGATAACAAGTAGTTTTTTTTTTAAAAAAAGCTAACCTGGGTAGCTTCTTCAACCAGCTAGCTGATCAGCTAGCTGATTTAAAAAGCTGCGTGTTCACGTAACAAGCTTTTTACTAGTCAATGGTCAAAAAAAGTTAATGGAGCTGAAAAGCTAGTGGTAAACAGGGCCTAAGCCTAACTCGGTATCGTTCTCTAGGGAATTAATCAAGCTATGCAACGATTGAGAATGAACAATTGTTCGTGAGAAACAAATTGGTTTGAATGTTGTTATACTCCTTAAACTAGATTAACGTAAGATAAATAGATAGATTTAAACAAAGAGAGAAAGCGAACACGGTAGTGATGATCCAGTTATGCTAATTCGATCTAGAGTACTCATTCATACTTGTCACACGGTTGGTGTACAGAAATCAATCAATCCAATTTAACCAAGTTGTTCTTTGAAGAAATCGAATAAGAGAAATCGTCAAGTTTGTCAGACCGACGATTCTTAACCAAAACAAATTAGAATATTTCAATTCAGCTTATTGGATTGAAGGTTTTACGAATATATCAAACTAAGACAAACCTATATGAATGATTGAAGAACCCCTAGAACGAATATGCATAATCTTCACATACTACCGTATTCAAAGGTGTTCAGCTACTCATACTTGAGAATTGCATGCAAAGATTCATGGTAATGATCATATAAAACATAGATGAGAAACTCACATGCAATAACATACAATTCAATCAATAGAGATAAAGAACGAATTGTAATCCAATGTATAGAATCAATGAATAACCAAGCTCCAAAGATGTCTCAATGTCAATGTCTGAATCTAGGAGCTTTTCCTATGCATATCTAGGGTAAAAGGAGTTATGTCTGAAGTTATGGTGAAATAAATCTATTTAAAGGAGAAAAAAACTAGTAGAATCCTAGCAGAATTCGACCATAAAATCGCCCAGCAAATAAGCTCTCGGGAACTCTACATGGTAGCGCCTAAATGTCTTGCCGGCGAAGATGCTTCGATACCAATTTCGATGTCCAGATCTTTTTCTTCAGGAAGAATTTGGCTACTATTTTGGCACGAAAGTTGTAGACCTTTTCATTATCTTTCCATGGACATCAAGTTTTACTACAATTACTTGAAATGCGTTTGGATAACATCCTTTTTCGATTGGGTAAGATCAGGTAAATCGGACTTCATATGAGATAGTTATGTCCAAAATGGCTAGACTGCTCCGTAAATCATCACTTTTGCAAGTCACGCTAAAACGCCTCTCAATTCTTCGTCCGAACTCCGAATCCACTTCCGTCTTCGCCCAATTACTCTTCATTAAGAGATCTATAACCAGTGTCTTCACTCCGATTTTTACTTTCGGGACCAAATAACACAAAAAATCCTACAAAACACAAACAAAGTACCAAAGGTCAAAGACTAACAAAAACATAAATATGTAAAAACAAAGCATAAAAACATACAAAAACACTATAAAACTAAGTGTTGGTCCAGATAACGGCAAAATAAAAGATTAGAGGGGGGGGGAGGTGAATAGTCTTTTAAAACTTTTGTCGATAAAAACTATTTCTCAGATATCTGTGTAGATATCTGATACTTAGATTCAGAGCGCGGAAGACTTAAGATAGATAAGTGCAGAAACAGTTAAAGTGTGTGTGTGTTGCTGAAATGTAAGTACAGAAAAGTAAATAACACAGCAAGTATAGTGGTATCTGGAGGTGGCGTAATCCTCCAACTAATCCACTTCGGTCTTCCAAAGACCTAGAATTCACTAGAATAGATAATTGAGGTCACCTTACAAAAATCCTATTCTAAGATTCCTTAAACAAATGGTTCCCAACCAAATGTTCCCCCTGAGTTGTTCCCTGGCTTTCACCAAGTACTTCAGACTTTCGAAACCTTTTTGAGCTATTCCTTAGCTTCCCAAGCTAAGTACTTCCTATGCTCAATAACCTTGGAGTTATTCCTTAGTTTCTCAAACTAAGTACTTCATGTACTCCACGCCAGTGATAGTGTTGGTTTTGGTTTGAGTTGTCAGATGAGCTTCTTTAATAACTTTTCAGTTAATCAGATAGCTCTGTGAATCAAGTATACTTCATACACTTTTCAATGCATGGTATCTTGTTCTTTTTACTGACCTAAGTCTTAGATAAATGTTCTAGAGAATGAATCTCAGATACTTGATCTTTCAATTCAACTCTTTCACAGATAGTTGTGCTTGTTTAGGATCAGGACACTTAGAACTTTAGTGCTACTTAAGATCAAGAGCTTTGGTCGCAACAGAAAGCTTGAGGATAAGTAGTTTGCTTTGAGAGAGTAAGACGTTTAGCGTGTTTATGGAGTTCAAGGTGTTCAGTGTGTCTTCTCAAGCAGTCTAAGTGTTGATATTTATAGATGAATTTGAGTGCCATTTGAATAGTATCCGTTAGGCTTAAATCAAATTCAAACTATTGATATCTGTGTATAGTCAGAAAGTGAGTTTGTCTTCTTCTTCGGCTACCGTTGCTTTTGTTCGTACATCTCCATGCGTGCATTTAATGCATTGTACTATACTTTTGTCCTGTAGTGCCAACGGAACTATGCTTTTTATCAGAGACAACCTTGATCAGATTTCTCTGATTCTTTGCACGTTCTTATCTTTATCTTCATATACCACTTTTATTGAAACAACTTTGTGTTGATACGGAAATGTGTCCAATCCGTTAAGGGCGCCATAGAGCGTGTCCTAGAGCGCATCAAGGCTAAGATAGCCATTCAAAGCTAGTCCGACCTTCGAGTGGTCCGTCCTAAAGGAAACCATCTCAGGTCAACTAGTACTCACAAGTCAGCACGCCATTTCAGCTAGGTCCGACCAAGCTAGATGGATGACTTCCGAGCCTGACAAAAGGTTACCTGGTCCTCCCAAGTACCGCAAACTGTCAGTCCTAAGATGCTAAACGGACCGGACGAGAGAATCTCGGACGCCACCAGTACAGTAAGACCAAACGTATTTGACAGAACCACTGAGATGCTTCCGTGGAACTCTAAGGTCCGGACACCTTGAGTTACCCAAGGCAGAGTCATCCAATCATGCGGATCTGTCCGAGGGACTTACACGGACCCAACGTGCGGAACAGTACTCTCAGAGGGAAAGGACCAAACTACCCTCCCAGCCCATTAATTAGTATTGGATTACTATTCACTAATGTGCCATGGGCCAAATGTAGCATTGGTGTCCAAATCTGAGGCATACACTTGGCATCATCTTTTGAGCTACTTCATAAGTATATGATAACTATAAATATAACACAAGGTCCAATACCTTGAGGTAAGTGAAATCCCCTAGGAAATTGTGTGGTCTCCTAAGTCCTAAACATCCTTGATTTCATTACCTTTCCCATTACTATTGCATTGAGAGCTTTCATCTCTCCTTTGAGTAAAGCCTCCTTCCGGATTGACTTAGGCAATCCGGGTAACCCATTCTAACCCCCCACTTAGTCCTTTCAGGTACTCTTGCTCGGACAAGCCTTCTCTCGGACTTCAAGTTGGAGGTGGATCTTAGATTAGGTTACTTGTAGTAGTAATGTTGGTGTTTGAGGTTTTATCCCTCAACATTTTGGCGCCGTCTGTGGGAAACTTTACAAAAAGATCTGTGGTTGTGTTGTGCTGATGGCTAGAACGAGACGAACAGCTCAGACTAGTGCTGCAGGCGTGGGAACACCACCACCACGCCCACGAGGACGTCCGCCCACTCGGGGACGAAGGGCCGCTGTGGATGGAAGGAACGCTGGGAGGAGATATCCGAGCGACGGGCGGACCGCCAGCCCATCCTCGGATGAGGGAAGAGACACCCCGCTTAGAGGAGGCCAAAGCGTCCCTGTGAATATCGTGCCTACGGAACATGGAGAAGGGGTAGCACGAGCTTCTCCGGCAGAAGCTCAAGGCCCTACCACAGGTCAACAGTTTACAATGCCCGATGGTCGCGTTGTCCGCACAAGCGACCTCGGACTAAGTGAAACTCAGTTTGATAGGTTGCTCACGATTATCCAAGGATGCCTAGGGTCTAACAATGCCCACCCTCAGCAAGCCACTCCGCCAGTGGTTACTCCGGTTCAAGCGGAGCCCGCCTTGTCAAGAAACAGACAGCGTCCGATCCAACAGAGGTTGGGAGATCCGCTGCCCCATGAGGATTTGCGAAACCTTCTAGATCGACGGGCCTCTGCTTCGCAAGTTCGGGGTGAGGGAAGCCCGAATGGGAGGAGAGTACCAAGAAGGAGGTAACAGCATCCAGAGGTCGCGACAAGCCCCATGAGGGATGAGATCATGTAGCAGAGACCATTCCAGTTGTCCGGCTAGACGAACTCCCCGCGGATGTCGCAGTCCATCCACGGACAGGAGAGGTCATGACAGCGGACGAAATCTACGCCCAACAAAAAGCTTTAGAAACCCAAATTCTGAACCTCGGACGCCTGGTAAAAGTCCACGAGCAGATCACTACAAGTGCACCAAACCCTCTGTGCGATGATATCATGAGGGAAAAGGAAAGAAATAGAAACTCGGACCAAGTGATTCCGAACTTGGAATACTACTACGGGGATACTTGTCCCGTAGGTCACCTGACAAGGTACAACAGCAAGATGGATTCCAAGGGGCTAAGTGACAATACTAAAGCCCTTACGTTCTCATCCACCCTCTTCGGCACGGCTATGGATTGGTACACCGCTTTGCCAAACAAGTCAATAAGGTCGTATGCAGATCTATCTTCTAAGTTCTTAGCACGGTTCGGAAAATCAAAAAGAAGAAAACGTACTGTAGAGCACCTGGCCGAAGTCATCCAAAGGGAACAGGAAGATCTTCGAACTTTCCTAGATCGCTTCAATACGGAAGTACTCCGAGTTGAGCCCCATAGTATTAAAGAACGAATTACATCACATGCGCTAATACTTACGACTCATGGAGGAAGCTCTCTAGTCAGGAAGTGAGGAGCGAAAAGCACTTGGATGACATCTGTGAGGAGGTGATGTACGGAGAAGAATACCGAAGGAACGTACCAGTCCGAGCAGGATCGAAGAAGGGAAAGGAACCGCAAAGACAAGAGCAACGCCAGGGGAAGTTTGACCCGAAGAAAGATCACAGAGACAAGGGCATTTACAGGGAGAGGAGTCCGCCCAGTAGATTCGCGGACTACACACGCCTCAATAAGCCGAGAGACATCTTGGCCACTATTGTTGAGAAAAAGTTGGACATCCAATGGCCAAAGCCATCCCATAATCGGAGAAACAGAAATGCGAAGGGATACTGCAAATTTCACAAGAGCAGAGGTCATGAGGCCCGGATCGTATCCGATTAAAAGCAGTCGAACACCTGGTGAGAGAAGGCAAGTTGAAGGAGCACATATATGTGGACGAGCCCTCCAGGCACGATAGAACGGAGCGGAGGAGGGAGGATAACGCTGCAGACCCACCACCTCGCCCACTATCTGTGCCACCTCCGCCAGTAGGCTATCCGCCACGCATGGAAGTACATCCGTACAGATACGGCGATGAGACAGAAATGGAGAACCCTCCGTACAGCGGAGTGATCAACACTATCGCAGGCGGACCCTCTGGAGGTGATAGCAGGAATGTAAGAGAGCGGACCGCCCAAAACCTTCGGAACAATGATAGGGCGTACGGTGCCCCCGCGATTCGAGGAACAAATGCAATATCTTTCGACGATAGTGAAATCCCCCCTCCTACGGCAGGAGGCGAGGAGATTGACAACCCGGACGTTCCTCTTGTAGTTTCATTGACCATCGCGACTTATCGAGTGAACAAAATTCTGGTGGATACCGGGAGTTCTTCGAATATCATCTCGAAGAGGACACTAGATCAGATGGAGTTGGGAAGAATCCGCTACGACAGAGTTCACACCTGTATACTAGGGTTTGGAGGAGGAACTGTTCGACCACTAGGAAGTGTTATGTTACACGTTTCACTCGGAACCTTCCCGGCCAGGGTAACACAGTTGGTCCGATTTGTCGTGGTTGAGCGGACCTTCGACTATAACGCCATCTTTGGGCGCCCCGGACTCAATCAATTCCGGGCTATTTCATCCACCTTACACAACAGAATGAAATTTCCAACTCCCTTCGGAGTAGGAGAAGAGGTAGGAAACATCCGAGAAGCTTGGGAGTGTTACATTATGTCCACGAGAAGGGCATCTGCCCCCGTTTTGGCAGTCACGGTGACCTCCGATCCGAGAGTTGTTCTCCCGCCCAAACAGGAGAATCCACAGATAGGGGTAGGAAGCCAGAAGGAGAAGTTCCCTAGAACTGCACGGATCGAGCCTCACGAAACTCTCAAGGAAATCGAGATTGTTGTTGGAAGCCCGGATAAGAAGACTAGAATCGGAATAGAGATGAGCGCAGAAGTGGAGATGAAACTTATTGCTTGTCTCCGAGACAACAGGGATGTATTTTCTTGGAGTACTGATGATTTGAAGGGAATAGATCCGAGAATCACTGTTCACCGTCTGAACATGGATTCCTCAATCAAATATATCCGACAGAAGAGGAAAGACTTTGGCCCAGTCAAGGACGCAATCATATCTACGGAAGTTGACCGGCTCTTGAAAGCCGGGCACATTGAATAAGTTAGATACTCGGACTGGGTCTGTAATGTGGTACTCGTCGAGAAGGCCCCAGGAAAGTGGAGGATGTGCAATGACTTCACAAGGCTCAACAAGTTTTGTCCGAAGGATCCTTATCCCCTACCTCGCATAGACCAGTTGGTAGATTCTACTGCGGTATGTGCGCTCCTAAGCTTCATGGACGCATATCAGGGCTTCTATCAAATCTGGATGGCCAAGGATGACATCAAGAAAACAGCCTTCTTCGCGGCAGGAGGAGTATACTGTTTCAAGGTGATGCCATTCGGGTTGAAAAATGCGGGAGCTACATACCAGCGGTTGGTGAATAAAATGTTCAAGGAGGAGTTGGGCAAGACTATGGAAGTCTACATAGATGATATGCTTGTTAAAAGTAAGACTGGAGAAGAGCATATTGAGCATCTCAACAATTGCTTTTCCATTCTGCGGAAGTATGGAATGAAGTTGAACCCTGAAAAGTGTACGTTCAGGGTGAAAGGAGGAAAGTTTCTGGGATACATGGTCACAGAAAGAGGGATAAGTGCGAACCCTGAGAAGATCAAGGCAATCCTAAATTTTCCCCATCCGAAGAACCTCAACGAGGTACAACAGCTTATTGGGCGTCTAATGTCCTTAAGTCGTTTCATTTCTCGATCTGCAGAAAAGAACCTTCCGTTCTTCAAAATCCTTCGGAAGGGAGATAGCTTTGAGTGGACATGGAATGTTACGAGGCTTTGAAAATTTGAAAAAGTACCTCCATTCCCCTCCGCTGCTCTCCAAACCCGTGGAAGGAGAACCACTCTACCTCTACCTAGCAATCACGGAAGAGGCAATGAGTTCCGTACTAGTGCGGATTCAAGCTAATGATCATTTGCCAATCTACTATCTTAGTAAAGCCCTTGCCGGGGCGGAGACATGATATGTGAAGATTGAGAAATTTGTGTATGCTCTGGTTTACACCGCCCGACGGTTGAAACCATATTTTAAGTCTCACAAAATAGTGGTACTAACTGCGGAACCTTTGAAACAGGTCCTAGGAAAGCCCGACCAATCAGGACGACTCTCTAAGTGGGCGATCGAGCTAAGCGAATACGACATTTGCTACCAGGCTCCGTCAGCCAAAAAGGCTCAAGTCCTCGCCGACTTCTTAGCGGATTATCTAGAGAAGGATTCAGAGAAAGTCCCTGACAAGCAGGTGCTCGAGTGCTTAATCACCAAGCATATTGTCCGAAAGCCAGTTCCGCCAAAGTTCAACCCAGAAAACCTCGAGGAAGCCCAGTTTATCAATCGTCCCTTTCCTTTGTCAAATGGGGAAACTCGGGTCAACCAAATGTTTCTACTTGGTGACGTTCCCAGAAACTCCAGTGCTGACAACATCAGAACGGAAATCACGGAAGGGGATGAACCAAGAGCGGAACCTCAGCAGCTCGCAGGAGATCTTCAAACCCAAAAACATCCTTCCGATATCTGGACATTGGAAGTGGATGGTTCTTCCACTGGAAGAGTGGGAGGAATTGGAATCTACCTTAAGAGCCCGGATGGCGCGGAACTCGACTATGCGATTTCCTTGGAGTTCAAAGTTACCAATAATGAAATTTGAGTATGAGGCACTTTTAGTGGGGCTGCGTCTAGCCAAGTCACTCCAAGCCCGGAAGGTCAAAGCTTACACGGACTCACAGCTCGTCGAGGCCCAATTTTCAGGAACTTTTGCCACAAAAGGTCCTTCGATGATCAAGTATCTTGAGCTACTCAAGAATGAGGCCAGCCACTTCGAGGAATTCACCTTGGAAAAGTTTGATAGAGCTTGGAACGAAAGAGCTGATGCCTTGGCAAAATACGCATCTGCTACAGCGGCTCTAGACACAAGGAGAGTAATCCTACTCACCATTACTGAGTCATCCGTCATGAGTCCCAGTTCGGCGGTCATGATACTTGACACAGGAAGAAACTTGATGACTGACATTTTTAACTATCTCAAGGAAGGATCTTTGCCAGTCGATCCGAAAGAATCAAGGAGTGCAATGCCGAGCAAATAGATACTTTATAATGGGTGACGATTTGTACAAGAGATCTTTTTCCGGGACTCACCTGAGATGTTTGAACCCACAAGAAGCACAAACCGTGCTGGAAGAGATACACAACGGAAGCTGTGGAAGTCATTCCGGGGGGAGGACTCTCGCCCAGAAAATCATACGACAAGGCTACTATTGGCCTACCATCGATAAAGATTCTGCCGACCACGCCCGGAGATGTCATGATTGCCAATATTACGCAAACATCCCACATCGTCCGACGAACCCTATGATTCCGTCAATCATAGCGTGTCCGTTCGATCAATGGGGTATCGATATTGTCGGACCATTTCCGAGGGGTACCCAACAGAAAAAATTTCTCATTGTGGCGGTGGAATATTTTACCATAGCGACTATCACGGAAAGTCGAGTGCGGACCTTCATTTGGAAGAACATCATTTGCCGCTTCGGCCTACCAAGAGTTCTAGTCTCGGATAACGGCGCTCAGTTCTCAGGCAGTAGGCTCAAGGAATGATTTGCCTCATTCAAAATCGAACAACGTTTCACATTCGTCGGATACCCATAAGCCAATGGTCAGGCTGAATCCACAAACAAGACAATAGTCAAAATCCTGGAGAAGCGTTTGAGAACTTCCCGAGAAAGCTGGGCAGACGACCTGGAAGGCGTGCTATGGGCTCATCGCACCACTGCACGGACTGCGGCCAAAGAAACTCCATTCTCCTTGGTATATGGTTCGGAGGCAGTCATACCGTCTGAGATTGCCGTTGAGACTTTGAGGATCCAAGAGTTCGAAGGCAATGCAAACCGAGAAGCTCGGATATCCGACCTAGACATGCTCGAACAGAAAAGGTCTGAGGCACTGGCGAATATCCATAGGTATCAAGCAACTGCTGCCTGAACCTACAACAGGAATATTTGAGCGGCTAACTTGCAAATCGGAGACCTGGTGCTTCGACGAGCCGACATTTTGAACAATATTGGAAAACTCAAGCCCAAGTGGGAAGGACCCTACAAGATTATCGGTGCAAGAGTGAAAGGCAGTTATGAATTAGAAGATGAGAACGGACATCCCCTCAAGCGTCCGTGGAATGCTAGGAACCTTCAGAAGTTCTATGCATAGAGATAACTGTGCGGATCTCCTTCAGATCTATTGGTCATCTCAGTTTCAACAATTTATTACACGGAACTCCACCAGATTACATTTTCGATCCTTTTGTCATTGGCCTTAGAGCCCGCAAGTTGTAATTGAATTTCCGGCAAATCAATACAACCTCTATCTTTCGATTTGTGATTTTTTCGATCCGTGCATATGTGATTTAACGTTCGTTTAATGACAAGGAAAGCAAGCGATTTCATTCATACAAAGACGAATTATATATAATCTTGTCTGTACAATTTACAATCTCGGATCGATATCCGGACTTACGGACACAATATGAAAAAGCTTCTTCCATGTCGAGCGGCGAGTCTGGTTTCCGCGGAGGCCAGGAACTCGATCTACCTACACACAGGAAAATGGTTAAACGTGGTGGAATCCCTCATGATACCACCAAAACGTGGCATTGCAAATCCTGTGCCCGGGGAAAACAAAGTACGGACAGGAAGGGATTTCCGCCTCACCGGCTTTAGAGACTCAAACTCTCTTGAAATTCGAAAACCATTTCCAATATAAGAGAGATTTGAACCACAAAAGTGGGGTTGGAAGAAAGCAGAGGAGACGGACGGATATACATTCAAACCGAGATCTATGCTTTTCTATGACTGATCTTCAACAATTTTCCCCTCTAGACCCACTCCACTCTCAAGCTCAGGATGAACGCCGACTTGAGAGTGGATGGGAGTCAAGAGGGGGGAACTATTCAAGAAATCATCTTCTTGCTAATTGAATAGATATGGAAATTGGAAGTTGGACTTGCACGACCAAGGCCAAGAGGGATCCGGAGTATTTATAGAAGTAACGAACCAATAGGCGTCCGACACGTCAGAACTTCGACGTTGACAATGGGCTTAAACTATTCATTTGGGTTGAACAGTGTTGGGCCAGACGGGTTTATCCAATCAAGCCTAAACAAGCCCATCAACCACGTCCGAGTTTCTTGGTCATTTTACAAAGATATGTGCGTCAATATAATCCGACGAAGCTTGCACAAGAAAAAGATGGCGATCTCATCCGAGGAAAAATAGTTCGAATTTTATAGACAAAATTATCCGAACATTTACATAACTGAAGTACAATCTGGAAAGATCCAAGGATCAGTACATGCTTCCACGGGGCATACCCCGCCTTGTTCCTTTACCAGATCCCAGAAGTGGAGCCCTGAGATTCCGAGCCACCACGCGAGCTTCTTGAGCTTGCTGCTGCATTCGGATCCTCCTGCGGATCATCCTCACAATCCGCTCCCTTTCTGCGGCTAGCCCACTAACTATCCCCGGACACGGAGGAGGGTCCCCTTCGAAGTCGAGGATGATTGGGTCATCTGCGGTCCCCTCTCCGGAATAATATGGGGGATGCTTGACCCTGCAGGCACAGTCCACCCAGTGACGGAAGCGATCAAACCTGGGATGGTTTAGTTCTCTGGCTGCAGCGGACATTCGGACTGACTTTCTGGAAGGATAGGGAAATCTGATCAGGAGAAAGGGTTAAAAAGTACAACAGTAAGAAAAGGGCACTTACCCCTTTCTTATTTATAGTAGTGACAAACCCGTACGATCTCAACACATGTCACTCATCCGACGGTTCGGAAGTTGATGGGACGCAGTAATAATGACAAGTTCACTGCTTCACCTTCCTTCCTTCTAGAAGAATCACGCATCCCAAAGGTCGATTGGATTTAGCAATCACGGACGGTACAAAATTCGTGAAACGATGGTTTTGACTTCTACGTCGGACACCATCTACTGCGATCTGTGTTCTTTAAAGATGTGTTTTATGATAGTAAAACATACGAACGATGGACTGAAGCAAATAAAGCAGAAAGCAGGCAATAACTAGAAATTACAGGAAATATTGTTTTACAGACAATTAGTACGGATAAAAAAATAATAAAGCAGCATTGTTCAAGGCAACGTTCCGTGCCACAAAGAGATGCAGATCCAAGACATTACATAAGTTTCACGGGGCATACCCTAGATTCTTCACTGAGGATTGGGTTGGCTCGGACCCAATTCTCCACTGCGAGGCGGATCAGCTTCAGACGTTGGCGGCAAAAGCGTAAGGGCTTCCGCGAGCTCGAACAGGTTGAAATCCTCAGCAAGACCAACTACCCGGGAAGGCATATAATACCAGTCCTTGAGGAAGGCCCGGTAATTCTCGAACGGGGCGAAGCACACCTTTTGTAAGGCATCCGGGACACACTTCGGAAGGAAGGGTCCACCGTTCTTGATCTCCAGTTCACCTTCCTCAGTGACAAGATCCGCAAACTCACAAGCGGCCAATCGATCGTCCGAGACAACATCCACGGGAACTTCCACGCCGTTAGCATCCGCAGGCGGTTTAACCTTCCGCCTCCAATTGAAATCTTGAGGAAGTAACCCCTTGATCAGAATGATCGATGGCGGAGAACCCATTCAGTCGAGATTCGTCGGACTTGTCCGCTATGAAGAACTTGAAAGAATCTGACTTCATGAAATCTCGGCCCGCCTCAAGACAAAGAGTATTGGAGGTCTTCCAGCAGGTAATCCTTCATTTCTCGGAAGGCTCTCATTGATTTCTGAGTGAAACCCTCCTGCCAATCCAAGTCCGCCTTGATTGCCTCCCAGCTGGTCTTCAGCTTATGGAACTTCACCTCGTGCTCCTTCAGCTGCATCTCCAACTGCTTCACTTTTTCGGCCTCATCCGCGGAACTGGCCATGGCCTTGAACAACTCGTGCTCAATGGTAGCCCGCTCACTAGCTTTCCACTGCATGGCTCAGACGAAGCATCCAAGCTGCAAACAATCCATATAAACATAAGTTGTATGCTTGTCATAAGGACATAATGAAAAAAACCATTAGAAGATCACGAACCTGCTGATATAGTACATTGAGGCCACCGACCCGCTCAACCTCGGGAAGTCCGCAGGCACGCTCATACTCCTTGTCGAGAGCGGCCTGGTCAGTCGGTAAAACGGCGGCCAACTGCTGCCTCTTGTTTGCTTGGGAGGCCTCCGCGGGAGCTCTTCTCTTCTGCCCAGATGTTATGGCATCCCGCATGAAAACTTCTTGTTGAGGCCCGGATCCAGCAGCGGATGGTGGTCTGGAGGCAGTAACGCTCCGAGTAACAGGGGCTTTGCCCTTGTCAGGCACGCCGAGGGCTTGCGGATCTTCTCCCGCCTTGTTCCGCCTCTCCTCCTCTGCGGCGAACACTGCCGCATTCTTGGGATCTCCCATAGGAAGACCAGCGGACGTATTGATAATCTTGGTCCTCTAACCAGCGGCGACCTCCAGAGATTGTTGCTCTCTCTGCTGCCTCTTCTTTTCGGCGAGCGTCGACATGATATAGTCGAACCAGTGAGCTACATAGCAATGCAAACATTTCAGAACACGGACGAATAACAGAGAAACAACAGGAATATCGGAGATGAGAAAATTCATAACGAGACATTCAAAACACGGAGTCACACAAATCATAAGTTAGACTTCATCGAATCATCTTTCCTCCGACTTCCACGGCATCGGCCATCCGCATAGATATGGCGTGGTGACAAATTAGTCTGTGGAACGGGTAGGCGGATCATTCTTCTTGTGGATCTCCGCCACCTGTGAGCAACGTTCTTGAGCGACGCCAATCAGGGATACTCTCTCTAAGGAATTTTGTGGGCAGCCCCCATTGTTCCCTTTGTCTCTCGGACATCCCTGGCTTCAAAGCCATCCGTACAAAAATGTACCTATCCCACCATTTCGACCCCAACGACGAGATGGAGTCCGAGATGAAGTTATAGGGTTTCCTATTCATAAAAGTGTAAAAAAGGGGATTCCCCGGACTGAAAGAGACATGGAAAAGCTGCCTGAAGTTTTCAAAATTCACTGTTTGCCCCTTCTTCTTACAAAAGATTACAAAACAAATAAGGTTACCCAGGGACTTGGGGATAACCTGACTCGGACCTATGCCAATATGGTTGAGGATGTTCTTCAGTTCCGTGGCAATGGGGATCTTCCATCCGCAGGAGAAGGCAACCTCGTGCACGCACATATACCCAGCGGGCGGGTTATAGAATGCATGCCCGGGATCAGGGATCATTATTTCTACAGACTCAGGGATCTCCCATTTTCGCCTCATTTCCGGAATCTCCTCGGGCCGGACCCTCGATGGATAGGTAGGAAGAAGCCCGTCCGCATTTAGCTCTCCGAACTCGTCTGCTATCACTACTGCGGATGCGGGACGAGGAAATTTGATCCTTGCCGCCTTGGCACCACGGCCTTCAACCAACGGAAGGCTGGATTGAGCGGCAGCTACGGAGTGCAATACAACCCGACGACCAGCACCTCTCCGAGGACGGACATCGGGAGAACCTTCCTCTTCTTCCTCCCCGTCTTCACCTTCTTCCTCTCCGCCTTCTTCCTCCTGACCACCATCAGGTCTCCCAGATGTACCAGGGTTGGACGGACCTGTCTCTACCACAACACGGTCCTCCACTTCGGCCTGAACATCTCCACGTCATCAGCCTCATGCCCGCTGTCGCCTGCCCGTTCAAGTTGAAGCTCATTCGGATCTATAGGCTCTCCCACACCGCCTATAGTCCGAGATTGGACCAACGTTCTCGCCTCATTAACACCTTCTTCGACCACTGGCCCGTCCGTCGGAGGATTGACTGTTTCATGGGTTCCGCCTGGCGTGAATCTCTGGAAGATAAGACATCCACGAGATAGTCTTCTATGGACACGCTCACGTCCGCGGATTCACCGCCCGAATCTACTCCATCCTGGTAATCCCGCACCTCGTGAACGTTTTGACTATCGCTCCCGGACATCCTAGGGCAGAAGGAAACGGATCAGAAACGATGATTGTTATTGTCCGAGAGTTCATTTATATGTCTTATTAAGTCCAGAGGTCCGGGAAAAAGTTTAAACCCTAAGATTTTCTATACACAGAAGGACAGGGGCCCCAAGACCCTGGCACACGAAGCTGTGCCAGTGGCACCACGATCTGCCCCTTATGGCACGGCAATAAAAGAAACAATTTACAGGCGAACACCACAACCAATACCAATTTATCATCAAGTAAGCATGCATTTTCAAGACGGGTTGTGTCGGACGGGACGTACCAAATAAAAGTAGAAGGCATCAGTGAGGAAAATTGGCATATTATAAGCATGCAGCAGAAACACATCAACTAGCATCTCAACCAAAGGTATCGCAAGAGCCAATTACTAAAGACAAGCACAATTACGGAAGCAGCAAGGGAAGCTACACTAGACATGCAATGGGCGTATAGCGAATACAGGCAACTTTAACAAAGCCAAAAAATGAGGGGTACTTACTTGCTAATATTCAAACAGGAAAGTTCAACGGACGATCGAGTTTGGATAATGTTCCCAGGTTACAGATCTCAGCTGGATAGCCCAAAGTTTTACAAGCCCCAGTTGCTCGGATCGATCTTGCGTTGTTTGAATTGCTTAAAGATTGCTCAGAGTTTCAATTTAGCTAAAGTGTGAAAGTGACCGATCGCCTAACTATTTATAGGGGCAAAGTGGGAAGGCCAAGCGTCACATCACTTAGGTTTAAACCGCGGTCGTTGATCTGTTCAAATCCAACGGTCATGACGATTCACGAATAGATGGCTAACAAGACACGTTTAGTACCGATGAGGAGTCGCGTCACTTGATCTCAACCGTTGAGGCTTTCCAATCCAACGGTCGCATCGTTCCCCTCGGGATCTTACCCCATGGGCCGGACGAGCAACTCGTTGGACCCCGTTGGTTTACTGTTCGGAGGTCCATCAGGACCATCTCACAAATTTGGCCCAACAGATAACCTCCTACTTGATCTTCCTCGAAAGACTTCGTCAGATCCTAACCGTACTCGGACTCATATATCTCGGATACAAATACCTTTTTCATTTACAGTCCCAGTTATGTGATAACTCGGACTGTAGACAGAAAGGGGGGGGGGGGGAAGAGATATATTGAATCCCGACAAAAAGGATTTTTTTCCTTTTTCTTTTAACTAACGATTCGGACACGCTTCACAGACACGACTGATCCCTCATAGTTACCAACTATCTTCTACTAAGATATTTGGAAACTGGGGGGGACATATGTTGATACGAAAATGTGTCCAATCCATTAAGGGCGCCATAGAGCGTGTCCTAGAGCGCATCAAGGCTAAGATAGCCATTCAAAGCTAGTCCGACCTTCGAGTGGTCCGTCCTAAAGGAAACCATCTCAGGTCAACTAGTACTCACAAGTCAGCACGCCATTTCAGCTAGGTCCGACCAAGCTAGATGGATGACTTCGAGCGACAAAAGGTTACTGGTCCTCCAAGTACCGTACCGCCGGTCCTAAGATGCTAAACGGACGGACGAGAGAATCTCGGACGCCACCAAAGACAAGAAGATTTAAACGTATTTGACAGAACCACTGAGATGCTTCCGTGGAACTCTAAGGTCCGGACACCTTGAGTTACCCAAAGCAGAGTCATCCAATCATGCGGATCTGTCCGAGGGACTTACACGGACCCAACGTGCGGAACAGTACTCTCAGAGGGAAAGGACCAAACTACCCTCCCAGCCCATTAATTAGTATTGGATTACTATTCACTAATGGGCCATGGGCCAAAAGTAGCATTGGTGTCCAAATCTGAGGCATACACTTGGCATCATCTTATGAGCTACTTCATAAGTATATGATAACTATAAATATAACACAAGGTCCAATACCTTGAGGTAAGTGAAATCCCCTAGGAAATTGTGTGGTCTCCTAAGTCCTAAACATCCTTGATTTCATTACCTTTCCCATTACTATTGCATTAAGAGCTTTCATCTCTCCTTTGAGTAAAGCCTCATTCCGGATTGACTTAGGCAATCCGGGTTTCTAACCCCCCCCCCCCCCCCCCACTTAGTCCTTTCAGGTACTCTTGCTCGGACAAGCCTTCTCTCGGACTTCAAGTTGGAGGTGGATCTTAGATTAGGTTACTTGTAGTAGTAGTGTTGGTGTTTGAGGTTTTATCCCTCAACACTTTGTTTGCAATATATATATATTTCTTTTTCAGAAATGTGGTTAAAGCTCAAGGTATCTGAGAATAGATATCTGTGGACACTTTCCTTGTTTTCAGATAGACCTTTTATTTCTCAGATATCTCTTGTGACACAGTTTGTTTAAAACTATTCGTGTCTTCAAGATATCTGGCCAAGGTATCTGTAAAACTGTTTCAGTAATCTTGTGCAGTCTTCAAATCTTCAATGTCGTTGAACTTGTTCTGCTTGGATGTCTTCTTCTTGGTCTTCTCTTCATAAAATAAAAATTACATTTTGAGACCTATCACCCTATACAAGATTAGCTAGACTATCATACTTAGTGGGTTTCCTCTTTTACAATGTTCAAGTGAACCAAGAGTACTAATCACCTTTCTGAGACTAAGATAAGTCATCATGTTGTCGATCAAAATCTAAGCAAATGATATTTCTAACAAAATATCTAACAAATTTCCTAACAAATTTTCCTTTTGATCACCAACGATGACTATCCGCCTATTACAACTGGATGAGTGAACAATCCAACACTTAATCATTTCTTAAGATTTTCAATTCATTCAATTAAGTGCGTAAAGTAAACATCAACCAAATCACGGTGTGATCTTTCTTTGACAAGTTATCTTTTATAGAATACTATCCGAGAGTAAGTTCTTGGATAAGTTACAAAGAAAGATTACGATAACTTCAATACATAAAACAAGTTTAGCACAACAAAAAAATACAACAAAAAATAGTAAATTAGGACAACAGAGTAGCCAAGCTCCAAGTAAACATCCTAATAGACTAGTCTTCAAGTCTTCAACTCTTCAAGTCTTCAACAATAGTTCTATGGATCGACCAAAATTTCCTATCTCCAAACCTTTTGATGTCATCGAATAATCATAGAGAAGTGTTCGACGAGCATCTCAAAGGTCTCTAGCAAATCCACGCACCTCTTTGTAGGTTTTGGTAGGATTCTTCTTGACAAAATGTTTGACCCACGATACTTTTCCCACTTCCGGGCATGCTCTATTCTCGATATCCGAAGCTTGAAGTATTCAGAGATAATCCTCGATATCCGATGTCACCCTTGTATTGATCTTCGCTAGATAGAACGACTCATGGGTTCCACAATGAGTCTTGCTCTTGTGCTGTTCTGTGATATTCGCATTCGTGCACATCATCCGGCTTTCCATATGGACATTCATCGAGAGGTCCTTTCTCATGGCTTGTTCTCTTGACAACTTCAAAATCCAACAGCTTTAATATGATTGGTGTTGATCAAGGGCTTATCTTTTCTCCATGCCATAAGTTGTTTATGGATTGGTTCGGAAATCTTGAATTTACCAAGAGATGCTTAAGTTCGTAATCCAATAGCCATTTTTCCGATTGATGCACTCAGAGAGAGGAATCATTGTCATTCTTCACATACTCTATTTTGGCTTCTTCTGGCCTGAGTGGAAGTTGACTTTTTCTTTTGCTGAGCTCTCAGTCTGTTCCTTCTCTGTCTTGAATTCTCTTTGGGGTTGTTGCTTGAAGAACCACCGGATAGACTTGGTATTTCCAGGGTGTTTTAGCGCTAGGGGCTTTGCGACTATGGGCTCGATTAGGCTTTCAATTTTCCTTTTCTCGTGAAGAGGAGCTTCATCTTCATCGCTTTCTTCATCATCATCAAGATTAAATCTTGTGAGAGTTTCTGACCTTCTTTATTGCCCAGGGACTTGATTTGGCCTTCTTCTTTTTCTTCAGAAGATTCATCAATCCCTTTAACCTGTCTTCTCCTTGGAGCCTTGGTACTCCTTGGAGGTTTCTGTGCCATGGCCCTTGTTATCATTGTAGTTCCTTCAGTAGGTTTCTGGGAAGCAGCTACTATTTGCAAAGCAGCTTGGCTTGAGGAGGGTTCATTGATTCTGAGTGGTGGCTGGGAAGTTTTCATGTTTCTTCTCTCTGAGCCGCACTTTGACTCAGATTTCTTCTTGTTTTCTTCTCCTTCTTCCCATTCCCCCTGACTTTGAGGTCCAGATTTGTACACTCTTTCCCCCTTAGTCATTGTTGGCTGACTCAGTCTCATAAAAGAATCTGAGAGAGAGTTAAAATGCCCTTGTAAATAATTGTAGGCAGTGACCAACTTCTGAAGTTTGGCTTTGAGCTCCTGATTTTGTTTGATAAGTCCATTGTCCTTATTAGTGAGCTCTGCCAATGGGCCTAGGATGGCATCTGCTTTTCCAGCAGTGTAACTTGCCTCTTGGAAAGCTTTTTTAGCTAAAGACGCATCATCGTCCCTTATCATTCCCAGATCTTTCTGAGCAATGACTATGCTAGTTGTTCTCTGAGTGACGAGCTCTGAACTTTTTCATTTCGAGGGGACGAGGCAATTACTTCCTTGTTCCGTGAAGACATCTCCTTTTCGATGTGCCAAGATTGGTATCTGCTCATGTATTCATGGAGTGGACATTTGGCGGTTCTTTGAAAGTTTGTGAGCAATCGCTTTCCTTTTCAAGTGTGAAACCGCTAGATGTTCATTGCGGTGCTCGCCAAAGTCTTGTCTTCTTCATCATCCGAGTAATCACCGGTGATCTTCATCCTCTTGGACATTCTCATCGATTGTGTCGAGTCCAAGAACCATCTCGTAGATTGGTTTCTTCCCTTTTGGGAGGAGGATGGTACTTCTTTTGAAGATGATGCGACTTTAGCATCATGCTTAATTTCAGATACTTCTTCAGTATCGAGTTCTTTGGTGATGGCATTTACAGCATCCTGTAGCTCTTTAACCTCAAAGTAAGCAATCATCTCTTGCAGATATTGATCTTGTAGTTGGTCAAGCTTGTCTCTGGATTTAGCTATCTGGTCTTCCAGTTGAAGATGGAGCTGTTGTTCTTCTTCCAACAGCTTGTGCGAGTTGAGATTCGATTGAGTATTCAACAATTTCTGAGCGATTTCCTCAGAATCCTCAACTACTTGTTCAGTATTAACCTTTTGTTGGGAAGATAGATGAGTTGACTTTTGAGGAGATGGAGACGGAGATTTCTGTGTTTTCCTCTCAGTTTGCTTTTCAGCAGTTGAGGCATGATTTCTTTGTGAAATTCCTCCGGTCCCTGGTGCAGGGGCATCATCATCATCCTTTTATGCATGTCATCCTTTTGGTGATGGTCAGTGGGAGGTTCATCGAAGCCGTTTTCGTTTATCTCTTCCTCCTCATCATCTTCATATACAAGATTGATCACTTCAGGAATAGTGATCTTCTGCCCATTAACCTTCTTGTTCAGAAGGTATAAATTGCAGAGTCTGGGGCAGAACTGGCTTGAATGCCATCTGTAATTTTGTCTGACCATCTGCCTGTTCAAAGGCTTGTATCAAATCAGGCGCTACTTCTCTGGAGAAATCCTTATGCAATAGAGTCGCAACTGTGTACTGTTTGGTAGGGAACATTGCATGGATATACGTCTCCAAGTCAAGAGCTCGTGCTCGTCTGGTTGGTTGATCTGTGATTCTCAATATTTCAGAGAGATCAGAGCACCTTAACCTTTGCCATTTCTTGAAGCATTGAATATGCTTTGGCAGGGTTTGAGCTTTGAAGAAGGGAAGTAGGTCCCTTTTCTCATCATTGGGAGCCTGCTTTGCACTCGTTTGAGCCTGAAAGAAAGAGTTTTGAGTGAGCTTCAAAACTTTTGTAGATATCTGAGTAGAAGTGTAGTTTAGTTTCTGAGTTACCTGAGTAAGTACTTCAGGCTCAGAGACTTGTGCTACTGAGACAATTGGTGTCTCAGATATCTTGTTGTGAGGTGGAGACTTGGAAGTCTGGTCCTCATCAGCCTTTCTTTCTTGAACCTGAGAATTAATATTAATACAATACTTAGGAAATTATTTGAAAGAATTTGTGCAAAAATGCTTTAATGAGTTCTGAGTTTTGGACTTACTTCCTCAATAGGAAGCTCAGAGTCATTTTTCTCAGAAACTTTCTCAGTTTCTGGTATTCTTTCATGTGATGTTGCCTTGGGAGCTTCATCAATTTCCATTGATGCAGGGGATGTCGCAACTTTTTCCCTTTGCATTTCCACTTCTGAATGAGCCTGTAAGTAGAAAGTATTGAATATTTTAGAAGAAGTTTAAGATAACCCATAATGAAGAATACTTATCACTGATTTTTCATGTACCTTCATGCTAGAAGGCTCAATGATGTGTTCTTCAGAAACCTTGTCGGTCTCTGGGTTTGTCTCTGACATTTCTGCCTTATCTTCCTCTTTCTCAGTTGGAGCTTGTTAGAAACATTTACTTTAAATGATTAAGCACATAGACAAATGACTGAAAAGTGTTATCTTAAGAATCAATTATCACCTGTGGAACAGGCTCAGATTTCTTAAGAGGCGAGGTTGGGGTACCCTCCTTCTCAGTTTCTGAGGCAAGCTTTCCAGCTTCCTCTTGTTTCTGTGTTTCTAACTCAGCCTGTAACAAAGAATTTTTATATGAGTAACAAGATATACAAGCATAAAAATTTTCACAAGGTAGGAGTTAAACCATTCAGCTACCTGAGCATTGTCAGGCTGATTGGTCTCTGGAACTTGTGACCCTTTTATACTTTGGTCTTCTTGTTCCAGTACAGCTTCTTTGTTTGAAGTTTTAGGTACTTCACACCTTTCCTGAGTGTGCAACTCAGTTGCCTCCCCTGGTTGATCATTCTGAGTAGATGTCTCAGTTTGATCCCTCTCATTGAGTTGGGGAACCTGCTCTTTTGCAGGATTTTCTTCAGCATACTGCATTGCTGGTAATTCGAAATGGAGTTCATTTACCATTTCATCAACCACTTGTGGCTGTTGTGGTTGTTGTGTTTGTGGTTGTTGTGGTTGTCTGGAAGCAGAAGATCGGTCAGTAGAGTGTTCTTCCAGATTTTTAGATGTGGCATTTCCATCAAGATCGCCAAAGACTAAATTACCACTCATCGTGCTTTTTGAAGTTGTGCAAGAAACGCGTTCCTCGATGATGTGTTTGCACCAACAACCTTTGCTATAGGTGCTTGTTCAGCAACCTGAGGTGTAGGTTCTTCTTCAGAAACCTTATCACCGCCATTCGCTATAAGAACCTTAGCCCTCTTTGTTCTTTCTAGGACTTGAGAGATGATTAGTTCATCATTTTCATCGTCAGAGCTCTCATCAGCATTGGGAACTGATTGGTCCATTACTCCTGCGATTTCTGCAGATGGGGCTTGGTGCTTTTCACTTGTTTTGGCAGCATTTATGAGTTCATCAGCAAAGCTTTCTGTAATAGTCTTCACATTTCTGAAAACACTTTCTCTTGCTGAGTCTACTTGTTCATTAGTTGATAACTCTTTTGCAGCATTGATGAGTTCATCGGCAATGGCTGCAGATATCTGAGAATCGACAACCTCAATGGGTGTGTCTTCTGATTTGCCAGCAGACTTCTTTCTTGAAGTTCTGGGCTTCTTGGTCGCAACCTTTTCTTCAGATACCTTTTCAGACTTTCGCTTCTTAGAACCTTTCTGAGACCCAGCAACCTTTTTCATTATGTTCGTATACTCATATTTGTAGAGTAGGTTACTGTTGGCGATTTCAGCCGTCTCTCTGAGCTCAATGCCAAGCTTTTCCAGCAAGTAGCATATCTTTAGACCATAGCCTATTGTGGCCTTTGGCTCAGCTAGTCCTTTGGCGATCTTAGGCTCGAAGCCTTGAATCTTCTTCACAAACTTCATGAAGGCGTAGTTTCCCCAGTTAAAAGGGTTTTCCAGCCTTTTGTCTTGTTGATTCAGCAAGAACATCATGATCCATCGTTCTTGGCTTATCTGGTCAGCACCTCCTTGTAGACCATCAAAGCATCTGTGAAGAATGCAAGCCAATACATCCCAGTGAACCATCAGATGTCTGGTTCGGATGTCAGCAAGCTTGTACTCAGTGGGTGTATCTGATTTTTCAAGATCACACACGTCACTGTACAATTGTTTAACACCTTCAAGGAGATCATCATCCTTGGTGTTTATTTCAAAATCCTTTCCAAGATTTTTGAAACTCAAACAACTTACAGAAAGTTGTTAAGTCCAGAAGGATTTCCTTTCCTTGGACTGAGGTTTTGACAGACACTATTGCAGTGCCTTCATCAACACAGGAAATTATCCTGGAGTTGTTGTAGAATTCCAACACATCGAGTGATGAAATTCCACTTGGGTGAGCAGATAGAAATCCCTTGATTTGTGCCTTTTCAAGCATGTCAAGAATCGACTTTTCACGGCTTGGTTCTCTATTGCGGTAGTGAGGTATTCCTCAACCATGGCACCACCCCAAATCATTCTGTGATTTGAAGTCCAATGGTCAGGATTAAAATCTCCTACCAGTCGGTTGTTCACAATAACCAACTCTGGTGCTTGCTTTTCAGCAGTACCAGTGGAGGATTGAGATTTCTGTGTGGAAGAATTCTTTGGGGCCATCTCTTTATATAGTGTAGGGAATTTGGATTGGTGTTTGAAAGAGATTTGATTCAGTAATTCTTTGCAGAAAAACTTAATCTTGATTTGCAGAGATTGTAGAAGGTTTGCAGAGAATCAAGAGAAGGTTTTGCTATTTTTGTGTAAGTCGGAATTTTGGATTAGGCGAAAGTGATTTCTTTTGCCAAAATCCTATATATATAGCAATAGAATCTCAACAGACAAATACATACAAATTGATTTTGTGTGTACGTATCTGTGACTTGCAAGCAGGCGTGAGCAAAAGCTAGTTCGGCATTAAATGCAGAGTGGGTTTTGTCAGAAATTTTACAGTCCACTATTTACTGTGAATTAATTTCCACCGTATAGATCAAACGCTTAATTTCATCAAGGGTCACCATTGCTTCTTCAGCAATGATCACAATCAACAAGTGTAATTGTACCCATTTAATGAATTTTGGCTATTAGCTATCTGAATCACATTTTTGTATGACCAAGAACACTGTTTGCATCTGAATCTGTCTTATACTTAGTATTTTTCCAAGTTTTTCATCAAGATAGAAATAATGCGAATTTCAAGAGAGTAGTTGACTGCAGATAGTTGTACTATTCTCCTTTGTGTTCCCCGTTTATAGAGTGATTCGGATATCCGAGTTCCCCTCGTAGATCTTAAGCTTTCTTTTTGCTCTTTAGCCTTTTGACTTCGGATACGCCTTCATTTCTCTTTTCTCTTCTCTGGATGCCCGTTCCAGATTCCTGAACTTTTTCACCTCATTGGTAGTTCCATTAGTCCAAGACTATGTCTTAAGGCTAAGAATCTACTTTCTTGTAGTGGCTTAGTGAAGATATCTGCAAGTTGGTCTTCAGTGCCAATCTTGAGTATCTCTATATTGCCTTTTTCAACATGGTCTCTGATGAAGTGATGTCTAACATCAATGTGCTTTGTTCGGCATGAAATTTAGGATTACGTGTAATCGCATAGCACTTGTGTTGTCACGTAAAATGGGAGTTTTCTTCATCGAGTCCATAGTCTTTAAGTTGTTGTTGTATCCACGAATTTTGTTGCACAACAACCAGCAGCAATATATTCAGCCTCTGTGGTAGAAGTTGCAATTGAGTTTTGCTTCTTGCTAAACCACGAGATAAGTCTAGTACCCAGAAACTGACAAGTTCTTGAGGTGCTTTTCCTATCAAGCGTTGATCCAAGATAATCGCCATTCGAGTACCCTAAACTCAATCCGCTTTCTTTAGGATACCACAATCCTACATCTCATACCTTTTACATACCTTAATATTTTCATAGCAATGTTGTAGTGTGTTTGCATCGGATTTGTCCAAATCTAGCACACACTCCAACGGCATATTGAATATCGTGTCTACTTGCGTGAGGTAAAGTAGTGAACTATCAATTTCCTATACTTATGTTCTTCTACACTCTTATCTGAGTCAGTATAGGTCATTTTGGTTCCAATGCTCATAGGTATCTTAGCATTCTTTTCAGAAGGCTTAAGATTGAATTTTGTGAGCATATCTTTTGCATACTTTGTTTGACTAATGAATATTCCATCATTGAGTTGCTTGACTTGCAATCCTAGAAAATAATTCATTTCTCCCATCATGCTCATCTCAAACTTACTTTTCATGAGATTTGCAAAGTCATTACAAAGTTGCTTGTCCTTAGATCCAAATATGATGTCATCAACATATACTTGAACTAAGAGTAGTTTCCCATCATGATTTAAGGTAAATAAAGTTTTATCAACTTCACCTTTCTTGAAACCACTTTCCAGAAGGTATTTGGCCAAAGTGTCATACCATGCTCTTGGAGCCTGTTTCAGTCCATACAGAGCTTTCTGTAGTTTATAGACCATTCTACTTTCTGAGGAAACTTCAAAGCCAGGTGGTTGCTCAACATAAACTTCTTCTGCAAGTTCACCGTTCAAGAATGCACTTTTGACATCCATCGATAAACTTTAAAATCTTTATGAGTCAAGAAGGCTAGAAAGAGTCTTATTGCATCCAATCTGCAACGGTGCATATGACTCATCAAAATCTAAGCCTTCATGCAGGTAAATCCTCGCAACCAATCTTGCTTTGTTTACGTTATTTCACCAGATTCATTCATTTTGTTTCTGAAAACCCATTTAGTTCCAATCACAGATATTCCTTCCACAAATGGAACTAGTTTCCAGACTTTGTTTCTCTTAAATTGATCCAACTCTTCTTGCATTGCAGAGATCCAGTCTTGGTCTCCTAATGCTTCTTCTATATTTTTAGGTTCAATTTTTGAGATGAAATATCCAAAGAGAGAATTAGCATTTTCAGCTATTGCTCTCCTAGTCCTAACACCTTGATTAATCGGTCCAATCACATCTTTTGCAGGATGATCCTTGATCCATCTCATCATAGGTTTAGTGCTAGTAGGATCAAGATCCAAATGATTTGAATGTGAATCATTGGGAGTTTGATTTGATACTTTTCAAGATTCAAGACATTTTGCTCCTCGAAGGCAATTAATGTCGACACTTGTTCGATGTTTGAGCTATCGGAACATGTCTTCGGAGATTATTTCCAGAGATAGCTTCATGATGAATATCTTCAGTTTCCATTTCTGGAAGTTTCATAGGAAATTCTTCATCATGTTTGTGAGTCATCTTGTTGTTACTAGGCATATCAAGATTTTCTACGTCAGAGTCATCCTCACTTTCCATAATGATGTTTCTCCTTTCTGAGGACTCTTCTTCAGAATCCCTCAACATCAGTTCTTTGAACCTTTCTGAGAGTTCATCATTAGGAGGTGTTTTCTTACTTCCTTCATAGAATACAACATGAACTGATTCTTCAATTTTCTTTGTTCTTTTGTTGTAAATTTCAGAAGCTTTGCTAATCGTGGAATAACCAAGAAATACACCTTCATCTGCCTTTGGTTGAAAAGTTTTCAGATAATCTTTTCCATTGTTTAGAACAAAACATCTACAACCAAATACTCTCAGATGTTTGATATTAGGGGGTCTACCAACCAAGATTTCATAAGGGGTCTTGTCATGATGTTTGTTTATCAAACATCCTGCTACGAAAGTGTAGCAGTGTTTAAACTTCAACCCAATAAGCTTCACTTATTTCAAAGGTCGCCTAGCATCGCTTGCGGCTTCTTTAAGGGTTCTGCTTTCCTTCTGCAACACCATTTTGTTGAGGTGTTCTTACAGAGGAAAGTTGGTGTTGTATACCTTTGCGAATAAACTCCTTTATGTCTTCGGTTGACAAACTCAGTACCATGGTGCTGATACGATTGCGGATACCTTGTCATTTTTCGTGACTTCAAGCTTTTTCAAAGAAGTTTGGTATCTCCACCTGGCATCGATTTGTGTTTTAAATACAACCCAAGTGAATCTTGAGAAGTCATCTACAACAACGGACCATATTTCTTCCCATAACTACTAGTTGATGATTCAAAAGATCCATATGTAGTAGTTGCGTTGGTCTAACACTAGAGTGTCTAGTTTTGGACTTGAAAGAGATTTTGGATTGTTGCCCCATCTGACATGCAGAACAGATACCATCCTTTCTGAAAGATGTTTTGGGAAGGCCAACCACTAACTCTTTCTTGGCAAGTTTGTTCAGAGTTTTGAAGTTCAAGTGACTCATTCTTTTGTGCCATAACCAAGGTGCTCTTACATGTGACCAGATTGACTCACCATGAGACATTCTTCAATTGTGGCGAGATGCCCAATCGGCAACATAAAGATCGCTTTTCCGAAAGCAACCAAGATATGCTTTGACTTATTGTCAATTAGTTTGCAGTATTTTGCTTTGAATTTTACAGTAAAACCTTTGTTTGCAAACTGGCTCATGCTAAATAGATTATATTTCAAATCCTTAACATGTAATACGTCAGTGATTGTTAATGTTCCCATTTTGACGTTGCCAAATCCCAGAGAGGGATTTAATTCTCCTCCAAATCGAACTGGATATCCGTTTTGCAAGCTTTGTAATCGACCAGATTTGCTTTGTCTCCTGTCATGTGCTTTCCGCATCCACCATCAAATAGCCATTGTGCTTTAGTCCAAGAAGCATTCTACACACAACAGGGAACAGGAGATTAGGTTCTCAATTTACATACATGGAACCATCAGACTAAACAATCTTTCAAAGGAATCCATTTTGAATGAATTTCCTTGAAACATTCTTTTTTGTCGATAGGAACATAAGGAGGAAGGAATTCTAATTGATGATTATTATTATTAAAATTATTTTCTTCCTTGGTGTGTTCCTAGGTGCTCCATTTGGTGCTTTCAGATACTTCGCTGTTTTTTTTTTTTTTTTTTTCTTACTTAGCTTTCTTTCTTCTCTTCTTCTAGCATTTGATTTTTTTTTGGCTTGATTCAACTTCACTTCGATAATTGCTTTGAGAAATTCTAGCCTTTAGCCATCGTTCTTGCTCTGCTTGTTCTATTCATGCAAGTTGTTTCCGATGCCTTTATATACCATACTGCTTTGACTTTATCTCGAGATCTTTTCTCTTTTTGCTAGTCTCTGGTTGATCCAATTTCTTTCCAGAAAAAGTGACATGAGAGAATTTGCCAGCTCCTGCAATTCTACCCTTTTGAGAGACATAGCACTGTGGGTGTTTACACTTTTCAGTGTTGTGTTTCTTTTCAGAGACGTGCCCAACAGTTTTGTTTTTGACTTGTTTTTCCCACAAAGGTTTAGTCACAACTGCCTTTCCTTTGTCAACAATCTTCGTCTTCTGACCGATACTATAGATTGCATGGGAACCATCTTGCTGAGTACTTACAAATGTTCTTCTTTCCTCACTCTTATTCAGAGTGATAGAACAATCTGTCTGTATTCATTGAAGTCCTTTCTTTCAAGGATCTCTTAAGTAAGATTGTACTTCAGTAAGAGTGTCACTAGCTTTGGCATATGATTGAAAAGATAATTCTTTCTTTTCGAGTTCCTTGTTCTCAGAAAGAAGATCTTCATATTTCTTTCGTAATTCAGCCATTGCTTCTTTATGTGACTTTTCAGTCTCAGATATCTGAGCTTTGAGAAATGCATTTTCAGCATCCTTTTTCTCAGATATCTTAACTAATTGAGAATTTTCCTTTGCAAGAGAATTCTTTTCTTCTTCAAGATTTTCGGCTCTAGCTCGGATCATTAGAAATTCTCTTTCATAGATGTCAAGATCTTTCCTGAGATTTTCTAGATCTTTTATTTCTTCTTCATCACTTTCATAAGTATAACAAGAAGTATGTGTTACCTCATCACCATAAGATGATTTCTATGTTAGAGATGTCCGACCGTCAATCTCAAAGAACTCCACACATTTCATTCTTCTTGAGGCAAGTCGATTATATCATGAGTAACTCCACATAATTCGGTGATGGTAAGGTTGAGTCATCCGAATTGTCATTTTAATCATCTCAAAGTCTAGAGCATCCAAGTTGAGTTTGGATTTTCTTTCTTTCTTGATTAATAAAGCTTTTGGCTTCTTCAAGATTCTTCTATCTTTCTTGTCACCGTCCTTAGTTTGTTGAAGGGACAATCCTTCTTGAAGTGACCGGTTTCGACAATAGAAACAGATATCGCTTCAATTTCTCTTGTCTCAAGACATGATGCTTTCGAATGGGCTTGTTCAATGAGCTTTGCATATTTTCTTGGTGATAGTTTGAGCCTGATGCTTTTTCAACTTCTCTTTGGCTTTTCTTCTCTCAATTTATCGACGACATATTTGCTCATTTGCTTGCGAAGAAGAGCATCCTCAGTCTCTTCCTTGCTTTTCTTCTTTTCAGAAGTTCTTTGAGCAACTAGAGCAATATTCTGCAACTTTTCAGTTGTTTGTTCTCTTTGTGTTGTCTCATAATCAACCGTAGCAAGATGTGAGAAGAGTTCCACTGGAGTGATATTTGGCATTCCTTGGTTAAAATAAAAGAATTTAGTATGCTCCCAGGATTGGTTAAGACTTCGACAATAGTCTTAATCTTTCCGACCGAGTATCTGCTTTCCCCAAGTGCTGCCATATCACTCATGAGAGTGGTAAATCTGAAATCAAGTTCTTCCAGAGTTTCAGTGGGTCCTTGTTTGAAATTTTGAAATTTCAACTTGAGAACTTCGAACTTGTTTTCTTTGGTTTCTCAGTTCCTGCACAGATTTCTTCAATCAGTTGCCAGGAAACTTTCGCCATTTTAGCACCCCACAGTTTACACTGTATGTGCTCAGGTGTTGATCTGATGATGATATTACGAGCTTGACTATCCAGACGATTTCTCTTGGCATCTTCCGATATCCAGAGTTCTCTGGGCTTTGGTTCGTAAATAACTTGACTAGTAGATCTCCCACTTGTTGACGCATCAGTTTGTGAAGATCCTTCGCTTTGATCTCTGTCTCTACCATTAGAAACCTCCATGACTTGTTTAAGTTGTTGAATAACTATTGGGCCATTCTTTATCACTTCGATCATTTCGTCACTTATGGCTTCAAGGTGGAGCATCATGTTATTTTTCCATTTCTCGTAGTTCTCTGGTTTGAGAACGGGTGCATCACTCAGAGACATTCCTGCACACTTAACACACAAATTAAATAGTCCTCGAAAATGGACAAAGTTCCTTCACCTATCTGGGGATCTAGGTTCAGTGCAGAAGGCTTGTGAACCTCCTACTCTAATACCACTTGTTGGTCCAGATAACGACAAAGTAAAAGACTAGAGGGGGAGGGGGGTGAATAGTCTTTTAAAACTTTTGCCGATAAAAACTATTTCTCAGATATCTGTGTAGATATCTGATACTTAGATTCAGAGCGCGGAAGACTTAAGATAGATAAGTGCAGAAACAGTTAAAGTGTGTGTGTGTTGCTGAAATGTAAGTACAGAAAAGTAAATAACACAGCAAGTATAGTGGTATCTGGAGGTGGCGTAATCCTCCAACTAATCCACTTCGGTCTTCCAAAGACCTAGAATTCACTAGAATAGATAATTGAGGTCACCTTAGAAAAATCCTATTCTAAGATTCCTTAAACAAATGGTTCCCAACCAAATGTTCCCCCTGAGTTGTTCCTTGGCTTTCACAGCCAAGTACTTCCTGTACTCAGAAACCTTTTTGAGCTATTCCCTAGCTTCCCAAGCTAAGTACTTCATGTGCTCAATAACCTTGGAGTTATTCCTTAGTTTCTCAAACTAAGTACTTCCTGTACTCCACGCCAGTGATGGTGTTGGTTTTGGTTTGAGTTGGCAGATGAGCTTCTTTAATCACTTTTCAGTTAATCAGATAGCTCTGTGAATCAAGTATACTTAATACACTTTTCAATGTATGGTATCTTGTTCTTTTTACTGACCCAAGTCTTAGATAAATGTTCTAGAGAATGAATCTCAGATACTTGATCTTTCAATTCAACTCTTTCACAGATAGCTATGCTTGTTTAGGATCAGGACACTTAGAACTTTAGTGCTACTTAAGATCAAGAGCTTTGGTCGCAACAGAAAGCTTGAGGATAAGTAGTTTGCTTTGAGAGAGTAAGACGTTCAGTGTGTTTATGGAGTTCAAGGTGTTCAGTGTGTCTTCTCAAGCAGTCTAAGTGTTGATATTTATAGATGAATTTGAGTGCCGTTTGAATAGTATCCGTTAGGCTTAAATCAAATTCAAACTATTGATATCTGTGTATAGTACTGTAGTAGGTTTGTCTTCTTCTTCAGAAGCTACCGTTGCTTTTGTTCAGACATCTCTGTTCGTGCATTTTATGCATTGTACTATACTTTTGTCCTGTAGTGCCAACGGAACTATGCTTTGTATCAGAGACAACCTTTATCAGATTTCTCTGATTCTTTGCACGTTCTTATCTTTATCTTCAGATACCACTTTTATTGAAACAACTTTGTTTGCAATATATATATTTCTTTTTCAGAAATGTGGTTAAAGCTCAAGGTATCTGAGAATAGATATCTGTGGACACTTTCCTTGTTTTCAGATAGACCTTTTATTTCTTAGATATCTCTTGTGACACAGTTTGTTTAAAACTATTCGTGTCTTCAAGATATCTGGCCAAGGTATCTCAGAAACTGCTTTCGATAATCTTGCGATCTCAAATCTTCAATGTCGTTGAACTTGTTCTGCTTGGATGTCTTCTTCTTGGTCTTCTCTTCATAAATAAAAATTACATTTTGAGACCTATCATCCTATACAAGATTAGCTAGACTATCATACTTAGTGGGTTTCCTCTTTTACAATGTTCAAGTGAACCAAGAGTACTAATCACCTTTCTGAGACTAAGATAGGTCATCATGTTGCTGATCAAAATCTAAACAGATATTTCTAACAAAATATCTAACAAATTTCCTAACACTAAGGTCAAAGACTAACAAAAGACCGCTAAAAAGGACCAAATGAGACGTTAGAATATTGTCTCATCAATTAGTAGTGTGAGCTAGTTTTTTCCAGCTTAGGGGAGGAAGAACATGAGGAAGCTGGTAAAAATAAATTCGTAGAGCGAATTGATCCCCATATATGTGAAAGTTCAAACTTGAACTAAAGATTCGGCTTCATGTTACTGTATCAAGATATGTTCTAACATCAAATTTTATGATTTGAATGTTAACCCGCTATGACCCTATATTTTGAGGCGTACAGAGTTGCATATTGATTATAGAATGTCAAGTGTTGGACATTGAGATAACTTGCCTATTGTATTAATGATTTATTCACGTGAGTGAAATACGGTTCCAGTGCTAAATACAATACACGAAGAATGGTAAGATAAAACAGTTTGTACTCTTGAGGAGTAATGAATGCCATGAATGGCATAGATATCTGAATTAAAATAGATGACCTATATGAAAGGAAATGGTACCTACAAATAATATTCATATATTGATGATCAGTACTGACTTGAAAATCTAGAAAAGAGATTTTGATATACCGGTATACATGGAACAAAGAAATGAATAAGCATATGCGAAATCGATGGACATGTAAATGGGGATCTTACATGTGAGTCCATTCGATGACATCATGATGATGATGATGATAGAAAATGAGCTCATGGACTTGAAGTCCTTTTGATCAAACGGATTCGAAATATCCGTACGGTACCTTTTGTTTTATCGAGTCAGATGGCATGTGCATTTAGATACTAAGTATTGCATCATAATATGTTTTTATTGCATAATTTACATTATTTAGTTTTTCTAGTATCCTTAGACATCATGTTGCATACTTACATGTTTATATGCTTATATTGAATGTTATCACTTAGACATAACCCGCAGGTTATACACATGAAATGTGACTGGTTTGACTTACAAGTCATATTATTTGAGAAAGTTCAATGAGGGGAGATATCTTCTCCGGAAGTGAATCCCAAAAGGAGACTAAAAGTATCATATCGGCGAAGATGGATTGAATGAGGAAAGTTCTTGAGGAACTAATATATACCTCTATACTAATCTTATAATCAACTTCATGTTGACAAAATAAGAATGTGATTCACCACAGTGAAATGTTGAAATATGATATATAATTCTCATTACTCGTGAAGAGTAGAATTGGTTACACCAATGTTAACTCAACCTAAAGTTTGAGCAGTTAAGAGATTATTACAAGGAGTATTCTTACTACCCTTGAGATTCACATGGTCCAGAAGTTCCACTGTCATAAGAGTTGAGCGATCAAGAGCTACAATAATCCTTACTATATCTCCTGGAGAAGGTACATGAATTAATGACAGTCAAGCAACAATGACTACTTTTGCGCATTCCATGAGCAGTTGTTGCACTCTTTTTCCCTTTCTACGTTTTTATCCCAATGGATTTTTCCTAGCGAGGTTTTTAACGAGGCAACATTATATGCGCATATATATATATATATATATATATATATATATATATATATGTATATATATATATATATATATATATATATATATATATATATATATATATATATATATATATATATATATATATATATATATATATATATATATATATATATATATATATATATATATATATATATATATATACATATACATTACAGGGTGCTATTACTATTGCAAAAAATTACATTACAATAAGTAAACATACCTACGGTATACCAACTTTAAGATATACTCAAACATCAGAGTTAGCACAGAAGCGTGGTGGACTAGGAAACTTAGAATTTTTTAAGAATCCTTCAAAAACCAATATAGAAAATGATACATTAAGACTACTTACAAACATGTTGACACATGAACTAGAAAAAGGAATAGATGTCACTAAAAGTAGTAATCATCCTATAATATTACATTTAGAAAAAATAGGATTGATAGGAGAAGACATTATGAAATCAAGGGTCGTATATGAATGTAAATTTAAAATTAAAAATCCTGATATCACTATTAGAACAGCAAACATTGAAAATAGTCCATTAGATAAGGAAGAATTTAAAAATCAGATTCCTGAAATGATAAAACAGAATTTAATAAGAAAATCAGAAAGTCCACATAGGTCAGCAACATTTATTGTAAGAAATCATAGTGAAATTAAAAGAGGAAAGGCTAGAATAGTTTATAATTATAAAAGACTAAATGATAATACAGAAGATGATGGGTATAATATACCTAATAAAGATACTCTAATAAATTTAATTCAAAAGAAAAAAAATTTCTCAAAATTCGATTTAAAATCAGGTTACAATCAGCTTAAGTTATCAGAAGATTTTAAACCTTGGACAGCTTTTACATGCTCAGAAGGACAATTTGAATGGAATGTTTTAAGTTTTGGACTAAAAAACGCTCCTTCAATTTTTTAAAGATTTATGGATAACATATTCTTAAAATATGATTTTTGCATGGTATACATTGATGATATCTTAGTATCCAGTGAATCAATTTATGAACATGAAAATCATTTGAAACAAGTATTTAATGAAATTAAAAAACATAATATAGTAGTTTCAAAAAGAAAGATGGAACTTTTTAAAAGAAAATTTTCATTTCTAGGATTAGAAATTGGAAATGGAAAAATAGAATTACAACCCCATATTTCAACAAAAATTATTGATTTCCCTGAAAAATTTGAAAACTTAAAACAGATACAAGCTTTTCTAGGTTTAGTAAATTATGCTAGAAAATTTATTCCTAACTTATCAAAACTAGTAGGACCATTATACAGTAAAACAACAAAAAATGGTCAACGAAGATTCAATAAGGAAGATATTAAATTAGTTAAAGAAATAAAAGAAGTTGTAAAAAAGATTAAACCATTAGAATTACCATTAGTAACAGACTACATCATCATAGAAACAGATGGCTGTAAAGAAGGATGGGGAGTTGTTCTTCTTTGTAAAACAAATAAATATTTACCAAGAAATAGTGAAAAGGTTTGCGCTTATACTAGTGGAAATTTTAATAAAACAAGATTAAACTGGACTAGTTTAGACTATGAGATACAGGCATTAATTAATGCATTAGAAAAATTTAAGATTTTCTTAAATAAAGAATTCACTATCAGAACAGATTGTGAAGCCATAGTTAAATTCATTAAAAATGATCAAAGTAAAAAAGTAAATAGAACTAGATGGATTAATTTACAAAACATAATACAAGGAAGTGGATATATTATAAATTTTAAACGTATTAAAGGAAACAATAATACTATTGCTGATATCTTATCAAGAAACTTGAACAGGTTGTTTCATGGATAAAGATCAGAAAATGAGAAGGCTTATACATCCTCAACAAACAGATAAAGCAACAGCAATGGATATTTCTGATGAAGAAAAAAGCAAGACAGATCAAGAAATCTACATCAAACAACCCTGGCCAACGACAGTGTTCTGGCCAATGACAATATCAAACCAAAATCTTTTCACAAACAGGGCCAAGTTCTTTAAAACAATTTCCTAAAAATTCTAGCCCACAAGTCCAACAAAGGACTATTACTTTTGGCCTAAATACATTACCAGTCTGCACAGATGAAACCAAAAAATTTAGGCCCATGGCTGGGATAAATTTAACAGTTAAACAACAGTGTCTTCTTGACAATCTTTGGCACATACATACTTTCCCTACAGAATCCACAAAGAAAGTCCAGATTTTAAATTCTTTGGGATACTTCTTTATTGAAACAGCTCAAAAAACCCCAGAAAAAACTAATATTAGGAGATTTTCTCACTATATTATTTTTCGGGGCACAAAAGTTGGAATTTTCAACAAGTGGGAAACAGTTGTAAATCACATACAGTGCACAGATCCTCTTTACAAAGGATTCTACAGTTTTTCAGAAGCCATGACTATGGCTAGAAAACATTTTGGACTCAAAGACTTCTTCATAGAACCTGAAGAAGTAAAAACATTTTCAGAAATCACACAGCAAATCCCTGAACATATTTTCAAAAAACAGGAGGAGGAGACTGTTAGGCTCCAAAAACATATTCTCCAAAAAGAAAAAGAAAACCCAACATTACTGACAGCAAAATTACAGGTTGAAAATCAGAAATTAAAACAGCAGATTGTTACTCTTGAAGACAGAGTAAAAAACATAGAACCAATCTACAGAGATTTCAACAACTTTAAAGCTCGCATTATCGACATTCCATGGAGACAGACTTTAAAGCCTGTATTAGACAGAATCGAAGGTCTCGATGACATTATATCCGAAAAAATTTGTACAAGATTTCCTTTAGTCTTGTACAAATTACAGCAAAAAATTGTACAGATAGTGTTCCGAGAGTTAAAATATACCGGAATAAAAGTGATAGAAAGAATAAACAAAGACGGAAAAGATGCAGGCATACTATTATTACAGATAGATTTGGGAGAAACAGACATGCCACAGGAATTGATTACCCAATTTTACCATTATGGTATGATTGATTACATCAAATTCAGTCTCACTGACATTACAGAGAAAATTATCAACACTTTTGGTGAGAAGTTTACATTAGTAGTAGGAAATATTGCTTCTCATTCACAGACAGTAGGATGTAAGATTTTTGCATCCTTCCTGTATGACAAACCATACATACAGGCCAGCCAGAAAAAGAATTTTTATCAGTAACAGACCTAATGATCAAGCATTGCTAGAAGCAGCGGTGAAAATTGAAGAACACATTAATTTCTCAAGTCTTTATTGGCTCCATGAACAAAACCCTGATACAGTTTTAGAAGTAATAAAGGCACAACAGAAGACTCCAGCTCTTCCCAAGTATTTTCCTTGGTTTGAGTACAAGCTAATGGCCGAAGGACATTATACTCAGATCTGGACAGCAACAAATTGGGACATGCTCCTTCCATTTGTAGGAGAAGGTAATACACTGGAACAACAGCACATCAATAACAACGAAGAGACACCATGGCCATTCTCAGAAGATGACAACATGCAAGACAGCCAGTCTGATTTAGACGCAAACACAATTCCCACAATTGTCAGCAACTACAGGGACTTCTAGAAGCAAAAACAAATGGGAAAAATGTAAGCAATGACGTCAACAGAGACTTCTAGAAACAAAGACAGATGGACGGTTTCAATAAAAGGGAAGAACGTAAGCGATGACGTCAAGAAATATTCTTTCCTTTACACATAGCTAGATTCTTTCTGTTTTCTTATTTTATTGTATAGATAAGCAGCCGGTCATAAAAAACCGATTTAGAAGGTTACCATTTGTAAGGCTATAAAAGCCAGCCATTCTTTCAGTTGTAACCACGAATCAATTACCCAGCGATTAATATATACTCTTAAAAGCAACTCATGGCAGCTTAAAAAACCTTAACCTATTTCCTTAGTCATTACTTAAATCCTTCAAACACCTTCCGAACTTCATACTAAAGTCTTAAAATAAAAAATAAAAAAATAAAAAAATAAAAAAACGTATAACCTCACTCTGTTCATACTGCATCCGCCGCTTTCAACTCACAATTGTTCATACTGCATCTGCTATTCATACGCTCATATTGTAAGTATCTTCTTACAAATTTTTAGTTATGTTACATATAAATTATGCATGTTTATGGTTAACGGAGACCGCTAAAATCCGCCTATACCCCCCTTAATGGTATCAGAGCATGGTTGATCTTAAATCTAAAAGACTGGAACAGGCTTGATAGGTGGCAATTGTGTTGTAAGTCCACATTAAAAATCAATAACCCTTCTAGGTGAAGATAAGGGATTAATTATGCTCAAATTATTATTAAGATTATTAGTTGGAATTTATTGGTCTATTATTTTGCATTTATTTTAGAAATGTTAAATCAAGACTTTATGACTATTTTTTGAAGGATTTAAGGCATTAAGTAATGAACTAAGGGATAGGATTTTTCTCATCATTGATAATCTATCTTTAATTAATATCGCCGAGCTCCTTGAGTTAACTCGTGCTAATCATAAATCTTTAGCTAAAATAACTGAAAATTTAGACTATATTAAATATTTAAATACTCAAATCTTAGGAGAATTAAGAGGAATACATAAACATTTGCCTACTAGACAGGATATTCATCAGCTTGGTTTTTTATTAGAAAACTCAAAACCCCGACAGATCTTAGAAGCCAAAGATTTATTACATAAAGTAGAAAAACAGGTTATTGATTTAGAACAGGTTATTAGTACTGTTAAAGAAATAGTAGAAAGCTAAAACTGGAAAAAACAAAAGAATATCTACAGGCTTTAACTGACGCTAAAAGATATAAAGCCGAAGAAAATAAAGAAGAAATTATTGGTTTCACTTTTTATACAGGAACAAGTAGAGCCGATAAAACATATCCTAATCTATTTAATTTTATTATAAGTTTGTTACTACAGATTATTGATAAATTAAATAAATTATTAGAAAATATTAATAAGATACCACCAAGTACACAGACTATAGATAACGATCTAGATAAAATAATTAGTGGTATTAATAGATTAAGTCTAGGAGAAGAAGTTAGAATAAAAAGAAAACCCACACCTTATACACATTGGGTACCAAGAAAATGAGTATTCAACAGAATAGGAACTTTTTAGGAAGAAGTAGGACATTACAAGAAGCTAGAAACTCAACTAGTAACATACTAAGTGTTATTACATCAGATAGTTTTCTCAACAGAATAATAAGAAGAGGATCAGGATCTACTAGTAATCAACAGATTATACAGTTAGAAGAAGAAATAAATTTAGATAGAAATATAGACTTATATAATCAACACCAATTAGATATATTAAATCCAAGAGTATTATATCAAACAGGATTTAGAAATATTAATACAGTTCTAAGTAGTAGAGAAGAAAGTCTTAGGGTTATTGACAAAACAGTAACTATAGATTTATTTTCTCCAGAAACCATACAGAAAATAAAACAGTCTGGAAAACAATTTGCCCATATAGGATTAGTTATAATTGGCATAAAAGTTTTAGCAAGAAAAAACTTAGGTACTAAATTATTAACATTATTATTAGATAAGTCATGGAAAACAGAGATGAAAAAGGCCATTATTTCAGGAATGAAAATAGATTTAAGCCAAAACACTGCTTTATTTTATTGTACACCAGGGATCTTAAAAGACATAAAAGATTTAAAAAATATAAAGATTTCACTACAAGCAAAAGGATTTGAAAATTATGAAGGAAATAATATTGTAATAAGTATAGGAACACTAGGAAAAGCTAGTAACAGGTCAGGAATGAAATATAAAGTTAATATTGATGGAATTGTTAATACAATTGCTTCGAAATCAATAAAAATGATAGATCCAATAAAAATAGATCCAGAAGAATTAGCAGGACTTGAATGGTCATTAGAAGATTTACAAGAATCAAGTAGTACAATACTAGAACCTAAAAAGAGTTACATTTATGAAGATGCTAAAGGAATACAAAGCTTAAGATTTGTAGATTTTAAAAAAGAAAATCAGCCGAATGAAGAAAATGAAACTGAGACAGAGTATACTTTTATGAATATAGAATATGATACAAATCCTATATATGACACAGATACTGAAGAGAATGATGAAAAAGAAATAATAATTGGATTTGATGAATTTGAACAAGAAGAAAATGATTTTAGTATAATTGATTATTTAGAAGAAGAACCTTCAACAGGGTTTAAAATTGAAGAAACTACTAAAACATTTGATGATATTATTAACAAAAAATTCACTGAGTTAAACATTCAAGAAGAAGTAGATGATATGATAATAGACTGCATTACAGAATTAGGATGGACTTATGAAGAAAGTTATAGTAAATTACAAGAATTTTATAATTTACCCCTAGTAGAAGATATATAACAAGTTAAAACAATGATTTCTGATTTTTATAAACAAGAAAAAGCTTTTATGGACCAAGATATGGCAAACATAAGAAAAAGAGCTAAAATGGAATGGACAGAACCAGGAACAAGTACAGAGGAAACCATAGGAAGAGAAAAATGGACTCCTCCATCACAACTTTATACAGGAGAATCAAAATATGTTAGTCAAGGACCTAGATTACCATTAGAAAATCTTTATAGCGGAAATATGTTATTATTAGAAAAACAAAAACCACAACTCTAGGGAGATGAGATATTAGTATGGGAACAAACAGTGGTAAGATTATGGGAAACAAATAAACGAGATAGTATGGACATGTTTTCTTATTTAGAAACCACATTAGGCCCAATAACCTTAGGCATATGGCAAAGTAAGAAAGCCCAAGACCCAGATGAAATAAACAGACTTAAAGCTATAGGTGATAACCCATATAACTTCACCAGCCAAATTAGAACACTAATACTAGGAGTAGACCCAGCAAAAAATACTACTCTTATACAAGATAAAGCTATTAGAAATTTAGAACAATTAAGTATAGCAGATATGAGATACATAAATGAATTTACATTAGACTTTACTAGATTATTATCTCAAACAGGACAAGCTATGAATGATGATTTATGTGATAAATATTTTGTTAAATTACCAGGAGATTTAGGAAAAAATATTCATGAATCATGGAAACAACAGTTTAGTGAAAGAAAAAATTTAGGAATTGGACCTAGAATCACTTATACATTTACTATACTAGAAGATAAATGTAAAGAAGTAACCTTACAAGAACAGTTAAAAAAGAATGTTTATGCGTTTTGCAAAACAGCTATTTATACACCACAAGCATATGGTCAATATAGTACACCTAAAAAGAAACTAAGAAAAAGTACAACATATAGGAAAGAATTTAAACCATATAAAGGTAACAGATATGTTAAAAAACCTTAGACTAGAAAATGTAGATGTTTTATATGTGGGGATGAAAAACATTTAGCAAATAGATGTCCTAACAAGAATAAAAACGCAGAAAGAAGTAACTTGGTAGAACAGCTAGGAGAATATAAAATAGAACCTTTAGACAAAAACGATTCGGATGATGAATCAATCTATAGCAATTATAGTAGTGATAATGATAGCCAACTTACTAAAATTACTTATACTTACATGAATAGAGAAGAAGATTGTAAACATGAATGGATTAGTAAAAGAGGAAATAATTATATTAAATGTTTCAATTGCGGTTATTTTCCAAGTATTGAAAAAAGATCACAGTGTAATATATGCTTTAAAGAAATATGTTATTTATGTCTAAAATTATTATATAAACAAAATATGTCTATAGATAAAAAAAAACCATTAAAAGAACAAAGTATGGAATTAATTACAGAAAAAATAGAAAGACTAGTAGTAACAAATGAATTACATAGTTTAAAAATTAAAAATTTAGAAGAAAAAGTTTTACATATAGAAGATAGGATATATAAAAATAAGCAAAAATTAGAAGAATCCTTAGAAGACATAGATTTAACAAATATGTCCACTGAACTCACCCTAATACAAACTAGGAATATAACAAATATGATTAATTTACAATGTAGATTATGGCTAGACAATAATGAATATTTAGATCTTACAGCCCTTTTAGACACAGGAGCAACTAAAAGTGTAATTTCACATAGTATGGTACCTTTACAACATAAAAAAGAATTATTATACAAATTAGTCACTAGGACTATAGAAGACAGATTAATGACAATTACACATTATATAGAACCAATAGGAATACAATTTATAGATTTTTTCAGGAAATTATAGTATGAAACATATATATATATATATATATATATATATATATATATATATATATATATATATATATATATATATATATATATATATATATATATATATATATATATATATATTTGTTAAACCAAATTGATTGTAAAGCAGCAAAAGAAGTTTTGACAAAAGATGTACAAAATTTGGCATCAAAACAAATATTTGCTAGATGGCAAGCTATCTTATCTATTTTTGATTTTGATATAGAATTCATAAAAGGAACTGACAATTGTATTCCAGATTATTTGACAAGAGAATTTCTTCAGGGATGGAAGAAGTTCTTCTTTCAGATACATAATTTGTTTTTCCTTATTTTTTATTTTTTGAAAAATTCCAGTTTCTTGTAAAAGATTTACATCTCTGGTTGTTACCGGATATTGGAATTGGAAAAGTATTTTCTTTCCTAGGACCGTAGTTCCTACACCTTGGTTATTTACGTGTAAAGGAAATAACATTTGTAAGAATGGGTTTCCTAAAATGACTTTGGTGTTCAAGTTTTTTATTAAAACAAAACTTGCTCGGAAACAAATTCCATCATTGCAAATGTGTGCACTTGAAAGTTTGTAATTTATTTTTAGGTTTGTTGCATCTGCAGTTGATAACCTTTCTTTTGTTTTTTCAAAATATTTTGTCGCTATCAGTCCTTCTTGTATGTAATTCATGTCTGCACCACTGTTCATTAAGGCTATTGTTTCTAGGGTAAATGTCCCTATAACAATTTTAATTTTGACATACCATCTTTGGTAGGTAATTTGTGATAGAGCATTTATGAATGATTCTCCATTATCTTCCTTATTTTCTACATTATCAACTTTGTTGGTAATGCTTTCTTCTTTTAATTCATCTTTTAGTTTTAAAATTAAAATATCTTGTTTCATTTCTTCATTTTCCTGCCTTAATTGTCGTATTTCTATTTTTACTTCCTTAATCTCTCGTTGAATATCATTAACAGAGATGTTGTTTGTTTTGTGAGATTTAAATGTTTTTATTACGTCTTTGAAATCTGTTTTCTATTTCTTTGAAGTAGAAGTTTCTTGTTCTTTTTCTAAAATCATATCTTTTAATTTCTTTAGATAATTATCTTTTTGTTGAGGGTCTTTGACCTGATCAATCATTTCAAATATTAATTCATATTGACTTTGTTTTGTGATTACTAAAAGTTTCTTACTACAATTGCAAACACTTTTTCCCATTTGGTCAGGGAGACAGTAACACGAATCTTCTTCTTCTGAATCATCAGAAGTTTCATCATTATCTGATTGAATCTGATTAAATTGATGATCTTCTTTATCTGTTCCTATTCCTTCTTCATCAGAACTTATTTCAGAAATTATATTTAAAAGCTGATTTTTTAATTGTTCGTCTGAAATTAATTCTTGTATCTTTTGCCTTACCTTGCAAGTGTTGACATAATGTCCAGGTGTCTTACACTTGTGACATATTATTTTGTCTAGAGGGACTCTTTCTTTTTTATAAAATCTTTCTTTTTTCTTATAAAAACTATTTTTATTATTTGGTTTGTAATCTTGCTTATTGACCCTTTTGTTGGAATATTTTCTTTTGTAAGGTTTTCTGTCATGGCTATGAATTGGGGGTTTGATTTTATCAAAACCAAACTGTTCGCACCAACTTCCCAATTCCTTTCTACTTACCATATTTTGTTTATTTAGCTGGGATTTTAATTTTAAATCATTACAAATTTGTAATCCGGTCAGATTTATTTGGTTTATAATTTCTCCGTATGGCATTGTTTCTATATTTCCATTGATGTTTTTAATCTTTTCTCTTACCTTTTCCGCAAATAACTTTGGTAATCCTGAAATAAATTTTTCTTTCCAATAATAATTATTCGGATCATCCCTTTCATAAATTTTTGTAAGGAAAACATCTTTGTACCATTTGAAATCCTGAAGCTTTCTATATTTTAGATTTTGTGAAATTTCAATATTTCTTTCACTATACCAATTAGGATCACCAACAAAATGGAGTAAAATTGTGTAAATGAGGGAAGTAACTGCTACCGAAATTTGTCTATTATTATCATCTAGAATTGGTATTCCATTGTCATCTTGTTTAATACTATCTAATATTACATTTTGTTCTAATGGTGTAAGGGAGTTATCCCACCATCCTTTTAATTGTCCATTAAATCCTAAAATTAAAGTTTTTGCACAATCAACTTGATCCATTCTATTTCCATATATGTTTGATATGACTACCATTTCTTGACAAATTTTTATAATATGATATTCTGCTAACCCATCTATATTCCACTCGTAAACTGTTGACCCATTAAAAGTCCTTTGAGTATGTGTTTCTTTTAACTGGATGTCTAGGGGAGTGGGTATAGGATATAAATTTTTGTGTTCTACAGGAAAAATATGATTACTATCTTCAGACTCATCACCTGAATGGACAGTTTCTAATGATTTTTTTAAAGTATTTAATTTTTCTAAATTCAAATCTCCTAACTTAGAATTTATTTTCTGAAGAATCTCTATTTCTGTTAACTTAGGTTTATACTCATTGATTTTAAAAGGAAATCTGTGTATCTGCTTATCTGGTGAGGTATGTTCTTTACTTGAGGATGCTAAATTTGTCTCAACTGGAGATTGGCTACATAATTTCTTTTCTATACTATCTTCTATTCTTTCTAATTGTTTTCTCAGACAATGTAAACTTATATTAGTGTAATTCCTTTGTTTCATTCCTGACTCATCTTCTTTGTTGTCAGTAAGAACTGGCGTACAATCTATGACATCTGCTAAAACCTTTGTTCTTACAGGCTGTAAAGGTGGAAATTCATGCGAGATACTTGAGCCATCTTTCTTTGTAAAATAAGATTTTGTTTTGGTTAAAACTGAAAGTTTATCATACTTTTGAAAAAAATAAGTAAAAAATGGTATATGATTTTGTGTAGTAACCATAAATTCATACCAACTGTTTCTTATGACATTCCTTTGTTTTTCAGAATGTTTCCATGAACCATTTTCTTTCTTGTTTGTTTTCACACTCATAAAATCTTTTTATCAAACTCTTATCTATACAAAATTCTTTTGTCAAAACGCATATGCTCGATGATTTGGTGAAGTTGGTTTATATCCTTCTTGTTGTTCTAAATCATTTGTGCTATCACTAAAGCCTTGTGAAGTATAAACCGGTCAACAACATTTTATGTGTTCTAACTCCTTGAAAATTATGTCTATCTCTTTCAAAAATACTAAAAGAATTTCTATGGGAATTACTCCGAGATAAATATTCACTATTTCTCTGTGAGCTATAATCTCTAAATGAAATAGAACTTTGTCTGTTAAATCTTATACTAACCCCTCCATCTGGGTGGTCTACTATATTTTCTATTTCAGTATTTTCTATTGGTTGGGATCTTGGTATTGTTCCAGAAGGAAGCAACCAAGCTTCAGGAAGATTAACATATATATATATATATATGTTATATGTGTGTGTGTGTGTGTGTGTGTGTGTATAAATGTTTGGTAAAGATAAGAGTTATGGGCTTGTTGGATATCTTTACAATATAGTGGAGTGATGTTATGTTGCACTGAAACTATCTAACGTTTCAAGTGTTGGAAAAGTTCTTTCTGAAGAAGACAATGCATACATTGTAGAAGTTTTTCTCCGCCATTATTTATGAGAAGAAGATTCCATTGAAGTACAACATATTTGAAAATTTGCTCAACCAAATTACATCAGACATCGTCATTTCAGAAGTTGATCCGGAAGATTTGAAACAACAGTTCGAAGAAGTACAGTGATACATCAATCAGGGAAGATGGATACGCACTGCACTCTTTTTCCCTTGACTGAGTTTTTATCCCACTGGATTTTTCTTAGCAAGGTTTTTAATGAGGCAGTATTCCCACAGCGTATCAAGTATCAACGATCACCAACTCATGTTCATTTAAGGGGAGTGTTAGAAATAAATGTACACGAGTTTGTATCTCGTTAGACTTTTACTAGATGAAGTATTATCTGTTGTAAATACTCTTCTAGATGTAGTCAAATACCTTGTATTTAAGATGTAGAAGATTTTCTCATACTTGTATATATACTCCCATGTACAATCAATTGAATATACAGAATAACACTACAGTTATTTCTCAACATAAACTGTGATTTGTAACTTTTTATTTTCTTCCTGTCATTCGATACCAAATGATAGTATATCCTCATTGTAATTTTAGGACGCACAATAAACATGAGAGTATGTTACCATAGGGGGCGACGAAGCCAGGATTTTTAAATACCTAGGGCTTAATTTTAAATTTATAATATATTTTCTAAAAGTTACAAATTTATTTTTTCAAATCGATTAAATATTAAGGAATCATGATTAATTTAGCCAAATTATGATTAAATAAGTTCAATAAACAACATTTAACATAACAAAAATCATATTTGATAGGGCTCATTTTCAATTTACTCTGAAAAACACAAATGTAACCTTTCTTTTTTCATATTTTTTTCAACAATATACATACATATTTTTTTTAAATAAGGGTGGGGAATATCAATAGCACTGCAGAGTCTCATAAACCATTATAATTTTTTTCTTGAGAATATCAATATTACTGTAACAACCCAAAACTTCGTATTTCGAACTTACACGTTTTAAAGCGAACCGACCGTCAAAGCGGAGTTCGTGAGCTTATCCAGCCCATCACTTATCTAAAGTCCAAGTGCATTTTCTTTACCAAGTCCATTCTAGCCGTAACCCTAGTGATTTTCAAAGAAAAACCCTTGGCAAAAACTTGATGTCGCGCACAAATTTTATGCCAGGCGCAGTCAACCTCTAAAATCGTTTCCTGGTTCGTTAACCGTCCGATCAAGCTGATTTTTGGAGAGAAGGTCGATAACAGATCATTATATACTTTCACCAGACGGATCACTGTTTGTAGTAGTGAGTCATTCAGAATATGATGTCGAGCAGAGGCTATTTTTCCAATCAGTTTTCAAATCTTGCTCCTCTTGCTCGTTTTTCTCAAGGCAAGTTCCCCTAAGACTAATTTACGTTTATGTGTCGATTGTTATGATTATAATTTATGTGATATTTGCATGTTTCCCTAAGGATCATTCACAGTTTCAAGATGACTTCTTAATTATAATATATGTTGTATGCACGTTTCGAATTTCACCTTGTTCATATATGATGATGCTTGACTGTTATGTATGTTATGTAAATGAGGCAAGGTTTTCTTAGTATTTACATTCACGTATATATAATGATTCATGTTGCTTGTTGATGGTGATGATTACTGTCCATCGATGTGCTCTTGGTCCAGTAAATTGTGTATGCCACTTGAGTGAGTACATGAAACTAATTAACAAGTTATGTTTACATGGTTGATCTGTCAAGGTCTCGAGGATATATGATAATTCTAGTTTGTAAATTACACTTGTGGTGAATTGTTCATTCATAGTTGTTGTTCTGGTGATTATGTAATCGACTCGTTAAAGATGGACTTTTGTTGATTGCTGCTGACGTTAATCATTACAGTTTTATGGTGTTATTGTTTATGTTATGCACACACATTATTCCATGCATTCATAAGTTGAGTCTAAGAGCATGCATTCACGTTAATAAGATTCTAAGTCAAGAAAGATTTCATATCGAAGATTAAGAAAGTCTTCCTAAGAATCGTACAACCAAGTTAATGATCACCATCTACAAGAACCAAGAATCGCATTATTCAAGCGTCACACCATCTACAAGAATCAAAGAATCATATTTATTCACGTTAAGCGGTCACCATCGAAAGAATAAAGAATCGTATTATCCACGTTGAATGTCACCATCGGTGACGATGTACTTACGCCAAGTGAATTTCACGAATCAAGTTAAATTTTCAAGTCATGTTTAAGAGGAAAGTTTAAGAATGATTTTCAAGAAGTTCAAGTACAAGTTCCAGTGTTAAGAGTCAAGTCTTAAGTTACATTGCATTAAGCAAGATTAAAAGATTTAAAAGACATGAAGATATAACTTTAAGTCATGGCACGTGCATGGAATTTGCTCAGTCAAGTGGTCACGACTGACCCTTGCTAAAATTATCAATTTTAGGTACTTGAAGCCAAGTTGATCAGAGTGGCGAGCGTGGCCGGAGCAGTGATCAATATCAGGAAGATCTTTAACATTTTTAAATCTCACGATTTCAAAGACTTTGTAATGTTTCATGATTTATGTTACTATAATTCCGCTGCATTATTTTACTTAGTTCACGAATTAGTACCAAGAATTCCATGTCAAGTCTTTTGACGTGCAAGGCGTCTAGTATCGTTTTCAATTTTCATAAGTCAAGTTCGTCAAATTTACAAGCGCACGAACTAGCGCGAGTTTTATTTTCCATAGTTCGTGTTTTAAAAATCAGGGCGCTACAATTGCAATCATATTATATCAAATCAACTAATATATCACTCAATCAACCATTACAAATGCATCAACTATCACAACTACAATACACTATAACACAATCCGCACTTAACGGGACTTGAACTCATAACCCTAACCTCTGGATTATGACACCCCAGCTTAACCAATTGAGCTATGCCTCATTGGCAACCGTTATAAATTCGTTATTCTTTTTAAGTTTGTGTGACTGTTCTCAAATGTTAACAAACCTATAAACCGTTATAAATTCATTATTTATAATATTTAAATGATGAGTAAAAAACAAAAAATTTGTCATTTAGTATTTTGAAAAGGACAAAGAAAATGAAAAAAGATAAACTAGGGGCCAAAGCAAAGATAGAAAATTAGAAAATGGACACAACACAAGTGAGAGGAATTAGCGGAAGGTGCCGTTGTTGTTGAAGCGTCACTTTCAATACTGGACCGTTCACATTTATAGTTCACTCAGATCACAAATTAATCACTGAATTAAACCAGACAACAACTTTACCTCTTTATTGAGCTCAACATGTTGACCCACTTTGTTTCCATCAAATGTTAAATTTACAATCTTCATAAATGAATTCCCATCTCGTAACTATAATTTTGTAATATTTTTTTTTAAAAGTAGTTCCTTAATTCACAATAACAAAATATCATACATTGTATGGTCCTGTGGATGAACAACTTCCCTACCTGTCCCACCGATAGTTCTTTGTACATACATGAGCCTAAGCTACTCAGGGGTCGAAGACCACACCCTAGTTATCATCCTAGATGGTACATTAGTTTGGGGTGGGGAGTTACTTTTAGCCTAAAACGAGAACTAGTTACACATGCAAGAAAATCTGCAGCCCAATTGGGTTCACGATATATAACCTGGAGCTTGAGATCCACAAAATGCTTCGCCAGCTGGTGCATATCAGCCACTAGTGCCTGCCACCTGAAACGGAGCTACATTCCTACACTAACAATGAAACACATAAATAGAGTCAGTACGGATTAAAAGTTTGCGAATATGTAAAGATAGAGCGCATTGTAAAAATGAACTAACAACCCATAATTCAACAGTGTTATTATCCGAAACCCCAATGTAACTCGAAAGAGCTCCAATAAAAACACCATCTTTGTTACAAAAAATACAACCCAGCCCACTGTGTCCTGGTGACCCGGAGCTGAACCATCCGTATTTGCACAAACATAATCATCTGGAGGTGATTCCCAGCGGCTAATCATTTTCAGCTTTACCGGGTTGACAGGTTTAGGTAATGTAGCAGTTTAAAAGGTACGAGCTTGTATAATCAAAGCTACCTGTCTAGTGCTTTGTCATAAAAAAATTGCCTGATTTCGTTCCTTTCAAATAAGCCAACAACCCAAGATGCAAGCAACTTGGCCAAAGGAGTTTTGAGGTAAAGAGAAAAATGCCTGAGCACAACTACCAGAACCCTCCCACCCACCAAGAGGAAAGAAAGCTTGTTGTAAAAGCCTAAATTAACCGCTAGCAAACAAAAAGTAAGTGGAAGAGGGTTTCATGTTCTGAAAGGCAGAGAGGGCAGATTGGATCAGGAACGATGTTTTGTTTCCACAACCATTGTTGGGTGGGTAGGCGATCATGAACTACCAACCAAGCAAACAACCGAACTCGAGGTAAGGCATGTAAGGACCAAAGTCAATGCCAAGGCCAGCAAGGTTGACGAGTGTGGACCTACACAAGAGTATTGTACGCACTCTTAATAGAACCCCCCCCCCCCCCCCCCCAATAATTTTGTAATTAAGAACACATGATCGGAAACTAGAAATGAACTTCAAGGCATATAAAATTGTTTCTTTAAAATTTCAGTTCAGCGAAATGCTATGGTATAAATAAAAATTTAAATGTTCATGATTAAAATATACAATTTTGAAAAGGTGAATGTAAAATCCCGGAAGTTATTTTTTAGGACCGTCCATTTGAAATTAATTTGGGGACGATAATTTTTGTTGGACTTGAGTTTATTTACGGAATTCTATGGATCTTATTTGAAGTGTTCAGCTTCGTAAAGCTCAATTGTTGGAAAGCCCAAATTCAATTTGTATGAAAGACTATTAGGGTTTATTTATTGGTTATTTTCTTTTACTCCTTTCTTCCTCTTTTGTTTTCCTCCTGTCGTTCTCTTCTTTTCTTCTCGTTCCGCCACCATCGCCCACCAATCACCTCTCCACCTCACCCCTAATCCCTAAGCTCCTCTGATCGAGCGTGGCAGGACGAGTTAATCGATGTAATATGGAGCTTCAAATGGCGAATTCAGATCAGGTTCATGGGAGTCGAATCACGTTTTGATTAGGACTGATTCGTTGATTTTTGTGGACCTTTAATGTCGTTTTGATTGATTGAGATGTTGAATATATGAATTTCTGAACCCTTGCTTGGATTTGGAGGAGTTTGGTTCGATTTCATGGAGTTTGGATGTTTTCGTAAGTTGCAGGGACTGTTTCGAGGTTTTTGAAAAATTAATATCTTGCTTTTGGGAATTTGAAGGCGACAGGGGCCTCGTGTGCAATTTGACAACTTTCAGTAAATTCAGTTCTGCCCCAGACAGTAAGTCGGCTCATTAAGATTCGCGTGCCAATAATGTTATGCACATGTACCTAGCTCGGTTGGTTTGGTGCTGGTGTTTTCTTATATGGGGTCCATAGTTCGAACCTTGATGGAGCTAGATTTTGTATCTTTTTATTCCAGCCTATTTTCTGACCCAATTAAATTACCGTTTTGCCCCTGAACGTTATAGAATCATAATTATGCCCTTCCACTATTTTTCTAACTCATAAATTATCGGTTTGCCCTGGTGACCTACTTTTCCCGCTTCGACTTATTAAACCGCAGTAGAGACTAGCGAAGTGTACTAGTGGTGTTTTGGAGGTGACTTTTGGAGATTCGATGTGCAAGCTATCGGAGGATTACTTGCGGTTACTTAAGTTTGACTTGGATTCGTATCGACTCGGCGTAGTAACTCTTGACACTTTTGCTTTTATTTTACGATATAAAATGTATATATATGTATAGTTTTCGATTGAAAAATAACTTATGGTTATTATATCATGTTATGGGACTTGATATAATAGTCTATTCGTAAAAAGGATCAAGTGTGTGTATTCCATAAAATGTTTTCCTTGTGTATTCGATTTGTGAAAGTAATTTGATAAAGCATGGATTATGTGTACATTTAAGCTCATCGATATGCCTATGAAGTGTGTGGACCCTTTCGGGGATTGTCGTGCTTTGGAGTACTCCGAGTGTTATGTGTGTGGCCCCTATTGTGTTAGAGGATATGTTATGTGAAAGCCGGCCTGTGTACAAATGATTTTTGACTATGTTTGATATAAAAATGGAGTGTATATATATGTATACTTTTCTATATGTACTTGATCCGGGTAAAAGTGCCAGGAGCTCACCCTTACACCTTTTTTTTTTTAGATATTTAGTAAGTGATTGGACGAAGATACTTTGGAGTTGAGATGGTAGTCAAATGATGGATACGTGAAGGCTGTTTAGTAGTTGCTGCGACTCTGAGATTTCTATGTATAGTATGACGTGTAACATTGAGATTGTTATCTTTTGAGGATTTGTAATTGCTGCAATTACTATGTAATGGATTTTAGATACTCTGTTGTACCACTCTGAGATAATTTATGTATTTGAGGATTAAGTTAGGGTTCGTCTTGGCGTGAGCCCATCTCAGGATAGACACAAGGGCGGACGGGCCCTTGGGCTTAGGTGGGCTTCAGCCCACCCAGAAAAAAAAAAGCAAAAAAAAAAAAAAAAAAAAAAAATTAAATGTCAATTGCAGGGATTGATCCTCTGGCCTTGTATAAAAAATTCAAGAACCCTTCCACTCGCCCAGCACAGTCAACTCTAACTTTCTTACAAATTAAAATATATGAATTGTAAATATGGAATCATATAGTCCAAATTACACACGTTGAAATATAAAACCCGAAGACAATTCACACTCACACGTTCTGTAACATAGGAGACAGGAAGGCGAACAAATTACTAGGACTTTTGAGAACACATTGAATTCAATTGTTTATCTTTCTTTAGATAAATTTGACATGTTTATCTATTTGATTAATAGATGCTTGATGTTAGTAAAACATATGATATGCTTGATGTTAGTAAACATATGATATGCTTGATGTGAGTAAACATATAGTAGTATATGCTAATTATTTTCTTATCATCCATGTGTTTTGGTTAATTACTTGTAATTTTGTTAATGAAATTGTCTTTAGTGTATACCAATCAAATGGTTTGAGGACCGATCGACTCTTGCTGTATTTTATATTTTCTTTTATAATGTATTTTCTTGCATATTTTTCATTATAAATTGTTATTTTCTAAAAAAAATATTTAATTTAGATTGCTTCCATCAATTTTTTTATGTTTAGTTTTTACATGGTTTTTAGAAATGTATATATAGTATTTATATTTGAATGATGAAATCTATAATAGTTATAAAAAGAGGGTAAAACCGGAATATTTGAGTATAACGGTCGAAAGAAAAAAGAGAAAAAACATAAGAGTCGGAAAATGAGTAGAATAAGAGCGGTTATAATCGTTATAATAAGAGTTAAGATAGGTGCTACTAACTTTAATGGTGTGGGACCTGCGACAGTTGAGGCGTTAAATCCGCAAGTGGAATTTGGTTTTTTCGCTTAGCAAAAAAGTATCGTTACGTATGTATTTTTTGTAGCAGTTGTACAATACAACATTTTGGCCGTTAACTTAAATTTGTTTTGTTCTGGTGCATGTGAAGAGTGTGAAGACTACTGTGGCTGGTTTAGTACTTGCGGGCCATTTTGGTGTTATGATGACATTGACTAGTTTGTTCACTTTCACTCTACTCTCACAGTTTGTTAGACTCCGGGGGGTAAGACCGGTGTCGAATTTTTTCTACTCTCACTCGATCACATGATTATTATTAAGATGCTCTACTATAACTTTGTTTGCGTTGATTATAGCTTTGATTAACGCAACTAATTAACTAGTTAGTTTGATTTGCATAAAAGTAAGAGCATTTGTGTTAACTTAACGCCAACATTCCTTCTACCAATAACTTTGCGGACCTTCTGGCTTCAATGACAAGACTTCTTCTTGCCCTGGAACTAATAGTTAAAATGATTAGACGTGATCAAGGAGGCCAGACTAGTGTATTTTATCGTGTGTTTGTAAATGATTAAAAAAAGTGTTTTTATGATTTTGAAGTAGTAAAAGTAGGTTTTTTTAGTATTTTATATTACAACTTCTGGTGCAATTTCTCCTAAAAAAGTAGAATCAAAAGCAGCAGAACCTCATATGTATTCGCTTAAGGTGTAGTAACTTTTATTTTTCAATTAAAATCAATTAATTAAATTAATCTTTGCAAACACGTTTTTACAATTTTAAACTGTTTTATATCATATTGTTGGAATTTTAGTCACCAAAGAGGCTTGTCCATGACTTTGCTACTCAACCAAAAGGGGCTCAACATGCTGTAAATTAAGTTTCCTTGACGTGTATAATCTACTATAATAGTAGAAGACACTTGAGAAAAAATTACTAAAATTCATTGAAATGTGAAAGAGTAATTGAAGCTCAAAGTATGTTGGTTGAAGCATTAATATTAGAATGTCATGAGTTGGAATGGGAGAAGTCCCACATATCTAAAATTGGAAAAGAAGGCACTAGATAAAAATTCAAGACTTGGTTAAAGGGTTGGGTCCCAAGGGGCACCCATGATTTTGGAAGGGGGAGGAGCTATAGATGGCTCCATGGCTTTGACCCAAGCACGCCGGGCCCGGGCCTCGGGTCATGGGACGTGGGTTCGTGGTCGTGATCTTGAGTTGGATATTATCTTTTTGGGCCAGAAACCTATTACGTTTGGTTAGACCCAAAAGAATAGTCTGAAACGAAAACCCCAACAGGATGTGTCTGTTCAGAATGGGCTTTGGCAAAATGGTGCAGTCCATTCGCTTAAGTTGTGACTAATCGGAACCAGTGTGTCTGTTAGAAGAGAAGTAACTCTTCAGGGACCTGTTCGGGAATAGTCATGTCTCTCAGACTCAACTCTTGAAAACTATAAATAGGTCCCCCAGGATCGAATTCAACATACATTCGAAATCCTCTCCTTTCTTCTCTTTTTCTCTAAGGCATGTCTTTCCATATTGCAGTAATTAATCCACTTGAATTTGCGATTTCAAGTGCAAGCTCGCAAATTCACTCTGCTGTGTAATCTTGGGAGACATTTTTCTCTTTGCAACCGTAGGCATCTTAGCGGGGCAAATTTGTATGAAGGATCGAGAGCCAACTTTCACCACAACAGTCCTTATTTTGTTCTGTTGTTCTGTTTAACTCCAGTTTCATACATACATCCGATACACTACCCCTCAGTTACAAAATCCAACAAATATATCAAACACTACGTTTTATAATTGACCCAAAAAGATTTTACTCATTCCTATTTTGATTGGATCAAACCATTTTTTTCGAAGTATATCTTGTCTTCTTCATTATAAGCACACCATCACAGATACTTTGAGATTTTTTTGTGATTCAAAATATAGATATATTAGGAATCTATATATATTTAAAAGACCAGTTTTTATTCCATCCATTTTGTATAGGACTCAAGCCAAGATTGAATGAGAGAATTTCTTTCAATTTTTTTATTTCCAAGCTAAAGCCAACAAAAGTAATTATTTGTAAGGAAAGAAATAAAAATTCATCTACACGCCTCCTTTGATTTCGGCATCTTGGACTATCATGTCCCTATTTTTAGTAATAATAGCAACAGAATCAAAGTCATTTTCATTTATTCTAATTCTCTCATTGCCAAAGCCTACGAAAGTAATTATTTGTAAGGAAGGAAAGCTTTTAAAAAAAATACAAAAAAAAAAAAATATAAGGAAGGAAAGCTTTTGTTGTCTGCCTAATGAATGCAAGTGAATAATCACAACCCATTTCACGCGTTTTTTGTAGATGAGAATAATGCCTATGCGTTTGAATCTATTTTTAGATTTGATCAATAAAATATGCTCACATCCAAGAAAAATCTCACCACATATACTGATTTTTTTTTAAGATACACCACACATACTGATTGATACCCATTCAATTCAGTAAGTATTTAGTCTATTAATAGCTAACTTACACAATACATACATACAAGAATAAATATCAAAAGATTTGACGAATATAAACAGACCTAAAATAGATATCTCCAAACGTCTATAAATTAGTGCCAGTCGTATATCAAAACACACACCAACTTCGATGGAACCTGCCTATCAAGCGCCCGGCTGAGCTCAAGGATCTGTTGATGAACATGACAAAAAAGTTACCTCGACTGGCGATTGACTTTGATCTTCCAATGGACGTGAAGATCCGACTCATGATTTTGCTAGCAATTGTTGGGTTAAAAAGCTAGAGCGGTCATACTGTTCTGGTGAGAATCTGAAATTTCCATTAGGCATATACACAAGCACAAGCTAATAATAATGGTTGTATGGATACATATAGATGCAATATAGATACATCATATTCTAATACATTTATATATTTTTTTTACCCTAAAAAACCGATGCAAATTAAGTATAGTGATGCAAGAATTAACTTGACTAGAAGGAACAGTATACCCATCAACAAATATTGACACCCCACTAAAAGTACACTTCCTAACCAAGAGGTGTCGAAGAGCACAAGTCAAAAGATCAAACTGGTCTTGTGGCTTTCTATTCTTCACAGCCATATAACTTCAAACAAAACCAATTTAGAAGATATCAATTTCATGGGTAGCAGCAACAGTCTTACTTTACATCAACGAGTGCAAAATCGCGAGTAACGGACCCTTCAGAACTTATATACTATATATCACAATGTCATAATATAGTATAAAACATCTTAGTTCTAAAATATTCAAGACACTCAATAAAGCCCTCCAAGTGTTCAATAAGTTTTGCAATTTAACAATCCATCCAAGTCCAACAACATACCAGTACCAAACATCTACGCTCTACAGATATCATAAAAAAATGAATCGGACTATCCGAATGTGTGGTACTATAATACAATTTACCTTTACAATACTTGACAAAATCATAATGATTTCGAAGGTCTAAATCATTCACCCGGTAAAATTCTCTCTTAAAAATCATATCGTGTAAGCATATGAGTTTATTTCTGGATCTGATCTGTTGAAAATATAAAAAATCAAGTAATATTTGATAAATCATTCATCAAGCAATTCGTCGATATCCAACTCCATAAACTCCCAACTTTTCATGTCGATTGATTAGGCTTTAGTGGATTTGGCTTCCGATTTAACATATCCGTCATTAACATGGTGAAAATCTATAATACTGTTGCTTTAACCGGAAAATAGACAAATCAAAGAGAAGCATAACTCATATATTACAGTGTAACTAATATTGAAACACAGTACGCTACTTACAACGAAAGTCGTCATCTCGAAGCCATTTGAGACTCAAATGTCAATAACATCCAATTAGAACCAGATCTTTGTTTCTGTCGATCGAATTCCGATTTGCATCGCCCAATATAGGTCTGACTCCACTTCATCTTTTCTCCAATTAATCAGATCAGTAACAATCCCAGCCAAAATATAAATGATCATGTGTAAAGGACGAAAATAGGAAGGTAGAGAAACCGATTAGTTGCGGCGAGAAGCTTCTCAGAACGTTTGATTATCGGTTGCTGTATTTGATTTGGATACCTGATTGTTATAACTTTAGTGCAGAAAATCGGTTAAAAACACTTAAATTTCATAACTTAAGGTTTTAATTCTATATCAATCACTCCTCGAGTCTTTGGTCACAAGCTAATTCATTCGGTGTAATTCGAGTATTAATTCTGCCGAATTGTGAATTATTGTTGTTGTCTGGCAGATACCAAATTACATTCTTACCCCTACTCCGACTTCTAATTGGGCAGCTCAATTAATAACCCACCGATTCGCCACATTGGCCAGTTTTAGGGAAAATTTTACTTTTGATCCCATAGACCAATCTTTGTAGGTATCTCAAAATTTTATCATAAATTATCTATTAACATCTTCCCTATCCCTTTATTGAGATACTACTCTTTTAGATGAAAAATGTTGGTCTCCTATTTACTGCACAAATTGTATTTGATTGGACAATAGCCCATCAAATTGTAGATACAAATTTCATGCTCGCCTGCACATGTATGCGCACTACTCATGGTCGGCGGATGAATTGAGGTGGGCCAGCATTATTTTAAGCCACCTGAGATTTTAGTTTTTATTGAATTGATCATGCTTTTATCTTAAAAATAGAGGGAGGGGATATTTTAAGCATCCTACAAAGATGGCTCTAAAAGTAAAATGCCTCTCATTATGGTCCTTGAGCAGAATATGATTTAGATTTGGTCATCCAAAGTCGAGACGAACATTAGGCTATGTTCTCTTAATATGAAAACTCATTAATTTCAATTCAATTCAGTTCGGATTTGCTTAGTTATTTTTTATACTACACTTCAGTTCCATTTAGACGAAGAGAACAGAGCTTTACTATTCACATGAGTCAAAGGTCGATTTTTATTTTATTTTTTATGGATAATATCTTTATGAGAATTTTTTTACCATCACCTTTTCAAAACTTAAATTGGTTGGAGTAAAAAAGAAATGTGGGTGAGGATTACGTAATTTAGGAGGTGAAAAGTATAATATAAAATTTAATCTTATAAGGAGAGAACATTAAATGTTAGACTTTTTATAGCTGATATCTATCTATCTATATATCTATATGAAAGACAGGTTGTTATTCTAAAATCTAGCTATATAATTTGAAGCAAGAAAGATTGTGTGATTTTTTTGAATTATTTGGCATTTAATAATTCAAAACAATTATATGTGAGGAAATTGTACGATTTTATTCCTCCACCAATTCCAACATCATAAAAAATGGAACTAATCAAGATTTCTCTATTCTTAGGAAATTTGATATGGTCAACCAATTTAATTTTATTTAGGTCAACGATTCATAAGCAATTTATTTGAGTATCTTTTGTATATGAATTAATTTGCATGTCTCAATTATTCCTGTTGATACAAAAATATTATTTGGTGGCCAATTTTTTCAAATTTCCATCTAATATAGAATGATTTGCAAACCCAGTTGTAATCACCGGAATATTCACAAGTCTTTACATACATTTGGCAACATGTATCAATTGTTGTTTTCATTACTTTTTTATGATGCAAGGTTTCTTCATTACTTTTTCATTTTTTTAGATTACTTTATTTGTGATGAATGTTTAAATATAATGAGTTTTCATCTTCCTCGCTTTTGTTGTCCCCATATCGATCATTGATTTTCACTGAACAAGAATTTTCATGGTGGAAGTTGCAAGAGTATGGAAGAGCAATAACAAATGCTCTACAATAGTGAGATATTCCTTGCCTCTCTGCAAATGTTTTGTATCGGGGTACAAAATCAATTCTTCATATATATTTATATTATGTACTACTTATTACTACTTGAAGGAGATTTAATAATACAATGAACATGGTCCGTTCAATTTTATGTGTCGAAATTCTAATCTGCAATTTGGAACAAAAAAATACATTTACAACCTGTAACGAGAATATATTGTTTTCATGTAGACAACAAGGCTATGAAATTAATGGGGAATTTGAGGTACAAAATATAGCCAGATCTAGACTATGCACGTAATTACTCTGTCTTTTCTTCTTTTCAATAGTTGCTTGGTGAAGACGGCGGAGAGAAGAACGAAAGATTTCAATACGGTTTGGATTGATTTACTATGTTTAATAGAAGGGTGGGATTAAATTTAAATATTGATCATATATGTTTTATGATTTTTTTTTTCAAAATTCCTAGCATATTTCTTCTAAAACTTTTTTATTCAAGGATTTGCATGTTCTCATAAAGTCAGCCAACAACACTATTATCTACTATAATGATGTAATCAAAAGCAACTTTGCGCCTATCATTCTCATGTTGTGAGTTTTTTTATTTGTTGTGGATCCAGATAAATTTGATACTTATATTTGACAATAGGCTCAAACAGCTGGAGTTGGAGTAGTTATGAAATATCATTCGGGCATATTTGACTTGGATACGGGAGGTATACCCTTTATTTATGATTTGTAAATGACGAAGGTTAATGTGGTAAAATGTGGAGTCAGAGTTTACACTGCATGGCTGGTATGGAGTGGTTGCCAAATATCACTACTTGAGACATATTTGACTTGGATATGTGAGAAATACCATACTTATGATTCATAAATAACGGAGGTTAATGCGGAAAATTGAGGAGTTAGAAGTTTACATTGCACGGCTGGTATAAGGAAGAATAACCTTGAGTCACGTGTTCGTTCTCTATCAGCATGTAAATTAAATAGGTTATTGTTGTCATTGACGAAATGTGTCTAATGTGTATTGATGATGTATATGAGTTTTATTATAAATTGAATTTTCAGAAAGATCTCTCACTATTAAAAAGAAAATATGCTATCATTATATACTATTTAGATTATTCCGCAATAATTTATTTATATATTTAAAAAGATGGAAGACAAAAACATGTCATCATGCATATGTTAACAAGAAATAAATTTGAAAAGATTCAACTGGATTATTTAGTGTATTTTTTAATAATGATTGAGTTTAATAGGACTATTTAATAATAATGGGTAAATATTAAAAAAGAAAAAAAAAGTACTCTACATCGAGACACTTCCAGTTTAAGTGAGCAAGATTAGTATTGTCCGGTCAATTTATACTGGATTTATCAACCATACAATAGGAACTCCGACCCAAACACTGGCCAAAAGAATTTATAAAGTTTGATTCGAACAAGTCTTCTAAAAACAATAAAAAATTTATGACCTAATAAATATAACAACAACTATTCGTTTACAATATTAAACCTACCTATGTACAAATCATTTATCGATTCTCTACGTCTCCTTTATACAGACAATTTGCACTTTAATACATCTTTGTGTACCATCAAACTTAGTTAGAAAAAATTATATACAATGAGATATTATTTTTCACAATATATGTGTATAAATGATAAACAATTTCGTATTACAGATTCAAGAGTATACATTTTTTCATACATGTTTACCTACAGGAGGTAATTAGAGATATTGTTGAGGTCATCTCAGCCTATATCTTACTACACCGGTCTTCCGTTATTTTACTTTTAAACATGTCGGCTTCTATCCAACCCGATTCAACCCCGTTCGAAATAAAGATATTCAGATCCAATCTGGCATATACTCGAACCCATTCCATACCTTTGTAGCAAGACGCGACAGCAACATATTATGATTACGTTAGTAAAACTACTCCCGGTTGGGGGGATACTCTCTAGGCGGGGAAACTCACTTCGATCTTCTCTATACTTTCTTGATCTCCATGATAGGACGCGCGGGCCGGGGGGTTGGGGGGGGGGGGGGGGGGTTGGTTTGGAAAAAAAATTACCGTAGCATGTGAAATTTTATTTTTAGAATAATAATTTTTCTATCGTTAGTGGGGTGACACATACCCCCGGGGTTTGGAAAAAAACAACCATACATGTGAAATTATGTTCGTAGATAATAATTTTTGTGTGTGTATGATGGGGTGACCACATAGCTCCGCGGGGGTTGTTGGGAACAACCCATTGATTATGTTGTATACTTTTGTATTTTATTTTGATTCAATTTGAGGGATTCAATTAAAAAAAAAAAAGAAGGTATCTGTTACTACTTAACAGGTCGAAACGTACGGTAGGACCCGATATAAAATATATGTTATCGACCTGTCGTGTTCCGAACGGGTTAAGCTTTGATCCTGCCCCTTAGCATATCCGTCATGATAAGTCGTATTTTTACCTTTTCTTAGTTCGCAAAAATAAAAACTCAATGGTGTAATATGGATGAAGAAGGACTACCTACTGACACCACGACCAACGTTGATTACATAAGTTTGACTACCTTATTTCTCAATTAATTTATTTTGTCCTCATTTTCTATTTATTATTAAAAGTAAATTATACCGTGGCATCGCCACGGGTTAGTACTAGTTTAAGTTAAATGGTCGGTATTTGTGGAATTTCAGAAATAAATTGTTCATAAAGATAAATAAATGAGGTTGTAATGTATTGGAAATCGACACGACCACTAGATTAATCATCATATCCAAAACTTAGTATGTGATATATACCTGCCTTATAACTAAAGTGAGAAACAGAAAGACATTCATTGGTGATTCACTTTCACGCCCCAAAACTAAAATCACTTTAGCGCGATCGATCGTCTATCCAAGGGTGGATCCAGGAATTTTTTTCTGGGTCATAATTGTATTATTGGGTCCTAAGTCCTAACTCAATGACCTGGCAAAAGAAATGTTGGAACACAAATAAACCAGCTTGTGAACATGCATGATAGGAAAACAAGTAGACTGGCATGACGATCGGTTCGAGAACAAGACAATGTGTAATACGCCTCTCAAAGGCTTGGTGAGCGAACGCCGGCTGGATGTTTAAAAAACGACAAGGGGATCATCAGTAGGATCTTGACATTCCATAACTAATGCATCAATCAACACACTTTAAACTTAATTAATCTTTCACCATTTCTTTAATTTTAGTATAATTATTTTCTTGTTCAAGTGTCATATGCTACTTTAGTAGATTATATACGTCCGAAAAAACTTCATTTTTAACGTGTGGGCCTCCACTTAGTTTAGCTAAAACTCTAAAATACACTTTCAACTTTCACAATTCTATCCAATATCACTACGACCAAAACGATTGGAATATCAAGAATTTAAAACTAAATCACGCTAACCTAGTGACTCAATCAGTGGTTATTGGAAAATTGATAATTGAAAATCTTTAGGTTATGAACAAGAATTACATGGCGTCATCATTGGAGTCTCTAATCTATCTATGATCATGACCTTCCTCTATTTTTCGTTGTCACTTTCTTTACATTTGAACTATGTGTTGCACTTCTTGTTTCAAAGTTCAAACCCTGTGTTGGCGCGCTTTGGCCATGTGTTAACTTTGTTTGGGCACTTGAGTTTTCTGAATTTTCACTTCCTCTCACAAATTATTATAATGAATTTAGTATTTGCCGTTTGGGTTAGTTTTTTTTTTTTTAAAACAATAAAATTTTATTAAAACTTCGAAACGATTACAAGAGCATAAGGGATGCTCGATAAGAGATATCCAATTACGACCACTACCATTACATAGCCTTCCAATTACATAACAATCCTAAACCATTATTCTTGGCTTCATAATCATCCAGCTTGATTCTTTCATCATTTCTAGCTCCACTATCTAATACCCATGCATCAACCCATGCAGGCTTCACCCTTTCATTCTGCCGGTTTTGTCAATTTCAAAGTCCCAGACCACAGTTCATTTCTTCATAATACAATGCCACATTTAAAACACAAGCTTTTGCGACAAGAACCGTCAACTCCAAGTTGGTAAATTAGTCCTCCCTACGCTAGCTTATACCCCTCCACCTTATGCTCGTAAGAGAGCTAGTGGCCGGCAAAAAATTTAAGGTATTAATTTTAATTAAGCCGTGTTTGTCATTTTTAATACTTTAGCACAATCTTGTTCGTTACAAAAATTAGCTAATTTTTTCTTGTAGTCAATTTATTCCCAAAAATTAGTTGTAGCAGCATATTTGGAAAATTGACCGTTTGCGAACAGGAACCAAGCTACTGCATTTCTTAAGTTGCTTAATCATGTGGATTATGGGTGACCTTGGTAGGTGATTCACCAATCCATCATTCCATTTCTATTTAACTATTTTCCAATATATATTATTGGGTGAATTGCAATATTGCTCCCTTAAGTGACATACCTTTTCGATTTTGGTCCCAAGTGTCTTTTGATTTCCGAAATTGGTCCTGGGGACCGTATAAACATACGTATGTCACTGAAAGTTTACAAATAAACCCCAACGTTTCAACTCCTTATAAATAAACCCCAAAATATTTTAGAATTCAAATTTCACCCCACCACCTTCCCTCCACCACTTTCATACCACCACCACCTTGGCCTCCTTCCACCACCACCTCCATTCATCCAACCAACTCCATCAAAATCCGATTTGATAATTTTATAAATCTTAAATTTTTTTTTAATAATCTTCCATGGAAGCTCCTTGAAGGAGCTTCCATGGAAGCCATGGCAGGAACTCAAGTTGAGCTTCCTGCCATGCCGGAGCTTCCATGGAAGAAAGAAGAAAAGAAGTAGAAAGATTTGATTTGGTTCCTCCATGATTTGAGTTGTTCAATTGATACTTCCATTGATAATACATTGAAAATGAAATGAATTGGGAATAATGAAGAAGAAGGAAGCAATTGGAGAAGAAAGTGAATTGGGGAAGAATGAAATTAATTAGGGTTCTTATTAATTCATTTGGGGAAGAAGGGAGTGCTTTTTTGTTTACTACTTTTTTTATTTTTTAAAAATTAAAAAATTAATTGTTATTATACGGTCAACATACATATTTTAGGGTCAACATACGTATTTGGGGCTATTTTGAACTATTTAAAATTATTTTGGGGTAACTTTGTAAAACATAGAAATTATGAGTCAAATGTGTAATAAGAAAGGGTCAAAGGAGAGGAGGACCAAAATCACAACTGCAACATTTTAAAATTCGGACCTGGTCGTCCTATTTGGGCGTATTTCACAGTATGGGAACTGTAGGGACCGTAATTGCAAAGGATTGTCACTTAAGGGACCAATATTGCAATTCACCCATATATTATTCTTGTTTCTTTTGGTCTGCAAGCTAAGTAACTTGAATCAATTTATAAAATGTCACTGGAAACGTATTTGCAGATTCTCTCTATGAGAATAATCTAGTGATGGTTAACCAGCATAATTCCACCCATATCCGTTACGTGAGACTAATTCCGCCCCACATTGTCAGACTCTTTTTTAAGAGTTTCTCTTCCAGCGTTACATCGACAATACTCAAATTTGAGACTTTACTTATAAATGCACTTAAGTAACTTACCAATTTAGCTAACAACCGCGATTCCTTTGACACTATTCACAACAATATAACTCTCTGAAGTTTCTTTTTCTTTTTTTTTTTTTTTTTGTCAACACTATTGCTACGAACCCAGAAAACGTTTTAAAACCTTAACTCCATTATGTAACTTGAGCACTGTTCAACATCATCTGAAAAGTCCAATAGTATATAGCTCATAATCCAACTAGTACTCCTGTGGAAAGTTAAGGAAAACCACTTGAATGAACAAAAGTATTTTGCTTGGGAAGTCAAAGAGAGGCTTCAAGGTTATTAAGTTGGGAACTTAGGGGTAGAAAGGGATTTAGCCAAGGACAAGATTTTGTTGGGAACCCCATTATTTTGTCTTAGTGCATTCAAGTCCTTATATACCACCTTCATATACGCCATTATGTGAAGGACGAAATGGATTAGTTAAAGTATTACGCCACCTTCATATACCACTATAAACAAGTCATGTTATTTACTTGGCGCAATTTCCTTTCAGCAACTTAACTGCCTGTCTGTTTAAGTAGAATTGCTCAATGAAAGCACACAATCAGTCACCTAATTGTAAAAGACTTCCGCACTTTGAAAGTTAAGTGCCGGCAGATTCATGTACCTACTGAGAAAATATATTTTAGACAACAAGTTTTAAAGTCTATTCACCCCTCATCTTTAGATTTTAACCTTGTTGTCTAGGGACCAATATAAATGTTGATCAGTAGTTTATCAATAATTGATCTTTAAAGCTATTCATGTGGGTTATTTACACTACTAAAATTGGTATTTAGGTCAAAGAGTGATTGATGTATAGTATAACTTATCGCTTCATGACCTGTTTTTTACAAACATTTGTTGGGTACAAATGAGAAATACATCAAATAAATTGTAAGCTAACTCGTTTATTAAAATTTAAAAAATATATTTGATACTTAACAATCTTTCTTGGAAGATAGCTAGGGGTGTTTGGTATGGAGTTAAATACTTAAATGACACTATTAACTTGTTTTTTTTTCCAGACATTTGGCATGCAATTTATACACGTAAGTAGTTGTTTGGCTAAGGATTAAAATCTTAATTTAATCCAGTTGCCTTTCTCATCCTGTTAGCTAACGACTTTAATCCAGTCGTAACAGTATCCATTTTTAATCCAACTATTATTCACAACTCAATTAAATTTTCTCTCCACCTACTTTTTTTCCTCTCACTTTACTTTTTCATTTATTATAGTCAAAGTCTTGATTTTCAAAAAATATAGGAAAGTCAAGGTTTTTTTTTGTTTTTAGGTTTTAGCATTACCGAAGTTTCTTAAAAAAGCAATGAAATCAATGTATTATGTTATATTGTTAAGTTGTTAGAATTGAAAGTTTCAATTATAGTTTTAACATCTTTTTTTAATGTTTTAAGAGATTATGTGATGGTTTTTTTGTATCAGTATTGTATGTTTCAATTATAATTTTAAAGTCTTTGGTTAATGCTTTAAGAGATGATGTGATGGTTTTAAGGAGCTACATGATACTTTTAAGATGGTTTGTTATAGTTTTAAGTGACAATTTAAAATCATTCACAAATATCATTAAACCACCATTAAGTCTAAAAGTTTTAGGTATGCCATTAAAACATCAATGAAAAAGCTTTAAATAAGTTATTTGAAACATTATGTCATTACAATATTGAAACATTCAGTTATTACAATGTTGAAATAAGTCTTTTTTGATTAAACTTGTTGGTGAACTTCGGCTAACTGCATTTTTGTTGCTTATGCTTGTTGCTTCAATACTGCATTGACACCTTTGAAAAACTTATCATCAAATTCTATGTTATCATCAGTACCTACTTGCTTAAAACATTCACTATCTGAATTAAGTTTGACTAATGAAAATCCAAAATTGCACAAATACGAAATACTCCATCCATTTTAGAGAAAGTGTTACATTTTGACTTTGACCGGTCAACTGTCTTTGAGTTTGACCACAAATTACTCATAAACGATAATAGTAAATAATTTAATAAAATCATATAATAAAAATTTAATTACTAAATTTTCATTATATAATTTTAATAATTTATTTATTAATATCGCTTAAAAGAGTAATCAACGAAAACGCATTAATATGACAATAGTAAAATGTAACACTTTTTCTGAAATAGAGGGAGTATAAGATACCAAAATTGAACGGTGACAACTAAAAAGTACAAAAAACAATAACTGTCACAAATTAAACTATCAAAAGTGTCGTAAACAAACATGTAGACACCCAATTCCATCTCTTTTAGTAGAGTTGAAGAAAATAGAAGCTAGTAATAGTAAGTTGAATAATTTATCATATACTCATATCAGTATAATAATAATAATAATAATAATAATAATAATAATAATAATAATTCACTAGTAGTACTTTATTTGTGATCCTCCTCCAAAATTCCCTCCTCCACCTATATAAATAGTGATTGGAGCAACCATAAGAAGTCACACCAAACATATTTTCAACGGTCCAGTAGCAGCAGTACAGTTTAGTTAACTCAACTGCACTCACTCACCTCACGCGCCACCACCACCTCACTCCCTCAAAACACTAAATTATGAAAATCCTCCTCGTCCACCTCCTCCTCATCATCTCCACCTCCGCCGCCACCAACCCACATTGGCTCCCCGCCTCCGCAACATGGTACGGCAGCGCGGAGGGAGACGGCAGCACAGGCGGCGCGTGCGGGTACGGTACAATGGTGGACGTCAAGCCCTTCAGGGCCAGAGTGGGCGCCACCAGCCCCATTCTCTTCAAGGGCGGAGAAGGCTGCGGCGCGTGTTATAAAGTCAGGTGCTTAGACAGGTCGATATGTTCCAGGCGTGCTGCGACCGTCATTATTACCGACGAGTGTCCCGGTTGCCCCAATGACAGGCCGCATTTTGATCTTAGTGGTGCTGCTTTCGGTCGGATGGCTGTTTCCGGTGAGGCCGGGATGTTGCGCAACCGCGGCGAGATTCCCATTGTTTATCGCAGGTGAGTACTGCGATATTATTATAGACCCCGTTCAGTTAATAATTTTACGTTTTTATTATTATTACTGTTAGTACCAGTAGGACTAGAGTGTTTTATTTTAATTTTATTGGGCTTGTTGATTTTAGTGATGCTAAGTTGCTAACTGTATTGTTCTGTTTTGTCACTTTCTCATTTACTAGTTACTACTCCCAGCTTCTTTAATCTCGCCGTACTAACTACTTATACTTTTTAGCTTAATTATTTAATCTAATGCTCCTCCACATAACAGATTAACGGCATGTCTTTTATATAAAACTTTAATATACTTATTATTTTGACGTACCTTTAACATGTTAATTTTTTTTCAAAGTTTTATTGAAGATGTATGTATTTTATATAAAAATTTAGGTGATTTTAACCCGATTTTCTGAATTTTAGTTATAAATCAATCACTCCCGTAAAACTTAGTAGTAATAAATTCAGATGTAGCGATCTTTCATGACCGAATTAAGGTGAGATACATTTAAGTTTGATTGAGTTATGAAGTTGGCAGCTGATGCAAGAACATCAATAAAGATTTCCAGATTGGGTGAGAGACACAGTTAAATTGGAGAACCAGCAAAGCATGCGCACACATCACAATGTGTTTTGCACCTTTTTGGTCAAAACATACAGTATAACCCAACCTACCATATTCTACACTGACAAAAATTCATCCTCATTGGAATATATAGTAATAATTACAACAAGATATATATATTCTCTTGGTCAAACATTACTGGACAAATTAACTACCTTAACCTTTTCAATTTATTTGTACTAGTAGTACTAAACTTGAGCATAATCATGAATGACTTTTCAGTCCTCTTACCTGTGAATCAAAGTTTGCTCAAGAATTTTGATTTTGATTTTCCAGGACAACCTGCAAGTATCCAGGCAAGAACATAGCGTTCCATGTTAACGAAGGATCAACCGACTTTTGGCTATCACTGTTAGTAGAATTTGAGGATGGCGACGGTGATATCGGATCTATGCAAATTAGAGAGGTAATTTTACTTCAATTTAGCTCATTTCTTGATTCAAGATTGATTCTGTTTTTTCTTTTTGGGTTTAGATTCTAGTCAAAAGATGTATTCGACGTTTTTCTTTATAGAGGGTCTCTACTTTCACACTAATCTACGAAGAAGTCCAACTTTCCTTTACACAAGACTTTTAAATCACATGCCTGACAAGTCATATGATGCTCTTTACAAACAAGAGATTTGCAACTCACATGTTTCAATTTCTGTATCTTTGATCTTCATGCTCAAAGCAATATACTCCTAGTTGTTAAAACTTTAGTTTCCATTATTGCAATTAGATACTGTTACAACCTAGCTAATGCCTTTTGCCACTTTCCTTAGTTGCCAATTATGCCATGGCATGGGAATGAATGTGCTTCTTCCACTCTCTTTATCTAGTTTGTAATCACACAAGTGCACCACACACAAATCCCACTTACTAATTTTTCCTAAAAGTTAAATGCATACACCTCCTCATATCTTTGAGCATATATGCCCTAGAACAAACATATTCTTAGTGTGTGTCACAAGTTATATTGACTATAGGCAATGAATATAGTCTTAAACCAATGTTACTTATAAAAATGCAGGTTAATTCGAACCAATGGCTAGACATGACACACATATGGGGTGCGAACTGGGTCATCATTGCAGGACCTCTAAATGGACCATTCTCTGTCAGGCTCACAACTCTATCGACTCACAGAACCCTCTCGGCAAGGGATGTGGTTCCTCGGAATTGGGCTCCGAAAGCAACATACACGGCGCGCCTTAACTTCTAAACAAGGGAATTAAAATATGAGATAATTAATCAAGAAAGTTAAGTTATAATAGTACTAGTATATAGTAAAGTGGTGTTTTGATCACATGAGTCCTAAAGGTGCAAAGTGGTGTGAGTTGGTTCTTTGGAAAGGGAAAGTTGCCACAATCAAAGGGGTAAGCCTTTTCTTTTATTGAGTTGGGCACACTTTGCGTAGATTCCTCCTGTGATTTCTCCTCTATCTGTTTTTAGTGTGAGAGTGAGTGAGCTTTGCTTTGTAAGTTGCAAGTGTGTTTGGTTGTTACTAAATTCATAGTTTAATCAATCAATTGTAGCCATCTCCAAAGGAGAGAGTGCGTGCGTTTACACTTTTAAATGTAACGTATAATTATCATGGAGTATAATAATAATGTTTTTGTCTTGGTGCTCTGTTCAGTTTTATTATGACTTTTGGCCAGACATGTACCGTTATTTGTTCGTCATATTGCGCCTGTTCCGTTGCTACATAGGAGTACTATAGTACTACTTTCTCCGTTCCGGATCAAACTTTCCGTTTTAACTTTTTGTGGTTAAATTTTTTCAACTTTAACTACGAATTAATCTTAAACTGCAAATGTAAAATGTTTAATTTTTTTTATATAATGACAATTCCACAAAACCAGAACTCACAGTCTCTAGTACATTTTTAAGTTTTTGTATAGTTATATATACTAGGATGCTTCCTGTGAAAAGAGAATCAACATTACACATGCAGCCTGCAGGTCAAACATTTTAACTCCTCAAGTTATTTCTATCTGAATGTGAGAAATTACTCCAGTTTATGAAAATGATAGGGAAATAATTTTATCTATTTTAAATAAATTGTGCAAACACCAGCCTCCGTTCCAGTTTGTTTACAATTCCGTTTTGCAGTTTCTCTTAAACGGTATGTCAATTGTTCCATTCACGTTTCCAACAGTTGAAAGCCTACAACATAAAGGAATGGTTTCATGCGCGAGCAAACCCCACTAAGACACTAACCTTGATTCACAACCCCAACATTTATGTACACGGATTGGACACACCTGCTCGCCAGGGGCGGATCCAATGTATGGCAAGGTGATTAGGTGAGGCTTAAATGTTCATAAAATTCCGTTGCAAAATAAAAAATTGAAATGTTTTTCTCTTGGCAGTCAGAACTAGAACATTGTTTTGTTTATAGTTGGTAGGATGTGGGATCGATCACCTTTACAACCATACTTCTTCCACTTTTTGCATTTTCTGTTATTTTCAATCCCAAATGTTCTGTTGGTCTAAATAACGACAAAATAAAAGAATATTGGGGGGGGGGGGGGGGGGGGGTTGTGAACAGTATTTTCAAACTTTTAACGATAAAACAGTTTCTCAGATATCTAGGAAGGTATCTGATACTTATATTCTGAGAGCGGAAGAGACTTCGATAAGTAAGTCGCGTCAATTTATAATGTGTGTAAGTACTCAGCAAGCAATAAATAGACCGTAAGTAAAGTTCACTAAGTAAATAACACAAAACTTTATAGTGGTATCTGAAGGTGGCGTAATTCTTCAACTAATCCACTCGCCCTTTCTCAGGACTTGAATCCACTAAGATAAGATATCGAGTTCCCCTTACAAAGTCCTATCTCTTGATCCCTTTTACACTAGGTTCCCAACCAAGTGTCCCCCATGAGTTGTTCCCTGGTTTTCTCAACCAAGTACTTCCTCTACTCAGTAACCTTTGAGCTATTCCTTAGTTTCCCAAACTAAGTACTTCCTATGCTCAATGCCTGTGTGGTGTTGGTTATGGTAGTTTGTCAGGTGAGCAGGCTCTTAATAACTTGTACAATTATCTATGAGTGCTCTGTAGAATCAAGCTCACTTAATACACTTTTCAATGTATTGTAAGTTATTCTTTACTGACCCAAGTCTTGATGTTGTTCAAGAGAATGAATCACAGATATGAGTCGCAACTATATCTTCTGGATTAAACTCTTTCACAATATGCAATTCTTGTTAAGGATCATGACACTTAGGAATTTTCGTGCTACTTAGAATTCAAGAGCTTTAGTCGCAACAGTAAGCTAGAAATTAAGTAGGTAGAAGGCTTGTATGCTTGAATGAATGTGTAAGTTCTGTGTGTGTTCAAGCATTCTAAGTGTTGATATTTATAATTGAAAATCATGCCATTTGAATAGTATCCGTTAGACACAATAAAATTCAAACTAACGATATCTGAAGTTTGTACGGCAGTGAGCTTTGTCTCTTTATAAAGATTTCATCTTTTGCACAAACATCTCTGTCAGCGTAATTAATGCATTGTACTAACTTTTGTCATGTAGTGTCAACGGAACAATGCAAGCTTTCTGAAGCTTTGCAAGTCCTTTCTCAGTGACCTATATTGTATCAGAAACCACTTGTTGAAATTCTTGTCTTCCAAAGACACTTAATTTCTTCAAGGTTTCAGAGCCAAGGTTTCTGAGGAGACACTTTTCCTTAGTCTTCAACAATCTTGTGCAGTAATCTGATCTTCAATAAAGGCTTCCTTCTACTGGATGCTTGCTTCTTGGTCTTCTTCAAAGATATAAAAATTACACTCAAAGACCTAACATCCTATACAAGATTTGCTAGACTAACATACTCAGTAAGCTTCCTCTTTTACATTGTTCAAATAAACTAAGAGTACTAGTTACCTTTCTGGGCTAAGATAAGTCATTAGGGTTACGGATCAAAATCTAAACAGTATTCCTCACAAATTTCCTCCTTTTTGATCAGTCACCTATGACTATCTAAAAACCTATTATGAACTGGGTGATGAAACAATCCAACACTTAAACATTTCTTATGATCTTTCATTTCTTTTTATTTAAGTGCAGAAAGTAAACATCAACCAAATCACAAGGTGTGATCTTTGCTGACAAGTTATCTTTTCATTAGAAATGATATCTGAGAGTAGGTTCATCAGATAAATTACATTTGAGTGTATATATAACTTTTACAAGATAAACAATAAAGTACAATCGGCAAAAAATCAAAAAAAAAACACAACTAAATAGGACAACAGGAAGTTCCAAGTGAGCATCCTATTAGTTGGTCTTCAAGTCTTCAGCTTTGAAAGACCCTATCACCAAATCTCTTACAGTCTTCTGAGTATTCAAGGATGTATGTTCTGACTTTCATTTCAGCATTCCTTGTTGCCAGAGCAATCTCCTGGTAAGATTTGTTGGTGGGTAGGTTCTTGATCATGCTTTTGATCCAAATGTACTTGCCCCATTTCCATACGTGTACCAGCTGCTCTTCAGTGGGCTTGTAATGACCATATATCTCTCTCTCTCTCAGATATTTTAGGTCTCCCAAGTATTGTTCCTCAGTCAAATAAAATGACTCATAAGGTTCAACTTGCAGCTTTGTTCTTGACCCAAATTCATCAACAATTGTATGCACATCCTATGGTTTGTGATAAGGGCATTCTTCAGATAGGTCTTTCTTTCTGGCTTTCTGTCTGACTTGTATTTCAAAGTCTAGCCATTTCTTGACACTATCTCTAGCCAATAGATATTGTCTACCTTTTCTCCATGCCATCATCTGTCTGTAGATGGGTACTGGCAGTCCTCCTTCATTGACTAGTAACTTCTTCAATTGAAGTATCCAGTAACCATTCTTCTGATGAATACACTGCCAAACAGAGGGATCAAGATCATCAACCTTTACATACTCAATTAGAGCATCTTGAAGCTTTGGTGGTGGTAATCTACCAAACTTGATATCCCTTTCTCTCTTTCTCTTCTGCTTGGAGTTCAGACCTTTCATTGAGGGGTCTTCAGATGGGGTACCTTGCTAAATTGACTTGGTGTTTACAGAAGGTGTCCTTACTGCTATAGGAATTGCAGCTATGGGTTCAGACATGCTGCTTGATCTTCTTTTCCTGTGAAGAGGATTTCTGTCTTTCTCTTCATTTTCATCATCATCCATCATCATAATGGTATATGACCATTTCCTTGCAGCTATCTTGGCCTGTTTTCCTTCTCTTTTCAGAGACCTCTCCTTCTTCTTCAGAGTCTCTGTCCTTTCTACTCCTTGAGCTCTTGACAGCTGTTGGAGGATTCTGAGATCTTGCCCTAGATCTTGTAGTCACCATCTGTAGTTCTTGACTTGGGGTTTTGGTTTGAGCTTCTTCAGGATACATCTTCGCTTTGCCTTTACCTTGTACTCTCCTGGTACTTCCTTCCCCCCTTAGTCATAGAGGACTGATCAAAACCACTGAAGATTCTGGCATAAGAATCTGACATGGAGTCAAAATTCTTTTGTAGACGAATGTAAGCCTCAGTGAGTTGCTGCATCTCCTTTATGAGATCTGCATTTTTCTTTTCAAATCCAGTTTCCTTATTTGTCAATTTGGAAACTTTAGCAACCAATGTTTGTATCTTGGCAGATGCATAGCTTGCATTGTCATAAGCAACCTGCATAGTTGTGCTGTCCAGATCCTTAACCATTCCAAGATCTTTATGCTTTAGAACCATTGAAGAGGTTCTTTGTGAGAGTAGCTCAGCAAACTTGGTGAATTTCGTTGGTACAGATTCAGTGACCTCTTTGTCTTGAGCTTCCAGTTCGTTCATCAGCTTGATCATTGTCTTTGATCTATTCTCATAATCAGTAGTGTTGACATTCGGAACTGTGTTGTAGATGGTGGAAGCTAGTATGTTTCTCTTGAGATGTGACACCACTGTTTGTGGTTCTTTTGCTTGAAATCCACGGTGGGCTTCTTCTCCTCCTCCTCCTCCTCCTCCTGCTCCTCTCCTCCTCCTCCTCCTTCTTCCCATGTGTCTTCATTTCCTAGTCCAACAACCATTTCAGACATAGGTTTCTTTCATTTTCCAGAAGAAGAAGGGGCATATGCTATTTCTGCATTCTTCATCGTGATCACTACAACAAAAAGTAAATATAGAGACACTTTGTTTGAGGCACTTAATAATAAGGGTCTCAATGATATTAATTAGGAGACACTTATATAAATTTGATCCATTAGGGACATTCTTCCTCTCAGCAGCTTCTTTAGCTTCCACTTCTTCCAGTAGTTTCTTCCCATCAAGGAGTAGTTGTTTCTTCTCAGCAAGGGCTTCTTCCTTGCGAGACAACTCTTCAATCTTCTTCAGATTGGCTTCTTTTTCAGCAACCTTGGTTTCCAACTCAAGGCGCAATTTCTCTTCTTCTTCCAACATTTGTTTAAGTTATCCCACCCTTTGCTCAGCTGTAGTTTCTGAGCGGTGTTATCAGCAACGTGCCCAACTTCTTTATCTTGTTGCTTTGTTGGAGAAGGGTTAGATGACCTCTGAGGGGATTGAGGAGGAGGAGAATTGTTCTTTTCAGGTAGCTTTACAGCAGCTGAGGCATTATTTCGTCCAGTGACTCCTCCTACACCAGGTGGGGGTGCATTATCATATATCCTCATCATTCTTAGGATCATCTTTCTTTTCAAAAGACTTAGGAGGAGACTTAGGTTTTTCTATGTCATTTTCATCCGTCTCCACGTCAGATAGCAGATCTATCACTTCTTTGAGTATCACAGGCTTGCTTTCCACTTCTTCTTGTTCTGAGGGTGCTGAAGGAATTTTCAGCGGCACAGTGAGGTTAGAAACTAGCTGAATCCTTGTATTTCTATCTGCTTTCTGAAAGTCTTCAATGTGGATTTCTGCCACTACATCTTTGAATAATAAGTTCATCAAGGTTGCATGGTCATACTTTTTAGTAGGAAGCAACGCATGGATGTATCTCTAAAGTTGTTCAGCTTTCTCTCTTTTTGCTGGATCATCAAGAATTTGTGCAAGACCATCAGATCAAGTCTTCTCAACTTTTGCCATCTTTTAAAGGCAGAGAGATGATCTGGAAGTGCACGATCTTTGAACAACTGTAGCAGATCTTCATCAGATGTAACTACCCTTGTAGTGTGCTGTGAAGTACCCTCAATTTGAGCCTGAAAGAAAATGGAGTTTTGATTAAGTATCAAAACTTGGTCAGATATCTGAGTTTCAAAAGTGTCAGGTTTCTGAGTTACCTGTGTCACAACAACAGGCTCAGATGTCTTGACTTGTGAGGTGGAAGGAACCTCAGATATCCTTGGAGGAGACTTGGACGTCTTATCCTCCTCAACTTCCATTTCTTTTTGAACCTGAGAATAAAAAGTGTCAGTACACTTAGAAAGATTTAGTAGGATTTCAAACACATTGGTATCTGAGATATCTACCTCTCAGACAGAAGGCTCAGAAATGTGTCTCTCAGAAACCTTCACTACAAGAATTCTGCTGTAACGGGACGGAAAGGGGCGACGGATTTTATCCGTCGCCCTTGTAGCGACGGATCGCCAAACGGGGCGACGGATAAAACTTATCCGTCGCTACAGAGTGACGGATAAGTTTATCCGTCGCTACAGAGCGTTGACCAAGATTTAAAAAAAAAAAAAAAAATTTAGTGACGGATAAATCTATCAGTCGCTAAAAATAGCGACGGATAGATCTATCCGTCGCTATAGCCGGAAAATAAAAAAAAAAAAAACGTTAGCGACGGATAGATCTAAAAGCCTAAAAAAAAACCATATATCTCAGCCACCACCTCCTTTCCTCCACCACTTCTCCTCCATTTCTCCTCTCCTCCTCCTCCCACCACCACCTTTCTCCTTCCACCACCTTTCTCCTCCACCACCACCATCCACCACCACCTCCTCCACCACCATCCTCCTCCACCACCACCACCTCTCTCCTCCCACCACCATCTCCACCGCACCACCACCATCTCCACCACCACCACCACCTCTCTCCTCCCACCACCACCGCACCACCACCACCACCACCTCTCTCCTCCCACCACCACCGCACCACCACCCTGCCACCACCACCATCTCCTCCACCACCACCACCACCCTGCCACCACCACCACCGCACCACCACCACCACCCACCACCACTGCACCTTTCTCCTCCCACCACCACCGCACGTCTGAATACAAATTGGATACGAATATAAAATTGACATTACAAATTAATCCAGTATCTGAATACAAATCAATATCTCGTATACTGAATACAAATTGATACAATTAATCCAGTATCTGAATATAAAATTAATCTAATTTTATTTTTTTTAAAAAAATAGAAATGGGGCGACGGATAGATCTATCCGTCGCCCCATTATCAATTTAAAAAAAAAAAAATTGGTCAATCCGTCGCGAATTGGACGACGGATTGTTATCCGTCATACAGCTCGAGGCGGATTTTCTATCCGTCGCCCGATCCGTCGCCAGAGCTGGGGCGACGGATAGATGGCCTGTAGCGACGGATCTATCCGTCGCTACAGGACAGATTTTTTGTAGTGCTTTGAGGTTTCTGGCAAATCCTCTAATGTCTTTGGCTTTTCAGCCACATCATCTTTCTTCTCAGTTGGAGCCTTTAAGAAAAATAAGAATGGGTTAGAAAGATCATTGGAGGGAGATTTCTGAGAATATACATAAGGATCTTTAGCTATCTGTGTGACAGGCTCAGATTCCTTATTGATGGAGGGTACTGAATCCTCCTTCTCAGATTGTGAGAGAAACTTTGTAGTTTCCTCTCCTTCCTCTTGCGTAGGAAAGCTTTTCAGCTTCCTCTCCTTCCTTATTTTCTTTATCAGCCTGTAACAAAGATTAAACAATAAGATACAAGACATAAAAACATAGAATTTTCACAAGTAAAGAGTTAACCACTCAGTAACCTGATCAATGTCAGGCTGATTGGTCTCTGGAACTTGTGGTAGCTCCCATTTGTTGGTCTTGTTGTCCCTTGACAACATCTCTATTTGAAGTTTCAGGAACTTCAAGCCTTTCCTGAGTTCTGGGCTCATTTGCCTCCCCTGATTGATCTCCCTGAGTCTCAACATCAGTTTGATCCCTTCCAGATTGGAGTTGGGGAACCTATTGAATCACAAGATTTATTTCAACAACACCATCAGCTCCCTGACACATCTCATATGCTTCTACCAAGTAATCATCTCTTGGATCAGCAGAAGTCTGGGAGTCTTGTGGTTGTTGTGGTTGTGGTGATCTGGATCTTGATGGAGAAGGTACATGTGTGATAGTCCTCTCCATATCAGCAACAACATTCTGTACTAATGCATTGGCAGTGTCATCAAGTACAACGGAATAATTCACCAGGGCATCATTTATATCCTTCAGAGTGGAAGGCCCTGGAATAGTGTTTCCTCTGGACATGGTTACTTGTTCAGCAACCTGTGATGCAGGGACTTCATCAGCAACCTCATTCCTTTCCAATAATGGGTCAAAGTCCAAATTATCAGCTTCTTCAGCAGTCAGTGCCTGGGACGCATCAACCCTCTTGGCATCAAGAGTGGTACCTGGAGCATTATAGTGTGCTACTTGGGTAGAGGCAGTGGTATCTAGTGGATACTGACACAAGGGTCTCTGCTTGAGCTCGCAATTGTATTTGCAAACAAGGTCACTGTCTGCAATTTCTCCATTCTCCCTGAGCTTTATGCCAAGCTTCTTCAGAATGCAGCATATCTTCAGACCAAAGTTGATAGTATGCTTGGGCTCAACAAGGTCACCTTTCACAACAGGCTCAAAGCCTTGAAGTTTGTCAACAAACCTCAGAAAGAAGTACTTCCCCCAGTTGAAGGGTGTAGTCCTCTCATCCAGAGTGTTGAGGAATCCCATCATTCCCCATCTTTCCATGATGATCTGATCAGCTCCACCATAGTTTGAATAAAAGCACCTATGCAATACAAGAGCTATCAAATCCCATGGCTCGACTAGATGTCGTCTCCTGACAACATAATTGTCGAATTTTGCCGGAGGATCATCCTTTGCAGGATTTCTGTAGAGAGAGTAGAAGATGTCGGCACTCTTGTCAGAAGTATCTGGTACATACTCTGTGCCTTGGTTGGGTAACCCAAATAGAGCGCTGAAGGATTTCAAATCAAGGTTTATGTTAATACCTTGAAACTTCGAGGTGATGCGCGCTTCTCCAGTGCCATCTTCCTTGATGATGGTGGAATTGTTGCAGAATTCCAACACATCCACGGTAGAGGTGTAAGTGGGCATTGGAGAGCAAAACTCTTTAATCTTTACCTTTTCAAGTAAAGATAGCCCATGCCTCATATCAGCTTGGTTGTTAGCAGCGCCGATCAAGTACTCATCGACAAGTACTCCTCCTCAGAGTACTTTGGAGTCGGGATTCCACATAGAGGTGTTGAAATCACCAACAACCTTCGATTGGCTATAACAATCGCTGGATTTTACTTTTCAGCAGTTCCAGAAGTGGACACTTGGGATTTCTGAGATCTAGCTTTCTTTGGTGCCATCTCTTTAAAAAGTAGTAGTGAAGAAGTGAGTTTGAAAGAGATTAAGAGTGAATTCGGTTAAGTGATTCTTCTCCGAAAAACTTAGCAGAAATTCAGAGGTTTCAGAGAAGATTTGCAGAGAAAAGATGAAGGATTTTGCTTCTTTGGTGCTAAGTAAAATGTGAGTTTAGGCGAAAGTGTTTTTCTTTGCCATAAACTGCTTCATATAGCAATACAAGTACACATATACATATGAACTTTGTATCTATGTATCTCGCAATCTGCACAAGGCGTGGTGAAAAAGTGGTTTTACATTAAATGTGAGTGGGTCCAGTTACTGGGTCACTACGCTAGTGGACTGTTGAGACGCATCTAAGCCATTGAATTGCTATCGCCATTATTTCAATGGTTGAGATTGATTTCTCAGCAATGATCACAATCAATACATGTAATTGTGCCCAATTAGTGTTATTTTGCTAATAGCTATCTGAGTCGTTTTCAACTCTCAGCAACCTGTAACTAGGAGACAAAATGGTTTCTGAGCTTATTAATTAAGCGTCCAGTGTTGTTTGAAAATTATCATAAAAATGGCAATTTTTCAAAACACAAGAGATAGTTGACTTCTGACAGATAGTACTGTTTGTCTACTTCTCTTCTTTTATGTCCCCCTTACTTAGTGGCCTCACAAATTTGAACACCCGTTTCACATACCTCTTTAACAAACTTTTAGCCACGATATATGAGTGCCTATCTCAGATATCTCATTCTCTCTTTAAGTGCCTTTCTTTTCAGAAAGCCTTATTCTTATCTTATTGGCTCATTGAGTTCTCGTCTCAGTGACCAATTTAGCACCTTGGCAGTTCCATTAACCCAAGACTATGTCTCAAGGTTAAGAATCTACTCTCTTGCAGAGGTTTTGTAAAGATATCTGCAAGTTGGTCTTCTGTACCAATCTTGAGTATCTCAATATTGTCTTTCTCAACATGATCTCTGATGAAGTGGTGTCTAACATCAATGAGCTTTGTCCTTGCATGGAACTTAGGATTCTGAGTAATTGCAATAGCACTTGTGTTGTTACAGAAAATGGGAGTTTTCACTTCATTGATCTCATAGTCTCTGAGTTGTTGTTGTATCCACAAGATTTGTGAAGCACATCACCCAGCATCAATATACTATGCTTCTGTGGTTTATGTGGCAATTGAGTTTTGCTTCTTGCTTAACCATGATATCAATCTAGTACCAAGGAATTGACATATTCCTGAAATACTTTTTCTATCAAGCATTGATCCAACATAGTCAGCATCTGAATAGCCAACTAAACTCAAGCCACTCTCTTTTGCAGTGTTATAGTGTGATTGCATTGGATTTGTCTGAAATCTTTTACATACACCAACTGCATATTGAATATTTGGTCTGCTAGTTGTGAGGTAAAGTAGAGACCCAATTAATTTCCAATACTTGTGTTCTTCAACATTCTTGTCAGATTCAGTTTAGGTCATTTTGGTTCCAATGCTCATAGGTATCTTAGCATTCTTCTCAGAAGGCTTTAGATTAAACTTATTGAGCATGTCTTTTTTGCATACTTTGTTTGACTAACGAATATTCCATCATTAAGTTGCTTGACTTGCAACCCTAGGAAGTAATTCAATTCTCCCATCATGCTCATCTCAAATTTACTTTTCATGAGCTCAGCAAAGTCTTCACAAAGTTGCTTGTGCTTAGATCCAAAGATTATGTCATCAATATAAACTTGTACTAAGAGGAGTTTCCCATCATGGTTCAATGTAAAGAGAGTTTTATCAACTTCACCTTTCTTGAAACCACTTCCCAGCAAGTACTTGGCCAAAGTGTCATACCATGCTCTTGGACATTGTTTAAGTCCATATAGAGCTTTCTGAAGCTTATAGACCATTTTACTTTCTGAGGAAACTTCAAAACCAGGTGGTTTCTCAACATAGACTTCCTCAGCAAGCTCACCATTTAGGAATGCACTCTTGACATCCATTTGGTAAATTTTAAAGTCATTATGAGCTGCAAAGGCTAGAAATAGTCTGATTGCATTCAATCTTGCAACTGGAGCATATGAAACATCAAAATCTAGTCCTTCATTCTGGGTGAATCCCTTGGCAACAAACCTTGCTTTGTTTCTGGTTATTTCACCAGATTCATTCATCTTGTTTCTGAAAACCCACTTAGTTCCTATGATAGATATTCCATCAATGTAGGGAACTAGTTTCCAAACTTTGTTTCTCTCAAATTGATCCAACTCTTTTTGTATTGCTAAGATCAAATCCTGGTCATTTAATGCTTCTTCAATGGTCTTAGGTTCAATGCATGAGATGAAACATCCATAGAGAGAATTTGCATTTTCATCAATAGCTCTCCTAGTTCTTACCCCTTGGTGTAAAGGACCTATCACATCCTTTGCAGGATGATCTCTTATCCACTTTATAATGGATTTAGAACTAGTAGGATCATTATCATGTTGATTCATTTCTGTATCATTATGATCATGATAAGATACTTGTTCAGTATCTAAGATATCTGGCACTTTTAATGTGCTTGGGATATCTGACACTTGTTCAGTGTCCTGGGTATCTGAGACAGGGTTCACAGAAACCTCCTGGTCAGAGACCTCTTCATGATGAAGGTTCTCAGTGCCTTGATCCATTTCTATATTTCTCATAGGAAACTCTTCATCATGTCTTAGAGTCATCTGGTTGTTACTTGGCAATGGTTGCCTTTCTTCGTCAGACTCATCCTCTAAGTGAATGATAGAATCATTTCCTCTCTGAGATTCTTGTTCAAAATCCTTGATCATAAATTCTTTGAACCTATCTGAGAGTTCTTCATTCAAGAGTACTTTATTGTTTCCTTCATAGAATACTACATGGACAGATTCTTCAATCTTTTGTATCCTTTTGTTGTAGATTCTGTAAGCTTTGTTATTCATTGAATAACCAAGAAATACTCCTTCATCTGCCTTTGGTTGAAATGTTCTTATTGTTAAGAACAAAACATTTGCAACCAAACACCCTTAAATGTTTGATACTAGGGGGTCTACCAATCAATAACTTGTAAGGAGTCTTATCATGATGTTTGTTGATCAAACATCTATTTTGAGTGTAGCATGTTGTATTTACAGCTTCAACCCAATAGATTTCAATTATTTCAGTGTTAGCAAGCATTGTTCTTGTTGCCTCTTTTAGGGTCCTATTCTTCCTTTCAACAACACCATTTTGTTGCGGTGTCCTTACTGAAGATAGTTGATGTTGTATACCTTTGCAAATACAAAACTCTTTTATGTACTGGTTCACAAACTGAGTACCATGGTCTGTTATGATCACAGATACCTTGTCATTTTTCATGACTTCAAGCTTATTCAGCAGGCTTGGTATCTCGACCCATGTGTCAGATTTCTGTTTGAGGAAAACAACCCAAGTGAATCTTGAGTAGTCATCCACAACCAAACCATACTTCTTTCCTGCATAACTAGTTACTGAGGACTTAAAGAGATCCATATGTAACAGTTGCAGTAGCCTCACACTGGAATGTCTAGTTTTAGACTTGAAAGATGTTTTGGCTTGTTTTCCTAATTGGCAAGCTGAACATACACCATCCTTTTTGTATGCCATTTAAGGTAATCCAACAACCAATTCTTTCTTCGCTAGCTTATTCAGAGTTTTGAAATTCAAGTGACTCATCCTTTTTTGCCATAGCCAATTTTCTTCAGTGTAGCCAAATTGACTCACCATGAGGCTTTCTTTAGTTGTGGCAGATGACCAGTCAGCAACATAGAGACTTCCTTTTCGCCTAGCAACCAAGACTACCTGCTTTGACTCATTGTCAATCAATTTGCAGAATTTAGATTAGATCTTCAATGAGAACCCCTTGTCAGCAAATTGACTCATGCTTAGAAGATTATATTTCAATGCCTTTACATGTAGTACTCTAGTGATTGTAAGGGGCTCTAATTTTCAGATCTCCAAATCCTACGGTTGGATTCACTTCTCCTCCAGCAATCCTGATATCTGGTCATGTATCACATACTCTGTAGTTAATGTCTCCTGTCATGTGCTTCCCACACCCACTATCGAAATGCCATGTTGGACTCTTCTTTAGAGTGTTCTCATAAGCCATTAGGCATAGCTCAATGTTGGAGCAATCTGGATAGATCACCTCAGCAACCCCGCACATTTATTTTTTCTTTTGACCGAAGTCAACCAATTCATGAGTGATGCCACACAACTCTGGTGATGGAAGTTTAGAATCATCTGAGTCCTCATCCTCAGACTCAGAGTCAAGATCAAGAGCACCCAGTTGGATTTGAATCTTCTTCCTTTCCTCAGAGAGCATAGCTCTCTGACCTCTCTTGAAATTTCTCCTATCTTTCTTGTCACCTGTCTTTAGCTTATTATAAAATTTGGGATCTCTTTTAAAGTGACTGGTTTCGACAATAAAGCAGAGATATCGTTTTCGATTTCGTCCTCTCGATTGATGCTTCTTTGGCGAGGCTTGTTCAGCGAGCTAGTCAATTGCATACTTTTGTACTGATGAAAGTTGGGACCAAGATGCTTTTTCAGCTTCTCTTTGGTCCTTCTTCTTTCTATTTCCTGATTGACGTACTTTCTCATATGCTTTACAACAAGAGAATTGTTCCCAGTCACCTCTTTGGTATCCTTCTTTTCAGAAGTACCTTGAGTTACTAGAGCAACATTCTGCGATGTTTCAGCAGTCATATGTCCTCTTTTCTTTGTCTCATAGTTGACAGTTGCCAAGTGTGAGAAAAGTTCCACTGGAGTGATGTTGGGCATTCATTGGTTGAAATAGAAGTACTGCGTATGTTCCCAGTTTTGATTCAAGCTTCTTACGATAGTCTTAACCTTTTCAGAGTTAGAATATCTCTCACTTTCACCAAATGCAGCCATTTCACTCATTAGTGTTGTAAACCTGAAATCAAGTTCTTCAAGAATCTCGGTGGGACCTTGTTTGAAATTTCAGAATTTGAACTTCAAAACTTCGAACTTGTTTTCCTTGGTTTTCTTAGTGCCAACACAAATTTCTTCAATCAGTGACTAGGCTTCTTTCGACGTTTTTGCACACCACAGTTTGCACTGTATGTGGTCTGGAGTAGAACGAATAATGATGTTTCATGCTTGACCATCCAGCCTATTTCTCTTGGAATCTTCCGATGTCCAGAGATGTCTGGGCATTGGTTCATACACAATTTCACCAGTTGGTCTTGCACTCGTAGTTATACCAGATGTGGAGGAACCAGCAACATCTGTGTCAGTGGGTTCCTTGTCTCGACCATTTGAAACTTCAATGACTTGCTTCTCTTGTCGAATGACTATGGGGCCATTCTTTATCACTTTGATCATTTCGTCACTGATAGCTTCCAGGTGAAGCATCATATTGTTCTTCCATTTCTCATAGTTCTCTGGCTTGAGAATGGGTGCATCGCTCAGAGACATCATACAGCAAACACTAAACAAACAAAGCAAGTGTACGTCGTAAGCTGTTAGTGGGCACTTATCTAGGATCTAGGTTCAGTGCAGAAGGTTAAAGGACCTCCTGCTCTGATACCACTTGTTGGTCCATATAACGACAAAGTAAAAGACTAGGGGGGGGGGGGGGGGGAGTTGAATAGTCTTTTCAAACTTTTGACGATAAAAAAGTTTCTCAGATATCTGGGATGGTATCTGATACTTATATTCAGAGAGCGAAAAACATCATTGATAAGTGCACGTGCTCAGCAAGCTATAATGTGTGCAAGAACTGAGCAAGCAATAAATAGACAGTAAGTAAATAACACAAAGCTTTATAGTGGTATCTGAAGGTAGCGTAATCCTTCAACTAATCTACTCGCCCTTTCTCAGGACTTTAATCCACTAAGATAAGATATTGAGTTCCCCTTACAAAGTCCTATCTCTTGATCCCCTTTACACTAGGTTCCCAACCAAGTGTTCCCCCTGAGTTGTTCACTGGTTTTCTCAACCAAGTACTTCATCTACTCAGTAACCTTTGAGCTATTCCTTAGTTTCCCAAACTAAGTACTTCCTATGCTCAACGCCTATGTGGTGTTGGTTATGGTAGTTTGTTAGGTGAGTAGGCTCTTAATAACTTGTACAGTTATTTATGAGTGCTCTGTAGAATCAAGATCACTTAATACACTTTTCAATGTATGATAAGTTATTTTTTACTTACCCAAGACTTGATGTTGTTCAAGAGAATGAATCACATATATGAGTCGCAACTATATCTTCTGGATTCAACTCTTTTACAATATGCAATTCTTGTTAAGGATCAGGACACTTAGGAACTTTCATGCTACTTAGAATTCAAAAACTTTAGTCGCAATAGTAAGCTAGAGAGCAAGTAGGTAGAAGGCTTGTATGCTTGAATGAATGTGTAAGTTCTATGTGTGTTCAAGCATTCTAAGTGTTGATATTTATAGTTGAAAATCATGCCGTTTGAATAGTATCTGTTAGGCACAATGAATTTCAAACTAACGATATCTGAAGTTAGTACGACAGTGAGCTTTGTCTCTTTACAGAGATTTCCTCCTTTGCTCAAACATCTCTGTCAGCGTAATTAATGCATTGTACTAACTTTTGTCATGTAGTGTCAACGGAACAATGCAAGCTTTCTGAAGCTTTGCAAGTCCTTTCTCAGTGACCTATATTGTATCAGAAACCACTTGTTGAAATTCTTATCTTCCAAAGACATTTAATTTCTTCAAGGTTTCTGAGCCAAGGTTTCTGAGGAGACACTTTTCCTTAGTCTACAGCAATCTTGTGCAGTCTTCTGATCTTCAATAAAGGCTTCCTTCTGCTGGATGCTTTCTTCTTGCTCTTCTTCAAAGATATAAAAATTACACTCAGAGACCTAACATCCTATACAAGATTTGCTAAATTAACATACTTAGTAAGCTTACTCTTTTACATTGTTCAAATGAACTAAGAGTACTAGTTACCGTTCTGAATTAAGATAAGTCATTAGGGTTACAGATCAACATATTACTTTTTCTACATTTTTACATATCCCTTATTACTTTTTCTACTCATTTAGTTATTAGGATTTAGACATCATTTTGTTTCTTCTGCTTTTGTTAATTTATACTTTTCCTTAAAGATTAATCTCCTTACTTATTCGGTCAGAAACTCCACGTTTACTACTGTCATCATATTTCATTTTTAGAAAAAATCTACCAGAGAAAATTACTAGTTTCGGGTGAGATGAAGAGAGTATACACATATTTTAAATACAAAACTAAAAACTATGAAATTTCTAGTTTCGGACGAGATAACGGGAGTATACGTATATTTTAATTATATACATAAATATGCAATTTAAATTTAAATTTTATACAATTTTACGCGTACACGGTGAAGAAAAATATATCGTCATTTATGTCTTACCTGACCTTAATTCCTGGCTCCGCCACTACTACTCGCACATAAATCTACTAGACTCGGATAGAGAGTTTTCCAATCATCTAACGAGTTTGAACAGTAAGGATGATTATAACTTATAAACTAGAAAATCTCCTTGCATGTCAAAATAGACTAATAGACCTTGATCGAGTAGGGAATAATTGTTCAAAATAAGGTTGGAAGAAATAATCTTGAGTTTAATTCAGTTTAGATTAATTCACTTAAGTTCAGTTCGGTTTAGATTTGCTTAGTTGTTTTTATACTACAGTTCAGTTCAGTTCAGTTCGGTTTAGATTTGCTTAGTTGTTTTTATACTACAGTTCAGTTCAGTTCAGTTCGAGTTCAGACGAAAATAACATATTAATATTCTACAATGCACTACTTAATTAACTTTACTTTTTTCTACATATTCTTGAACATTTAGTTAATCAGCACAACATGGCTCCAAAATAAGAAAAAACAAAGATCCCTATGTAGGTGAGAATAACATAAGAAACTACCATTAAGACAACATAAGAAACTACCATTAAGACAACATAACAAAACCTTGCAAATTAAATAAAAGTCCATAACAAACAACATAAGAAATTACCATTAAGACAAAGTGGCTAGAAAATGCAACAAAAAATGTCATCACCCAACAATTAAGAGAATGCATCTCCACGTATCAAGGCAACATTAGTGACACAGACTTAATTAAACTTGGTGTAAGCTCGATGTCATATAATGGGTTCAATATTAATTGAACTTGATGTATATAAGCTCCACTAATGACTTGGATTACTTCAAATCATTACAGGGATTGCAACAAGATCATATCTGGAGAATTAATTAAGGGTCTAGATTGGTTGGAGAATTCATCGACGTTGATAATATGGGTGTTAGGGAATCAAACCGCTCGCGAGCTGCTCGTAAAAAAGTCCGGTCAACACTTAGATTGAGATCGGTCAACGCGAGCTTGCTCGTGATCAAGCTCGTCTCATTGTCGAGTTTGAATCGATCACCCTGGCAAAATGATCGAAGCTCACGAGCTGCTCATGAGCAATAATTAATTTAATATATATATAAATTTATTTATTTACATATGCATAAATAAAAAGTAAAAACCCTAATCCCTAACTTAAGCTATATAAAAATCAGAACTGTGTATAGTTTTGGAACAAATGAGTTCATTTTCGAGCTCTAACGAGTCGAGCGCTCACGAGCAAAAGCAAGTCGAGCTTATCGAGCTGCTCGCGAGCAACTCAATATTTTAACGAGCAGACCTGAAATTCTACGATCATGAGCCGATCACAAGCAGACCTGAAATTCTAACGATCACTGATCCATTAAGTCAAAGCTCGGCTCGGCTCGACTCGTTAATAGCCCTAGACTTGGTAAATTAACAGGAAAATTTTGTTTTTGCCACATCAACTTACAGTGATACCGTTAACTTCATTATACACTTTGAATATGATTAATTAACTTGGCATAATAATAATAATAATAATAATAATAATAATAATGATATTCATCCTTTCAAAGCTCTTCGTTTCAATCGAAGTAATGTTAAAAGATTAAAATCATAGAGAAAATTTTACATAGAATGAGATTTTGGGCTGAAATAGAAAATGTAAACAATGATCAGTTTTAAGAGTGATGTAGCAAGTTAACAACTTTGATACACATTTGAAGCTTATTATCTTTGCGCCGTGATACATCTTGATCCGGTGGCGGAGGTATCTCGGGTTGAGGGCTCACTCGATTCGGTTCGACTTTTCTCTACATCTTAATTAGTTATGTACCATGACGGATCAAGTAGATGTGTATTGAAAAGTTAATGGATTAGTATTATTTGTTTAGTTAGTTATTTATGTCTTAGTGGTTTTAGAACTAGTTTCTATATAGCAGGTTGTAAGTTCGAGTTTCAAAATCATCATTTTTTGCCTGGTTTACCTTAAATTATTCTTTTTCCTTCCCTCCCTCTAAATTTTCGTTCTGAATTTCGACCGCCTAAACTTTCTTCTGAATTCACCCTCAGGTCGATGTTAAGATTTTAATTTCATAGAATCATGATTCGTTCAATTATATGTTTCTTGAACGACATTTTGATGATATAAACAGATACACTATTGAATATATGTGGTTGAAAAACCTTTCCATTGCGTCAAGTTGTCCCGCATTATTTTGCCACAGGAAAATTGCTGTGGTGTTATCTTGTTCCATAACATATTTTTTCAAATAAATATGATTATACTCTATCCGTTATCGAGTAGAAATTGAAATTGAGGGAAATGAAATCATGAATGAATAAAATTGTGATCGAAGAGACAAAATAGGAGGTCTATTATTATATTGCGCATGTGATGAAGACAAGCTCAAATGCTAATCAATCTGTTAACTTCAACTTTATTCGGCCGACAGTTAAGAAAAACTCCAGCACTTAGGCCTCAACTCAACATGATGATATATACTCACTTGTGCGCTACAATATCCACTTTTTCTTCTGGTAATGTGTCATTTATTCCTAGCTATTGATGTGTACAAATGAGTCCCTCCCCTTAAATCCGCAGACTAGGAATGTTTAGAACAAATCCATCATCTCCTTCGCTGTGGTTAGGGCTAAGCACCGGGTCAGACCCGGCCCGAATTGGACCGACCCGGAATGGGCCGGATTATAATGGGTTGGAGTTTCTCGACCCGAGACCCGGACCTGTTTGGTACGGGTCCAGCCCGGTTCGAACCCGGTAAATCCGGGTAGGTCCGGGCTGGACCAGTGCCAGCCCGTTGACTTAACCTTTTGAAAGAAAAAAAAAGAAAATATCAATTGCCAGCAAAAAACCAACTCATCACCACAAATAAAATTCAATTTTTATTCTTGCAACATGTAATCAATGTATTTAACAGAAGAGAGTCAAGACACTACTATTCATAAACCAACTTTGTTAGATCTGAACTATATACATATAGTTTTGAATTGATGCTAATGATCTAGATGTTCATGAGAAACAGAGAAGTTAAGCAAATGCATATCTCAGAGCCAACACAACAAGATCGCGCGAAGTAGAAGCTGGACGGGAAGAGGAGCGCCGACAGAGGCGGAGCGACGTGTAAGTGAATCAACCGATGCCGATCAGCACATCGAGAACGGGAAGGAAAAGTGGCTCCTAGCCAAGAGTTTCATATTTTTTCTCAAACATGGATGGAGGTGGGGAGGTGGCTGGGATTCCTTGATTAAATTATGTTTGTGTTTGTGGGGTGAGAGTGGAGGACTAAGTACTAACTTAGTAGTTTTAAATATAAGAGTTGTGTTGTCAATGCAATTTACGGGTCAGTTTCGGGTTGGACCGGAAATTTCGGGTTTTTACCCGGTCCGGACCGGAACCCGGAATTGGCAATAATGTAGACCCGGAATCCGGACCGTATTTGTCAGTCCGGTCCGGATCAGGTCCAGACCGGGTTAAAAATCGGATCATGTCCGGACCGGGTTAAAAACTGGGTCCGGACCATTTGTGCTCAGCCCTAGCTGCGGTTAAGCCGAGCACTACAAGAAAAATGGCCTTCAGCTGAAAGCATTTTATTATCGTGTGAGGAAAAACAAGACACCATCGGAGAAATAACAATCCATTTCGAACGGATATTATCATGTGAGGAAAAACAAGACTCATCGAAGAAATAACAAAATCCATTTCGAAGAAAGTCACGCCACGAGCACTCGATCCCATCACCTCATGCTTATAGCTCTAGCTTCCTTACCACTCGACCACATTATAAATATTGATAAGTTAGCTATTTTTTGGATTATCACTATTGGAGTTGTGGGATGGTTAAGCTTTTTATGAACACATTAAACATGTCTTTTTATTATTTTATTATTTAGTTAAACAAATATTCATAGTTTCTAAATCCTCCCTACTAAAATTGCAATAAATGTGCAACTATAGCTTAAATAAACTCAGCAACGAAATTTTTGAGGTTATTTCCAAGGGATTTTCCGTTGATGTTTATGGTGGTTAAACTCAAAATTTAGTACCAACGAAATAGGGACGGAACACTAAATTTGTTAGAAACCCAAAAACTTTCTACAACGGAATACCAACAAAACTACAATCAAAAATCGAATTTGATGGTAGTCTGTTGGTAATTCGTCGTTAATCATGTACAATTTTTCCTCAAGGAAAATTTTGTTGGTGTTTCGTTGGTAATCCGTTGCTGATAGCGACGAACTCAATTTCCGTTGGAAAGACCCCGTTGTTGAAGATCCAATTTTTTGTAGTGGAGGAGATACCACAACGTTAGGGACCTCTTATAGTTGAAGTGATCACACGAAAGACTTACTGGCATTCCAGTCGGACCGACCGTATCCAAACAGGTCCGACCGAGCTGATTCTGCTAAAAAATTAGCTACTAAGGGTGAAGGCCACAACAGACAAAGCCGACCTCCTACGTTCCTATGCCATCGCGTGATCTATACGTGCCACCTTACTACGACTACACGTGTTAGGAGCTAATTGAATTAGTCAAACTCCGGGCAAGTCAGAAACTTGTTCCCCGAGCACTTCTTATAATTAGGAGAGCATTTACTCCACATCAAGTAAGTCAACTACCTACAATGTACTATTCTCTAGTCGACTCGGACACCATCTCAACCAACAGACAAGTTAGATCTAATCCTGATCTCTCATGTTCCTTTCAAGATTTGTGAAGTAGGAGGTGGGATAGCTTCATAACGGTTTTGTAGACGTTGTTGGCAAAAAGTCAAGTTAGCAGCATAAGCGGCATGTGTAGTGATCTGGAGAAAAAAAGTCTGAACGGGTCGAAAATGATTGAGAAGATATGATATGAGTGTACAAAATTACTACTCCCTCCCTCCCAACTTCATCTTCTCGTATTCCGTTTTGAGCCGTTCCAACTTCATCTTCCCATCTCTTAAATGGAAAATCTCTCTATTACTTTATAAACTATCTCTCATACTTTATTCACTATTTGTCATACTTTATTCACTATTTTTCGTACTTTATCACCATCTCTCCTACTTTATTCAATTTTCTCTTAAATCTTGTACCCGGGTCCGCGAGAAGATGAAACCGGGACGGAGGGAGTATAAAAATCTGCAGAGAACAACTACACCTCACTCACATGTGCTAGCTAGACCAGCTAGTTGAACAAGTTAAAATTAATGTGATAAGAAAATAACAAATTAACACCACAGCACGTGGAAGTTGGAACTATATTACACATATATGGCCCCAAATCTAATCTTGGTATAATGGTATACATTCATTCATATTTCAAGAGATATTTTACACGTGGTGATCTATCCACATAGTTGTAACTTGTAAGGTGTCCAAACTCCAAACCATCAGGAACAACATCTTTTAAACCCCACACCATTACTCGGATCACCAACTTATCCAAATAAATTGAGATAAATTTAATAAATGCTTGGTGTATAACCAATAACAACACTCTTATAAGTCAGTTTCCCGCATGGAGTATCTTTCTTCCGTATGTAGATTGCTTTGATTTTCACCTGTTCAATATCAACTACTGATTGAGGAACAATTGTCTGTACTTTTTCAATTGGTGCTTCGATTGGGATAGTAGTTTTGTGATTAGTTGAAGATCGTTTCTTTGGCTGACAGTCCGCTAACTCTATCACGGCGCCATTTGCTTACCTGGATTTCGATCTTTGAGACCTGGACGCTTATTATTGCCTTCTTCGAGAGTTAGATTTCATCACCGTGCTTCATAACAATTGTTGCATGATTGATAAAAAATCTACGACAAAAAAGTAACCCTGAAGGTTGAAAAGAATAGGAGACTTTCGTCGTAGTCCTAGGCAAGAAAAGTAACCTAGGGATCGGAAAAAACGGAGATCCTTTAGCAAAATCTACGACTAAAAAGTAAGCCTGAGGGTTGAAAAGAATGGAGATCCTCGTCGTAGTCCTAGACAAAAAAGTAACCTAGGGATCGTAAAGAATGGAGATCCCTGTAGAAGTTTTCTAGGTCATTATCAGTGATTTTTGTTCTGTTAGTTGTTTTCGTTTAGTTTTCATGTCAGTTTTTTGTCGTTCATTTTTTTTGCTTGTCTTGTGTCTTTCATGCTTGAGTGATAGGTTTATGTGCCTTTTTTTCCCTGGGGATTTCGTTGTCTTTATTTTTTGCAGGTAGGTTCGGTTTGTTTGTTGATTTTTTGGTGCATCGAGCTCTAGTGGTATAGTACTAAGGATCAAAGTTGAGGTTTTGGGTACGGTTTACTATGACTTTGCATATTGAGAAGGAGGTACTGGAGTTAACGGGGGAAGAGTTAGTTGGGGCTGTGATATCGGATGATGATTGGGTGGAAGGAGTAACGTGTTCCTCAGTGCTGCTGGTCGGACAGGTTTTGGGTAGAAGACCTATTAATTGGGATAATTTACCGAGCTTATTTCTGAGTTATGGAGTCCGACGTTAAGAGTTGAAGTGAAACGATTATCGAGGGATAACAGGTTCTTATTTTCGTTCAAATATGCTAAGGATAAGTCGCGTGCCTTGACTGGGGGTCCGTGGCATTATAATAAGAATCTCATAGTGCTGGGAGAAGTGCCTGGTGTAGGAACTCCGAAACTGATGGACTTGAATATGTGTGATTTTCATGTAAGAGTTGAGGGACTACCGTTAGGTCGTACAACTAGGAGGATAGATGAGTGTGTGGATAATGCAATAGGTGTATTTCGGGATGTTGATCTGCATGATGATGGAAGCAATCCACATGTTTTCCTTCGGCTTTGGGTGGGAATTAATATAGAGAAACCACTTTCGGGGGTTACGCGCATTAGTTCCAGCAAGGGGGAGAGTGTAATCTTGAGCTTATCATATGAGAAGTTGCCAAACTTCTGTTATTTTTGTGGTTTGTTAGGACATCTGGTTAAAGATTGTCGTCATCAATATGAGGTAGAAGGAGATATTGTCAATGCTCCGCAGCGATATGGTGAGTGGATGCATGCCAGTTCTCGACAGGGAGTAGAGGTCAAAGGGAATTATACTACTAGGCCTTCTGCATTTAATCCAACTAGAATTGACCTCAGGAGTAATCGAATATCAGACAAGCCGGTGTGGACGGGGTCCAATTTATTTCGAACTAATTCTCAAGGGCCAGAGTTGAGTAGGAACAGATCTGATGTGGCAGATTGGCGCAAAAACAAATCGGGCCAGCGGACTTTGTCGATGACTGAATTGCGGCAGTGTGTGACTAAGGAATTTGGGAATGGGGCGTGTAACAGTAAGGTGTCGGGACCAGGTAGTGTAGCTTTGGAAGTGCAGGCGCAAACTGAGGTAATCAAGGAGAAGAAGCCTCTAGTCGAGCCTGATCCCTCGGGATCGAGCTTAGCAAAGTCGATTCAACATGTAGCTGGTAGTGATGATCAATTATATGCGCTGGCATCTAGTCTGACTGATGTGGGATCGTTGAGGCAGTTAGTTGAGGGGACGCTAGATGATAAGGTTGTGGAGGAAGTGTGGTGGCATAATCAATCTCCAGGAATAGTTAAGGACGGAGGTGAGGGAGGGGTGCTAGAAGGAGCTCAAATTAGTCCAGGGAAAAATCTGACGGAGGTACTAATTACTAGTTCCTTACAGGGGGGGTAAGTCGAGGTTACGCAAACCTAAAGTGGTCAAACGTGGGTCAGCTCCTAAGTCTTTGATAGTTTTGAAGGAGAGTGGGGTAGGAGGAAAAAGACAGCTTGATGATCCGATGGAGATATCCGATTATTCTAGTAAAAAACTTGATGTGGGCGGGAGTGTATCAATTCATGGGGTTGATCCTGATATGGCGGCGACTGCAGGGCAGTCCAGCCTAGCATTATGAGTTACTTAGCATGGAACTGCCGGGGAATTGGGCACCCCTGGACAGTTCGTTCCTTAAGGGACTTGCTTAAGGCGAAAAAGCCCGTGTTGGTTTTCCTGTCGGAAACCGAAGTAGGTGTGCGAAACATTGACAGGTTAAAGGAGCGTTTTGTTATGAATGGTATCAGGGTTGCAGGTAGAGGACGGTCGGGGGGTCTGGCACTTTTATGGGATAAGAGTATTACTGTGTCTATTCAGAGCTACTCTCTGAATCATATAGATGCAATTGTTTTTCTTGGTGCTTCGACGACTCCTTGGAGGTTTATTGGCTTTTATGGTGAACCGGATCAGGCGAATAGGAAACAGACTTGCGATCTTCTTAGACAACTTAGGACGTTATCTACATTACCGTGGATTTGTATGGGTGACTTCAATGAGATTTTGGATGATTCCGAGAGACGAGGGGGTATACCAACTCCGATTTGGCGTATGAGACAGTTTAGGGAGACTATCACAGAGGTAGGTTTGGTTGATATGGGTTTCAATGGTTTCCCGTTTACATGGACTGATAACCGTCTTGTGCCACTCACTATTTGGCGAAGGTTGGATAAAGTCTTGTCAAATTCGGATTGGTTGCTTCAATGTCCACAAACAGTAGTTATTCATTTGGATTCACAAGGCTCTGATCATTGTCCTATTATAGTTTATTGGGAGCGGAGTTCACATGAAGGAGAGGTGAAAACGTACAAGATTTTTCGCTTTGAGGCAATGTGGGCCAAGGAAAATGAGTGCAAGGCGTTAATTCTTAATTGCTGGAGAGAAGGGACGAACCAAGGCGTTGATGCTAGGGTCCTTGATAATTTGCAGAATCTTCGAGTGGGGCTGACGAGTTGGGATTTAACTACATTTGGGCATGTTCGCAGTAAAGTCCGCAAGCTACGAGACAAACTCCATGTTTTGTAGCATAGTACTCGAACTCAGGAAATTGTGGAGGAATTGGGACATGTTCGGATCGAACTAGAAACTTTACTTGACAAGGAGGAGATGTTATTGAGGCAGAGAGGCAAGGCACAATGGATTCTAGAGGGCGATAAGAATTTAACTTTTTTCCATTCCCGAGCAACCACAAGGCAGAAGCGCAATGAGATTTCTAGGTTGCGGGACGTGAATGGGTCTTTTGTGGAGGAAGAGGCTGGTTTGAGTAAAGTAGCTATGGAGTAATTTCATGGTGTGTTTGGTACTAGTTCTCCAACACCTGAAGATCTTGAGTCTGTCCTTAGTACTATATCGCTAAGAGTTTCTGCGACAGCTAATCAGCTTATATCTACTCGCGGGACGAGGTAACAAAAGCCTTATTTGACATGTACCCTCTTAAATCCCCAGGTCCTGATCGTATGCCTGCTTTTTTTCTTTCAGAAATACTGGCATATTGTTGGTTCTTCAGTTTCTGATTGTGTTCTTAATTTTCTTAATCATGGTCAGTTGTTGGATTCGTTTCACCATACTCATATTGTTCTGATCCCAAAATGTGCTAAACCTGAGTTGATGACTCAGATTAGGCCTATTAGTCTGAGTAATGTAGTCTATAAGATAGCCTCCAAATCTATATCCAATAGATTAAAGCCGTGCATGTCGAGTCTTATAGCAGAAACTCAGTCTGCTTTTGTTCCTGGTCGTCTAATCACTGATAATGTCCTAGTAGCTTATGAGATAAATCATTTTATAAAAAAAGAATAAGCATAAGAGTGATGGTTTCTTATCTTTTAAGCTCGATATGAGCAAGGCCTATGATAGAGTTGAGTGGTGTTTTCTGGAACAGGTTATGCTTCGTTTGGGTTTTGATGCGCAGGTGGTGGATAGGATACTTCAATGTGTGACGTCAGTCTCGTATTCTTTGGTGCTAAATGGAGTTATTAGTCCTAGTTTTTTTTACCTGCCTGGGGGCTCCGTCAACGTGACCCGTTATCTCCATATCTCTTTTTGTTTGTTGCGGATGTCTTTGAGTGCTATACTCTGATCGGAGACTAGAGGGAATTGAGTGTGTCGAGGAGCTCCAAGTGTTTCTCACTTATTATTTGCCGATGATACTTTTATCTATTGTAAAGCTACGGAGGGAGCAGCATGGAGAATTAAGGAGGTTTTATTAGACTACAGCAGAGCATCTGGCCAGATTGTTAATTTTCAAAAATCGGCGGTGGTGTTTAGTGAGGATGTAGATGAGAGGATGCAGCTCCAAATTCTTAGTATATATATTACAGGTGGAGGAGATTGAGTGCCATGATAAATATCTTGGACTACCTTTAGTAGTTGGTCAGTCGAGGAAGCAAGCTTTTGCATCAAGTCGGGATGTTATTTGGCAACGTATTCAAGTCTTTGAGACGAAGAATTTATCAAGTGCGGGTAAGAAAGTATTAATTAAATCGGTACTTCAGGCTATACCTACATATGCGATGAGTTGCTTTAAATTACCGAAGACTTTCCTGGAGGAGATTGAATCGCTTTTTGCAAGGTTTTGGTGGGGGTAGTAGGGGAGTAGATAAGATTCATTGGTTGAATTGGGAGTCGTTGAAGGAGAGTAAGTGTGACGGTGGATTGGGCTTTCGGGATTTAAATGGATTTAATTTGGCTTTGTTAGCAAAACAGGTTTGGAGATTACTTACTCAATCGGATATGCTACTTTCTCGTCTTATGAAAGCGAAGTATTATCCTCAGGAGAGTGTCTTGGAAGCTACAGCGAGAGTGGGCTGCTCTTTTACATGGAGAAGTACCGTTTCTGCCATTCCGGTTGTAACTATGGGTGTTTGATGGCGCGCGGGTAATGGAGCAGATATTCGTGTATGGAAAGATCATTGGATACCGCGTGATAATTTCCTGCATTGTGTAAGGCGCAGCAGCGAGATTCCGGAAGACCTGTTGGTTGCGGATCTAATAACAGCAAATCGACAATGGGATGTGGGGTTAGTAAATGAGTATTGTTTGGAGGAAGATGCACGTTTAATTTTGAGTATTCCACTATCGGAGAATGCGATGCCGGACAGGCTAGTGTGGCACTCAACACCCTCGGGAAAGTACACGGTGAGAGATGGGTACTATATGGCCCGTCGTTTCTTAAACCAACAGCGGGAGTAGGCTAGGTGGGAGCTCGTCCTCTACTCCTAGTGGAAAGTGGGACTTTTTATGGAATTCAAAACTCCTGGGGAAGGTGAAGATTTGTGTGTGGCATCTAATTAAGGGGGCGGTTCCTACAATGCAACAATTAAAGCGGAGGCGAGTGGTAGATGGATCCATCTGTCCGGTTTTCCAGGTGGGTGATGAAACTGTGTTGCACCGACTTAAGGAATGCAATTTCTCTAGACAAGTGTGGGCGTTGAGCAATATAGCGTTTGCCCATTAATTTGGGCCTACCCGTTGAATCTGTCGAAGAATGGGTCAGAAAGCTGTATGCTCATCTGAGTTGTATGGAATGGGAGTTGGCGATGACGATGTTGTGGGGACTATGGTACAACCGAAATCAGGTGGTTCATGAGGCAAACCCGAATTCTTCCTTGGAGTTGGTGGAGTTTGTTCGCCGTTTTGTTGCGCAGAGGAATGACATTCTCGAGAAGTCGGTTAAGTTGCTTTCAGCTGATCAAGGTAGTGCTACTGCAAGTGGAGAGGGCTGCTCCAGTGCTGCTGCGGCTGTTGGGGAAAATGCGCAGCTGGGAGAGGATTTGGAGTCTGCTACTGTTTTGCCGGAAGAGGGATTGGTGCGGATCAATGTAGACGCGGCATTCTCAGAGGGTGGTTTGCGAGTTGGGATTGGTTACGGGGTGTGGATGCATGATGGTTTGTTTGCACGACGAAAGGAAGTGTTTGATCGTCCTTTAGCTCCACAGAGTGCCGAAGCTTATGCCATCAGTGTGGCAGTCAATTGGGCGGTCTTGCAAAGGTGGGATCGTGTCCAAGTATTTACAGATTGTCTTTCGTTAGTTGATTCTTTTAATAATTTAGACTTTGAGTTCTCTTGTGTCGGTCCAGTTTTATCAGACATTAGTGTTTTAGCTGCTTCTTTTGCGTTTTTTAGTCTAGACTTTGTGCCGCGTGACAGGAACTTGCTAGCTCATAGACTTGCTCGTCGTGCAGTTCGTTAGGGAGTTTCTGGATGTTTTGATCTTATTTCCCTCTTGATATAATATACCTTGATGGTTGCTCATAAAAAAAATAAAATAAAATAAAATAACAACACTGATTTAGAAGGAAAATAATTGGTTGATGAGTAGTAATCGGTTTTTTTTCTTTTATCTAAGGTTCCTTGTGTCAACATATTTCAGAAAGTTACGCAGCTGATTAACACGCATTTCTACGTAATTTGCTCATCTACGTACTTGACTAAGACTTGTTCGGTTTTTCCTTTTGTAACTTTTCTACATACAAAAATCAACTACCAGCTCAAAACTCAACTCAATTTAATATAGTAATAATGTTTTAGTTTTTTATAGGATTGTTATATATGGTGTGTAAGAGTGAAGTGATGCATGTGTGTAAATTTTTTTAAGATTATTTGATTGGTTTTAATGTTATATGATTGGTACAAGGTTGTTATAAATGAAAAACTAAAGTGAGAGAAAATGAGTAGGTAGAGTTATAAAATTTAATTGAATTGTGAATAGTTAATAAAAATGGATAATGTTCTACACGACTAAAACCGCATGACAAACGAGATGAGAATGACAATCGGTTTTAATCGCGGGCAAAACAGTTATCCCAGTCAAAATCGAAGTGAAAATAACTAGAGTCCACATTAATTGTTACTTGAAGGGGCCCAAAAGAAATAGAAATAGGCTCTTGGGCCTTAACAATCAAATGTGCCTCATTTGCTCCAATACGGGAAACTCATTTTCCAGTCCTGTAGAAGACCAAAAGTTTGTCCCAGCTCCTCCCTTTTTTCTTCTTCTCGTATTTAGCTCCAACAGCTACTAAAGTAGCCTTTTTTTAGACTGTCAAATTTGACAGTAATTATGAATTTTGCAGAATTAATAACTCAGATTTTTTTTGTTTCCTTTTTATGCTTTCCTTTTATTTCTTTTGATGCTTTTCTTCTATTTCTTTTGTCCAAAAATCCGGCCAACATTTCCGGCCAAACATGGCCACAACGAATTTTGCCCTAAATTTTGTCCAATATGTTGCCAGAACATCATTAACAAACAATGAGCAAGTGAACAACCATGGCAAAAGTGTAGCCACACCAAACATGGCCACAACATATATTGCCAGAATACTGAACGAAACAGAATTGTCCCAATAGAATTCCTGCCCAAAATGTTGCCAAATGAACAACCATGGCAAAAGTGTAGCCACACCAAAATCAATTAAAAGTGTAGCCACACCAAAATTAACAAAATGAAATATGCAGCCACATATCAGAATAGTAAACAAAAGAAAGAGATAGCCACAATAATTCCCGTCCAAAATGTTGCAAAAGAGATAGCCACAATAACAACCATGGCAACAAATTTACTTGGAAGTGAAACCACACCAAAGTTAACAAAAATAATTTAAAGTGCAGCCACACGAAAAAGTGTTACCATACAAAATTAAGCAATAAAGCAACAAATTTACGTGTTGCCACAACTAAGCAACGAAAAAACCCATGAATCAGTGTTCCCACAATTAACCAACAAAAATCCGTGATGCCACAATTAAGCTGGAACAGAAAATCAGTAAAAAAAAAATCAAGAAAATCAAGAAAAACACAGATCCGACCATCAAGGGAGATTAAAGAGAAGAAGACCCTAAATTTGTGAGATCTGAAGAATAGCAAATCTCACTTCGTGAGCTCAAAAGGAAGAAGATTAAAAGGAAGAATAGATTAAAAAAAAAAAGCAAATCAGAAAAACGAAAACCCTAGATCTGGAGGAATAGCAAAGATCACGATGTGTGGATCTGGAGGAATAGTAAATCTCACGTCGTGATCATCGTCTTCTCCGAGCTTTCATTATCATCATTGTTTGAATTTTGAGAGATTGAGAAATTGGTGAGAGAGTGATTGAGGCGGAGGAGATCTCAGCAATGAGAATACGATGATGACGGTGAGAAGACGGTGTAGAAGAAGACGATGAGAAACATTATGAAGAAGGAGAAGACTTTGAACTGTGCAAGTGGACCCCTAGCATTAATGGTCCTGCAACCTTAATCATGCTATTTGGAGCTAGAGAAATTGAGCTAGATGTGGAGCTCATGTTGAGAAAGCTAGACTGGACATCAATATTAACAAAAAAGGGTGTTGGGTTACAAACATTTGGCCCAATAGAGGACCTTAGATTAATTAATCCAATACTTTATTTTCTTCCTATTTTCCCTTTTCATAATTTTCGGACCAAATGTATTTGTTTAAATCAAATCAAATCAAATAATCAAATAATTTTATGTATTAGATTACATCCTGACACATATTATGAATGGGGCTAAATACATATAATACCCCTGTTGTTTTGTCAAATTATAGATTAGTACATGGTGTTTGAACAATTACATCTACACCCATTTTCCATCTCCGGCATTGGCTCCGGCTCCTAGGTGGCATCAATTGCTTATGTGGCTGATTACAAGTGTCAATTATGGCTTATTTATCTCTTTTATTTCTTCTTCTTCTTCTTAGGCTCTGTTCTTTTCAACTGACATCTCCGGCATTGGCTCCGGCTCCTAGGTGGCATCAATTGCTTATGTGGCTGATTACAAGTGTCAATTATGGCTTATTTATCTCTTTTATTTCTTCTTCTTCTTCTTAGGCTCTGTTCTTTTCAACTGAAAACTCATTCGATTCGATTCGATTCCATTCGATTCGATTCGATTCCATTGATTCGATTCAGTCGATTCGATTCCATTCGATTCGATTGACTCATCTTCAATTGACTCATCTTGATTCGATTCGATTCATTAAATTCATATTATTATTATTGTTGTTGTTGTTGTTGTTGTTGTTAATAATATTATTATTATTATTATTATTATTATTATTATTTTATCATTTATTTACACACCCGATCTTTTGTACGAGGAAAATAAGAAAATTTATCCAATTGAGTCATTTTCAACTTTTTTTCTTTCTTTCTTTTTAATACGACTTTTAGTAGATCAATGAAATAAAGAGTATAGTTACAATTTGAACTAACAAAAAATCTACATGTTCAAAAACTCCAAAACAAGTTAAACCAAACTAAAAATCGGACCAAACTTTATAAAAATAATATTATATATCACAAATATTGAAAAATGGCATTTATTCCTCTATATTATCTTCCTCGGGCTCTATATTGCCTGGAATAGAGCGCCAAATTCTCAATGTCATCTCCTTGCGCACCCTGTTCATCGTTTCTTTCCTTGTCGGGTTCAATAAATCATTATCCACTCCACCTTGGACATTGATATCATGTTGCAAAACTGGTATTTCAAGTTTACACATGCGCATAAAATTATGCAGAGTGAAGGTAGCAACAATCACGTATATTTGATATGTGTCTTCCATTTGAGGCATCGATAAAAGTACCTTCCACGGTTGGTTTTAAAGTTTGTTATACAATAATAAATAAAAATGTAAAATAGCGTAAAAAGAGTAGGAAGAATGTGAGAAAGATGACAAAATAATATATTTTTTAATTGTGATTATATATACCATCATATAATTATTATTATTACACAATAATTTCTTGATTCGATTCGATTAGTTTCGATTTGATTTTGATTCGATTCGATTCGATTCGATTCGATTCCATTCGATTCGATTCAGTTCCCATTCGATTCGATTCGATTCGAAGAATTTCAGTTGAAAAGAACAGAGCCTTATTCTTCTTCTTCTTCTTCCATCTCTTCTTCTTCAACACTTAACCACCACCTCCACTCAATAACAACCACCACATCTTCCGGTCAATAGCTACAACCACCACCGTCACAAGAATTACGGAACAAAAAATATTTAAAAAATCAAAAGAAATTGAGTCTCCATTGGAGACCCATTTCAAACTTTTTAAATGGGTCTCCAATAGAGACCCAACTAAGCTCCGATTGGGGCTATAAATGGGGCTTTCAACAGCTGATTGGAACTTCCAACAGCTACGATTAGGGCTATTTTACAGCCCCAAAACAGAGCTGTAAATTGTTTGTTTACAGCTCCGTTTTGGGCTGCAAAACAGCCCCAATCGGATTGGGTGGGTCTCCATTGGAGACCCATTTCAAAAGCTTGAAATGGGTCTCCAATGGAGATTAAATTTACTTTTTTTTTCCGTGAGTTTGAAAAATATTTGGGTTTCTATATTGAAAATTTGATACTTTTGATGGATTGTGTTGCAATAATGTTTGGGTTAATCCAGCAAATTAAATTTTATATTGGTTTTTTTTTTAAATTTTTTTGGTCAATTTAGTAAAATATAAAATGTAGAGATTAAATTTGTAAAGGGTACAAATTAGTTTTTGAATCAGTTACAAACAGACACAGTCAATATTAATTAACAAAGACTGAATTAATGACCTATAAAACAATTACAAATACACCCAGCTGACATGGATGAACATGTGGACAAGGGCATGTGTCCGGTGAGCTAATATCAGCACCGGCGTTGACCAATGGGGCTATGTGTAATTCTTGTTTGGTTTCTTGAATGTTGGTGTAATTGTTCAAACACTGGGCATTAATCTGCACATGGGGCATCTAGCAGGGGTGGTTTATGTAATTTTCAGTATTATGAATGGCATGATGTCACGAAAGTGAAGAGTTTTAATCTCCAAAGTGAAGAGTTTTAATCCCCAACATTTTCTAAGAGATGGTGGATCACGGACTAAAACGCATGCGGGAAACTTGGGACCAAAGTTGGTCCAGCGACATTTGGGCGGCCGCAGAGGATCTTGTGCGGTCGCAGTCTTTGATTATGCCCATCTTAGGGGTATTTTCATTCCCGGGCCATTTGGACGTCGAAACTTCGTTATCTTGAAGAGTGATCTTCTACATTATTTTAGTACTTCGAATAAGCTTCGTAAAAGCGGGTCACATGCCTTCATTGGATTCTTTTAGCTCCTTGTACGAATTGATAATCGTCTATTGGTATCTTCTAGCTCTTTGTTCCAATAATTGTCATAATTTCTTCACTTTGCATATTTGTACCTAGTGAATCACCAAAACATGTAATTAGACATAAAATAACGATAATACTCAAGATCGTGGCTAAAATGACGGATAAAAGTAACCTTAAATCACATATTTTATTGGTTCATCATCCTTACTTGCCAATTGATAGTAAGGAGTCCAAAGTGGTGTCATTACCACAAGGGGAAGTACTAAGAACGCTTAAGATTTTGAGCTACCTACTGAAGATCTCCTCTCAACAACCAAGGAAAATAATATATCGGGAATGTTGAAGAAAGAAGCAAAAGTAACTAAGGTTACTGAAGTCCCTAATCCAATAAAGCAGTGCCTACTGAAGTAGTGCTAACTGCTTGACCTTACTACTAAAAGACAAGCTGCATGCAGTTGTCAGCAATATGGGTAACACAACTCAGAACTGGATAAAGCCTTGGTGTAGTCTATACCTGGCCCATTTGATGAACAACACAAGGCTTAGGGTGGAAGGTTCTAACAACTCAGTACCATTTAAAGCTTCACAACATTTTGAATCTAAAAAAGCTTGGCATAATTATTTATTTTCTCATAAAGCTTGACATAGTTTACTTAGAATTTTGTCTTATGTATGGCTGCAACATTCTGATATCTTGTAATCTTTTCTTTGCTGAATTATTTTGTAAAAGTTATCTCTAAGCTTTATTGTAAAATCATCTATGAATTCAGTTGCGACCTCTCAGAGGATGAGTAAAAGGATAACTTATCAGCAAAGATCACTTCTTGCGATTTGATTGATATTTGCTTTTTGCACTTTAAATTATGAATGTTTTATCTAATGAAAATTAAAGTTGTGGACTATTTACTCATCATTTATGTTAGAAAGTTGTGAAATAGCCATGTGTTACTACACCAGAAAGGGGAAAATTGTTAGAATAAGCTTTAGGTTTTGACGAGTAACAATACATGTCTATTTAGTTTCAACAAGTTTAAAGTAACTTTGGTCCATAAGTTTCTGAAGGACATTGTAAAATAGGAAATTTACTTAGACTGATAGAGTAGTAACTTGTATAGGATGATATGTCTCTATGTAATTTTTATTGTTTTTATCTTTATGAAGAAGACCAAGACATCATCAACAAGGAGGCTAAGAAGAGTTGAAGACTCGGTGAAAATTGAATAAGTTTTATGAGAACAAGGCAACAATTCTCAAAAAGCTTGTTTTCAGAAAGTTTCAAAGCATAAGTGAAAATATATATGACATAGTAGGTTGTGCTGAGAAATAGCTACCAAGAGTTGAAAACTCAGTGAAAATTGAATAAGTTTTATGAGAACAAGGCAACAATTCTCAAAAAGCTTGTTTTAAAAAGTTTCAAAGCATAAGTGAAAATCTATATGACAGAGTAGGTAGTGCTGAGAAATAGCATTTCCTCAATACAAAACCAGCAACTCCTCAAATTTTGTTGATTTCCATTCTTCTAAACTATGAATGAGATCCTCATCTTCGTTATTACCGATTGAGTGTCACGAAAACATTGACATCATTTAATCGACCACAAATATCACATCTACACAGCCAAACATCACAATTTATGAGTCAAATATCACATTTGAAGAGTCAAACTCACGTTCCAAAGCCAGTTGGATGTTACAAAGACATCAACATATTGTAACTCACGACAAATATCACATTTTCAGAGTCAAACATCACATTCAAGAGTCGGATGTACCAAGACATTAACATCATGTAATTTACCGCAAATATCACATCTTAAAAACCATAAAGTCATATGTAACATTTTAAGAGTCAAACATACATGGAAAACAATAAACATTTGTTTTTTTACACCAATGAATATGGTATCATACAAAATACAAAACGGATTCTCAAGCATCATAACATCACATAATTAAGACAAAACACCATATGTCTAAGATTAAAACATCGGGGGTTGTGGAATTAACACAATGTGTTAGCTTTTCAATGCCATCCACTATACTTTGAGCAATATTATTATAAATGACATTCATATCTTCATTATTAATGGATGTTACTAAAACACCTACATCATGTAATTCGCCATAGTTATCATATCTCTAGAGTCGAACACCACATTTGCAGATTCACATGAGCATTATCACTACAAAAAATACACTGTTTAGCGACGGATAAATCCGTTAAGCTAAGCGATCCGTCGCCCGGTGAGGCGGCGAATCGGCGACGGATAATTAATTCCGCCCTTTGAACCTTTGACGACGGATAGATAATCCGTCGTCCAATTCGCGACGTATTAATATATTTGACTTTTTATTTTTATATTTTTTAAATCGATTATTGGCGACAGATAGAATCTATCCGTCACCAAATATAACGACGGATAGATTCTATCCGGCGTCCCATATAGCGACGGATAGAAATTATCCGTCACTATATGGGACGACGGATAGAATCTATCCGTCGTTATATTTGGCGACGGATAATTTCTATCCGTCGCCCAATATATTATTGGAATTAGTGACGGAATCTGGAATTCCGTCACTAATTCCGTCACTGTTAATCCGTCACTAATTCCGTCACTATTAATTCGTCACTATTTATTCCGTCACTGTTAATCCGTCACTATCTATCCGTCACTATTTATTTCATATTAATCCCTGTTTTTCGTAGTTCACCTATTTAATCAATATAATGTTCGATAATAAATCAATAATACATAAAATATTTCAATAAATGATAAATAATATAAAGTAATATCCGGAGCAGGAGAAATTATCCGAACAAGTGTAAATATAATAAATCCGAACGTACATATACATAACTAGCTAATGAGGCGGGGTGAAATTGGCGACAGGACATGAATCGCTCCATCAGAATCAAGGCGCTCGTTCTCCTCCCTTCGTTCTCTGTCGCGGCGCTCCATCTCTTGAGTTAGCCGAGCAACCTGTTCCCGGACCTGCGATTGCACCATTTTCGAGACCTGGTCATGTGTGTAAACCGGACGTCTAGACTGCTGGGATGATGATGAGGAGCACCCCGGACTAGCTAGCCAAGCTCAAACCGAGGCTCCCGAGTCCATATATTCGTCCTTTGTTGTCCGGTTTGTTGGCCTCTAGGAAGATGTTGTCAACTTGTTCAGTTGACAACACATCACTCGTCTCGTCCTCCTGCGTCGCCACCTGAGCATCAACCTCAGCCTGAAATCGTAAATAGCAGATATCATGATCAGTTACTGTTTTTCAAAAATAACTTGTAATAGTGTACAAATATGAAATTTAAGCAACATAAACATACCGCAATAGACGAGGCCCGGCAATCGGTCCATACCCCGCCCTTCTCCTTGGCCTTCCTGAAGATGTCATACTTGGATGTGACCTCCCCCCGTGCGATCTGAACAACATATATAGTCAACAATTTATCATCTCACAATTAAGTAATCAGAGACACAATACATACACGTAATGCTAGATTGAAAAAAAACATATATATACATACCGATTGGTAATAATCAGTGTGATGATCGCCTCCCAAGGTGGTGAGCCCTCCACAGTCGCATCGAGACCGGTTACATGCATTGATGTAGGCAATGTCACGGACATCGATTGGCGCCAGAGGCATCCCAAAGGGCCCACTCCTGCATCAACTCAGGAGGCATTGGGCCACCCGATCGAATGGCCTTCCACGTCAGACCATATCCTCAGATTTAGATCCCATGTCTAAATAAACACGCCAGATCTGTGGGATCAACCTGCTGGGAATGAAGTACTCCACCTAAACAAAGTGGCTAACATACCACTCACATTGTCCTAAATTTTACTAACACAATGGTGACTAACATATCACCCAAACAAAGTGGCTAACATACCACTCACATATAGTGGCTAACATACCACTCACATTGTCTTAAATTTTACTAACACAATAGTGACTAACATATCACCCCAACAAAGTGGCTAACATACCACTCACATTGTCCTAATTTTACTAACACAATGACTAACATATCACCCAAATAAAGTGGCTAACATACCACCCACATACAGTGGCTAACATACCACTCATATTAAAACGATTATAATTACAAACAAACGAATGTCATATTTTAACTTACCCTCAGCTCATCAAAGTACTCGGCCCTCATGCAGTCCGAGATGTGAGACCAACACTCACCACCCTGCCCCGGTGGCTCTCTCCTGCTCCGGAAGATGTCACCTAGTTTTTTGTGGACCTCCCGAGGCCATAAACTGTTGTCAATGCATAAGATACAATAAACAAATATATATTACTTTAGTACAACAATTTATACTTGTCAACTATCATAAGTTATGTTTTACATATTTAATAAGAGTGTATAATACTTACTTGGCAGGACCAGCAGGAAAAATCACAGGCAAGCCGTTCGACGTGACGTTGGGATGATGTGGATCGAACATGAGGTAGGGACAATCGTCATGGTCGCCCTCAGTGTATGTCATGTCTTGTTGGAGCCCCTGCTCTCTCTGCTGGGGTCTCAGAATCCGAGACACTGCTACACGACCTACAGCCCTCCCCTCGACCTGTCCCCGTCCCAGAACTATCATGCGGCTGGCTGTGTGGGGGGGAGGGGGCGATAGGTGCGTGGTCTCTGTCGTGGCATCTGCAAAAACATGTAACAAATACAATAAAATGTGTTAGTACCAGTTATAATACAGGACAAATTGTAATAACATATATAATTACTGAAGTGTTATCAATTACTAACTAGTTATAATACACATAATATACCGTTATCGCCGTCCTCTAAGTCTACATATTGGTCCTCGTGCAGATCAAACAACTCATCATCTACTTCTATGGGATTTTCTACTTGTTTATCGACATCCTCTTGTTGGTACGAGTTGGTAATTGAGTCGTCTTTCTCAATGTACTCCACTTTCGAGCGAGCACGAATAGGTACCGCAGCTAACCATTCCGCCTTATCGCGTTTCCTGCTTGGATATTCAAGAAACACCACTTGTCGTGCTTAAGTCGCCAGAATAAATGGTTCATACTTGGTTCGGTACCTCTTCTTTTGGTTCACATCAACCATTTCATACTGCTCGTTCTTCCTCGTACCTCCTGGATTAGGATCATACCACTCAACATCAAACAAGAAGGTTCGTTTCAATGGCAAGCCGAAATATTCAATCCTCACTATTCGTTTTAGCTTGCCGTGGAAATCAAACAAAGCAGCATCGCCATAATATTCTGCACCCTTAACACACACCCCGGAGTTGCTTGTCGCCATGGCCGTGTTACATTCAGTCGTGTGGAACCTAAGGCCATTGACTATATAACCTGGGAATGTGTAGACCTTTTTGAATGGCCCTTCTGCGAGAGCCTTTAAGTATATGCGTGGCGTTGTTAATAGGATTCGGACATACTCTCGAACCAATCTGGAAATTCAAGGAATTTTTGAGTCAATAGTTCCTCTAGTGTATCCTCGTCATCGAGGATTTTCTTCCAAACAACGCTTTTGAAAAAGCGCAAACATTGATTCGATGATAAGTCTATAATTGAAGTAGAGACTTACGTAGCTATATTAAAATTTAAAGAAAGTGTTGCTCACCTCGCAAATAGTATCATATACGGGTCAACCTCAGCACAATTCGTGAGGACATAATATTGAGCTGCTTTCAACTCTTTATCCGTAAGATATTCTTTCTTAGCTGCACCAAGAGGTCTCCCTGATACCCTGAAGACAGATAGGGAAAACTCATCATCCGCTTGAACTTCGAATGTGTCTGCGTTTCGAGCCGGCCTTGATGACTTCGTAGGGACGTGTTCATCAAAGTAATAAGAGCAAAAGGTTGCAGTTTCCTCTCGAATGTAGGCATTGGCAATCGAACCTTCAGGTTTACCTTTGTTGTTGACATACTTCTTCAATTTCCCTAAGTACCTCTCGAATGGATACATCCATCGATACTGAACCGGTCCAGCAAGTCTCGCTTCATGTGGAAGGTGAACCGGGAAGTGCTCCATAGAATCAAACCAGCTCAGTGGAAAGATACGCTCGAGCTTGCATAGAATCAATTGTATGTTCCTTTCAAGATTTTCCAACACTTTGTCATGAACCACCCTTGTGCCTAAATTTTTGAAAAATAAGCTCAACTCGGTGATAGCAGTCCATACATGTTTCGGTAGCAGCTCTCGAAATGCTACCGGGATAAGCCTCTCCATGAACACATGACAGTCGTGGCTCTTCATCCTATAAACCTTTGTCTTCTTCAAATCCACACACTTCTCTAAATTTGAGGCATGATTATCTGGGAAACTCAATGCCCTCACCCAATCAAACAAAATTGACCTAGATGCGTTGTTAATTGTGTAGCACGCTTTCGGCCACTTACCATTCTCATCCTTGTTTGTCAACTCAAGCCTTTTACACCACGTAGACAACTCGGCTCTAGACTTCGCATTGTCTTTTGTTTTTCCCTTAATGTTGCAAAGTGTATTGAATAAGTTCTCGAACACGTTCTTCTCAATGTGCATGAAATCTAAGTTGTGACGGATAAGAAGACTGCTCCAATAAGGCAAGTCCCAGAAGATGCTTCTCTTCCTCCAACCACAATTTTTACCAATTTTCTCGTTATGCTTCATCCACCCAAGTTCAGTCACCTTCATAAGACCCAACCTATCAATCTCCGCAAGAATTTGTGCACCAGTAAGTCTTCTTAGGGCTTTTTTGTTGACGACTTTATTTTTCAAGAATTGATCCTTGTTCTTCCTGAACGAATGATCACTTTCTAGCAACCTACGATGACAATCAAACCAACAAAATTTTCCACTACCCTTCAGTCTAAATGCATCAGTATCCTCCAAGCAATGTGGACATGCATATTTCCCTGCGGTTTTCCTTCCAGATAGCATGGAGTACGCAGGAAAGTCACTCACGGTCCAAAGAAGAGCTGCTCTCAAGGTGAAGTTCTTTTTGGTCGACACATCATATGCAGGGATACCATCCGTCCACAACTCGATAAGCTCCTTGATTAGGGGTTGCAAGAAAACATCCAACGTCAGTCCAGGATCTTTGGGCCCAGGCACCAACGCAATCAGAAACATGAATGGCTCATTCATGCATCAACGGGTGGTAGGTTGTACGGTGTGAGCATAACTGGCCAACAAGAGTATTTTCGTTCACTCCCGAACGGGTTAAAACCATCCGTACAAAGTCCCAATCATACATTTCTAGATTCGGCTGCAAACTCTGGATATGTCTTGTCAAACGATTTCCATGCGGGTGAGTCTGCTGGATGGTCCATTCTACCATCTTCTGCATTATCCGAGATTACTCGCTCCTTGTGCCACCGCATTTTATCAGCAGAAGCACTTGAAGCATACAATCTTTTCAAAGCGAGGTGCTAGAGGGAAGTACCACATTTTCTTATGTGGGAGATTTTCTTCTGTCGTTTCTTTGCGACCCTCCTTGTAACGCTTACGTTCCTTACCACAGAACTTGCATTGTATTAGATCTGCATCCTCCTCCCAATAGATCATGCACATTTTGGACAACGATCTATGGTTACCACAGCCCCTAAACCCGCATCTTTTCTTCGCTTGGTAAAGTTGGTGGGAACTAGGTTTTCTTCAGACAAAGGTCCGACATTACGTCAACCCATTCATTGAAGCTCGTTTGATTGCCGCCATAAGCCTTACAACTCATTAGCCGAGCCAACAAAGACAACTCGGTGAGCTTACACCGGATAAACCGGCTTCCTTGATGATTCTAACAAGTCAAAGAACACGATCCTCGGGATTCGGTGGTTCCTCCACCTCCACCTCGGTTTTGATGTTAGTTATGTCCATGAACTCGCCTCGCAAGATCATACACCATTTGTTCGACTCGAGCTCGAATAGCATCGCCTGAGATGTACTTTGTTCCCGACTTGTTCATTTTTCTCTTCCTTCCACGTATGCTGTATTGGTCATATGTATTGGGCGGTCTTTGCTTCCTCCATGATGATTCCATACGTCTGTGACGCAGAATCCATTTTTCTCAAGTCTTGGACTACCGCTGTAGGAGTCACGTATTGCTTGTTTCTGCACTGTTTCATTGCACAAGGGCACTTTATCAACCCATCCTTTACACAAGCCGGATTTGAGATTGCAAATGCAATGAAACCTTCAACCCCTTTCAGAAAACTCGATTGAACTCTGCCATTTAGAGTACGACAATACATCCATGAACGATCGGTATTCATTGAATAATTAGATAATAACCTGACACATTTGAATTCATTAGATCGAGGTCTATCATTTACGATAATAAATCAATTTCAATCAATTGCTACGTAATATAAGTTATATTAGCTTCAACATCAATTGTTACGGCATTACATAATATAAGTTACATTAGCTTCAATTTTACCATAATGTTTGGTTTCATAAATCAACTAATGATTACTAGTTATACAAGCCTAGAGACAAAACGGATTATCAAATGATTCTTGCTCTTGCAGCCCCCTCCTCATCACTTGTGACGCTCCCTACCACAAAACTTGCATTCCAACAGATCTACAACCTCCTCCCAATACACCAAGCACATGTTCCGACAAGTAGAAAGGCACTCAATAGGCGGCCCCAAACCCCGCCTCTCCCTCCATTGGAGGTATGCCATGGACGGTGCTTCCTCACCGTGATGAATCCATACATGATACTCAGGCATGAATCCATAACGTCGCAAGTGCTCGAATACTGCTGTAGGAGTCATAAATTGCTTGTTTCTACAGGTTTCCAATGTGCAAGGACACTTTATCAACCCCCCCAGTTGCACAAGCCGGACGTCCCATGGAAAATGAGATGAAACCTTTAATCCCTTCTACAAAACTCCTAGAAACTCTGCCATTTACCGCCGTACGATCGTACATCCATGAACGGTCGGAATTCATTGTATACTTTTTTAACCTGTTCCAATTGATTAGATCGTATTTAATTTATTAGATCGATTCCAATTCGGATAAGAAGATTCTAGAGATTAATTGTTAATTATTATACGTTCCTTATAAATTAACTATTAAGTGTTCGATATGTTACAAAATTTATTAAGTGTTTTACTACTACGAGTTATAAATTATAAATTACACGTTAATATAATCAACATATTATCCGTCACTCAAAACACTTAACTACATCCTCGTAATTTAGTACATATACGAATTTATCAAATCAACTCCAACTACTACTTACATACATATCAAATTAACTAAACTAACTACATACATACTTAACATACATATCAAATTAACTAAACTAACTAAACCAACTACATACATATTTAATTAACATACATACTTCACTACATACATACTTATCGAATTAACATACATACATATTGAATTACTACATACATTCATATCAAATTAACTAAACTAACTATCAAATTACATATACAAATCAAATTAATCAAATTACATATACATATCAAATTACATATAATTGATCAAATTAAATAAACAAGCTACTACATACTTCATATAAACATACAATTGAGAATAAGTAGTCAAAAATCAAAAAAAATCCCAATTTTTCAAAAGTTAGGGTTTAGAAGTAATACCTTTGATTCCGAAGAAAATAGCGGATGAAATTTGAAATTGAAGGAAGAAACGAGCTCGTCGTCCAACGATCTTCGAATTGACACCAAGATTGGGAAGAATCGACAACAAATGGCCGGATTTGACGGAGGAGAAAGGAAGAAAAAGAAGAAAAACGAAGAAGAAGAATGAAGCCGAAATGGCTTCTGCTTCAGCCCAAAATCATTAAAACCTTACTGGGCCGACGGACACGTATCCGTCGGCCCAATGACTATTCGTCGGCCCATAGCGACGGATCGCTAATCCGTCGCCATATTTTATTTTTTTTATTTAACATATAAATATTAACGACGGATAATTTATCCGTCGTTAATATTTAATTTTCTTTTTTTTTAAAGTCAAACAACGGGCGACGGATTAATAAAATCCGTCGCCCATATAGCGACGGATAATTTTTATCCGTCGCTAGATTTGGCAACGGATAAAATTTATCCGTCGCCAAATCTAGCGATCCGTCGCTATGGGGCGACGGATACCATCGTTTTACCTCAGAATTCTTGTAGTGTATTACATGTTAAATGTTAAAAATATATTAACATCATGTAAGTTACAACAAACATTAGATTTCAAGAGCGAAACATCACATTTGCATATTCAAGTTATCATTATTACATGTTGAATGTTATACATTAGCATCATGCAATTTACCACAATCATGACACTTGAAGAGCCAAACATCACATCTTCAGCCAAATGTTACCAATACATTAACATCATGCAATGTTCCGTAAACATTGTAGATGCTCAGGAATCTACAATCGAATTAGGTCAATGACTTGGGGGGGGGGGGGACCAGCTACCTGCAAGGCAACAGAAGCAAACCTAGAGACGTGAGGTTCCAAGGTGACACCGGTGTGGTGCCGGTAGAAGGGACTTTAACGTTCAAGTCAGTAAACTAGAAGAAGATATATGAATTGAAGGAGGTAGAGAGAAGGATGATGAGAGTTGATTTATCCTGTTGGTTGGATCGGTTCGGCAGAGTGAGGATGAGCACCGGTGAGAGCCTAGCTGAGTTTGGTGGAGGAAGCTAGCTAGGTCGTCGAACGGTGATATATGATGATGGAAAGAGATAGGTGGTGATGGAGGATGGTAGTCTCATCTATGCCCATTTTTGTCAAATCATCTAGAAAAATGACATCAGCAGAGCTCCCATTGTCAATGAGAACTCTCTTCGTAAGACAGTTAGCAATAAGAATGGAAATTACTAAAGCGTCGTTGTGAGGATTGATTAGTTGCTTAGACTCTTGGTCTAAGAAGCTAATAGTCAAGTCAGACGAAGAGGTGTTTGATGCTCTGTGAGCATTGAGCTCGAACCACCATCACTCTTGTGGTGCTTTGCATGAGTATGAGACACCGCTGATCTCGACCCCCTCCCAGAGATGACGTTGATTACCTTGTTGGTCTGAGGGGCCTCAAATGGATCAGTGCCCTGCCGACTGGCTAGGGTCTTTTTACCTTTGTCAGAGAGGTACTCCGTCAAGTGTCCTCTCTTCAGAAGATCGGCTACTTCCAATCGCAGAGAGATGCACTCTGCAGTTGCATGCCCATGGTCCCCATGGAACTCACACCACTTGTTGGAGTTTGTTTGATCTGGAGGTGTTCTAAGTTTCCCTAGCCACCTAACTCTGTCACACATGCTCTTCATGACTACTACGCACTCCTCTGTTTCAATGTTGAGGGAGTAGCTCGGAGGTGGTGCTTGGGTTTCTGTCCTCCTTTGTTGGATTGGAGGACGAGGTGGAATCACAATAGGTCCATGCCTTCTCTCAGTTGGGTATGGCCTAGCACGGTAGTCTGGAGCCCTTCGTTCAACTCGTCTGTCAGGTTTGGGTTCCCTACGACCACTCTGGTTTGACATGTAAGGTCTGTTTGCGTCATCTTCCTCCCACTTGATTTGTGCTCAGGCTTTGGCAAGCACATCCTCCATGGTTCGGCAAGGGTACATGGTAAGCTCCTTATGCTCTGAATTCGGAGGTAGTCCTTTACGGAAGGCGTTGACAACAGTGTCTTTGTTGCACTTCGGAATGGATACCTTCTCCTTGTTAAACCTTGCCACATACTCCCTGAGAGACTCATTAGGCCTTTGTCGACAGCGTTCGATAGGTCGTCCGATAGTTTTAACAATTTGCGACTGCTTGCGAATTGCTCCACAAAACAGTTGATTAACTCAGCAAATTATGAAATAAAATTATTAGAGAGGTTAATGTACCATTGCAGTGCTGGACCGATCAGACTTGAGCCAAATTAAACCTTTGCACATACAAGCTTCATGGAGATCCCTCGGAATAGCTATGGTGAACATTCTCTGTTTATATTGCGAGACATGGTCATCAGGATCTGTTGTCCCGTCGTAAAGCTTCATGCTTGGAAAGCTGAACTTAGCGGGCATTTCCACCAAAGCTATGACATCCACAAAGGGTGAGTCGGCAAAGCTGTTGGGCAAGCTCTTCTTGATCGGAGCTGGTACTCCGGGGCTCCTCTGAATCATCTCTTCCAAGCTTACCAACGTGGAGGCCAACTCATCATTGTTGTTTCTGTGACCTGCAGAGAGGGTTAGCAAGTGATTTACCTAACTTGCGCTTTGGTTGCGTTGTTTTGGTGATTCGTTGCTCATCCTTAGGTTAGCACCCTAGAACGAGACCCTCCTACTGGTAATGCCCAGAGTGACCTCAAGGGCTGGTCTTGGTGGAGCATTTGCCACATGAGAGACTGGAGTTATGGGAATCACTCCTCCCATCTCTTCGAAAGTTAGCTGGCGAGCCTCGATCGTGTTGAGTGGTTGGTTCTCCACCACAGTGACATGAGTCAGTTGGCGAGATGAGGCCGCATCCAGTGTTGGCGTTTCTTGGTGGACAAAGGATTCCACCTTTTCCTTCAAGACTGAGTTCTCTTGACGGACGACGCGGTTCCCATCCTCAAGGAGCCTGATCTTCTTGGCGTTCTCCTGCATCTGAGCCGTCAAGGCTCTGATCTGGGCAACGATGTTTGTCTCCTCTACCTCTTCGAGGACGTATTCGTCTGAGTGCGTCATGACGGATTGCTTAGTGTGTCACGGTTGTTGCTATTGGATTGCCTTTTTTATAGCCGGGGCCCCACGGTGGGCGCCAAATTGTAGACACTTAGAAATCTACAATCGAATTAGGTTAATGAAATGGGGGGGAGGGCACCAGCGACCTGCAAGGCAACAGAAGCAAACCTAGAGACGTGAGGTTCCAAGGTGACACCGGTGTGGTGCCGACCGAAGGGACTCCGACGCTCAAGTCAGTAAATTGGAATGAGATGTATGAATTGAAGGAGATAGAGAGAAGGATAACGAGAGTCGACTTATCCTGTTGATTGAGTCGGTTCGGCAAAGTATGTATGAGCACCGCGCGAGAGGCTAGCTGACCCTGTTGGAGGAAGCTAGCAAGTAGTCGGCGGTTGGTGATGAATGGTGGGGGTGGTGATGGACGATCGTGGATGATGATGTGTGATGGTGGATGATGATGATGATGGACGATGGTCAAAATGCTTGACAGTGATGGAGGCGTCAGAGAGATAGCTAGGGTTTGTTCAGTGGGTATTCGATGATCTCTCCCTTGCCATGCCTCCTATATAGCTTAACTAACCGTTGGAGTTCGTCCTCCAATATCGGTGAAGCAGTTGGAGTCTCTAAGTGGGTTGGACCACGTCTTGGTTAGTTGGGAGAGTCGTTAGTAGTTTGGCTTGTTAGCTGAACTAGCTTCCTAATGAGATGGCCGATTGACTAGCTCTACTGACTGACTGAATGAGGTGGGATGGCTAGCCTACCCACCAGTTGGTTGGTTCCATGAGGAAGGTCGTGTACCATGGCTTCTCTAAGACCAAGCGCAAGAGCTAGATCTCATGGGTTGGTAAGGTGCCTTAGCTCCTTCGAGGACTACCAAGGAGAGAGCCTTGGCTTGTGCTTGACCGGTCAATGAGAGATGGACCTTGACTGGTCAATGAGAGATGAACCTTGACTGGTCAAAGTCGTCGGGTGACTGAAACGCATTCGATTGTTCTTATTGTTTTGGGCTTGATCGCCGATTAATGGGCCATAAATGAGGCTATATAAAATAATATTTGGACTAAGTTCTAGACTGGACCAAGATATGAAAATTTACCTAAAGTAGTTAATACCTACTTGCTCAGTCACTCTCATAAAAAGAGCATATATATTTCTCGGAAGCTCTCACGAAAAGAATCCATCATCTACATAATTTGTGTCCTGCTCCTTTTATGGGAGAAAAACATTTTCCACCTGCATTTAGTCAAAATCACGACCTTACGAGAGCCAATTGACATAGTGAAAATGTTGGATTGAGGACAAATATTCAACACGATTCGAACGATACTCATAATCTACTCTCCAACTCGAGACACTCGACTTAGAGAGTGGGGGATAAATTGTAGGTAAATTTTCGTATCTTGGTCCAGTCCAGAACTTAGTCCAAATATTACTTTATATAGCCTCGTTTATGGCCCATTAATCTGCGATCAAGCCGCCCAATACATGAGAACTAGGGGTGTGCATGGATCGGATCAAATCCGAAATTTTGGATCGGATCCGATCCGAAATATACAATTTTGCTCAATTCGAAATCCGGTCCAAAACTTCAGATCGGATCGGATTTTTTCGGATTTAATCCGAGAAATCCAAAATATTAGAAAATTAAATTTTATTTTATTAAAATCCAATTTTATCCAATAAAAGGTGATTATTTAAATAAAGATTCACAAAATGCAAAGACTTGTAAATGAATTTTTTCCAACAAACTAGCAGTAGCAAATAAACATGGCCGCCATACACATTCAATGTTTCATCACTCAGGAAACTAAAAGGCCTAACAAAACCATATCCAAAATCAAATTCAACACAATTACATGCACAATCATCCAATTCTGCAACTTTCCAACAGAAATCAACATCTTCGCAACCATTTCTCTTCTTTGGAAGTCGGGCATAGACCACGCTTTCTACGCTTACCCAAATCCTCGACATCGTAAGCCTTACATCGGATCGGGCAATTATCACATCCCTGACCCTCAGGCACGGCTGTCGTCTGGTGGGGCAAGAGGAAGGAGGGAGGCGCGGGATGAGGGCTGACGGCGATATGAGGAGGGGGAGGGAGAGGTGATGAGGAAGGAGGAGGAAAGCATTGTGATTGATTGATATGAATGGGATTAGGGTTTTTCTTTTTTGGTTTGGGTTTGTGTTTGGGTTTTGGTATTGGACTGGGCTCCTGACTGGTTTTAGTCCACCTTTCTTAGTGGACATCCCAACTAATTATAATTTCCTTTTTTTAAATATATTTCGGATCAAATTGGATTAATCCGATCCGAAGACACCGGATCGGATCGGTTTAGATTCTTGGATTCGGTTTATATGCACACCCCTAATGAGAACAATCGAATGCGTTTCAGTCACTCGACGACTTTGACCAGTCAAGGTCCATCTCTCATTGACCGATCAAGCACAAGCTAAGGCTCTCTTCTTGGTAGTCCTCAAAGGAGCTAAGTGTCACGGCCCCACATTCTTGCGGTCCAAGCCCAAACATTTTCAAGACCCAAGTTCAAGGAGGATCCAACATTCTCTAGAATGTTCCCAAGTCCACAGAGGATGAAACATTCTCTAAAATGTTCTTGTATATAGTAAAAGATTACCTAGAAGCTTGTAGATAAGAGGAACATAGTAGAAGGACCTAGATCTTAGAAAGACCTAGAAGGATCTCCACCATTCCCTTAGGAAGTGGATGTGTGTATATATAGGTCATTGCCCATTCCATTTGAATCATCAATATCTGAGATCAAGCATTCTTGCAAACTTTCTAGCTCTCTACACTACTCTTCTTACACACTTAGCACTTTGGTTGGAAGGCTTACTAGCTAGTCTCGAGGCGAACTAGTCTAGTGCCGCACGGGTCAAGGAGTTCTTACGAATCAAAGTTTCATCCCGTGACAAGTGGTATCAGAGCCAGGTTGTGGTTCTGTAGCTTTCGTGTTTGAGGTAGTTCTTGGGAAAGTTCGTGCAAGAAGGAAGAAATGGAGTCCGGTTCCAACGTGAGTGATGCTCCAGGTGGCACAGGGGGTTAAGTCCATGGAGACTCGGGTGACCTGGGTCGAGGGAGTCATGGATGACCACAGTAAGGCGCTGGAGGACATGATGGAGCGGGTAAGGGCGTTGGAGGACAACCATGAGGAGTTGGAGGGGCAGGTGTTGGCCACCATCAACTCTCATAACACGGATGTTCATGCCATGTTCGAGGCCTACAAGGCCGAGATGAAGGAGGCATGGGAAACCATCAAGGCCAAGATGGTTATACTTGAAAGGGTTATGGCCAATGTTGGGGAACATGGAGGTGTGGCACCTCATCGGATTGATGTTCCAAGGCCTAACCCATTCAAGGGGTCTAGGAATGCTCGCGAGATCGATGATTTTCTATGGGCTATGGAGCGGTACTTTGGTGCTTGCAACATTCGGGATGATGCAACTAAGTTACAAACGGCTCCTTACTATTTGGTTGAGACGACTCTACTATGGTGGAAGAGGCGTGAGACGGACATTGAACGAGGCACCGTCCGGATGGAGACATGGGATGATTTCAAGGCCGAGTTCAAGAGCCAATTCTATCCGCAAAATGTGGAGTTCTAGGCTCGGGCTAGGCTCAAGCAATTGACGCATAGCAGGACCATCAAGGAGTATGTGAAGGAGTTCCAAGAGATCATGCTCGAGTTGCCAAGCATGACTGACTCGGAGGCCCTGTTTGCATTCATCGATGGTCTCAAGCCTTGGGCGAAGCTTGAGATTCAACGGGCGAACACACAAAATATGTCAGAGGCTATTGCGGTAGCCAAACGGTTGATAGAGTTGAAGCCATTGAGTGATAAGCCGAAGTTCAGGAAGGAGGACAATGGAAAAGGTGGGGGAGACCGCCCACCTAAGCCGGGGAAGATGGCGTCCTATTCCGGAAAGCTTACGGAGGACTCAGGTAAGTCCAAAGCTTGTCACATTTGTGATTCTACTAATCACTTGAAGTATAATTGTCCCATGAGGGGGGAGAAAGTTGTCGTAGCACATGGATCCGAGGAGTCTGAGACGGAAGGTGAAGAGGCCCAAATGGGATCCTTGCACTTGCTTAATGCCCTCAAGGCAAATGTCGAGTCAAACAAGGGGCCAAGAAGGGGGTCTATGTTTGTGGATGCCTTGATTGGGGGCAAGAAGGTGAAGGCGCTTGTTGATACGGGGGCAACCCACAACTACATGCGGGAAGAAGTGGCAAGGGCTTTGGAGTTGGCCATCTCACCAAGACAAGGGTCAATGAAGTCCGTGAATGCAGCTCCGAAGAAGGTTTGCGGGCAAGCCAAGAAAGTTGGGGTGCGCATCGGAGACTGACAAGGAGAAATCTCGTTCACCGTAGTTCCCATAGATGACTATGAAGCAGTCTTGGGACTACGATGGTTTGATGAGGTTCGGGCTTTCATTGTTCCTTTTTCTGATGCACTAATCATTTTAGATCATGAAAAGACTAGGGTCATTCCGGCTAGGAGGGAAGAAAGGGGTACGAGTATGATCTCGGCCATGCAATTCGATCGGGGACTCGAAAGCGGTGAAGGGACCTTTGCGGGCGTTGTCTCACCCAACAGCAAGGACGGGCCCAAAGAAGGAGGCATAATTCCCCAGAAGGCATTTAATTGAGCGACTCAAGGCTGCGGTAACTGAGGAGCCGGTACTTGCTTTACCGGATCATGCCAAGGAGTACGAGGTCCAAATCGATGCATCAGACTTTGCTATAGGAGGGGTGCTGATGCAAGATGGACTCCCGATAGCTCATGAGAGCCGAAAGTTGAATGACAAGGAGTTCGACTACACCTTGGAGTACAAGCCGGGGTTAACAAATCATGTAGCCGATACTCCAAGACGATGGGCGGATCTTGCCGCAATAAGCCAAACCAGAAAAAATCTCAAGGAGCGCATAAGGGAAGGCTTAGAACGGGATCCCGTGGCCCAGAACATGAGGAAGCTAGCACGGGAAGGGAAGACACGGAGATTCTGGATTTGGGACGAGTTGTTGTTCACCAAAGGAGACCGGTTGTTTGTGCCCAAGTGGGGGAGTCTAAGGCGAGACATCTTGAAGGAGTGTCACGACTCGCAATGGGCAGGCCATCCGAGGATGCATCGCACCATGGCAATGGAGGATCCTATTATTGGCCAAAGATGAGGGACGATGTTGAGGCTTACGTCCGGACATGCTTGGTATGCCAACAGGACAAGGTTGAACAACAACAGCCATCCGGATTGCTCCACCCACTACCGGTGCCACAATATCCATTTGAGAGCATCTCAATGGATTTTATCACAGGTTTGCCGAATTCGGAGGGATATGGGACCATTATTATAGTGGTCGTCAGGTTCTCAAAGTATGGTACCTTCATCCCTGCGCCACCCGACGTCACAGCCTTGGACATGGCCAAATTGTTCCTGAAGCATGTCGTGAAGCACTGGGGAGTGCCGAAGACGATCATGAGCGACCGTGATCCACGGTTCATTGGGAAGTTTTGGTCCGAGTTGTTCAAGTTGTTGGGTTCCAACTTGGCATTCTCGACCAGTTTCCACCCACAAACGGATGGGCAGACAGAGCGGGTCAATGCATTACTGGAGGCATATATTTGCCACTATGTGAGTGCCAATCAGAAGGATTGGGCGAAACTCTTGGACACCGCTCAGTTCGCATACAATTTGCAAAGGAGTAAATTTACGGGGAGGAGTCCTTTCGAGCTAGCAACCGGAAGGCAACCTATGACTCCGCAAAACTTAGTGACGAGGTACTCGGGACACAGCCCCTCGGCCTACACTCTTGCCAAATCCTTATAGGAAGAGACCGATCTTGCACGGGCATCTTTGGACAAGGCTACGAAGGAACTGAGGAAGTGGACAGATCGCAAGAGTCGCACGGTTAAATTTTAAGAAGGTCGAGCCGTGGACGGTAACGACTTAGGTGGGGGAGAATGTCACGGCCCAACATTCTTGCGGTCCAAGCCCAAACATTTTCAAGACCCAAGTCCAAGGAGGATCCAACATTCTCTAGAATGTTCCCAAGTCCATGGAGGATGAAGCATTCTCTAGAATGTTCTTGTATATAGTAGAAGATTACCTAGAAGCTTGTAGATAAGAGGAACATAGTAGAAGGACCTAGATCTTAGAAAGACATAGAAGGATCTCCACCATTCCCTTAAGGAGGTGGATGTGTGTATATATAGGTCATTGGCCATTCCATTTGAATCATCAAGCAAATACAAGCAATCAAGCATTCTTGCAAACTTTCTAGCTCTCTACACTACTCTTCTTACACACTTAGCACTTTGGTTGGAAGGCTTACTAGCTAGTCTCGAGGCGAACTAGTCTAGTGCCGCACGGGTCAAGGAGTTCTTACGAATCAAAGTTTCATCCCGTGACATAAGGCACCTGACCAACCCATGAGATCTAGCTCTTGCGCTTGGTCCTAGAGAAGCCAAGGTACACGACCCTCCTCATGGAACCAACCAACTGGTGGGTAGGCTAGCCATCCCACCTCATTTAGTCAGTCGGTAGAGCTAGTCAATCGACCGTCTCATTAGGAAGCTAGTTCAGCTAACAAGCCAAACTACCCACGACTCTCCCAACTAACCAAGACGTTGTCCAACCCACTTAAAGACTCCAACTGCTTCACTGATATTGGAGGACGAACTCTAACGGTTAGTTGAGCTATATATGAGGCATGTGAGCAAGGGAGAGATCATCGAATACCTACTGAACAAACCCTAGCTATCTCTTTGACGCCTCCATCACTGTCAAGCATTCTGACCATCGTCCATCATCATCATCATCATCATCATCATCATCATCATCCACCATCACCCATCATCATCCACCATCGTCCATCATCACTACCACCATTCATCACCAACCGACGACTACTTGCTAGCTTCCTCCAACAGGGTCAGCTAGCCTCTCGCCGGTGCTCATACATACTTTGTCGAATCGACTCAACAAACCAGATAAGTCAACTCTCGTCATCCTTCTCTCTGTCTCCTTCAATTCATACATCTCATTCCAATTTACTGACTTGAGTGTCAGAGTCCCTTCGGTCGTCACCCAGTGTCACCTTGGAACCTCTCGTCTCTAGGTTTGCTTCTGTTGCCTTGCAGGTCGCTGGTGCCCCCTCCCCCCCCCCCCCTAATTCATTAACCTAATTCGATTGTAGATTTCTGAGCGTCTGCAAACATCACATTTTAAGAGTAAAACATCACATTTGTGTAACACACATCATTAGTATTAATTACACGTTGGATGTTACCAACACATTAACATCATATAATTCACCACATATATGACACTCAGAGAGTCAAACATCACATTTGCAAATTGACATCTTTATTATTACATGCCAGGTGTTACCAATGCATTAACATCATGTAATTCTCCACAAACATTACATTTCAATGGCAAAATCACATTTGAATATTCACATCATCATTATTATATGCTAGGTGTAACCAATACATTCAACATCATGTAATTCTCTACACATATCATATTTCAAGAGTTAAACATCACATTTGCAAATTCTTATCTCACTTTTACATGTTAGATGCCACTAGTATATTAGCATAATGTAATTTATCCACAAACATCATATTTCAGGAGTCAAACATCACATTTTCAGATTCATATTTTCCTACTACATGCTAGATGTATCAATACATTAACGTCATGTAATTCTCCAAAAACATCACATTTTAAGAGCTAAACATCATATTTGCATCTCCAGAAATATCACATTTCAAGAATCAAGCATCACATTTGCAAATTCATATTCATTATTAAATGGTGGACGTTACCAATATATTATTGTCATATAATTCTCCATAAACATCACATTTAAAAAGTAAAACATAATAAGAGAAAATTTAGGGAGACACTAGTGAGAGAAATCTAGTGTTTTTCAAATTAGTATAAAAGAAAAAGGAGTCCGGTGAAGTGAAAAATGGAATAATCAAGTGGTTCGACAATTAAAAAAGGTTTCAGATTCATCATACCTGATTAGGATGGTGAGGATCTCTTTGTCCACCCGCCATTGATCAAATCCGACGTATTCGCGTTCACTCGGCCACGACTAACATGTGGAATGTGAGACTGATGCGATATTGAGGCCATGCTAAGGTGGTGAACGTGACCGGACTGGGTGTCCGAGGAGAATTACTCGATAGATAATCCTACAAGATTATCAACACATGTGTCTCATGAAAGACGGGCTAGAGACGACCTACGTTTTTAGGAAAATCAACCATGTTATTGATCAAAATGTCTATGTTGACACCGAAATTTTTTATCAATAACATTGATACTCCCTCCGTCCCGGATAACTTCATACATTAGGGTTAGCACGCAGTTTTATGCAAGAAGTTAAAGTAATGATAAAATATAGAAAAGGTGGAAAAAAATGTACTTTAGTGGCAAAAAGTGTAATTTGAGTGTAAAGTTGAGATTGTTTATTATTTGTTGGGTGTGGGATAGCTTCCTTTTTTGGTAATGTATGAAGTTCTGTGGAATGGTTAAAAATGGTAAATGTATAAAGTTATGCGGGACGGAGGGAGTAATTTTTTTGACAATAGATTCTACTCTCGGCAAACAAGTTTATATTCTTGGATCCACAATTAAACGAATTTAGTTAAGACTTGAGACTTGTTAACTACTCCATCCATTAGTATCATCATAAGAAAAACGACACAGCGTGATATTTGCAGACAAAGATATCCCAGTAGGAAGTTGATCGATTGAGTTCGTTCTGAGATTCCCTTTTCTCCATTATCAATGGGTCGTATGGCTCGCAGTTGCATCCAGTCGGTGCTGAAGGTGGTCAATTCGGGTCTAGGTATGGCTGGAATCGCCATGATTCTATACTCCCTATGGATGCTTAGGGTTTGGCTTCGTCACCTTCAATCTGATCATGCGCCTGTGCCATGGTAATTTCTTCCCCTATTTACCTAATACTATTTCATTCTTAATTAATTAACCAATCAATTAATTGATTGTGTTTATCTTATTGGGCATTCGATTTAATGGTGATGTTTAGGTTCATATACACTATCCTTGGCGTTGGAGTTACCATGTGTCTCATCACTTGCTCCGGCCACATTGCTGCTGAGACTGCTAATGGTTGCTGCCTCTTCATCGTATCCTTTGTTTTCATACATTAATTATTCCCTTAAAATATAAGCCTAGTAATGACGATTATTCAATTAGTATGACTTTGTCCTGCTATGTTCTGCTAGGTAATATGTTTAGGAAAGTTTGGCTTTAAGAGATAATTCAACTAGGATGTACTCCCTTTGTCCCGTTGAGGTATTTAAGATGTAGTTTGTGTAAGGGGCTGTTAAAACACCTTATGATGTAAGTATTAAATTGGGAACTTCAGAGACCGAATATGTGAAAAATAAACGGGTTAATTATAGAGCGTAAATTTGTTCTGCTGGTACTCTAGGCAACATTACTTATTTTGTAGCTTCCCCTAGTTCATGGTATAGGAGGCTAAATTCTTGTATAGATAGTGGAGTTTTTTTGCACAACATCAAATTAAATTGTATGGTTGTTCAACAACTGAGTATATTTTCTTTGCTATTAGATCACATGTAAGTTCTCATCCACATTGCATGGATACGGGTTGCTGTAAATTGCTTACAGTTTAAATGTGGGTGGTGAAGGCAATCCATGTACCCTTGATAATCGTTTAGGTCCAAAATGAAGCAGCAACTTTGAATCATTAAAGGATATCTCTTCTATTCCTCTTAGGGTTGCAAATATCTAAAAACACAGTAGCATCAAGGTGTGGATGTCTTCAATCTTGTATTAGAATCTTCTTTCTCCTGCTGCTAATACTTGGTGATTCCTACTAAGCCTTTTCCTTTTGAGGGAGTCGCATATAGTTCTTGTGTTGTTGTTTGTCTCTGGTATAAACTTGATCTATGTAGATGCATTCTCTCTTGCCAAGCTCGGATCGAATAATATGATTGTATGTTATAATCATGTTAACTTGCACGTGTGTTGCATGTGACACAGATAGCTATAGTTTGTCAACATGTCCTAGTTTCTCCTCATTCTATGATCAACGCCTTGCAGAGATGACATGTCTGGATGGAAAGTCATTATATTTATCTCAGCTATATTTTCACTTATATTAGTGATGAGAGTATAAGGCCTGGCACATTAAATAAAATTTTCACCATTAAGTAGACACCCTGCCAGAGCTCATGAACCCTTGATTTTGATTCATTGCTGATAAAAAGCCATAATGATCCTAGCCAATTACAAAAATATCTCGCGATTACTCCTTAGTGTCAAGTTGTTAATTCAATCTACTATGTGCTCTCGTCCTTTCTACATAATTTGTCTCATTAGTTTGACCCCCATCAACAATAATTTTGGTTTTCATTTTTCTCTGTAGGGTTCGCAGTGCATGCAAATAGGTAGGTCCTTCAATTTACGAAAATAATCTCATTTTAGATTAATTTTTATTAATTATTTAACATTAAGTATAAATAAATTAATTAACAAGATGCTACTTTGATGTTTTTGTAAAACTACGATGCTCGATCGTAGTGTTTCATACTTTCATAAATTTAATGATGATCCTGCGGTCAAAATAAGCATACCTAGATCATAGTGTTTTTAATTAGTGATTCTGGTTGACCTGATGATGATTCAACAGTCAAAATAAGCGTACCTGTAAATAGTTGAGTACGAAATCACCTGCAAATAGAAAAACCGTAATAATGTTTGGGTAGTGAGGTTTCTTACAGAGAAGATGTGGGCCTGTGAGACCTATATATAGCTTAAACTCGATGCCCACTGCTAGTGTCAAATTGAAGTTATTATTTCTTTTCTGTTTGAGAGAAAAAATGGAATGCGTGGTGCATTAGATTTCTCAGAAAGCTTCCATGTCCTACTTTGTTGAGCTTAACAGATCTAGTACATGGGTTTTGTATTTTTGCTTTTTCTGCTGGAAGCTGCAGTTATTGCTGATGTATTTTTAAACCACGATTGGGAGGAGGTATGCATGGTTGGACTATTATTTATGGTGTCCAGATCATCTGGGTTTTTTTTGAATATGATTAGATATGTGACTTTTTCAGGACTTTCCAGCGGACCCAACTGGATACTTTGATCAGTTAAAAGGCTTTATCAGAGAGAACTTTGATGTATGCAAATGGATTGGTTTGACAGTGGTGGCGTTACAGGTGCTCTAACAACCCCACACCACTCTCTCCGTGACTCGTGCAATTTTATATGCTTGTGCCTGCTTTTGTTTTGTGATATTGTTTAGTGATTTGCTAACTGAAGGCGTATATATTTGGTCTAGTCTGCTATCTGTATGACCCCAACTTTTATATACAAAATAAAGAAACCTCTTTCCCCAATAATTCTTGGTAAATTACATGAACTGTAGTGCAAATTGGGTGAAATAAGAAGGTCATTCACTTGAGTCTTCCTCATACCATCCATCTCAGGTGCTTTTAAAAGCCTATATTTTGTATTAATTACCTAATGGTCAGTTCTTGTCCTTCTACTCTTCCTAGAGGGGCTACACCTGCTTAATTGGAACTCTGGGCTTCATGCCTCATTACATTATTCATTATTGCCACAGATAAAACAAACCTTGCAGATCTATGGCCTGTCTTTCTTCTAGTATGATTTATCAGGGGTGCTATATCTGCCCAATAAAGCAAAGCTATCCTTGTAGTTGTAACAGTTATATGAAACTTTACCTTTTGGAACAAAGTTTATCGAGTTTATTTTCCTAGTGCAACTATTACAGCTAATCATGAACGTACACATGAAGAATACAATCGGGTACTACCAGCCCCACCCTGCACTTGACCCTCTCTTGTACCCGACTGGTAGGCACCCATTACTTAGTAAGCAGGTATAGCACCCGCACGGCCGCACCTGCATCCTACCCATACCCACTGTTTTTTAGCAGGTTGGATGTGGGTGCTCTACCTATTAAACGATACATAGGATGATAGGAAATGAACACAAGTAAATGGGACTGCTTTAATTAGATTTTTCTCTCTCATACTGAATCACATACAGAAATGCTTGCTGCACATTGTTTTACTCTCCGGGGTGTATGACCTGAACACGCGCACATTATTTTGGCATTTGTTATTGTTTCGTATTAATGCCATTGAAGTTGATTTTGTGTAAAATGCTTTAGTAAATCAGAGATCAGACTAACATGCTTTGGAAAATATATAGAATGGATGGATTGAATATTGGTTATATAGTAAGCTTGTAATGTGGATTTAGTTGCACATATAGAATTTTGAAGGAAAAAGGTGCTTGTTTGTTGTTGTTGTTTGGGGGCTACCCGAATCTAATCAAAGATAGGATGATCCACAAACCCATTACACAAGTTGACAAATCGATGCTAACGAAGCCGTCGCCCATAGCAACTCGAATGGCCTGTTTAAAGATGATGGCGAATTGGACTTCTGTATGATGGAAAATAATCTGATATTGGGCCCGTCAAAGGCCATATATAATTTATGCTGGCAGGCTCTTCTAACAACAGAGCTCTTGTATTCTCCTTACCTAGTTTTCACACATCCATCAATTTCAAACCATAACAGCCACATTTGAAACTTTAGCTGTAACCTCGTTTGAATTTGGCAGACTGGCAGTGTCATAGAACTCCTGTCTTACTTGACAATTTCTAAAACTAGCCTGATTTATTTGGTTGAGATACATATCAACTTTTGGTAATTCAGACTATTAGAACTAAATGATTGTTTATTGTTAATTTATGCTTTGCGATCAGAACAGAAGCTCACCATTGACTAGTTTCGCTTGGATGTATTATCTTGTGAACTTACGTAGCTGTGAGATTCCTGAGTTTGCTTCTTCAATTCTAGTACATGAACTTCTACTCTGATTCCATCAAGGAACAATTGCAAAGTGATATATCTAGGTAGTACTATCTTCGTCTCAGGTGACCAATCAAGTGTATTTTTGGCATTCCGATTGTGTGTCACTTTCCCATCAATTGAAACCACATAATTCTGCAATACCCGTTTAGTGGAAAATAACCTTTCTCTTGAGTCAAGAAGCAAAGAGTAGTCCTAGTCTCAGGGAAGAAATGAATGTGGGAAAGCTGTAAAGTTTACATGGTGAAAAGGCGAGAACAGCCTTCCTAGTTGACACTCTTAAAGTGACATATTAAGGGTTGGGAACGTAGACATCTCTACTTTACCCTCTGCAAAATTCAAGAGTGCATCACTAGGCTTGCAGAAGAGGAAAACATGAGAGTTTGCCAACACACTTTAAAAATCTAAAATATTTCAGGAATATTTGTGCAACTGTCCGTGTCATCATGACTATCATGAATTTATGATATTATAGAGTTTTCGTCCGGGATGGTTAGCATGAGCACAAGCTATACCGTGGCTGTCAGAGTTAGTCTTAGTGCAGAAGAGAATGCTATGCTGCCTGAAGTAAAACTCTTATTGGGTGATAACCTTCAACAGTGATAAACACCTTTTCCGTTTTGAGTGTTTACTTGAAATTTTGAATCTGTTTCTTTCTTTAAGAATCATACCAAGATGTTGTAGGAGCCTCCCATTTATTAACAGTTTCTATATGCAGGGACTAAGTATGTTGTTGGCTATAATTCTAAAGGCTTTAGGACCACATCCTGAGAGATACTATGAAAGTGATGATGAGTATCTTCCAGATAGAGTTCCTTTACTAAAGAATTATGTTCCACCTCAATCTTATGCTGCCAGTGGCCAGCCTTATGGACCAAAAAATGACTCTTGCAACGTAAGAATCAACAGTAAAGTAAGTGTGATTAAATTTTATGTTATAGCACCTATCTGATCATAACTGTTATTGCGCTTCTTGTGTTGCATGAATATTTCATATTAAGGTCTTGATATCATCTTGTTTGTTTTTTTCACTTTGTTTTAGTCTCTAATTCTGTCGAATTAGGTTATAGTTGGTTGCTGATTTGTTAGAACACTTCCTCTTTCTTGAGTCCTCATTCAAATAATTTTGGTCTCTTGGCAACTTAGTAGTCTTGCAGAACGATGGTTGATTTGCTAATGTAACGGGTCTACAAGACCATAACATGGTTTATGATTTTATTATTTCTTCTGATGAAAACATTTCTATTACAGTGATACTATTAGTCATGATGAAAGCATTGAGTGGTTGAGTGTGAATTGATATGGCCAATTTCCAAAACTATTTCTCTTCAATTCAATTTTTTGATTCCAATCATATCATCCATTTGGTTCTATGTGATTGTAGCTTCTTATTAATGTCCACTTTTTGTATTCACAGGTAAACAGGTAGACAAGTTTTCTATGATAAAAGGAAATTTTGCATCCAGGACACCACCTCGCAAGTTTTTTGTGTGTTTGGATATTTTTGACCTATTGATCGGCCATTAAATTCTCATGTGTATATAAGATGTATATGTTCATATACCCTAGATTCTTGACACAGCATTTGCTTACTTAATCATGTTGTATACGGTAGTATCATCTTAGATTGTAGAAGATGCTGTATTGTTCCAGGACATGCAGATAGATGAGAAGGTTTATAGCTGTTTAAAGGGGGGATGATAGTATAATGGCAAAGCATGTTTCACTATATACCGTCCAAATTACTACTCCATCCATTCCAGAACAAATGGTGCATTTGCTTTTGGGGCACGGAAATTAATGTGCAGCGTAAATGATAGTGGAAATAAATGTTCATGGGTTGTAAATGCTGTCAAAAAGGAAATGTGACATTTATATTGAGGCAAATATAAATGTTTGTTCTGGAACGAAGGGAGTACATGCCTTTCTATTTAGAGTTTATCATCAAATATACAGTAATACAACCCTTCGTCCTTACGAATACCAACTTGTCATATGCTTCTGTAAATTTCGTAGAGTGCTGCATACACGTAAAGATCTCCATTGGAAATGAATTATACGAATCTACCAATTTCATAGTTTCTTGATCCTCCCAGATCTTGGGAGTTCACTGCTACTGAACAGTATTTGAATTTTCTGTCTTAACGTTGAGGTTTCCCTTAATCAGTTTTAATTGTACAAACCTGATCTGTATTGATGTAAAACTGAATAATCCTTGCTTAAACAAACAGGACCGATGCCAACTCTTGGAAAGCATCCATTATTAGGACAGTACAAGTACGCTTTCTGAGAGAGGGCGCAAAATCAGAGCCGCTCCTTGTTTTTGTTGAAAAAGGCAACAAGGAATTCGTTCACCTTATCAGGGAATTGCTCCTGAACAAAATGAGTTCCTTCAGGCACGAATACAGTTTCCAAGTTTGGAACATACTTCTTGACCATACCACTTCTTATGTAATTGTCGAATCCAATTTTTAGTGCGTAATCTGCCTCTCCCATGATTAACAGGGATGGAGTCTCAACTCTTGGCTCATCAACTCCGTATTCTTCCATCCACCCCCTGCACGAATCATACAGTTACCTTCTAATAGAGAAGTAGAGAACTGTAACTAACAACACAAGTAGAATAGTAAAACTTGTTAATCCATTTATATGAATTCCTCAAACAATCCTTTCTACTTACAGGTCCTCCTATATATATTTCCATTAAGGACCAAAGATATAATTTCATTAAAGATTCAACAGACAAATAAATCCTAATAATCTCCTCTTTGGTTCGTAATGTTGACAGATCAAACAGTTTTATGCATGTGTAGTTCAATTCCATTGCGACTATGATCATCACTAGCTCTTATTCTGAATCTGATAATATGGCTTTAGTTTAATCTATAACGCTCCAATAAATGTTATGTAAGTCATAGTATCAGTTGTATTTGAAAGCAATCATGAAAAAACCTGTATGGTATCTGCAGGGCAGTACGAAAACCAGATTTTTCATATAATGTTGCGTATGACTGAAGATCTTCTTCTGTAAACCAGGAAGGCAACGGAGCAGACGGATCAACCAAATCCATTATTTCTTGATTCTCTTCAGCTGTTGGGAGTTCACTGCCAGAGAACATAATGTAGATTTTCCGCACCACTGTCTTTACATCGAATCTTCCAAAGTCTTTCTCAGCTCTCCCTGGTTCCTGTTTTATAGAATCCTTAAACTCGTTTTTTTTCCTTCTAAAGACTTTATGCCAGAAAAGTCAGTTTCAATTTCAAACCGTTACTTAATGGCCTGAAACTACCTGCCAGCGAAGAAAATAAAATCCTTGAGGGAGGTCAGTTCGGAATGACTCCAGACCTGGTACCAAAAACGGAACTCCCATTGTTACGATTGCTGCAACTCTATCAGGATGGACAAGTGCATAATGATAAGCCCACCGTGCTCCAAAATCCTTCCCCACTAGTAAAATCTGCATATTGGCGACTTAACTTTCAGAAATCGGGACAAATTAGCTAGCACTGAAAGAGCCAGTTATGAGGACCTGTTGCACAAAAAAGGCCAATATATACCTTCGGGATATTAAGGCTATCCAAGATGTGATGAAGATCATCGACAAGATCCTTAAATGTGGTCTTTTCCGGTTCTTGTGGCTGGTCAGACAGGCCATACCCTCTGGAATCAGGGGCAATCGCACGGAAGCCTGCTTCGGCAAGTGCTATCATCTGATGTCTCCAGGAGTACCAAATCTCAGGAAAACCATGTAGAAATACAACTGCAGGACCTATTTAATGTAATACAAGAAAATTAGGAAGTAATGTTACTACTACTACTACTTGATAATACTGCAGTAATATTGATGGAGTTAGAGTAGACTAAAACATAGATATCCGAATTCCGAACCTGTTCCAATCTCGGCAACATGAAGCTTGAGGCCTATTACATCCACAAAACTGTGATGTATCTTGTCCATGATTAGTTCACTTGTTTGTGTGCGATCATCAGAGTTTGGATATATATATAGCAAAACTGGTGTGGAATTGTTTTGATAATGAAGAGGAATTCAAGTTCTTGTTGGCTTCCTTTCATGTAGTTTAAAGCGACCGATACCCATTTCATCACTACTTTTTAACTTTTCATTTCGTCTTTTCTTCCTTACGAGCTAGATCTTCATTGGTTCTGGATTAGAAAGGTAGACAACTCTCTGGGCGGACCAAGGATTTGAATTTTGAGGGGGGGAACTATATACTATATGAGGTTGTTTTGGTGGTTCGGGGGACGAAGTCTTAAATGATCAAAAATATTACCAATAGAAAAAGAATTCTTAAATTTTTGGGAAGGGTTTGAGCCCCTCCAAAAACGGATTCAGGAGAGTACAACACATTAAAATCATATGAAAAATAAATGAACGGAGTACATTTAAAGTATGTGAAATACTGCAATAACAACCTTGTGTTACTTTAATGTAATTTGCCGTAGAAAACGTACATTTATTTTGTTCCTGTGATAATCTACCAAACGAGCACAAAGTAGACTCGAACTCGGCTCAGCCAAACTCGAGCCAAAGTCTAGTCCTCAATAAAACTGGACTCGGATAACAGCTATATGTACAATAGTACAAAAGGGGAAACGTCTCAAAATAGAGGAAATGAAAGGAGTGGTGTAATATGAAATATGTGATTAAATGAGACAATTCAGGTTGAAGATGATGCAGTAAAGTGCAACAGTCTTATTATTTCCTTTCATCTACAAGGTGACTTTAACCTATATAATACTAGAGTAGTATATGATAGGAGTACATCAAACAAAAGCCTGTGCAACATACTTATCTCACCAAGCAAGCAAGTAATCCAACCTGCTTGCGGTTCACTTTAACACTCGTCTAAATGGTCCCTCTTTCAGGCTGTTCAGCTGGAGCAATACTCCAATGTAGATGATCATCATGGCATTAGAATGGTCATACACTCATATTGGCATAGGTTCCTTAATACTAATGTAATAAGACCAGCCAAATATACACTTGGCTTATAAAGAATACATATCATTCAACATCTGTGCTAACTATCTTACTGGTAACTGGTAAGTGGTAACCAAAACAGGCGGCTTTCTTCCGGGATTGCAATGTGTCCCGTATGACCGTCCAAAATCATGCTTTCGGCACCAAATGTTCAACATCTCCAAGCTGAACTTCCCTACCTTGTAGCGCGTACGAATCTTGAAAGAGCAATTCAATCTGCTCAAGCGATTTCCCTTTCGTTTCTGGCACACATATATAAACAAACACCACAGAAAGTGCAGCAAGTGCAGAAAAAATAAAGAATGTTCCTCCTATAGTGATAGCACGTGAAACCGATAAGAAAGACATGGCTACTACACCACTGCAAACCCTGTTACCCATTGCACCAATCCCCGACGCTTGAGCCCTAATCCTCAAAGGATATATCTCAGAAGACAAAACCCAACAAACCGGGCCGATCCCGATAGAAAAGAAAGCCACATTTCCGCAAACCGCCAAAATCGATAATGCAATCGTTAAATTCCCTTCTCCAAAGAAAGAAAGACCTGCACCAATGCTAAACAAGCATATAGTCATCCCGATAGTACTAACATAAAGAAGAGGCTTCCTCCCAACTTTGTCGATTAGAAGAATAGCCGTTAGTATGAATGCTGTTTTTGTTACCCCAACAGCAACTGTGGCTGCAAGCACCTTTGACTTATCGGTGACACCAGCTGCTAAGAAAATCTCGGGACTATAGTACACTGTTGCATCAATGCCAGTAATTTGTTGAAAGCATTGGATCCCAAATCCAGTAATCATCATTCTCTTAAGTGCAGGGGAAGGATGCATAAGATCTCGCCACACCGAATAAGTTTCACCGTCATTAACCCCAGCCGCTAATTGTATTTCTTTGAGTCGCTCCTCGACTTCAGATTCACGGTCATTTACCTTTGAAAGAACCTCTTTTGCTTCATCCATTCTATTTTGGACAATCAGCCAACGGGGTGACTCGGGAATTATGCACAAGGCGAATGCGATAAACACTGATGGTAATATTCCAACAGCTAGCATAATTCGCCAGCTTGTGTGTGCCGAAAAGCCTTTAAATGCATAATTTGATACGTAGCCAAGAAGTATACCGAGATTTATGAATATCTCAGGGAATGAGGTGAGTGAACCTCTCTCGATAGTTGGAGATATCTCCGCAATGTACACAGGAGCAATCATGACGCCGAATCCAATCCCTATACCAGCCAGAATTCGTCCGATCATGAGTATTGCAAAATTTGGGGCAAATGTCATTACAGCTGCACCTGTCTGGAACACAATTGCAGCCAAACCCATGGTCCATTTCCTACCAATAGCATCTGACGTTTTCCCACCAGCTAAACTTCCTATAAGAGACATTATACTCAAGATCCCAACAAGAACTTCTTGCTGAACCTCAGTTATCTTCAGATCTTCTTGAATAAATATGATTGCTCCACTCATCACTCCCACATCTATACATTGACAAGAAAAGAAAAGACCATGTTCAATAAACCAAAGACCAGATCTATAACAGTTATAATACAAAAGGCATGATCATGTAAAGTAATCAAACCAATGAATGAAAATTAGTATTGATCCATTAGATTGCACCACACAAGATTGTTCCAGAAATCTTGGAACTCAGAAAAGGACTTAAATTTGAAAAGGACCATTTTGAACCATCTCATTATTCTAAATCACCTACATTGTACAGATCATGAAACAAATAACACACTGCATAACATGCACCAAGAAAAGCATACCAAAATTTGAGTATGAACAACAAGGGTCAGTTCTAAAGAGTCAAAATTTGACATAAAGATAAGAAAAGATGAGATTTTGAAGTGCAAAACTGATGTTGACTTTAGTTTACCATATCCAAGAAGAACACTGTTGAGAGATGCAAAAACAGAACAGGCAAAAACATATTTCCTGGTAGTCCTGCTCCTCTCCAACTGACGAAGATGTTGCTGAGAATCATAGTCCTCATCAAAACCATTATCCTCATGATCCATTCTTTTGTACTTGTTCTTGGATCCCAAAGACAAATCCATCTCACTGCTTCCATGTCCTTCTAAACCCATCTCAACTCTTGTCCTGAATAACAATTGCAACTAAAAAGATATGTGCAATAAATTGAAGAGTTATTGTTGGTGTAGCAGATACCTAGGATTGGGCAGATTGAGGAATTTTCAGATCTGGGAAAAAGAAAGGTTAGAGAGAGGGAAAAGAAGCGTTGAAGACTAGTAGTGAGTCATTTAATGAATGAATAGTTTGTTGTTTTTTTTCAATGTTAGCAATTCTCTCTTTCTTTGTGTTTTCCAACAATCACGTTGGGTTGAGGGTTTGACATGTTACCATTTTTTCTAAGTCATATGGAGCTTTCCCAGTAACTACACCACTGGCCACAGCTGGGCTACTTCTATTGGTTTACTTTGTGATCACAAAAATCAAACTTCTAACCGTCGGTTTCTTCTACTTTGAGTCTTTTCTACCCTAGGAGGAGGATTTAATTTCACCCTTACCAGCACCAAATTAATTAGGCTTTACCACCTAAGTAAAACTGAACTTAATTGAATTGGATTGAATAAATCTAAACTGAAATTAATGAGTTTTAAAACCAAGAAAACATCACAAAGTTTTGGAATAGGCGTATATTAGTGAGAGACCTGAGAAATGGATTGATATTCTTAAGTATATGTATAATGTTTTAAACAATATTAGTAATGTTTTATGAGTAAACATTTTATATCATATTTATGTATATGTATATCACCGATATTCTTAGTAAAACACGTAATGTTTTTCGTTATAACTGTAATGTTTGTTCGTCTCTTTTAGTCTCTCCATAATACCGTCTCTCAGGAGATTTACTCAGAAAATATAACCTTACTCCCTCCTATCTTTTTTAAAATCGATTATTAATAATGTCTTTAAAATTGTTTATTACACAATCAAGTTTGAAATGTGGATACTCGCATGTACGTCTTATGTTTACGTTTTTATAAAGTTATATACCGAAAATTAGAGATGGAGAAAGTTTCTGAAATTTATCTTTTTTAAAGAGTAACGGGATTTGTAAACTGAAGTGAATTTATGAAACCAACCACTTTTAAAAGATTCATGAAATTTGTAAATGAAAATCTGAATGGAGTTTTCTTATGAGCCCTTGATTCTTTTATGGAGTGGGAAGTTTTATGTTTTTAAGGGTATAAATGGAAAAGTAAGTTTTAGGCATCACAACTACCTTATGTGATAAAAAAAGACTTTCCTTTTTAAAGTTTCAGATAATGTTTCAGATAGCTTAAAAAGATTGAGAACGCTACTCATTTCAACAAGGTCACATTCTTTTCGGTAATTCATTTATAAGAACTTAAAGTGCTCTGTAGCAATTTTAGAATATATGACCAACTTGGAAATTTTCGATGCGCGTGCAAATGAGGACAAAGTGTGTGTGAAAGAACATGTGTTGGTACAGTGGACCATCAATACAACCCACAAAGTAGTACATGAGTAATCGTTTCTTATTTCAAATTTAAACGTTAAACATTTTAAAACAAACCAGAACATGAGAACATACTTCGTGGAGCTTGGATCTTGCCCCATGATTAGTCCTTCAAATTTCAGCCCAATCTCTTTTCTTAAATCCGAGCCCAAACTGCCCATGTCATCAGTGGCGAATCCAGGACTAATTTTCACTGGGGTCTAAACATAACTATCAATTTCTCAAAAACATTCAGACAAAAATAATGAATATTATTAAATACACATTACTAGAAGAGAAAAAAAACGCAGAGTTGGGGCAGAGTTCTAAAGACGTGGAGGATTTATCAGACAAGATTTTACAGGGCTCTGGCGATTTAACGCACAAACAGAGGACGGATATGGCAGTGCTGAATCATGCGTGAGACGGATCCGTGCCCCCTCCTCCGATTACACCAGGAACTGCTACTCCTAAAGCCTGGATTGACATTATCAAAGGTAATCGTGCCCCGGAACACGGTATGAACATTGATTATTGCGCACCGGCTGAGGTTGAGGGGGACATAGTAGTTGAAATCGAGGATGAGGATATACAGGATGAACTGGATTTCTGGAAAAGCTCACTTATTATGTATGTTTCAGACAATTCCCTATCCATGAATGCAGTTAAGAATTTTATGTTGAAGGTGTGGAATTCAATTACTCTACCGGAGCTATATTACAATGATGATGGTTTCTTCATCATTCGTTTCAAATCGGAGGAGGATAAGAACAGGGTGGACATGGGAGGACCGTACTACATATATGGACGCCCGATGATATTACGACCCTGGACAAGAAACTTTGAGTTACAGGAGGATATGCTAAGGGTTGTGCAGATTTGGGTGAAATTTTCCCAGCTACCCCTTTATCTTTGGGGAGCGAAGAGCCTGGGGGAAATTGCTAGCGCTATAGGTGAACCGAAATTCACTGATGAGTGTACCGCGAAAAAGCTTAGGATCTCCTATGCACGGATTTTAATTGAGGTAGATATAACTCAGGAGTTACGGCACTCGGTCATGATTAGGGATCGACAGGGAAATATGATCAAACAGGCAGTTGAATACGAATGGGTACCGCTGTTCTGTCAGAAATGTCAGAAAGTGGGGCATTCGTGTAGTGATGGGAAGAAGCAAGCCACAAGCACATGACAAGCGATTGCAAAATTCTAGCCAATTGGATCGAGAAAGCACAGGTTCCACAGGCAAATTGCTATAGTACCGACCCCATCAGCTTATACTGCTGCTGCTGCACCACAAGGTAATGGAAGGGAAACAATTTTAGTTGCTCCACAGTCGAGAGGCAATGTAGAAGGCAAATCAAGCGGGCGAGTCGTCGGGCATCACCCCCACTCGGCACAAGGATCAGAGTGGGAATGGGATTATCGAGGAACAGGTACCTACTCGTAATGGTTTCGCTGCATTAGACGATGACTCGGGTTCTGGCTTAGGCCAGAACTGCGCTCGATGTTAGCTTGGAATGTAAGGGGGCTTAATAAGGTTGCTAAACATAAGGAGATTGGCTCCTGTCTCCTGGATTGGAACGTAAGCATAGAAGCCCTATTAGAAACTAGAGTGAAAGAAGAAAATAAAGATAGAATTCGGAAACGATTGGGGAACAGGTGGAACTTCTGGGACAATTACTCATCCCACCTACTGGGTCGTATTTGGTTAGCATGGGACCCTTCTCGCGTGAGGGTTGATTTCTTGGGATGTACAGACCAGTATTTACACTGTCGATGGTTTGATTCAGATGGTGTGGATAAGGGTTTGATCACTTTCATCTATGCTCAAAATCAATTGCAATTTAGACTCCGACTTTGGCTTGATATCCGCAACTTAGCTGCTGGAATTTGGGATTAGTGGCTCTGTGTTGGGGACTTCAATAATGTGCTTGGTGGTGATGATCGTATTGGAGGGAATCCGGTGACGGAACATGAATATAGGGAATTACGAGACATGATGGATGACGTAGGGTTATTTGAACTGCCTACACTAGGAGAACAATTTACATGGTCGAATAAGCATGAACTGGGTACTATCTACTCCCGTATTGACCGCGCTCTTGGGAATGCGGAGTGGTTTCAGGATAACCCGCATGTTGAGGTGGAAGCTCTTGTCCCAGGAATCTCTGATCACTTGCCTTTGATGTTTCGAAACTATTTACCCTCCCGCCCTAGAAAGGTAGGATTTAAGTTCATCAATGCTACAGTCCAGGATGCTGAGTTTTCTGTTTCTGTGGCCCGATCTTGGCGGCATCCAGCTGCATACCATCCCCAGGAAAGGGTGTGGCAGAAACTGAAGAGATTACAGCCAGTGATGAGGAATTTGAACAGGAAAGTGCTACGAACTGGACAGCAGATTGCGCAAGTTAGAGATCGCCTCAATCAACTCCAGCTCCAACTTCGGATGAATAGGTTCTGCCCCTCTCTTATTCGGCAGATAAAGGAGACTACAGAGGATCTCGAAAGGGGAATTGACATTGAAGAACAAATGCTTAGACAGAAATCGAAAGTGGATTGGATTAAGTTAGGGGATGATTCATCGATTGGAAACAGAAGATGGACGTATTCTTCACAGGGACACGGAGATTGAACATGAGATACTATCCTTCTATGCACAACTCGTGGGGACTGCCCTCCCTCGTAGGGCAGGTATTGATATTGCGGCACTTCGGTCGGGGCGTAGATTAGGCCAGGAGGATAGGTTGTTCTTAGTTCAACCAGTGACACACTTAGAGATTGATTTGGCACTTAAAGACATTGGTGATCTAAAAGACCAGGGATCGATGGGTTTAATGCTTTCTTCTTCAAAAAAGCATGGCAGGATGTGCGGGAGGATGTATATTCGGCAGTTCTTGACTTCTTTGATACAGCCTCACTCTATCCTGGCCTGAATTGTACTCTGGTCACACTGATTCCTAAATCACCGTCGGCTAGTAGAGTTCGAGAGATGCGACCGATTGCGTGTTGTACGACTTTATACAAGATTATATCTAAAATTCTCACCTCTCGATTGGAAAAGGTCATTAATAGCATTGTTGCTGAGAATCAATCTGCCTTCTTACCGGGTAAAGTCATTCAGGATAATATCCTACTTGCAGAACCGTGAAAGGTTACAACAGGAAAAGCACCTCACCACGATGTATGGTGCATATGGATCTACATAAGGCTTATGATACTGTTGATTGGAGGGCCCTAGAGGTGATCATGAAGGAGCTTGGACTTCCCACGATGTTTGTCCAGTGGATCATGTGTTGTGTATCGACGGTGTCGTATAAATATGTGATCAATGGGGTGCCATCGAAATTACTTAAAGCAAAACGTGGTTTGCGACAAGGTGATCCTCTCTCACCCTTCCTCTTTGTGCTCATTATGGAATATCTACATCGGTGTTTACAGAAGCTGAGGACTTCCCCAGATTTTAATTTTCACCCAAAGTAAGAAAAGTTGCATATTACGGACCTATGCTTTGCAGACGACCTCATGTTATTTATGCGTGGTGATGAAAGGTCGGTCCAGTTAATGATGCAACAATTGCAACATTTCTCGGCAGCATGCGGGTTACAGGCTAACCCCACCAAGACAAAGGTTTTTTTCGGCGGGGTGACAAGCGTGGAGCAGCAACGAATACTTGCTATCACGGGATTTGCGGCGGGAACCCTCCCGGTGCGGTACCTGGGCATTCCGCTTTCTCATCGACAATTAACCATTCCGCAATATCAACCTCTACTTGATCGTATCCTTGGCCGAGTTAAGCATTGGACGACGAGATTTTTAAGCTATGCTGGACGGGAACAACTGATAAAGAGTGTCATCACCTCTATTACTGCATACTGGCTACAGGTTTTTCCAATACCGAAAGCGGTTCTAGACCATATTCAGCGCATTTGTAGGAGCTTTATGTGGAGTGGTAAAGACGGGAACTACCACAAATCTCTAGTATCATGGCGACAGATCTGCTCCCCCAGATGTTGTGGTGGATTGAACATCATAGATCTCCAGATTTGGAATTCTGCGCTTATATCTAAGCTACTGTGAAAAATCCAACTCAAGGCTGACTCATTATGGGTGAGATGGATACATAGCTATTATATTAAATCTCAGTACTTGGATGAGTGGTCAGCACTCCAGTGCAGTTCTTCGATTATTAAGGCTATCATACGCATACGGGGAGTTCTTCATGGGAGACAAGAGTGGTTGGATCAGCTGGCTGCCTCTAAGTTCTCCATTCGATGCATCTATAGATTATTACGGGGAAGTACTATCAAAGTGGATTGGTGCAATTTGGTTATCCGCAACCAAGCTCGCCCCAAAGCTGTATTCATCATGTGGTTGGGTATGCATCAGCAGTTGGCAACCAAAGATCGACTCGCCTTCTTTGGAATTGCCACGGATGGCCTATGTACCTTTTGTGACAGGATAGAATCCATAGAGCATCTTTTTTTCCAATGTCCGAATACGCAACAGATTCTTCATGGAGGATTGGATTGGATGGGAATTCCGCACCCAAGCAGGATGGATTGGCAACATCTGAGTACCTGGACCCGTCGACTTGCGCGTGGTAAGGGTGGCAGAGCTTCGGTCCTCCGCACCTTATTGGCTGAAATGTTCTATCATGTATGGCAAGCACGGAATGAGAAGATCTTCCAACAAAGAAATTTTGATATTCAAGAATGTTTAAGTTCTATTGCACATATCACTGCCACTCGGTGTCGTAGTCGACGAGCAGCAGCTTTTGTTTCAGGACTAGCTTAGTTCTCACAATTGTTTTAACTTGTTTTACTAGTTTACTTCCTAGTTAGTTACCAGCTTTGGGCCTGGACGCTTGTTGTCGGCCCCTAAATGTTCGTACTCTGTTTTTTGGTATCAATAAGAAAAGTTCTTCGTTCAAAAAAAAAAATATATATATAGTATAACCCAAAATTACATATAGTTCTATAAAATATATTATTTGAAAATTACTTTCTAATCAATGTTTTCATACGACGCGGTCTCATGCGATCTTAAGTCGTTGTGCAAGGAATTAGTGCATACTCACTTCCTCCCAAATAAGTTATCCAATATTGGCCATTTTAGGTGTTCCATTGAAGTTGTCTACTTTATTTTTTTCGTAATTTTGCGAAATATTATACTATAATTTTATATTTTTCACTGATAATGTAATTCAATCAAAGTGTTATAACTTATAATTCTATAACTTTATATCATCCACTAATGCCACATACACGTAATATATACTCCTTCCGTTCCGAATTCAACTTCCCGCATTCCATTTTGGAACGTACCAATAACTTTTCATCATTTAAATGGAAATCTATCAACTACTTTATTCACTTCCTCTCATACTTTATTTTTTCCTACTTCATTTAATATCTTTTGTACTTTTTAACTATCCTTCCTACTTTATTCACTATTTTCTTAAAACTTTTGATTGGGCTCGCGGGAAGTTGAATTCGGGACGGAGGGGGTATAATGTTATAATTATAATCTCCTTATTTTACGTGTCGAAGTGATTTCTATTGTATTCAACAACTATATATATATATATATATATATATATATATATATATATATATATATATATATATATATATATATATATATATATATATATAATGAAATCACAAATTAAAGAAAGAAACAAAAAAACTTGAAAAAAAAAAACATGAATGTATGTTAGTAGGAGTACCAGTAATTCCACCGTTACTTGGCCAATCAATGAATCACATATTCACAATACTTTATTCATTCTATTAAATGGTTTAGTGGGTAAAATATCAAGTATAAATTAGACTTAAAGATAAATAATTACTCCTATATTCCTATATACCATAGTAGTTGAAAAAAATTGAGTGGGGTTCAGTGCACCCACTGAACCACACCTCCCTTCGCCACTGCATGCCATTAAACTCCTTTTTAACCTATTTTAAGGGATCCACAAGTTAAAAAAAAAAAAAAAAAAAGGAAGCCTGAAATACACACACTCCACAAAACTCATCTTGTAAATTCATGTATAACCCCGTCAGAAATCCTCCTAAAGTTTCCGAAAGCTTTCTTCAATTTCAGGTAAGTTCCTTAAAGTTTCATTTACGTTTATATGATTTGTTGCTGATTTATGTTTTGGTGGATTTCATTCATCTATTATTGTTTGTTACATGTTCGTAATATGGGTAATGGACTAATGGTATTCTGGTTCAATGTTCATCATACTTGCTTGAGGCCAGTTTTTATTTGCTTTAGCGGGTTCTTAACTATGTGCCAGTTACTTGTAAATTGCTTCTTGATTATTGTTGGTTGTGATTGTGGTGATGATATTATCGATTTTGATGATAGACTACTGTACAGCGCATATACTTACAGTTGATGTTACGTGATGTTTATATATGCATACACTTTAGATTACTAATTTACGATTTCTAGTTTTGAGATCACGCATATATGTTAAAAATATATATTAAGATTTAAAAGTAAGGAAAGTTTTAAAGTAAAAGAAAAGTAAGAGTTTATAAGGGCATCACCCAGCACTATAAACACTATTGACAGTAAAAAAAATTTAGTGTGAATATATACAATCTCACACCAATATTTCACACCAATACAAACATTGGTGTCAAACAAATTCACACCATAGTAACTAGTTTCACACCAATATTGTAACATTGGTGTCAAAGAAATTCACACAAATTTAACCTCTCAGAACAATTCCGATTGTACATTCCAATTCAGAATTTTCATATTTAATGAAAAGAATAATATTTTTCAATTCCCCAATTTTACTTTTTAACTAGTACTAAAAATATATCATATAAAAATATATAAAGGTTCAATACATTGAATTATTTGAAAGTGACTGCAGAGTCAATGTATTACAATCGCGGTACGTAGTTATATCAATAATCACCAATTGCAAAACAATAAAAAAAAAATAGTTAGTATTGAAAATAAAATAATTGAATTTTGATACTTTAAATTTAGAGTGATCTAATATAATAAATCATAGCTCAAAGCTTTCTAAACACCTCTTTGTACACGACGTTGGTCGTCGTATCCGTTGTATTGCCTTCCTCATCCAAAACTAAAACCTGGAGACTTTTATTGCTTCTGACCCTAGAAAATGCCAAATAGAGCTGACCATGACTGAAATCAGGCTTTGGAAGATAGAGTCCAACATTAGATAACGATTGTCCTCGACTCTTGTTGATAGTCATCGCATACAAACTGATATAGGAAACTACCTTCGCTAAAATCTAATAGATAACTTGGTAAGATCAAAAAGTGTGAGTACCATCTTAGGTATAAAAACCTTCACTTCGACGTTCTTCCCATGTATGGTCTTCGCCTCAATAACGTGATTGCTAATTACAGTAACAATCAACCGAGTTCCATTACAAAGCTCTGCGGACTGATTAATGTTCCTGAGAAGCATTATAGGACAACCCACCTTAAGTAGAATTATATGATTTGGTATTCCAGAAGTCCTAATAGTATTCAGGAACTAAACATAATACACATCTTCTCGATTGACGATATCATCTTCATTTGGGCATATGTTGTTAGAACTTGGTGACATATCCAGGTAAAAGAGACATGATTATAATCATTGACTTCCTGGACTATCTTAGTGGTCGGGGCAAGAATAGCTCTATCCTGGAAGTACCGACCATCATCCACGTGGTCTAATATATTAGGATATGTGCTCTCAACTATTGCAGCAATTGGTTCACCAGTAGAACGAACCAAAATATCATTAGACAATTTGAGTTCCTTATCCGGTATCTCAACACTAATGAAATCATCTATAGAATTTGCAGACATATTTCTATCCGCTCGATCAGCCCATAGGAGTATATGTGCATGAGGAAGTCTGCGTTTTTTAACTCAATACTGAACACGACTGCAAAATTAATAAATAATAATGAATTAATTCAAAGTGAAATGAATAATGGATTAATAAGTTGACATAACATAAGAAACTATATTTATATATAGTTACCTCCAATTGCCTTGCCAAAAACATTTTCTGTCTTCAAGTCTTTTATAAGCTGGTTCAACTTCATTTTGAATACGCGACTCATAACATCAGGCCTATCCTCGGGTCGTAAACCCTTCGACTCGACAAAACGTGTTATCTCAGGCCATTTGGGATTGCACGTGAATGTGATGAAAAGTTCAAAATATCCTATACTCTTGCAAATGTCCATAGTGTCTTGGAAGTTCTGCACCATATATTTAGGACCTCCGACAAAAGAAGACGACAATACATTGACCACGTGAAGAGGTTAATGAAGAGATACCGTCACGAGATCCGCTGTTCGCGGAGGGGGAGATTGTTGGGGCTGTTAAGGATATGACCAGCTTCTTGCGGCAGCAACAATAGTCGTTACCGCATCAACCTACCCATGTTTCATATTTCGAGTGGTTTCAGAGGGTGAACTACCCAATTTTCGGGGGGGGGGGGGGGGGGGTATGGATACAATGGAGGTTGAAAAGTGGATCGAGGGAATTGAAGATATGTTTAAGTCGTTGTAGTTTCCAGAGGAAGCGTGGCAGATGGTTGTTGTCCCTCATATGATTGGTAATGCTAAGTACAAGTGGGACACGACGAAGATTTCTCAAGGGAGCAATCCTGTGCCTATGACTTGGGTCGATTTAAGGAGCTATTTCTCGATCACTACTTCCCAGAGTCAGTCAAGACGGGTAAGCAGATGGAATTCCTCAGTTTGAAACAAGGGGATATGACAGTGTTGAAGTTGGCTGATAAGTTTCATGAATTGGGGCGTTTTTGTCAAACATACATGGAGTCGAAAGCCAGCAAGGTCAGCCCGTTTTACAAGTGTCTAAGGGAAGACATCCGACTCAGTGTTCTTCCTCACTTGGATAAGAGATTCATTGACGCTTACAATCGAACTCTAGTCGTGGAGGCAGCATTACCGAAAGATCCAAAACCACGGAAATATTTCAAGAGGTCTTATGAGTTTGATGGGGATGACAACGCAAGGGGTAACAAGCAGGGAAGGAACGGAGGAAATCGTTTCACAGCAAAGTTATGTGACAACTATCAATGGAAACACCCTGGAGAATGTCGTTTGGAAGACAAATGCTTGTTTTAGATGTGGTGATACCAAGCATAAAGTGAGAGATTGTCCAAAAGAAAACCCAGGAAAGGCAGTGCCACCCCCTAATCGACAGTCTATTCAAGGAAGGAACAATGAAAGAGTGTTTGCTTTAATGGAAGCTGAGAATTCTGCTTGTGATGCTGCTGGAGAAGGTAAATTTCGCTTATTCTCCCTAAAGAAGGTCCTTGTCTTGTGATCACAAGTTTCGAGATGAAACTTATTTTAGAGGGGGTGGGGGGGGGGGGGGGGGTTAGATGTAAAACTCGAAAATTTTTTATTTTTATTTTTTCTTTATTTAATTTTATACTTTTTCTAAAATAAGTGGGTGAGTGGTTACCTTTTCTTAACTTATTCCTTCATCTTCTCCTGCAACAGAAGAAAAAGCAGGGATTTGGATTTCTGTTCTTGTATCAGCCGTTATCTTCAATTTTTTTCCATTTCCTGATGTTAACCTCCTTGAAATCTATGTATCTGTAAATTGGTCAGAATCTTTTAAACCTTTTATGTTCTGTCCCATGATTCAGTATTGATACTTGTGATTAATTACTTTCAATTGTGAGAATTGTCAGTTTCTGGCTATCTTCTTGACACAATCGATCATCATCAATTTCACTCTCCAATTTTCAACTACTTATGTGTGACACCACAATCATCATTATCACCCCAATTCCTTTTGAACCCACGTGAATTGATCTTAGTTGGACCTCAAGTTTTGTTTTACATTGTTTTATCACCTTTGTCCAGTAGCATCGTACTAAGTCAGAGACGGACCTAAGGGCCAGGAGGGTTATAAGTAATGTTTTCAAAAATTTTAGATTTCGCTGCACTAACCCTCGAAAAAACCTCATATATGTAATTTCACCTCCCCAAGATTGAAATTCTGGGTCAGCCCCTGGTACTAGTCAGTCCGTCGTTGTACCTCCCCAAGTCTAATGCAAGAGTTTATAGTTTATGACTTATTTAGTAAATTGAGTATAATTTATTTAGTAATTTTGTTTACTGATCTTTAGGATCAGTTTAGACCGCGTCTATTTTATGTTCGGTGATTTCCGAGCAATCGAGTTAGGTCGTCTGAGGTAAGGGGGATTTTTCTGATACTTTTGCTTCTATTTTCTGTATTATTATGTACGTATAGATTTAATGTTTGACAAATAAATTATGGTTATTATAAGAAAATATGGACTTGGTATAATAGTCTATTCGAAAATGATCAAATATGTTAATACCCAAATGTATGTTTTATGATGCATGTGATGTGTGAAAAATATGTTTATGTACATGGAGAATAAATATGTTTTGAGTTCACAGTTTTACCTATGAATTCTGGGGCCGTCTTTGATGGTGATACGTCTGGCTTCTGAAGTAGTTCTTTCTGTATGTGTTCCTTTAGCGGGGAACAATCTGGTATCATCTGTTATGTGCCGACCTCTGTGCAACTGGACTTATACTAGTGGCCATAGTGTGACTCTATATGAGCTTAACTGTGCATTTCTGACTATTTTGTTTAAAAGTACACAAAAGTGTCAGGAGATTCACCCTTACATTTTTTTTTTCCAGATGAGCTTTAGCGTTGGACGAGTTCAGTGTGATCGCTTGGAAGTTTAAGTTCTATCTTTTCTTAGGATTTCCTTTTTGTTGAGATGCTGACTCTGTAGTTTGTTTTGACTTTGTACAAGTGGTCAGTCTTTTGATACAATTGTTATTGTTTAGTTTGGTCATTAAAGTATATGATTTATTACCTTTTACTGCTCTACCACTATTTCAAACTGTTTTGTAAATAAAATTGAGGCTTTGTTTTGGCGTGAGCCCATCTCATAATAGACGGTCGGTCGCGCCAAAGTATTTTGGTTTTGGACCGTGACAAAACTGGTATCAGGGCCTAGGTTAGAATCTTTTGAGGATCCTAGATTGGTCTTTTCGAGGAGCTAGGTTAGTATTTTTGTGGAGCTTATGTTATATATGATCTTTGAGGAGTTAGGCTAGAAAATTTCAAAGTGGAGCAGAGGAAGAGTAATGGATTTCAGTTTTGAGGACAAAACTTTTAAGGAGGATGAAATGTAAAATCACGAAATTAATTATGGACTGTCTATATATATATATATATGTGTGTGTGTGTGTGAGTTGAAATATTATATGGACTTTGTTGTATGAGATTTTATTAGTCACTTATTGGATTGGATTTGGACAGAAATAAAAATTTAAAGAAGTGTATCGAAGAGTTATTGGATATTTGAGTTATGTGACTCTTACGTTACTTATGATATTGACGGCAAAGCTTTTAAACTATGTTTTGAAACCCGGCGGGTCGACCCGGTTCAACCGCGACTCGGAGGGTGTTCCGGGCCGAAAACCCCCCAAAACCGGAAAAAATCGGGTTTCGGTAAAAACCCGATGGAACTGGTAAAAATCCGGTTCCAACCGGTTTTCTTAAAAAAAAAAAAAATGAAAACAGGAGAAAAAAAAAAAACGGCCCCAATAATCAAAACAAAAGCCCTAGTCTTCTTCCTCAGTAGTCAGTTCCTTTTCCTTTTCAGTTTTCGGTTCTTCCTTTTTCGTTTTTGGCTTTTGCGACTCTGTCTCTGTTCGCCGTTATTCAATCGGCTCTGTCTCTGTTTGCCGTTCGCCGTTGGGCTCTGGCTCTTGCGTTTTTCAGTTGCTCCTTCTACTTGTATACTTTCTTTCTCCTTGCTGCTGCTGGTGCATGAGATTGTGAAGGGCTTTTGGGGGTGGGATTTGGGTTTGATTTGGTGGGTTAGGGTTGGATTGGAAGGAAAGGGATTGGATTGGGGATTTGGGGAAAGGCCGAAAGGGTGTGAATTGTTGCATTCATATTTGCAGAATTTTATCTTTGAATTTGGTTATGATGAAGGAGAAAACTATATATATATATAGTGTAAATTCCAAAAGGAAGGAGTAATTATGGGTAGTTAAATTATGCTACAGCCTACAGGTAGTGGAATTGTGGCAATGGAATTGAGGCATATGAATTGAGCCATCATCTATATTTTATATGAATTGTGGCAATTGAATTGAGGCATATGTCATTTATGCAATGTTTTTTATTCTTTTTTAGGTAAAAAATGTATATGTTGAATTTTTATGGTATACATTATGTTTTATTTTTAAAAATATTTTTTTGTAGGTTGATCCGAGTTGACCCGGTTGAACCTCCTATAGTAGGTAGGCCGGGTCAACGTCCGGGTTCGAGTTTCAAAAGATAGCTTTTAAACAATGCTTGTGCCTTTAATTCAATATCACGATTGGAACGGACACAGAGTTTAAGGAATTGGTAAGCTGGCATGCAGTTTGTATATGTGCTCACTGCTCATGTTGGACCATGAAAAGGTAATTCTAATACTGTTTTATTAATTGTTGGGGTTTAGTAGTTTCGAAAGGTTATTGATTGGATAATGATATTAGTTCATGAGCAGACTTGGACTTGGAACTTTATAATCTTGGTTGACATAGTTGGAACTTTATAATCTTGGTATCATGTCTACTTGAGTTTGTACGTAACGCTCCGTTTGGTACCGACTATGTATGAAGATAAAAACCCATTCCAAAACACTATTAAAATTCTACATACTAGATTTTTGGAATGGGCTTTGTTGAAGCAAATATTTAGTTTAGTTGGGCAATCCGTCAGCAGAACAAAAAAGAAAGGCCCAATTCGTCTTGTGTTTGGTTGGACTTCATAAATCATCAGCAGTTCGCTACTATTAACTTACCATAAAGCCCTCTCTATGCACATGTGAAATGTCGAATTGCCCGTGTCAATTCATTTAAAACACACTTCTCCCGGGGGCTGTTAATTGCAACCCCGTTTCCGTTAAACGCAATACTAAATAGTTGTAATTTGACTAAAATGCCCTAACTCATAAAAAATCTTATAAAATTAATAAAACATAACTAAAAATCGAAAATAACTCGTTTATACAAACACAATAACATTAACATGCATGATTGAACAGAAAAAAACAAAACTCAAAAAAAAATTCGAAAATTCGTAAAAGAAAAATTAAATGTTTCTAAAACTTTTTAGAAAATGTTTCGTTTATACAAACACAAAAACATGAACAAATACAATTGAATAACAATCGAATTTCTTTTTGAAAATTGAAAAAAATTAAATGTTTCTAAATATATACGAGTTACTTAAAAATAAAATATATTTTTTTAATAAATGACAAAAGTAAATATCTAAAATCTTATTTAAAAAAAATTGGGACGAATTTACGAATTAAACGAATTCGTCCGACGTGGCATGAATCCACGATTCAGTCCATCCACAAAACCCTCTATTTTTTGGGCCTCAATTTCGGACCTTGTTGCAGCCAATGAGACCTGCCCCAGAATTTTGGGCCGGTCAGGTGCCCCATTAAAACCCATTTTTGAAACGGAACAAACAACAAAATGGGCCTTCGTAACCAACCAAAACCAGTCCATCTAGCATACCAAATGAACTGTAAGGCTATTGGGTGGAACAAAATTATTGGATTTTCTCCGAGATGGTTTTGCACCGAAGAAGTATAAAGTAAGTGGGTTTTTGGTGTACCTTTATTATTTTCCAGTATCATATTATTATTACTTTAATATTTGTGAAAATTAAAATTGTTGTCTTTAGGATTGCGAACAAGAGTCATGTAAAATCGAGTATTTTATAAATTGTTGTGTATATGTGCATATGTAATGTGAAGTGGGTGTGCCTCCATACTTAAAGGAACTAAGTGACATGCAGAACAAAGCTCTACAATGTATGGAGCGGTAGGAGCCAACTTTTGAATCCGTATGGGCCACCTCTAGAATCCGGGAAGGGCAGTTGGTATACTCACGATATGTGAAAGTGTTGTGTTTATTGTTCTGATATGTGAATGTTTGTCAGTGTCTATTATGACTATATATTGGTGTGAGTGATTGCTAATGTAAATTACTAAAACTTAAAAGAGTTCTATAGACTATGAGAGTCCTGAACAAAACACAATTATACATAATTTTTGACGACTTGGTTGCTATTGAATCTCGCGGGTCTAATTCGCGGATCCTGGGTCCGGGTATGGATATCCACGCGGGTATATGGGTCATATAAATATCCCCTTTTTCAGTTTTTTTTTCACCATTTTTCTCCCATTTCTCTCCCGATTGGCGGTTTCTGGCGATTTCTCTGCGATTTCTTTCCGATTCTCGTTCGAAACCCTAGTTTACACACATCTGCTTCCGATTTACAGGTATGTCGTATTTGTTTCGTTCCTTTTTTCTTTTCGATAGTTGTTCTGTTATTTTTATTGAGTTTTTAGTTACTTTTTTGTTGTTTCAGTATTTTCAATGGCGGATTCGAACGCCAATCCGTCTACATCTAGTTACGTTAAAACTCTTTGGTCGTATTCTTTGCTAACACGGAGATTCACGTAATCGTAATAATGCTCCGGCAGTTGGTAAGTTATTTTTCTCTGTTTATTTTTTTATTTTCTCTATGTTTTGATGTTTGTTGTATGCTTCGATTACTGCTTAATTTTCATTTTGTTCTTCGATTTGTTGTTTTTTGGTGTTTTATGTGCTAGATTCTTATTTACTATGCTGCTTATGCTTCGATTATTGGTAGATTGACGTTTTTGTTCTTCGATTTGTGTTATATGTGCTTGATTCTGATTTACTATGTTGTTTATGCTTCGATTATTGGTAGATTGACGTTTTTGGTTCTTCGATTTGTGTTTTTTTTTTTTTTGTGTTTTATGTTCTAGATTCTCATTTACTATGCTGTTTATGCTTCAATTATTGTTAGATTGACGGTTTTGTTCTTCGTTTTGGTGGCTTTTGATTTTTGATTCAGTTTTTGGCAGTTATTTCTTTTGGATATTGGTTTTGTAAGTTTATTGCTTAGTTTTGTATACAAATGGTGTATATGCATTGTTTTCTTGTTTGTTTTTTGTTTTTTGTTTTTGCGGGCAAAGCTTAGTTTCTGAGTGTTTAAATTTTTGTATGGTTTTTCAGTGTAATTGTACATGTTTCATACTTAATTGCTGATTTTTGTATGAATTGTTGATTGTTTCATTCTAATTGTGTTTTTGTTCTGTGCAGGCAAAGAGGATAAAGGTAAGGCTAAGAAGGTGGAGAAAAACACTCTGGTAAAGAGGGTTGTGCAGCCTAAGGATGTGAAATCGAAGTTGGAACTACGCAAGAAGGGTCGTGAGGTGGATCCTTCATCGGTTCCAACAGCTAGGTCATCTGATGATGCTGTTAGGGCATCTCAAAACATTGTTAATGTAATGGTTGATGGGCAGGTTATTCCCATGGAATATAAGCCAGGGTGTTCGGGAACTTTGCTTTTTGATATGTTGTCGAACCTGATTGATGCTCAGAAAAAGAGTGTCAGAGAAATTGGTTTTGGTGGGCTTTTGTCTATGCGGTTCAAGTCTTTCCCTGTTGGCCTTATTCCATGATTATTGGAGAGTTTTGATGCAGATGCATGCCTTCAGACGATAGGTGATTTTAAGTATCATATCACTGCAGAGGATGTGCATGATATGTTCCTTTTTCCTAGATACCCCAGCACGGAAATTAAGTTGCTATATTAGAAGAAGAAGAAGAAATAGGAGAACAAGGATGCTGCTTTTGTTGCAGATGGTTTAATTAGGGAGAAGTGGAAGCAAAAGGTTGATAAGTTGATGGCAAATGGTGAAGTCAAGTGTACTCAGTTGCTTAAGAAGATGGAATTTCTCAAAGAAGGTGGACTTACAGAGGCAGAAAAGCCAAAATAAAATCTTGTCATCAAACCATCAGTGGCCTTCCTGTGAGCATCATTCATCATTATAGCCCAACAATCAATAACACTAGAGTCAATGCATTTGTCAGGTAACATAGTCACCACCTCTTTGGGTGACAAGTAATACCGATCAGTAAAATTTGCAAACTAATCGTCACGGCTGCCACAAAAAAAAAAAAAAAAAAAATTAAAAAGAAGATATACAATTACAGTATAACAATAAACAGTTACTATGCAAAACTCAACAATAAAAACCAAAATAAAAGGAAAGGTAACTTACTTAGAATCCCATCAAGATTGCACAAAGCAATAATAGTCTACAACATCTCTCTTGAGACTATTCATCTCTTTAAACAGGTAGCCGAACCTCCTCAAGTTCGAATTCACGAACTTCACTCGTCCTTTTGCCCTCAAATTTAAAGAAGACCACCCACGTGTATCACAATAAAAAGCATTGACAACCAGAACATCTTCATCAACCGGAATGTCTTCGTTCAGCCCTTCTTCTTCTTCTTCTTCTTCTTCATTCAGCCCTTCTTCCTAAATAATAACATCATCTTGAGGATCCTGAATAGTATTCTTGCTCAGAAACAAAGCATCATCAGTATCGCTCAAGTCAAGGGCATCATGCATTACATCCCTAGCAACATTCAGGACTCCTTCATCCACATCATCTGTACTTTTCTGTTGAGGAATATTAGCTTCAACATCAGCAAATCATAAACAATTTAACCAAAAATCTAAACAATTTTCATACAAAAATCAACAAAAAATATACAAAAAACTTACACAGAGACAATGCACAATTTACATACTAGACAACTTCTATACTAGTCAGGGTAACAATAAACAATTTAACCCCAAACCTAACCAATTTTCATACAAAAATCAACAAAAAATATACAAAAAACTTACACACAGACAATGCACAAATTACATACTAGCTAACTTCTACACTAGTCAGGGTAACAATAAATAATTTAAACACAAACCTAAACAATTTTCATACAAAAATCAACAAACAATATACAAATACCTTACACACAGACAAAATGCACAATTTACATATTAGACAACTTCTACATTAGTCTGGGTAAAAAAAAGAACCTTTTAAAACAAACATGAACAATTTTGGTACATAAATCTACAAAAACATGTAAAATAATACACAATTTAAACACAAAAATAAACAGCTTACAGATTAGGCAACTTTTATACTAAACTGGGTAAACATGACCAATTACCAATAAAACCTAAACAATTTGCATACAATAATCAACATAATTATAGAAACAAAAAGAAACCAGCAAAGAGAAAAAAAGAAAGAAAACTTACATCGCTTGAGCTGGCAATCTCTTCGTCACTACGAACACCAGGTGGGATTGGGTACTTAATGTAATTATTAGCATTCTCCACTGATGAAGAAGCAGCAACACGAACAATTGGCTTTGTAGTCGGATAACAAGTTTGCATTATAGATTTACCAAAGCCGATTTTCTTTTCCTCTGACCCCCTATACCCAAGATATTCAATATATACTCCAATGTTGTACCAATGGAAGGATCATTGGCTCAGGTTTACCTCTGAATGGAAACCGTTGGAGGTAAGCCAACATCAAAACAGCCAAATAACCATGAACATGTATAATGCTGCTTGACTTGTACTTCCTGATAGCTTCGCACAAGTATGATACAACAAAACTACACCAATCTAAATTCTTAATCTGATGAACATCCTCAATCTGACTAACAATTCTGATATCCACAATGTGACCAGTAGTGGGAGCTAAAAACACACCACAAGAATATGCAACAAACATACGCTTAAACTCATCACCACCTTCTTTGAGCAATTCCATCTTCTTAAGCAACTGAGTACACTTGACTTCACCATTTGCCATCAACTTATCAACCTTTTGCTTCCACTTCTCCCTAATTAAACCATCTGCAACATAAGCAACATCCTTGTTCTCCTCTTTCTTCTTCTTCTGATATAGCAACTTAATTTCCGTGCCGGGGTATCTAGGAAGAAGGAACATATCATGCACATCCTCTGCAGTGATATGATACTTAAAATCACCTATCGTCTGAAGGCGTGCATTTGCATCAAAACTCTCCAATAACCATGGATTAAGGCCGACAGGGAAAGACTTGAACCGCATAGACAAAAGCCCACCAAAACCAATTTCTCTGACACTCTTTTTCTGAGCATCAGTCAGGTTCGACAACATATCAAAAAGTAATGTTCCCGAACACCCTGGCTTATATTCCATGGGAATAACCTGCCCATCAACCATTACATTAACAATGTTTTGAGATGCCCTAACAGCATCATTAGATGCCCTAGCAGTTGCAACCGATGAAGGATCCACCTCACGACCCTTCTTGCGTGGTTCCAACTTTGATTTCACATCCTTAGGCTACACAACCCTCTTTACCAGAGTGTTTTTTCTCCACCTTCTTAGCCTTACCCTATATCATCTTTGCCTGCACAGTACAAAAACACAATTAGAATGAAACAATCACCAATTCATACACAAAAATACACAATTAACAAATAAAACATACAAGTCACAAAAATCAGCAATTAAGTATGAAACATGTACAATTACACTGAAACACCATACAAAAATTTAAACACTCGGAAACAAAGCTTTGCCCGCAAAAAAAAAAAAAAAAAAAAAAAAAAAAAGAAAAACGAAAACAATGCATATACACCATTTGTATACAAAACTGAGCAATAAACTTACAAAACCAATATCCAAAAGAAATAACTGCCAAAAACTGAATCAAAAATCAAAAGCCACCAAAATGAAGAACAAAACCGTCAATCTAACAATAATCGAAGCATAAACAACATAGTAAATGAGAATCTAGAACATAAAACACCAAAAAAAACACAAATCGAAGAACAAAAACGTCAATCTACCAATAATCGAAGCATAAACAGCATAGTAAATAAGAATCTAGCACATAAAACATCAAAAAAAACAAATCGAAGAACAAAACGAAAATTAAACAGTAATCGAAGCATACAACAAACATCAAAACATAGAGAAAATAAAAAAATAAACAGAGAAAAATAACTTACCAACTGCCGGAGCATCATTACAAAGCACAGGAATCTCCGTGTTAACAGGAACACCACCAGTAGCCGGAACGGAACCAGATGTAGACAGATTGGCGTTCGAATCCGCCATTGAAAACACTGGAACAGCAAAAAAGTAACTAAAAACTCAATAAAAATAACAGAACAACTATCGAAAAGAAAAAAGTAACGAAACAAATAGGAAATACCTGTAAATCGGAAGCAGATGTGTGTAAACTAGGGTTTCGAACGAGAATCGCAAAGAAATCGCAGAGAAATTGCCAGAAACCGCCAATCGGGAGAGAAATGGGAGAAAAATGGTGAAAAAAAAAACTGAAAAAGGGGATATTTATATGACCCATATACTCGCGTGGATATCCATACCCGGACCCAGGATCCGCAAATTAGACCTGCGAGATTCAATAGCAACCAAGTCGTCAAAAATTGTGTATAATTATGTTTTGTTCAGGACTCTCATAGTCTATAGGACTCTTTTAAGTTTTAATAATTTATTGCACGTTTCATATATTATTAATTAACGTTTAAAATTTTCAACTTTAACATATTAATTGGAACCAATTATACCGTAATATTTAGTTTTTATACAAATAATAATGTTGAATTATATTCTGTATATTGAAATGGATGGGTTTAGTTATTAAAATAACTTAGTTCTGAAATTGAAATTAGTAGCGATGTTAATATGAGTTAGAATGAAATTCCACTATTTGCTTGACATATTCACTGCGATTTTAACTTGATCGCTATCTCACTTAGCATTGTAAGGTCATACCCAGCACATGATGGCCTCTTAAAACATGAATAGATGCATTAATAGCACTCTAGCCGATACTCTTGAAACTCCACAAACGTTTAGGGTAGTGTCCTTACGAGGCCTTACTTTTTTTTTTGTATTTCAAAACTTTCATTACTTTAAATCTTAATACATATTTAAACCTTCCACGGAGAAGCTTGATTACTAATTTGTAATCTGTATTGGAACATATATAATAAAATATACGACATTTGGTCTTCGGTCGGAGGGAGTAGAAATTTTTATTATGGTAACTGGTAAGTAGACCTTTAAATGGTTCTCCAGAAACTCTGATCCATGAATACAATCCTGCTGCTAATGGTAAATGACTCGTTTTTCCTTAGCCGAAATTGGATACTCTACTATCTAATTTCCACTTCAATCTAAGTACTGCCACTTTGTACAATTCAGTTTGTGAATAAGCAAAACAAATGTTCCTTTCAGGTGCATCCAACTCCCTTAAGCCAGTCCAACAAGTTTCTCACTAACCTCCCATAATTTACGTGCTTTGTCCGCATTGCTGGCTTCTTTCGACAGTTGGTTCTCAAAAGAAGAAGAGTTACTATTCCAACTCCAGTACACACCCGATTTTGACAGACTTGGATCACTCACCACCTGCATTTGAAAAAAAAAAAAAAGAAGTTAGCGTATCAATGAAGGCAATTTGGACTGAAGTAATAGATGTCATATACGTCAGTGACCTGTGCAAGTCTTTTTCCTGCTACTTCTTCAGAAACATAGCCCTTAGTGATGTACTTTTGGAAAGGTGGAAAGAGAATCCTGAACAAGGGTATGTGTTCTCTGAATAACCCTGTTTCAGCTATGCAGCCCGGGTAGAGGGATGCAAATGAAATTCCAGTTTCCTCATGGTAACGTCTGTGGAATTCTTGCATAGTCAGCATGTTGCAAACTTTGCTGTCTTTGTAGGCCTTCGCACCATCAAACTCACCGCCATCAATCATGGCTGAGCTGCCAACTCCGCTTAGTCCCCCAGCTAGTCCCCTTAGATCACCCAGGTTAGCTTTTGGTGGGACGTTTCCAGCCAAGGTGTTCGTGTTCCCTGATCAGAATGTTCATGTCAAGTGTGAGTGCATCTCTCTTTCAAAATTTGATAAATTCTTCATTAGTCTATCAGTAGCATACAATTGGAGACTTGAGGTTTTAACTTTTAAGCAGCCCCTATTTGTTTCATATGTCTATCATAAGTCATAAAAATTATTGGGAGAATAGCCCTTCGCAGTTGTAGGCAGTTAGTCACTGTCTACTTGTTTGAAACCGCCTACTTTTTTTTGGTAGCAGAAGTAGAAAATGACTGTTTGCGCACGACTAACCAGCTGAAAGAAGCTAAAAAAGCTGACGAATATTGTTCTGGAGAACACCTCCAGAGATGATTGTCATAATCACTTTCTTTAAGCACACCCTTTTAAATAGTACTTAATGCTAGGATCCGACCAGAGACAGCCTTGAGTTTGCAAATTCATAATCATGCAAGACAGTGCCACGTTTTCAAAGTTACGTATCAAAGTGAGATAGGTTAATGCAACTACCAAGACCTAGATTTTCCATTGTAGGAAGTACTGAAGTGATATCGGTTATATAATACTATAGTCAGTAGCCGTTTCTAATTTTGTTACTGAAAATTTGTTGCCTCAACTACAGAGCTTTTGAATCTTCATTTCGTTTATATGGTGCATAATTGATAATCCAGTGAATCTTAGACTTAGATTAGTACCTGTTATGGACCCAACAATGATGAGGCGCTTTTGTGCGTACTCTGACTTCTTAAGATCATCCAGAAGCAACCTGGAAAGCAAGAAATGGCCAAGGTGATTCGTTGCAACACTAATCTCAAACCCGTCAGCAGAAAAAGTCGGCTCTTTTGCAGTTGGCTGATAAACCGCGGCATTGCAAACCAGCACATCTAGTGGCATCTCAGAACGCCTAAAAGTTTCCACAAATTGACGCACACTTTCAAGCGAGGCCAGGTCCAGATGCATAACTGTGTAATTCTCCTTGGTCATGCCAGCTGCCTTGGCTGCTTTCTCAGCCTTGAGGAAGTTCCTGCAAGCCATGATCACATGCCATTTTCCAGTTTCTGCAAGAGCCTTCGCTGTGGCAAGGCCTAAACCGGACGAGGCTCCTGTGATAATTGCAGTGCCTTTGCGCAGGGTTTTCTTTGCCTCAGATGAGCTTGGAGTGATGGTTGGAGCAGGGGCTGCAGTCTGCGCCCTGATGGGTCCCACTGAGAGTTTGTGTCGGAATTGCTGCATATTCATACTTAGCACTTAGCACACATAAGCATGACAAATTTTCATAAAACAAATGCAAGTTCATAGGATATATGTTTTGCTGTGTTTGGTAAGCAGGACATACTATACATGATATAACTAGCCTGGAAATAGGTATATCCCACAGATACAGTAAGGTGAAATCTTTAGAAAACACCGGTCTTTCCTTGACATTAACAAACACTGCGTTTTACAAGTTTAACAAGCAGTTTACTTTAAGCACTGAAAAATCTGCTTCAACAAATGAGACCATTGTGATGCCTGGTACCATAGATTAAAATTTCAACACATTTCAACTGTAACTCTGTCAGGTTTTGTTCATCGGCTCAACAATGTGAGAACAAATTGTAAATTCCAGACTCTGCAAAACACTTGAAACACCTTTGTCAGCATAGACTAATTCCATTTTGTTTTCGGAACATTAGTCAACAAATATTTCCGAAAAATATGGAAACTGTCCAGTCTTGAAATAGCTCTAAACAAATCCCCTAAAAAAGATTTGAATTCCATGCCAGGTTCAATGCAATTACACACAACAAGCAATATCCTTATATCCATGGTGTATAAAAGAACTAAGAAGTTGCACTATAATGTCAAGTTTTCATGATAATATATGGGTTGTGTAAAAGACCATAACTTTAACAATAATTCAAATACAATAGCTCACATTCCTAGCTTTTGTATCATTCAATGTCTTGTAATGAAATTTGATCAGTAAAATAGAAGCAGCAGAAAGAAAAGCATAAAAAACTGATGAATTAATTAATTACCTTGCTGAAACAGGAAGTAGAGTCAGCTTTAGAAGGTAGTGGCAATGCAGCTCCAAAGAGGGATGTGTCTTTCAAACCACTTGCCTTGCTCTAACACATTGTAATAAAACAATTAGAAACTGGATAAACAAAGTGTTAAGGCTCTGAACAGAGCTAAATGATCTGAACTGATTTGTAGTATTAAAATTAACTAAGCAAAATTGAACTGAACTGTGAAATTAATGGTTTTTCATACGAAGAGAACGGAGCTAATGCAGAAAACAAAAATAGAATGAACATTGGCACACACCTCTTTTAGAATGGAAAGTGAAGATGGAACCAATGAAGCAGCTTGGAGAGCCATACTAATAGTATCTACTCAGAAATGTTGCTTATTTTGGTTAGTGTTTGTTCGTCCTGTAAATTTTTAAGTTCAGTGTGGATTTTAATGAAGAAGATAGTTTTAAAAACGGGAAGAAGATGATGATAAGGGTGTTGATGGATTTAAGGATGCTGTCCCACATCAGCCACTTTTGTCCAATCATGTTTCGAGTTTGGATTTTCACTGATATTTATTGTCTTGGATATTCTCGTTTTTTTCTTCAACGTATGCTCTAGAAACTTGTGTAACTTCTGCTTTCTGGACTGGGCTTCACATTAATTTGGGCTTGCCAAGCTAATTTCAGAATTCAGAAATCACAAGTAGTCTTTACTTCATATCACAAATCACAATTGAAGATGGTTTTAGTTCGCCCAGGGCGTTAGCGAACTCAACATAGGCTTATGATCGAACGAGTTTGAGCTCCCATCCGGTTCGATATATGTACACGAATTGTGTTCATTTCTCTACATTTGTAGTTTGCAGTAGTTCTGGGAGAGTTCAAAACCTGTTTGATGATTTTGAGTAATTTATTGCACAAGATGTCCTGCACCACATATGGTAGTAACATAAAAATCTTGAGCTAATGAATTCGGAAATTAAATAAAATAATAGTAGTAATGAAATAGTACAAGAAAGTAATCTTCGACCCTATACATCAAATAAACTTTTTAAACAGCTCTATGGGGGAAAAATGGAATTTCTAAACTCTATGAGCAAATGAACCTCTAAACTCTTAATTTATCAGTAGACTGCTGTCTATTTTCCTGATTTGCTCTCTTAAGCTCCATGAATTTCTCTGCTAGTTCATCATAATCCGGTAGCTTTGGATGGATGTGCGGGGAACAAGAGGATTGATCACGAGGATGCTCAACTGGTAATGATTTCCATCGAAACATGTTCTCGTTATGAGTCTCATTAGGCCTTTCAGGCAGCACGGTCAATGCTCTTGAGAAGTTCGTACGCCCATCCTCTTCTCCAGTTCTGCTGTTTACGACTTCATCTTTATCACAACGACGGATTAACTGGAGTTCAGAATTGACAGTTCCTGTTTTAACATCATGCACATTCAGATCCATTGGAGATTCCAGACTCTCTATGTTAGGCAAATTAAGATCCTTTGGATGTTCGGAACTCTCTACATCGACCACATTCAGATTCTTTGACTGTTGCAGGCTCTTGGTCCTTCGCTGTCTTTGATTCTTCCGTTTGGATTTTCTGTCAGGCAAGACCTCAACTAACTCACCATAATACATAGCGCATTCAACGTCAGTCACTTTGTCTCGGGATACTGATCTCCTTCTCAATCTTTTTCTACTTGTGTTCTTCATACTTCTGGAGACTCTCGACACAGACTTCTCGTAGATTCGTTCCTCCAGAATTGTGTAGCTTCCAAATGACTTGAACACGAATAGTCTCTGATCCTTAAGATTTCTGTCTTTCATAACTGGAGACACGAACTCTTCTATGTCATCAAGGTAGACCATCTCCTTCGGTATTTGAACCACATTTTCTGAAGCAGAGTCCTCTGTCACAGTAGCATTGCCATAAACCGTGGCAGAATCGAGGAGCAGTAAAGGATCATTGCCAATTGGAAATTTGAAGACTTCACCACTTTCCAAAGGCTTGACAAGTTTCTGCTCTACATCACAAGGCTCGACATTGGCGATTTCTCGTGTTTCTGTTGCATCATAAACTGATATTTCAAGGTCACCATTCTGATCATTTTCTGGAATCCTGATCTGGAATAGTGAATTAGAATCCATGTAATTAATACATAATTAAAATGTTACTACTATAAAGGTAACAAAAATAAAAAATAGAGGAAATACCTGCTGCTGTTCTTGAAAATATGGTTTATACTCAAGCAGCAATGGTCCTGACTCAACAGTAGTGGCTATTTCATCCAGAAATTTGTACTTGACATCATCAGGCACATCTTTCATGTAGAGGCTTTCTTTGATCTGAAGTTTAAAAGCTATGGATCAGTTCCAAATATTACTTCATTCCTAATACGATTTTCGGTCTAATGTGTATGACATAACTCTATGAGACGGTCTAAAGTATTAGAATGTTCCAACTATATTCAGGCCGTAATCGCACAAGTCTAACTCACAGTTTGATAACTGACCTGAAGTTTCACAAGATTTCCAGGCAGTAACTCCAATGCTGTCTTTACGAATTTCTGGCCATACCTCTCTCCAAAGAGCTTCCTGATCGACAGAAGTTCCGGTAATTCTCCAAATCTTGCTGATGAGAAAATCAGAGTCGAAATTGCTTCATTAATATCAGTTGGACAGTCCCTGAAATCGAAGATCAACAACAAAATACACATCATTAAGAATTTAAGCTGACTCATAAAGGATAAAGGATGGTATAAACTACTAGCATCCCATATTCCCATTTATGTAGAAATAGCAAAACGTTAACTACATACTTGTGTTTGCGAATGTAAGGAAGATTGATCACTACGAATTCGCAATAATTGGCAAGAAGATCATATAGTTCGACCATATTCTCATCCTTGATAATCTCCTCAACCTGACAACAAGCATCACTCAATTACAACTATAACAACATTCAAGAAGTCAGTTATGTTGAAATAGAAACGGAAACACCTAAGAATAGTGTCCTCACGTGCTTTATCGTGTTGCACAATACAACACATTAAAGCACCTGAATACTCCGTCCTTAAGGTCAGGATCCCCGTTCCAAACGGAAAGTAGACTATTGATGGACGATGCCATACCCTATCGAAAGCAATGTGAGCAAGGCCGTGTTTGAGAAGCTGAGCCACATCAGTGCGCGACTGCCTGGCGATGCAAGACCTCTTGTTCTTGAGCAATTTGAGCCGGCACTGAACCTTTCTTATTAATCTCTTGCTGCATAAACAATAACAATCGATAACAAATTGGTATTAGTACTAGGAAATAGCATTAGGAATTGAGTAAGGCAGCATGTTTGATGTATATATACTATACCATTTGGAAGCTCTTCTCCATCCAAATAGAAAATCAAACAGCTTCATGAGGTTGAGCTGCTAGCTAACTTGATGTACTATGAGTGGTTAAGCGAAATAGCTGAGAAGTATTAACAATAAAGAAAGTGAAAATGTATATATGCAGTTGAATAAATTAGTGGAAAACTGAAAACAGAGTATGCGTGTGATGATTGATTTAGAGGAGAAAGATGAAGTTAACTACCAGTTTTATTTTATGATGATTAGTCATATACTCGTATAGTCATATGCCAGTTTACTTTTGGTGACAGTTTTTAGTTTATTTATTATTTTTTGGTTTTAGCATTTGTGTGTGGTTGTTTGTGGACTAAAGGAGTGGGTTAGAAAACCGCTCCACTACAAACCCATTTTCATCAATCACGTACCATTTTCTTAGTTAACCAAAAACCAATTCATTTTCTAAAATTAGATCTTAACGACAAATTTTTACATAGTCGTAAATCAAATAAAAAAAATTACATAATCATAAATCAAATAAAAAAAAACTCCATCTAAATTTAAAGAAAATAATGGCATAGCTACACATTTAGATCATTGTACCTCTCACTTGTCTTTGAAATGACCTTTCTTGGTCTTTGGAGGATCTTTATAATTCTGAGTTCGCCTCTGGTACCTTCATAATCATGTTACTACCTAATATTATAAAAATTACTTTATTTTTCTTTGTATTAGTTTAACTTGGAACACGTGATTTTAATTAGTTTTTCTATGAGAATTTCTGATTGAATTATTGTATAAGGGAATGTTAATTTCTGGTAGTGTATCAGTTGTCCAATTATAAGCAGGTTTCATTAGTAGGGACATATACTTTGTGCACATAAGAATCATCGATCAGTATTACTATAATTCTACGACGCCGTGAGACTTGGTTGACAAAAATTGATCAATATCAATTACGACAAGGTATGAGAAAATTGAATAAACCATTTTAAATTTGTTGTTAAGGTCGTAGAGGTTGATTAAGATTGATACAGACTTATTGTACTACCTTTTCTTTTCCTATGTTCAAATTGACAGAAATTGAAAATAATTAACTTGGAGTTTTGTTCTCAAATCAAAGTAATTACTATTTTTTACTATAAGAAGTCACAACTTTCACTTATTTTTCAATTCAATTTAAATTTCAACTTTGTTATTTATGATGAGTCTATGAATAAATTCCCCCTCCCTTCTAGTTCTTTTTAATGAGTCTAAATAGGAACATCATCCGCTTATATGTCTCTATATAAGTGGATATTCCCTCCTATTTAGGTGTAGTACTCCTTGTGACTCTTGGCTTCGTATTTTTGTGAAGACATACTAGACGACCTGGGAGCTACACTTATCGCTTCATATTGGCTATAGGTAGGGTGGGGCTTTCATAAAAAAAAAAAAAAAAAAAAAATTCGATTTTGTTTAGCACAAGCTTATCAGCTCGATAAGTATGTTACGCGAACGTCTAACTGATACTCCCTCCGGTCCATTAAAAGATTCCTAAGGGGTTGCTTTCTCTTTGTTTAAGAAGAATTAGTTAAATGTTAGTTTGTGAGTGGTAGTATATTGATAAAGTTGTAAGTGGGTGATAAAGTAAGTGAGAGAGTGAATAAAATGATGATAAAGTGGGAAAGAGAAATAATAAAGAATTAGTTAGTGGGATAAAAACTTTCCTTTTTTGGGTTAGGAAGTTTCTAACGAAACACCAAAAAAGGAAAGTTAGGAAGTTTTTAATGGAACGGAGGGAGTAGTTGATATGATAACTTGTCGATAAAGCTTATAAACAAGAATAAGCTAGTTGCTTTGGTTGCATACCATATTTAACAAATAAGCTAGCTTATCAGTCAATTACCTATCAGCTACTCAATCAGCTACCAACTAGTTTTGATAAATAGAGCCTTCATCTGTTTACCTTGCTCAATCTTAATCTCGTGTGTACATATATCACTCTTTAAATTAAAATTGTTCGTGTGTTACGGTTATTGCTAGTCATCTTCTAAAATACGAGCTGCAAGATCTGTTGGATAAAGGAGTTATTGTGGCGACAACGGGGTAAAGCACAATGGATGCGTGAGGGGAACAAAAATACAACTTTCTTCAACGCGAGAGCTAACCATAGGCGTCGATAAAACCTAATCTGCGGTTTGCGTAATGGTGATGGAAATCTCGTGGAGGATAGCGAGGGTATCTCACAGATTGCCCTTGATTATTTTCAGGCAATTTTTCGGTTTCGCGGTCCTTCAGAGAACGAGTTGGATGCAGTTTTACATTTCATACAACCAAGAGCAACAAGTGCTATTAACCAACACTTAGGTCGACCTTTTTCTCGTGAGGAGGTCTACAACACTTTATTTGACATGTACCCCTTGAAGTCTGATGAGTTGATTTTACATCGTCTCATTCGGTCTTTTTTACTGTCTTATTGCCATTCTCAAGTATAGTTCTTATGTGTTTTATTGGTGTTTTATTGCATTTTTGTATTTTTTGTGTTTTGTAGGTGTTTGGTGAAAACGCATTAAAACAAGGGCTAAACCAGTGTATTTAATGAATTAATGGAAGCATGGAAGTTTATGGACCTGAAAGATGGTTGAAAAAGGAGTTGATCGGTCGAAACGGAAGTGGATTCGGAGTTCAGACGAAGATTTTAGAGCCGTTTAAGTGAAAGCGCGCGAAATTCGAACTACAATGGAGCAGCTTTGGCATTTTGGACATAACTTTTGCATATGAACTCCGATTTATCTGATCTTAGTGTACACGCGTAGATATGACCAAGAGATACAACTTTGAAGAAGGAACCATTTCCAAATTCCAACGTTTAGATATTCAAAAAGGCAAAACACCGGTGCAGGAGGAAACTGGCGACGCTAGAAGTCAGACTGGCGTCCGTCAGTAACATTCTGTAAGTGACTGGCAACCCCAGTTTGATAACTGGCGACACCAGTTGCCTTTTTGGGTCGTTTTTGGCCTAGAACGTGATTTTGAGCGTTTTTCACTATATATAACCTATTTTCTTGATCTTTTAGACATAACTTCATTATTATTCTTCTCTTCTTATTGCTTTTCAACTTAGAACTTTTCGAAGGCAATTACCTACCCATTATTGGGGGTAATTGAACCGTTTATCTTGTAATCCGACGATTGACATTGATTGGGAGATTATCTACATAGCTTTTCGCATCGATTCGTTTCAGTTCTTCAATTCTACCTAGGGCTTGTGACAACGAAGGGTAAATTGTATCAATCCGTTCGAATCTTTATTTCTTGCTTTAGATTATGTTTGGAGCCTGTTTATATACAATATTGATTATGACTGTGCATAATTTGAGTGGCTAAACACCCCGATTATGGGGTGGTGACTGATTCAATGCATGCTAGCTAGGGTTCATGAGATTCGAAGTGCATCGGGTTTAGATTACTTGTGTTTTTTAGATTAATCGCATATCTTGCTATTCTGTTTGATGCGCAATCCGTCCATATCACTGTTAGATTAAGCATTTGATCCCTGGAAGCCAAAACATTTTTCGTCTTGCTTCAATCTAACAGTTAGTTGCAAACTGTAATAGTAGGATTAGCTAGATTGATTGTAGCATAGTGGAATTGACGCCTCCACTAGTGATATTCGTTTTTGAACTCAAGATTGTGACAACTTGCGTAATCTATCCTGTGAATCGTATGTATCCTGCTAGCTAGCTTGTTTCACGTTACTGCTCCATAATTCTTCTTAATCATATCATTGTCGTTTAGATAAATCTGTTTTCTAGTTAGATTGCATAAGTAGATAGATAATATAGAAAAAATTCGCTGCCGAAGCAAAAAACTCTTTTACTGCTTTCTTTACTGTAATTACTATTCGTAAACAAGACTCAGCTTAGTTAAGTCCTTCAGACCGACCTCGGGGTTAACTCCACTAGACTACAGGTTTTCGTAGTGTTGAGGATTAACTCTTGGCTTAAAACAAATTTAGAACTTTGATTTGACACATCAAGTTTTTGGCGCCGCTGCCGGGGACTTAACTCCTTTGTTAAGTTTACGAATTGTAATTTTCAGTTGTATATATTAGTTAAGTTCATGTTCTTGTTTTCTTTTTTGATTTTGTATTCTTGTGGATTCTGCTCATTGGATTTGTCTCTGTGTGCGTAGGGTTAGTCCTTCCGGTAGTGTTCAAAGATGGGAGAGACTATGGGAGATTACTTCAGGTCATTCTATTCTATGCCAAAAGGACCTTGCATAAAGCTAGATGAAGAAGCAAAGGATTATTGGGTAAAACCGGAATACTACTCAGTTACTACCAAGTTCGATGGGTATGGCGATGCTCGGGAATTCTTGGCGGCATTTGAAGATGGAGTGTTTATACTCCCTATGGCAAATGAAGAAGGGATTCACCTTATGAATCAACAACTTTGCATGAGGATGTTCAATGGAGCATTGGAAGGAACTGCTAGACAATGGAGTTTTAGTCAACCTGCGGGGTCATTGACTACGTGGAGTGAGATAGCAGACTCTTTCGTTGATTGGATTTCCCCCGGTTCTGGAAGATGGACTTCCCGTTTCACTACTCCTCCACCAGAGATCCCAGTTGAGTCGGTTGAGCCCAAGAAGAGTTCTGGTGATGAGATAGTTGTAGAGCTTGAATTGCCATACTCTTCAACGACACCTGAATCTGACTCGTTTACTCTTGAGGCCGATGGAGAGTGCGTAGAGGAGGGATCAGAAGACGAGATTCTTGAAGATGCTTCACCACCCACTTGCCTAGCTGCTACTCAAGTAGCCATCCACGTTCAGGATATGTTCGCCCTACAGAGCCACCGTGCGGACTTAGACCAAGGGAGTTTTGATCCAATTCTTCGCTTTTACTTTCCCCCTGATTCCTTAGTTTTATTTTAGTTTTTGATTTACCTTATTTTAGTTTGCAGGGAATCATGAAAAACAGGAGAAGAGGAGCTAAGGATGGCTTCCAAATCGTTGAATTAGGCAGGAAGGATGCAAGGGATTCGTTCCCGTTCGATAATGGATAGCAGCAGCCACATGTTTCAGGGAAGTACATTTTCAGCTTTCTTTCTTTCTAGCCTATTCGCTGGGGACCATCTCTAGTTTAGGTTTGGGGAGGGAGGTGGCTTTATTGTACTTACCCATATATGTGTCTGTGTTGTGTCTTTTTATCTTTTTGTGTGTCTATTTTTTCGTTTTCGTGATTTTCTCTTGTGTGTAAATCTGACTCCCAAGTCAAGCGTCTATTGCATGTACTAAACCTGTTTAATGCTTGAGTTTTGATTGATCTCTGATTACTAGCAGTTGGCATGTATAAATTCGTTAAGTTCGTTTCTCCTGTAAATAGAAAGTTTGTTCTAATTCTGTAGTCCAAAAGCCTGTGAGTAAACCTTAGCCGATGAAAAAATATTGTACCGGCGCTTGTGTGATTTAATTCGGGAAGTGCAAACTCCCTTGTTTGCGCCTCATTATTCTCATGTGTACTCTGTGTAAGATAAGTATGACGAACGGTATGTTTCCCATTCTTATTTGCTTATGCCAAACCCGTTCCAAGAATAGGTTTGGGGAGGAGGTTTATGTGTATTGTATGTGTTGATAAAGACTATGATGTTCAGGTTTTTCGTTCTCTCAAAAAATAAAATAAGTCTCGGAGTGGATCTATGGTACTAGTTACCACCGTTAGTCGTGTTGGGCACGTTTCAAATACTACCTACACATCGGCGTGGCCCTCAAAGCCATATGTCCGTGAGGGTTGATGGCGTGTATACCAAACCAGCACGCACAAAAGTCCGGACTTTCGGTAAAACAGACATTACCAAAAAATTGAGACAGAAAAAAGATATAAGCATATGGGTCATATATAAGACTGCAAAAAAGTAGTATGCAAAAAATGAAAAAATTGGAAAAAGAGAGAACGATTGCCTTTTTATAAGTCTACTGCTGATTGTTTTTAGAGCTGTGATAAAAGTCCCTTCTGACTTAACTGATTGAGTACAATGCATGAGGTATTTGAGGCAATTTTGTGATGCAAGTCACCTTCCTTTTCTCTTTATATTCTTAAGTGATTACCCCTACTAGACAATTCCAGGAGTGTGAGAGATTAGTTGCATAGGATCCACTTGTGAGGGATTACCGGGTTAGACTTAAGTTCTATTTACTCGGGAAACAAATTTTTTGGATTTGTGCATGTGTTTCTTTAAACGTCAGTTTGATTTCAAACCTCTTTCATTATTTGGGTTTAATACTTGCAATCGTAGACTCGGTAGCTTGGGAGCTAGACTTCATCTGTGTGTCTTCGTGTTTTTTATTTTTCTAGGATTTTTTAGAGAGTCTGTTGCTTGAGGACAAACAAGGGTTCGGTTTGGAGAGTTTGATGAGTCGATTTTACATCGTCTCATTAGGTCTTTTTTACCGTCTTATTGCCATTCTCAAGTATAGTTCTTATGTGTTTTATTGGTGTTTTGTTACGTTTTTGTGTTTTTTGTGTTTTGTAGGTGTTTGGTGAAAATGCATTAAAACAAGGGCTAAACCAGTGCATTTAATGCATTAATGGAAGTATGGAAGTTTACGGACCTGAAGGTGGTTGAAAAAGGGAGTTGATCGGTCGAAACGGAAGTGGATTCGGAGTTCGGACGAAGATTTTAGAGCCGTTTAAGTGAAAGCGCGTAAAATTCAAACTACAATGGAGCAACTTTGGAATTTTGGCCATAACTTTTGAATATGAACTCCGATTTACCTGATCTTAGTTTTCTCGCGTAGGTAAGACCAAGAGCTATAACTTTGAAGAAGGAACTATTTCCAAATTCCGACGTTTAGATATTCAAAAAGGTAAAAAACCGGTGCAGGAGGAAACTGGCGACGCCAGAAGTCAGACTGGCGTCCGCCAGTAACATTCTGTAAGTGACTGGCGACGCCAGTTTGATAACTGGCGATGCCAGTTGCCTTTTTGGGCCGTTTTTGGCCCAGAACGTGATTTTGAGCGTTTTTCACTATATATAACCTATTTTCTTGATCTTTTAGACATAACTTCATTATTATTCTTCTCTTCTTATTGCTTTTCAACCTAGAACCTTTCCAAGGCGATTACCTACCCATTATTGGGGGTAATTGAACCGTTTATCTTGTAATCCGACGATTGACATTGATTGGGAGATTATCTACATAGTTTTTCGCATCGATTCGTTTCAGTTCTTCAATTCTACCTAGGGCTTGTGACAACGGAGGGTAAATTGTATCAATCCGTTCGAATCTTTGTTTCTTGCTTTAGATTATGTTTGGAGCCTGTTTATATACAATATTGATTATGACTTTGCATAATTTGAGTGGCTAAACACCCCGATTATGGGGTGGTGACTGATTCAATGCATGCTAGCTAGGGTTCATGAGATTCGAAGTGCATCGGGTTTAGATTACTTGTGTTTTTTAGATTAATCGCATATCTTGCTATTCTGTTTGATGCGCAATCCGTCAATATCACTGTTAGATTAAGCATTTGATCCCTGGAAGCCAAAACATTTTTCGTCTTGCTTCAATCTAACAGTTAGTTGCAAACAGTAATAGTAGGATTAGCTAGATTGATTGTAGCATAGTGGAATTGACGCCTCCACTAGTGCTATTCGTTTTTGAACTCAAGATTGTGACAACTTGCGTAATCTATCATGTGAATCGTATGTATCCTGCTAGCTAGCTTGTTTCACGTTACTGCTCCATAATTCTCCTTAATCATATCATTGCTATTTAGATAAATCTGTTTTCTAGTTAGATTGCATAAGTAGATAGATAATATAGAACAAATTCGCTGCCGAATCAAAAAACTCTTTTACTGCTTTCTTTACTGTAATTACTATTCGTAAACAAGACTCAGCTTAGTTAAGTCCTTCGAGACCGACCTCAGGGTTAACTCCACTACACTACAGGTTTTCGTAGTGTTGAGGATTAACTCTTGGCTTAAAATAAATTTAAAACTTTGATTTGACACATTAAAGTCCCCGGGTCCGGACGGAATGCCAGCACTTTTCTTTCAAAAAATTTGGCATGCCGTGGTTCCGTCCGTCACACAGTGTCTGTTGGATTTTCTAAATAGGGGCGTTTTCTCAGAGAAGTTTCATCATAACCACATTATTATCTTGCCTAAATGTCCCAATCCAGAGGTTATGATGCAGTTCCGTCCTATTAGCTTATGTAATGTTATCTACAAGATTACCTCCAAAGCCATTGCAAATCGTTTAAGACCTTGCATGTCAACTTTTGTGTTAGAAACCTAGTCCGCTTTTGTTCCTAATCGCCTGATCACTGATAATGTCCTGGTTGCGTATGAAGTCAATCATTTCATCAAAAATAAAAAATATGGGAAAGCATATATGACCCTGAAACTGGATATGAGCAAAGCGTATGATAGGGTCGAATGGGTTTTTCTTGAACGTATTTTGCATCGTATGGGGTTACTTCTGGATATCATTGCAAGGATTAAGCAGTGCGTGGAGTCTGTCTCTTATTCACTGATCCTTAACAAGCGTCAAATTGGCTCTCTGACCCCACAACGTGGTTTGCGCCAATGTGATCCTCTTTCTCCCTCCCTTTTTCTTTTCATTGTCGATGCTTTGAGCTCAATGCTACAAGCTGCGGAACATGTCGGCGAGATTGAAGGGGTTAAGATCTGTAGAGGTGCTCCGAGCATTTCTCACATTCTCTTTGCAGATGATACTTTTATTTGTTGTCGAGCCACTCCATCTGCTGCGGAATGCCTGAAACGAATATTAGGGGATTATAGTATGGCTTCTGGACAAGAGGTAAATTATGCTAAATCCTCTGTGGTCTTCAGTTCTAGCACACCACATCTAGACCAGCTTCGGATACTTAGTATCCTTCAAGTACGACAAAATGAAAAACATGACAAGTATCTAGGGCTCCCCTCGGTGGTGGGTCAGTCTCGCCGGGAGGCGTTTGCCTCTTCAAAAGATCGGGTCTGGCAACGAATCCAAGGGTACGAGAAAAAATTATTGTCCCAGGCCGGCAAAGAGGTCTTAGTTAAATCGGTCCTCCAAGCAATTCCAACGTATGCTATGGGTTGTTTTGAGTTACCCAAGACTCTTTTGTAGGAAATCAATTCGATGGTAGCTTCGTTCTGGTGGGGGTAACCAAGGGAAGGATAAAATCCATTGGATAGCCTGGGATCGCCTGTGCGATAGTAAGCGTGATGGTGGTATGGGTTTTAGAGACTTAGAAGCTTTTAATTTGTCCATGCTCGCCAAACAAGGGTGGCGTCTCCTTACTCAACCAGAATCTCTTTTGTCACGATTTCTTAAGGCCAAGTATTACCCTACGTCTAACTTTTTCTCTACATCGCTCAGAGGAAATCCTTCCTATACCTGGCGGAGTATTCTTAGTACTAAGGATATCCTTAAGGTTGGTATGCGCCTTCAAGTTGGGACTGGGGAGTCCATTAAGGTTTGGCATGATCCCTGGTTACCAAGGCCGGGTAGTTTTCGTCCTATTGGTGGGGAGTTTGTCCCTCTAGCGGATCTATGTGTGTCTAATCTTATTAAACATTCGGATGGCAATTGGGACAAGGACCTTGTGGACCAAACTTTTGACTCGGACAAAGCTTTAGCAATACTCAGCATTCCTTTAGCTCGAGTCAATCTTGTAGACCGTTGGGTGTGGCATTACTCTAAATCAGGTCATTACACGGTCAAGACCGCTTGTTATGTTGCTCGAGATCTTTCTAAGCTTTAGTCTGCAACTTGTGTTGGTGAGGTAAGTTTGTCGTTAACCACGGACTGGACGTTTATGTGGCGCATCAAGGTTCCAGAAAAAGTCAAAATTTGTGTTTGGCGCGCCTGTAATAAAGCTCTACCCATTCTCGAAGTTCTCAGACAACACCATCTTGTCTCTACTTCTACTTGTCCTATTTGTGATCTTGGACACGAGTCGTTGTTGCACAGGTTCAGGGACTGCTGCTTTAGTCGTCAAGTTTGGGCATTGTGCCTCCTACCTTTGAGTGCCTGGAATAATTCTGCGACTGAGTTTGAAGCTTGGGTCCGCACACTTATCCACAGCTTGGACAAAGCTGGACAACAACTTGCTTTAATTGTGATTTGGGCTTTATGGTATCAGCGTAACCAAGTTATTCACGGGGAGCGCGTGCAGCAACCCGGGGAAGTGTCTAGCTTTACGATTAATTTCATGCACTCTGCCAATCTTATTTTTTCAGATCTCATGTTTTTCACTCTGATGTAGCGCATGTACAAACGGTCTGGCATCCTCCTCCTTTTGGTTTAATCAAGGTGAACGTCGACGCATCGTTGCTTAGTAACGACCGCGGTGTGGGTATGGGTATGGTGGCCCATAACCATGTCAGTCAGGTGGTTGCTTGGAAGAGCGAGGTGGTGCATCAACCCTTTTTCCCGGAAGTTGCAGAAGCGGTAGATCCGACGGTGCCGAGTGGAAGGGCCGTCGCTCAACCTTGAGGACGGCGGTCCAATGGGATTTAGAAAAAGCTTGGCACAATGTTATTTTCGAGGTTGACTGCTTAGCTCTAGTGACCCGTTTCTATAGCGTTACTCTGAATCAGTCTTTGATAAGCCCAGTGTTGGTGGATATTCATGCCCTCGCCGCTTCTTTTTCTTCTTTTAAATTACAGTTTGTTAAGCGTAGTTGTAATGAAGTAGCACACTCTCTTGCTAGATGTGCTCGTTAGTCATGTTTGAAATGTTCTTCATGGTTTGTACTAAATAGTCTCTTGTGATAATATATTATTGTTCTTCTAAAAAAAAAAATAAAAAAGTCATCTTCTAAAATACTAATTCATTTATCTATTTTTTTTTTCATCCATCTCACTAATCGCGAATTTAGATGCATAATTCCAACCAAAAAATGATGGACAAAGACTTCTATAGATAAGTGGAAATACGAATAGTATGGCTAGTTGCATATAGTCTCCATACCGAATTCAACTTCCTGCATTCCATATTGAGACGTTTCAATTTCAACTTTTCCTCCCTTAACTGGAAATTATCTCATCTACTTTGTTCAAGATCTCACGTTATTCATTTTATCTCATACGTTATTCAATCTATTTTCTACTTTATTACCATCTATCCTACTTTATTCACACTTCTTTCGAAACTTGTGCCCAGACCTGTGGGAAGTTGAATTCAGGACGAAGGGACTATATATGTATTAGTGTAGACACCAATAATTTATGTATCATAATATCTTCAAACTATACAAACAGGTTTTTTGCTCAAGTTCCAAAGGACTTGAGTTCACGTAAGTAAGGTCTCGGATTCAAGCATTGTGGATGTAAAAAACACCGCCGGGAGAGCTGCCCCTAAAAAGGGTCCGACATTGCTCGCTGGATTAGTCGCATGTAGTGAACAACCGTGAGAAATAAAAAAACTATAATTAATTAGGATTTTAACAAATTTAATTCCATAAATAATGTAATGTGCAATTGATTTCTGGTATACCTTATAATTAATCACAATGTTTTATGAATGGACATTTTATATCATTTTTTATTTATACGTATATCATTGATGTATGTTTTTAGTAAAACCTTCAATGTTTTTAATATATTTGTAACGTTGTTCGTATCTTTTAGTTTCTCTGACCGTGTCTCATGAGACTTACTCATAATTAATTGCTAGTAAAAACTTGTGACAAGATTAAATATAGAATCATTAAATGGACCAATTAGATTTCAGCATTCTCAAATTTATTAACCAATATATGGTGCAAAATAACTTTTGTGAGAGACCGTCTCTCGCAGAAACAAAATCAAACATTACATATATTATTACAAATATCATATGTGACATTCCTTGAGATGTCACTAGAAAGTAGTTTATGTTGACATTTAAACCTATTGTCACCTGAAACTTATCATGTAAAACACATTTTTTTGTAGTGATGTTTATTATACACACAATATTTAAAGTTAAATGTATAATGTTTGTGTATAAATATGTGATATTAAATTGGTTATTTCAAGAGACGATCTATTATAAAAGTTTGTAATGGAGCAAATAGTTGTAGAAAAAAGAAAATCAAATTTCGGAATTCATAATACATTAGTTTTCCAGAGCTCAAGTGGAAGTCCAAAATTCTACTACCAGTCAAGAAGATCATAATCCACCACCTCTCAGAAGCCAAGTAGCCAACAATACTGTCGGAGGACTGAAAAATCTTCAACAAGTGGAAGCCAGAAAGAACAAGTCGACGTGACCTTTGAAGAGAAATTGGTCGTCGGTGTCTAAAGTCTTCAACAAGTTCGTCGTCCTTCTGCGCTAACAATTCAATCAACTAGATGAACATCATAGATCATACCAATACCAACGAGATGTGCATATGGTGTGTTAACAACATGAGTCAAATCGACTTAGTCTATAGAATTAATGTTTGTTTCTACAAGTCGATCACGAGCTGGAGCTTCAGAATTAAAAATTTGAACTTAAGCTCTCGAATATTGAGTTTGCTCACGAGTACTAAATTAAATTAATTAGTATATTTTTTAACACAAAGTCTCATTAGAGACGGTTTCTAACTAGATAAATTATCTAGAGACGAATCTATATTAGCAGGAACATCATCCATGTTATTAATCTAAACGCTCATGTTGTTAATAAAATGTATTTTTTTTGTATATATGAAAAAACAAACAAATGTTAAAATCATAGACATTTTGATTAAGAATATCGATGATTTACTTGTAAACACAGCTACGTCTCTAGATAAATTATTTAGAAATCGTTTCTGAGGAGACTACCTCATTTTTTTAATTTACAAAGTCTCATGAGAGACGGTCTCTAGATAACTTATTTAGAGACGGCTTACGCTATTAATAAAAACAATCATGTTATTAATTAAAACGTCTATGTAATTAATGAAATAAGGCTTATTGTAAGATGAAAAAAATACCAATGTTGGAAAAATATAGATATTTTGATTAATAATATCAATGATTTTCTTCACAATATAGGTCCGTCTCTAATAAATTATCTATAAACTGTTTCTACTTACTCTTTTTAATTTTTTTTATTTAAGTGTATACTGTTATTTAATACTACTTGTTAAACAAATAAAATTCCTAATACTAACATATAGCTCTATTGGAGTATCCGTATTCAATTCCTAATGCTAACATATCCACCTTAAACCAATTATATTATATGGTTTTAAATATAATAGTAACCCTATATAGTGTATATATAAAAAATTTATTAAGTATTTACTTATTCCATCCGTTCCGAATACAACTTATCGCGGATACGGACACAAGTTTTAAGAGATTGGTGAATAAAGTCTAAGAGATTGTAATATAGTACTAGGAAATAGATCGAATAAAGTAGTTGGATATATAGTGAATAAAGTATAAAATAAAGTGAAATGCATGTGGGATAGAATTTTTTTTTTTATCATAAAGTCTCATGAAAGACGGTCTCTAAATAACTTATCTAGAGACGGCTGATGTTATCAATAAAACCATTCATGTTATTAATCAAAACGTTTATGTTATTAGCGAAATAAGTCTTGTTGTAATATGAAAAAACACTGATGTTGATAACATAAGTGTTTTGATTAATAATATCGATAATTTTCTTGACAATATAGGCCCGTCTCTAGATAAATTGTCTAGAGACCGTCTCTCAGGAGACTTACTCTTTTTTTATTTAAGAGATGACAAGTTGAAATTGAAACATCTCAAAATGAAATATGAGAAGTTTGATTTCGGAACAAATTTGCTTGTTGTTTCGATCATGATATATACATATGAGTCCGTCCCCGCTTCAGGCTGAATCAAGGCGACTTAATACGTTTTGAACATACCTACTGAAGGAGTCCACCTACAAGCTCCTGCAGTCCGTCAAACCAAGAACTTACCTTTTATCTCTATGACCAGAATTCCGGGTTGAGATTGTGGGCCGGTCCGACCCCCACATCCCTCACCACGGACATATCTGTAATAAGGGGATTGGACTTCTAATAGAGTTAAATATGACTAGGACCGTCCCTTATACATGTCCGACTGGAGTCTCTAGACGGGCTGCCTCTGACCAAATCCTAAGTATCATCGTGAGCCAAACGCGCCACCTATCTCCGGGACCACGTGTCACCTTCTCGCCAAGCCGACCAACTTCCGATGAGTCAGAGGTCTGTCCCCCAGAGCATTCCACTATAAATAGGAGAGCATTTACTCCTCATAATGGTAAGCAACTACTTCTCAATATTCCACTCGCTGAGTTTTGATGTCCGAGCCCAATCTTGATCCGCCTCCTAACTAGTTGAATCTTAGTCCGGACTGTCTTAGGCAGGTCGGCCCAAAAAGGTCTAACCCCTTCTCTTCTGATTTCAGATAGCCCCTCCAAGTACTCTATGGACGGACTCACTCCAAGGCGGACACCATCCTCCCTGTGTATTATTCCTGACGGACTGTAGTTATACAAGCCCATTGTTGAAGATAACCATAACAAGTACTCGGTAGAAAGACTTGACAATGGCCGGACCATCATTGCTGAAGGACTAATAACAACACAACTACCTGACTTAATAATCTGATTAACCTTTCTTTAATCAGATTGACATTATTCAAGATTTTGACTGGGATAATTGACTTATCCGTTTTTACCTTACATCATATTGGAGCCGTTTGTGGGAATCCCTAAGTACAAAAAGCCATGGCACCATCCAAGAGACAAACAAAAAAGGCTACTTCTACCCGTCCCCGATCTACGGCCTCTAATATCGGACCCTCTTCCCAACATTGTTAACAAGCCTCAGGTGGCGATGGACATTCCGTCGAAAATAGAGTCATCTATGAACATGACGACATAGATGGGAACGAGGCATCCCTCTCCTCATAAAAAATGATTGCTGGACAAATCCCTCCACCACCACTAAATCCACCTCAGGCACCAATCATACCGATCATATCAAACGTACCTCACGTGACTGCTGACGGAATTAGCCGGATTCAATGAGGCACAAATCTAACTCTTGCAAGCTGCCCTGCAAATGAGAACCCAACTAGCCAACCCAATGGGAATACCCGTAGTAGAAGCGCCAGTGTTCCCCATCCATAATAAGCCTCAAAGGCAGGCTACGGCAGAACATGTGATCGAATCTAGGGGACCCCCCCAACTCACGAAAGATCGATCGATCGATCTGAGAACATCCGAGCACCAAGTAGGAGAGCTCCTGAGGATCTGAGGAATCTACTAAACAACCAGGCTCGTAATAACCAGAACCCCAGGAATACACAAGCGGCACGTAGGGGGAGAACAGGGGAGTTGAGGGAATAAATCCTCGTGACCCCACTCCATCCTGGGTCTCTACAAGAGATCGACGCCCACGGAATAATGAGAGAAGAAATCAATACAATGATCAGTATGATGACCAGGAGACCCTTAGCGGATACCGAGGAGAGACCTTGCCTCGCACCTATAGGAGAAACCGTCCGGATAACATCACTTACTCCGGACAAAAGAAGGGAGGATGAAGAACACTATAGGAGAAGAGGGAGGAGTCAGGAAAGGCGGAGAGAAAGAACTAGATCCAGATCTGAGAGAGACCATTGACGGGACTCGCCCATGAACGAAACGGAAAGAATTAGGGAACAAGTTAGGATTCATGAAGCAGCCCTGGATCTGGAACGATCAAAGCTTGAATCACTCACCCAAGAAAGGGACATCATCAAATATGGGCGGAGTTTGAATCCTTTATGCCCGGCAATAAGGGCAGCAGAATTACCTCTTGGTCGGAATGCGCCTGCATCAAAGAAACATATGATGCCCTGTTGACCACAGAATCCGGTTCGAGACATCTTTAGGAGGAATGTGAGTACCGGACAATGTAAAAGCCCAACTGTTCCCAAACACCTTATATGGGCCTGCAATGACTTGGTGGAAACAACTCCGTCCTGACTCCATTATGTCCTGGGATCACTTATTGGCAAAGTTCACCCTGAAATATGAAAATTTCCTCGAGACAGCGCAACCTGTCAGCTATCTAGTAGAAATCGTACAAAAGGAACATGAAAGTTTGAGATCCTTCGTAAAGATATTTGAACAAGCTGCAGCCATGGTAGAGAAACACCCCATCAAGGAACTAGTCATTCACATGGGCGAAAATACCAACAATGCTTCGTTCCGCTACAAGCTCATTGATGCAGGCATAACCACCGAACGAAAACTTATTGAAATGGTCAAGAAGTTCTTAAGCACGAATGAAACCCTTGACAAGATGGTGGTAAGGGCCGAGGTCAAGAAAGCAAAACCAGTACAGGACAACCCGAGATTGGGAAACCAACACTTCGAGCAGAAAAGAAAAGGCGACAGGAGGGGACGGATCGAGGAAAGAAGAAGATCCCCTCGCAAGCTCTACGTGAACTACACTGACTTGAAGGCTCCTAAGGAACAAATCCTCACCATCATGCAAAGTAAAGGAGTCCTGTTCGAGTGGCCGGCCAAGCACCGAGAGACAAGATTTACCAGAAATTTTAATGAGTACTGTCACTTCCATAAGCAAGTGGGACACTCAACGGGAAAATGCACACATCTCAGACAGGAAATCCAACGACTGATCGATATGGGTTACCTGCAAGAGTATGTCATGAAACAACCTGAGGGGAACGACCGACACAACCAGGAGCAGGGGAACACGTCCCACGATCAACGAAACACAAGGGATCGCAGGAACATCACTCCCTACTGATGTAGCCCACGTCAAGACAGAAATGATCAACGGGTCCCGGACAGAAGGCGATAATCGAGTCCTAGGAGAGCCTCAGTATTGCCCGGACCACCAAGTCCGAGGGGGCGAAGAGATTCTAGGAGATCCCTAAGCCCCAGAAGACAGCGAGGAAACCATAGATCCCCTAGTCCTGCACGAGAGACTGGAAGGATAGCATACGTAAGGACCGAGCCGGCCTACGTAGACGACAACCCAGTCATTTATGGGAGGATACTCAGCATAGCAGGAGGGCCGACAGGCGGAGACAATCAAAATGCCCGCGAAGCGACGACAAGATCACTTAAAAATTCTGATGAAAAATCCATCAACATGGTGGAACCTGGCACCAATGTCATCACCTTCGACGAATCCGAAGCCCCCCCCCCCCATGCTGAGGGGAAGGATAAATCCACGATCCCGATGTCCCGTTAGTAGTAGAAGTGGACATTGCTAGATATGAGATGACCAAGGTGCTCGTCGACACTGGAGCATCTTCCAACATCCTTTTTATGATGAGCTTGAGAGGAATGCTACCTGTAACGATAGACCTTGTGGGCTTTGGCGGATCAAGGATCAGACCTAGAGGTGTCCTCTATCTCTCACTTTCAATAGGGAAGGCACCATTCAGAACCACCAAGCAGGTACCCTTCGTCATAGCAGACGCAGATTGTGACTACAACATCATCTTGGGATGACCGGCACTGAATCAATTCAAAGTGGTGGTGTCAACCTTCCATTTGAAAATGAAATTTCCAACTGAAGCGAGAATCGGAACCCTTAGCGGAGATCGAAGAAGAGCATGGGAATGTTACACCCTCTCCACCAGAAGAGCTTCCAGGCCCTAGAGATGAACAAGACATCAGGAGGGAAGAAGCCAACATAAATGCAAAGAAACAATGTCTCTTCATACATGAAAGGGTCCAGAAGCAGAGAAAAGAGAGACCCTTGGGAAAGGGGATTAATTGGCTACAAATGGGTGTCGATAAAAAGAGATCATCGCCATCGCAAAGGAAGGGGAAGACAGGATCGAGGAATACAAGGTCATCCCACCAGAACCTCCAGGAGAAACTCCAACCAAGAGCTTCTTCCATGAAAACCGGATGGCACCTCATGAGGATGTCCTGGAAGTCCCTATTGTAGAAGGAAGCCTAGAAAAGACTGCGAAAATCGGATCAAAAATGGATGCTGAAACAACCATAAAAAATGGTGGCTTTTCTTAGAAAGAATGCCGATGTCTTTGCATGGGGCACCGAGGACCTAACCGGAATTGATCCCCGTGTCATGGTGCACAAACTTAACGTCGACCCTAGTGTCAGACCCATCCGCTAGAAGAAAAGAGACCATGTCCCTGTCCACAACAAGATCATTGCAGATGAAGTTGAACGACTTCTCAAAGCAGGACATATTCAGGAAGTTCACTACTCAGACTGGATATGCAATGTGGTCCTAGTAGAAAAGAGTCCAGGGAAATGGAGAATGTGTAACGACTTTACCAGTCTCAACCGTTTCTGCCCAAAGGATCCCTATCCATTACCAAGAATTGACCAGCTAGTGGATTCAACCGCATGATGTGCCTTGTTCAGTTTTATGGATGCTTTCCAAGGATTCTACCAAATCAAGATGGCAGAACACGACATAGAGAAAACTGCATTCATCACAGCAGGGGGGTTTACTGTTTCAAAGTCATGCTGTTCGGACTACGCAACGCAGGTGACACCTACTAGTGACTAACGAATCACATGTTCAGAGAAGAGCTTGGCAAATCAATGGAGGTTTACGTGGACGACATTTTAGTAAAAAGCAAGGAAGCAGCCGACCATATCTGTCACCTGGAAAGATGTTTCGCCATAGTAAGTGAAAATGTATGGACCGAGAGTTGGTATAATGTAAACAAGTGTATTCAACCATGGAACACTATTGAATAGTGTCTTCGATGTACTGTAACAAACAGTGTATTTAACTATATTAGTTAAATACACTAACACTAAAACTAATCTATCAAGCAATTCAAGCACAGCGGAATAAAAAGAACACCAAGTATGGTTTCTAGAAGGTGAATATATTATTACCTTCCGAGCCTCAAGGCAAAATAATTCACTATGATAATATAATGAATTACAAAAACACTAAGCAGTTGGATCGAACTAACTATCCTAGTCTAGAAGAAAAACTAGACAAAGCTTAGAAAACTATCAAAGACGTGAGGTGTTATGAATACACTCAGAGACTGCTCTAACTCACGTAATTGACTGAACTAACTTCTGGTGTATTTATAGGTTTACATTGAAGAATAAGCCAGAAGGTAAGTTCCCATTTGCTGCATCGAATCTTGACTTGAATTCAGTAGGAAATCTTGTATCAGATCTTTCCTAAGCTCTTCTCTTCAATAAGGAAAGTATTTGTTCTTGCAATATTTGCTTTCCTTATTTCTTCTTGCTTCACATGCTTTCCATCTTCTTCGATCTCTTTCCTTTCTCCTTCAGCCGCCAGAAGGTAAATCACATACTTGGGAATATTCAGATTTGTCTTGATCATAATAGAAGATCTTCCCAAGTATATCTCCTCAATATTCTCTTCAAAGATTCTTTTAGTCTCCAATAAGGAAATAACTCTTTCCAACTGATTTGCTTTCCTACTTGGCTCGAACTATTCCTAAGCATCAACTTCGAATTCCTTGACTTATTAAGACCTGCACAATCAACCTAAAACCGTGGAACTAGGTTATGGTTAATAAAGGAAAATATCGAATCAAATATAAAAATACAGCAGTAAAGTGCTGTCGTCTGGTGTTGTGAAACCATCGCATGACAACACATGCACTTTTCATCCTCTTTAATATCCTTAATAAGAACTCAACATGGAATCTAATCAAAGTGAATAAAGGCAAAATATAATAATTAAAGTGCAATATAATGTGCAGTCAGTTGGTGTTGTGAAAACATTGACTGATGATACACTTGCACTTTCATTCTCCCCTTTTTGCCTTTCTTCACAAAACTTCACTATCATTTACTCCCTTTTAATATCAGAGATCATACCTAGGAATAACAATTGCTGAAGTAGAACAGATTCACAATCCAAACATGGAGTTCAACAAAAGATTGTGTACAAGTCAATAAGTAAGCAGTTCAAGTCAAAGTAGGGTTTCAAGATAAAGCAAGGTAACCATTTCTCCCCTTTTTTGTGAGGAAAGTAAAAACTCAACATCAGTCTTCATCCGTTGAAGTACCAGAAGTTTCAGAAGGTTCATTTACTTTTCAAAAATTGTTGTCTAAGTATAACACAATCAACACGCAGAGAAGTCTCAGAAGGACCTGAACCAGATGCACAAGTATCAGAGTTTTGAGCTTCTGGAAAAGACATGATTAAGAGAAACAAGGCGAGCTTTAAAGATAGAGAGATCTTGTAAATATGGAAAAGTAGGTTTAGGTTATGGGCTAGAGAGTGTTGGGCCTGGTTTGTGGGCTTGTGTGACTATGGATCAATAGTCATGTGTCTAAGACAAATCTTTTAGTCCAATCGATCTGATACATCAACCTGTAACACAAGTTAGTACTCAAAATAGCTGCACATAAACAGGAGAGTTAGAAAACAAAAAATCTTGAAGGGTGAGATAATTAAAATTTAAGAAATAATCTGGACTCATGGTACAACTCGATTCAAAACAACATATTTCTTAAATAAAGTTGCCCAAAAAGATTTTCTCACTCCCCCTAAACACTTATCAGACTCAATTCCTCTCAAGACCTAGACCTATATGATATGTATATGCAAAGTGACCTACATGGTGCAAAGAAAGCAGTGTTGCAAATACACAGAGTAATCTATGGTGTTATCAGAACACCCAGGTGAATAGCTCAAGTAGACTCATCAGAAAACTTTTATAGTATAACTCAACAAACTTTTTTAGTGCAAAAAACAACTGGGTGGTACTCTTATTTGATATGATTACCCACTGAATGTAGGCAGCCGGAACCCCATACACCCCAGTAGCAATACAAAATCTTCGGTAACACAGGTGATCACATAGGACTGAATGCAGGCAGCCTGAACCCCATACACCCCAGTATCCCAATGTGTACTCATTTGCTGTGTCACTTTTATAGAGACAACCTCAAGTCAGCACCAACACTGAATGCAGACCACTGGAGCCCCATACACCCCAGTATCAGTTCAGACTATATCTGGCTATCCATCTTTCCAACACACAGGCACACTTATTTAGTCGAGGAGAGACCTTTTATATTCCTTTCAGAGTAAACCACTATTAGCTGCACCAAGGATTATCAGAACCCACAGAAATACTTAGGTAATGCAACAGAGAGGTGCAGAGCTACACACCACATGCAATCTACAGTGTTAGCCAGTGGTGTTATGGCAACACCTGGATATTCACGATCTCAGACAACACACATACCAAGAGACTTCCTCAATCTAAAGAATCTCTCACTATCTAAGGATTTGGCAAATAAATCAGCAAAATTATGTGTGGACTCTATATGTTCTATGATAATTGTTCTAGATATGTTTATGGCGCTCAAATAATCACAGAACGTTTGGAGGGTGTCACTCTTTAAACCATAGTCACGTAACATATGATTAAGCCATACTCTCAGGGTTACACAACTTCTTGCTGCTATGTACTCTGACCTAGCATTGGAAAGAGACACGCACTTTTGTTTGTTACTGTACCAAGAGACCAAATTATTACCTAAATAAAAACACCACCACTTCTAGATTTTCTGTCGTCTAAGTCTCCGGTCTAGTCAGAATCACTAAACCCAACTAAGTTGGAGTTAGTATCTCTTGAGTACCATATGCCCAATTTTGTTGTCCCAGAGATGTACTTCAAGATCTTCTTGACAGCATTAAGGTGAAAAGTGCTTTTTTTTTTTTTTTTTTTTTTGGCATAAACACAAACTGCATACATATTGTTAGGACATGTTGCTGAGAGATACAACAGGCTTCCTATCATGGACCTGTACAGTGTAGTTTCAACACTATCTCCAGTATCATCCTTTGAAAGTTTAGACATGCAGATATGGAAGTTTTGCTAGGTTTTGAACTTTTCAAACCGAATCTCTTAACCAGATTCCTAGCATACTTCTCCTGGGAAAGAAACAGACCATCTTGTTGTTATTTCACTTGTAGACCTAAAAAGAATGTTAGATTACCAATCATACTCATCTCGAAGGTACCTGTCATAGAGCTAACAAACTCAGGGGATGTGGTAGACACACACACACACACAACACACACACAGACACATAATTTTACTAAGTGTCGATAGTCGACTCGTGCTTTGCGCCTGGTGTATACTCCATCAGTTAGATTACTAATCACTTGAGTGACAGGAAGAACCTTTCTGATTCTGGTAGGTGGATCTTGTCTGCCTTCTGCATCTCCTACCCGTTCTTCTGATTCAGCATCTGACTCTTCTGGTGTATGAAGAACATCACCAGGTGTAGTGCGAACACTAGTGTCTTTTGCTTCATTGTTATCAGGTGTGTGTGGAACACAGTTGACAGAATCAGCTTCTCGTCTTTGTGGCTCTTGAGCTAAAGTTCCTGTGTCTACTGTTCTAGGTATAGGAACGGATTCTACTTCTTTTGTACCTGTTTCAGCAACAAGTTCTCCTGCAACACTAGTAGAATCATCAAATACAACATTGATTGACTCCTAAACGGTCTTTAGCCTTGGATAATAAATCCTGTAGGCATGACTGTTTAGGGAGTAGTCAACAAAAATTCCCCTTTCACTCTTGGGGTCAAACATACCTAGACAATCACAATCATTAAGAATATAGCAAACACAACCAATGATATGAAGTATTTCAAGTTGGGTTTCTTATTCTTTAGCAGTTCATAAGAAGTCTTAGAAGTGCACGGTCTGTGATAGACCTTGTTAATGATGTGACAAGCAATATTCAAGGCTTCAGCCCAGAGTCTCTTCGAGACATTCATAGAGTTCAGCATGACTCTAGCCATTTCCTATAAATTGCAATTCTTACATTCAACTATCCCATTTTGCCGAGATGTCTTAGGAGCAGAGAACTCATGATAGATACCATGTGTATCACAGATTTGAACAAATTTCTGGTTCTCAAACTCCTTGCCATGATCAGACCTAATACGATTCACAGAACAGCTATACAAGTACCTAATACTAGCATGCAAAATTCTAAAAGTATTAAAAGTTTCTGATTTCTCTTTGAGAATTTTAATCCAAATGTACCTGGAGAAATCATCAACAATCACAAAGGCAAATCTTTTTACACCAAGACTACTAACCTTAATTGGACCCATAAGATCCATATGTAGTAGCTGGAAACACTTGTCCGTACCTGTGGATTTACCATCTGACGAAACAGGAACAAGTGTATGGGATACCCTAGTTTGTTTCCCTTTAAACCAACAATCTCTACAAACAACCTTACCAGCGTTGGTCAGTTTGGGAATGCCCAACACTGCCTCGTACTTTACCAGCTTATCAAGACTCCTATAGTTCATATGACCAAGTTTTTTGTGCCAACTAACTGACTCATCAACTTTCACATGATTACAGACAACATGATCATTAAACTTATAACAATTATCATTTGACCTAGTGCCTGTCATTACACAACAATTGGATCTATCAAAGACTTCATATGATTTCTTATCAAAGCACACTTTCAATTCATCATCACATAGTTGACTAATGCTAATTAAATTACCAGCTAAGCCTTTTACCAACAGTACATCTCTTAGTGCTGGAAATCCTTCCACATTCAACACACCCTTACCAATTATCCTGCTTTTGCTTCCTTCACCATAAGTGACAGTTCCTTTGGTGAGAGGAATTATCTCCTTCAAGTGGGTCTTTGTACCTGTCATGTGACGGGAACACCCACTATCGAAGTACCAAGTACTTGCAGGGTTAGACTTAAAAGCAGAAAACACAACATTGCAAACATTGTCAGTCTTAGGTATCCAGACTCCCCTTAGTCTATTTTTACCTTTCAGAGTACTAGTGTTTTTGGACAGTGTAGTGACAACACCAGAATCAGAATATTGAACATTTAAAGAATACTCTGGAGTTGTCATCACACTTGAAACACCACTACTGGAAATATCAGCACTAAACTTGTTGCAATCATAAGAGGTTTCAACAGAGGAGTCTTTAATAGATTCAGACTTGATCAGAGTAGTTTCCTCTACAGAAACACTATTTTTGGGTTCTTTCAAGGATTTCTGGTATTTGAAACAGTAAGGTTTAATATGACCAGATTTAGAACAAAACTGACACACAAAAACCTTTTTCTTACTATGGGCAGACAATCATTTCCTTTCACAAACACAGGAGTTGGGTAATTACTAGGAGCATCATTGGTATAGGAAGTAAGGTCCTAAATAAGTTGCTGAAAACCTAGACCTGTAGTTCCATTATTACCTAGACCTAGCATTTCATCAAGTTTAGTAGTTCCTGTATTCAATTTAGTCAAAGTAAGCTCATGAAGTTTAAGCTTAGTGGTTACCTTTTCCAATTCAGCTTCCTTTTGGTTATACATACCTCCAGATTCAGGATTGTGTCTTGCAGAGACTTGTTCAGTTCCTTAAGATATTCTGTTTCTTTGAACAAGGCTTTCTAATTCTTCGCAGATTTCTTCCATGCCTTCAACACATCCTCATAGAGGTCTTCAAGTTCCTTAATGAACTCTTCTTGGCTCATATCATTCTCAGGTGTGTGGTCAGCTTCAAGATCTACTGAACCACGCATGCATTGGGGATCCAACAGATCACAATACACCAGTGATTCCGGTGTTTCAGTACAGAAGTTTTGTATGTGTTCATCGGCTTCATCAAAGAATGTCTCACATTCAATACACTCATCTACTATATCATCGACAACACCTGTGAAAAATATTTCTTGCACAAAGATGTTATCAGCAGTGTTCGAACAACACTGTGCATCATCAAAATTGCAATCACTCCTGTTGACTTGGGAGTGTAGTGCAGCTGTATGAACGTCTTCATCTAATAGAACCACTTCTTCATCATCATTCAAACAAACCCAATACGAATTTCCCTTCATTCGAAGAGTGTTAGCACATTCATAAGAATAATGACCAAAGCCTTCACATGCATGACACTGAGTTCTTTTTAGTTTTTCAGAATCCTCATCCATGGGTTTCTTGTAAGAATACTTCACCAATGCTTTGGAGGGGAATTTGGACAGACCAAAGGGATTGCTGCTTGAACCTGCTTTAAACTTCCCTTTTAGATTAGTATTTTGAAAACGTTTTAACATTGCCTTGAACATATCATTGGACTCACATCATCTTCTTCAGTTTCCAGTGTTTTCGAAGACTTTGATTGAAGTACAATGCTACTGTCCTTGACAACATCAGCAGAGTTGTTTAACCCTAGCTCGAAAGTTATCATAATATTCATTAGGGTTTGAAGATCCATGGTGGCCAAGTTCTAAGAGGTTTCCACAACAATCTTTTTCATTTTAAAACGTTTCAAAAGAGTCCTAATAGATTTGTAAACTAATTGCTTGTTCGACAAAGGGTCTCCAAGCATATGACTTTCGTTAGAAATATCTAAAAGTTTACCAAAATAGGATGTAATGTCCTCTTTCCCCCCCCCCCCCCCCCATCTTAAGATTTTAAAAAAGACTCAAAAGCATTTGAAGTTTTGATTCTCTCACGCTCAGATCTCCCTCACTGTGCCTTTGAAGAATATCCCAGGCCAGTTGAGCATGTTCGAATCAGTTTAAACATGAGAGGATTTACATAACTAAAAAAGATATTGAGAGCCTTCTCATTGTTGTTTGCATCCGCAATTTCTTTCTCAGTATAATCACGTTACGGTTTAGGGATGCAATCCTTGTCCTCATTAGAAGGTAATAAAGGTAAAGTATAACAATCAATAACACTTCTCCAAACACGAATATCAATGGATTTGATATGCGAGCGAATACGAGTCTTCCAAAGATCGTAGTTGGAGCCATCAAGTATAGGTAACCTATTAAGGATTAGCAAAATCCATGATACCAAATCCAAACACCTATGAATTAGGTGCTTGGCTCTGATACCAAATGAAAATGTATGGACCAGAATTTCGTATAATGTAAACAAGTGTATTCAGTATACCAAAGAACACTATTGAACAGTGTCTTCGATATACTGTAACAAACAGTGTATTTAACTATATTAGTTAAATACACTAACACTAAAACTAATCTATCAAGCAATTCAAGCACAACGGAATAAAAAGAACACCAAGTATGGTTTCTAGAAGGTTAATATATTATTACCTTCCGAGCCTCAAGGCAAAAGAATTCACTATGATAATATAATGAATTACAAAAACACTAAGCAGTTGGATCGAACTAACTATCCTAGTCTAGAAGAAAAACTAGACAAAGCTTAGAAAACTATCAAAGACGTGAGGTGTTATGTATACACTCGGAGACTGCTCTAACTCACGTAATTGACTGAACTAACTTCTGGCTGTATTTATAGGTTTACATTGAAGAATAAGCCAGAAGGTAAGTTCCCATTTGCTGCATCGAATCTTGACTTGAATTCAATAGGAAATCTTCTATCAGATCTTTCCTAAGCTCTTTTCTTCAATAAGGAAAGTATTTGTTCTTGCAATATTTTGCTTTCCTTATTTCTTCTTGCTTCACACGCTTTCCATCTTCTTCGATCTCTTTCCTTTCTCCTTCAGCCGCCAGAAGGTAAATCACATACTTGGGAATATTCAGATTTATCTTGATCATAATAGAAGATCTTCCCAAGTATATCTCCTCAATATTCTCTTCAAAGATTCTTTTAGTCTCCAATAAGGAAATAACCATTTCCAACTGATTTGCTTTCCTACTTGGCTCGAACTCTTCCTAAGCATCAACTTTGAATTCCTTGACTTATTAAGACCTGCACAATCAACCTAAAACCGTGGAACTAGGTTAAGGTTAATAAAGGAAAATATCGAATCAAATATAAAAATGCAGCAGTAAAGTGCTGTCGTCTGGTGTTGTGAAAACATCGCATGACAACACATGCACTTTTCATCCTCTTTAATATCCTTAATAAGAACTCAACATGGAATCCAATCAAAGTGAATAATGGCAAAATATAATAACTAAAGTGCAATATAATGTGCAGTCAGTTGGTGTTATGAAAACACTGACTGATACATTTGCACTTTCAGTAAGAAAATATGGCATGAAGTTCAATCCAGCTAAGTGCACGTTCGGTGTCACAAGAGGAAAATTCCTGGGATACATGGTCACACAGAGAGGGATCGAGGCCAACCCAGAAAAGATAAAAGCCATACTAGATTTCCCCCATCTAGAGAAACTTAGGGATGTTCAAAGACTCATAGGGAAAGTGATATCCCTTAGCCGCTTTATTTCCAGATCAGCAGAAAAGAATCTGCCGTTCTTCAAAGTCCTAAGAAAGTCAGAGCGTTTTGAATGAAACACCGAATGCAGAGAGGCTTTTGAGAACCTTAAACATTATCTATCCTCCCCCCTCCCCCCCACCCCACGCTTCTTTCGAAACCCAAAGAGGGAGAGCCGTTGTACATTTATGTCGTCGTCACCACGGAAGTGGTGAGTTCTGTCCTAGTACGTATACAAAAGAACGAGCACCTACCAGTATACTACCTGAGCAAATTACTAGGAACAACCGACAAAAATTACAAGGAAATCGAGAAGTACGCCTATTGCCAAGTGGAAGCCTCAAGGAAGCTCAAGCCGTACTTCCGATCACACAGGATAGTGGTCCTCACCAATCAGCCGCTGAAGCAGGTTTTAGGGGACGCATCCAAATCAGGGAGGTTGGCCAAGTGGATAATAGAATTGGGTGATCACATTATCGAGTATTAGGCCCCGTCCGCCAAGAAAACCCAAGTCCTGGCCGATTTCTTAGTTGAATACCCAGGAAGCACAGAGTTGCAAACACCAGAAAACATCTCTAATCATGTCCTTACTAAGATCTCGATAAATAGCCTACCAACGAGCGATGTTTTGACGCTCACCACAAAAATAGTTGACACAGGGATTAGAAAGAACTTAGAGACCGACCATGTGGCAGAATGGATTCTATTAGAGAAACAAAGTCTTGACTTACCACCCCCACCCAAGAACATAAACCGACCCAACAAGTTGCCTTCACCCCAAAGTAACTTGGTCCAGACGAGAAGGACATCTGGGAACTTTATGTGGACGGATCATCGGCCGCTCATGCTGGAGGAACGGGACTCTTGCTCATCAGTCCGGAGAGAGCACAGATGGAGTACGCCATACACCTGACATTCCCTGTCACCAACAATGAAGTCGAGTATGAAGCATTGATAGCAGGAATGAGAATGGCTAAATCAGTAATGGCCAGAAAACTCTGCGCCTATTCAGACTCCCAACTGGTCACGGAACAATATTCGGAAAAATTCACGACCAAAAGTGACTCGATGATATAATACCTAAAGGTGGTGATGGACTTGGAAAAGACAGCTGACCTGTTCTCTCTAATCAAAATCGGGCGAACCAACAACACTATAGCAGATGGTCTGTCAAAGTGGGCCACAGCCTCTGGAGCAGTGATACCCGAACAGTAGTCCTGATGACATCCAACGAATCAGCCATCACCACTGTGAAAGAAATGGCTAACATAGGTGTCATAGACGGATCTAACAATTGGATGAGCGATATCATATGCTATTTGCAGGATGGGGTCCAACCCCCAGGTCCAACTGAATCAAGAAGGGTACAACGAAGAGCACAACACTACTTCATTTCCGGAATGGGCGTCTATAAAAAATCCTACGATGGAACTCATCTACGATGCCTGGACCCATCCGAAGCTAGCATGGTGATAAAAGAAATCCATTTAGGGAGCTATGGAAATCATTCAGGAGGAAGAGCCATGGCTCAGAAAATCCAGAGAAATGGCTACTATTGGCCGGAAATGCAAAAGGAAGCCAACAAATTTTCCAGGTCCTGTCCGGAATGCCAAAAATTTGCACGGATCTCACATCAACCGACTATTCCCATGATCCCGTCCACAATTCCTTGCCCTTTTGATCAATGTGGCATTGACATAGTAGGACCGTTTTCTTTGGGAACCGGTGGCAAGAAAATCCTGATTGTGGCAGTGGAATATTTTTCCAAATGGGTAGAAGCAGAGGCCACCGCTTCAATCTCATAAAAGAGGGTCATGGACTTCCTGTGGCGATTATCCTGCAGATTCAGATTACCTAGAATCCTGATAGCCGACAATGGACGCCAATTTTCAGGGCACAAACTTAAAGATTGGTGCGAATAAATGAGGATGGAACAATGCTTCACTTCGGTAGGTTTACCTCAAGGCAATGGCCAAACAGAAGTAACCAATCGGACTATAGTCGATAACCTCCAAAAACGACTCGGGGATGCAAAAGAAGATTGGGTGGATGAACTAGGAGTACTCTAGGCTTATCACACCATGGCTAGAACATCGACACAAGAAACCCCTTTCTGCATGGTATATGGCTCTGAAGCCGTTATCCTGGCAGAAATAGCTGTGAACACTTTCCGCATCCAGGGATATGTGTCATCCGACAACCACAACAAAAGAGTTTATGACTTGAACATGCTGGAAACCAAGAGGAGCACGACCTTGGCATATCAAGCTACAATGGCTAGAGGATACAACAAACATGTGAAGGGGAGAGACATCAAGTGGGGGATCTCGTGTTACACAAAGCCGAAATTCTAAAGCCAACTGGAAAAATGGAGCCCAACTGGGAAGGACCATACAAAGTCACCAGTTCTAGCATCAATGGTAGTTACGGATTGGAGGATCTGCACGGCAAGCCACTCAAGCGCACTTGGAATGCGAGGAATCTATAGAATTACTATCCTTGAAAAGTTTGCAATAGGATCAGAGTAGTATGTACCTTCTTTATTATCATGAAATTATTGGCTTTTATAAAGTTTCAAATATGATTCAGTAAATGATCTTAGGGAACTAGAGTAGAAAAGTGCATCGGACCCAGAGAGTCCGAGCCCACTTATCCAAGATTCCATGGAGCAGTGTCTCAAACCCATAGAGTCCGGCCCACTAGCTCATTCAAAGTGCCTTGGACTTACAAAGTCCGACACTCCGTCACATCAAGTCATTGAAGAATTATTGGAGCAGTGTCTCGGACCCATAGAGTCCGGCCCACTAGCTCATTTAAAGTGCCTTGGACTTACAAAGTCCGGCATAATTATTGCAGCAGTGTCTCGGACCCATAGAGTCCGGCCCACTAGCTAAATCAAAGCGCCTTGGACCTACAAAGTCTGGCACTCCGTCACTTCAAGCCAATAGTTGAAGATTTTTTACAAGGGCGGTGCCTTGGTCCCAGAGAGTCTGGCCCACTAGCTGAATCGAAAGCAGTAAAGAGAACAATTAAGCACAGAATGTAATGAAATGGTCAGATATACAAATGAGACGGTCAGCCAAGGATCGACAAAAATACACTTAAACCCACAAAAGGGAATGATCCAAGGCTGACCGGCGGAAAATGCCTTGTTCAGAAAAAGAGGCAATTAGAACCCTCACAGACCGAGGGATTAATAGTCTAAATGGAAAGAAAACAGTGCCGACAAAATTACACTTGCACTTTATTTACAACAAAAATACTCAGGGACATATCCCCGGGATGGCCTAAGTTGCCTGAGAGCCGGAACCCCCTTCTCCATCCGGATTTGAGCCGTCAGTAGTATGAGTAACAGGCGGAACAAAAGCAGTGACCGACTCCTTCTTCTTCTTCCATATTGACCTTACCACCTTCTTCCTCAATCTCCACTTGTTCACACCCGTGGATAGGGCCCGGGAGATTCATCAAATCATTATTTGATTGGGTACACTTTCAGCTCTCCAAAGTACCGGTGTTCATAACCCCGGGGAACCAAGAAGGGAAGATATAGCGGACTTCCTGCGGTCTTCTGTCGGCCGGAGCCACCAACGGCCAAAACTCATCTTCGGCCAGTTCCTCAAAGGATTTGAGCTTCTCATCCTCGAGTGGGTCACCCTCATGATCGGCTGCGATGTTTATCCTCGGATCAGAGATGCAAGCAAAGAATGCCTCGGTCCTAGTATCGACCTCGTCCATCTTCTTCAGATGGTAAAAAGAGTCAGACTTTAGGAATTCGTGGACCGTATCCAACCGACTAGTCCTGGTAGCATCAATGATGGTTGGTCAAGCTCGGCCCTGTACTTAGAGATTTTGGCGTCCGCCAACTCTAGCTGCTTAGTAAGCCGGGCCTTTTCACCATCGGCCAGCTCATCAAACGCCTCAGCATGAGCACTCACCTAATCCAAAGTATAAGACTGGTTAGTTGAGCCACAATTAAAAGACCAGCAAGGAAAAAGTTAACAAAATCAAGACTTACAGCATCGGCGTGAGTCCGCATCACATCGGACAACACCTTCAAGCTCTCGGCCAAGTCGGTTTGAGAAAGTGCCCGGAGAGCGGAGGAGTCCGTCAGCTTAGCCAATTCTAAGCTCCGGACCCTCTTGGATGGTGGCTTATTAGCCGGAGCCTTGTCTATCCTCTTATTATTGTCCGACCTATTGGACTTCGAGGAATTGGCTTGTACCTCCCGACCTTGCTCTTGCACCTGACTCCTAGTTAGCTGAATAGGGGAGGACACATGAACCCTCGAACCATCAACGGTGGCCGAGTATCCATGCCTTGCAAATTTCACAAAAGATGGGAGGTTCGGACCAATTACCTGCTCACGGGAGGAGTTGCTTCTCATCCAGCCAGCTCCGGCAGCCTCGATCTTCTCTGCCGGCGGAGGCTGTAAAGCTGTGGCTGCATTTGCCGTACCCTTGGTGGCGATCTTCTGGGCCCCGGGAGTAAACTTCTTGGATTTACCCTTACCATCCTTCAACTTTTGGATGTCCCGAATCTTGTCCGCGGCCCTTTGCTCCAACATTGTCTTGGTGGCCTCCATTATCCAATATCCTGTACAAATAAAAAGTCCGACTCAGTTGAAGTATCCCGACAAAAGAACAGAAAAAATTCTAAGTCTAAGACTCAATCAAATTTTTTTTATTGTTACAATAGACCAGAGTATTGGTAAGACCGGCGATCCAGAGCTGGGGTTGGACCGCCAGAGCATAAGGGTAAAATAAAGTGGGATCCTTCCCATCTACACCCAAGACGACCATCCACTCCAACTCTAGTCCCGGATCAGGATTGTAATCGAGGGTGATGCAACTCCGAGTTCCGATGGAATCAACCAAAACCTCTTCCTCATCCGATTCTTCCTCTTCAGTATTGGACATGGGCATCATGACCGTCAGCGGCTTCAAAGATTCCAACCACTCCGGCGGATCCTTTACTTTGACACATTGAAATTTATCGCGCCTAAAAACCTAGGGAGTCCCCAATCCCTGGACGAATGCTTTACATAAAAATATTTTGGCCACCACTTGGAGGAATGGGATGTCTCGAACCTATATAAAAACCTAAAGCCCCGACGGTGCGTGAAAAAGTAGAACGCCGAATTTGGACTTGATGAAATGGTGAAGGCTGATAGAAACTTCTTGTAGGAGAACTCCTGGCCCTTTAACTTGAGGATGACCGCGAAACACATTATGGTTCCTAATGCGTTCGGGAGGACTTGAGACGAACATAGCATGGTATGCCGGAACATATCCGCTATTTCGGGAATCATGGGTAACCTCCACCCACACTTGAATGATTGAACATGGAAGGTCAGACACCCTTTCGACGGGTTGTAGATAGTCTCCGACGGTCCGGGAATGATGATCTCGTAATTCCTCAGAATCTCATACAAGTAATGAAGATTGTCAATGTCCGCTGCTTTGAGACTTGATGAGCAGATATGAATTATCTTATCATCATTTTGTTCAGCATCCGGCCTCAAAGGACCAATTGGAACGGTCCTATCAGTCTTATATTCCCGAGCGGTCTTGGTAGACTTCTTTTTTGCCGCCTTCTTCTTACGAGAACCCGAGCTTTGCCCAGCCTCGGGCACAAAGATGAGGGCCCTTTCCGGATTGATCTTAGGGACAGTCAATTGGGGAGCTGGACTGCTATCTCCACCAGCAGACGAATTGAGGTTTCCAGTTCTGGAGGTCCCCATGGCCTCTCTATTATCTTTAACGGAGCCGATGTCCACATCTTTGTCGGACCTCTCTTCCTGAGACGATGACTCATTCGAGTCCGACTCCCCAGAACTTGAAAAAGAAGAGAAGTCTGCATCGACGGTTCTCTCTACCTGCATGTCCGATTGATCAGGTACCTCTGTGGACTCCTCATCAGCACTGGACTCATGGGCAACATTATTCCGGGTCTGCCTCGGTGGTGGGTTATCATCGAAGGAAAGAGGAGACGACTCATATCCATCTCTACCAGCGTTCGTCTCCTCATTTCCAATCTTAGGAACTCCAGTAAAAGGGAGAGCTTCGGACGGACCAGCTTCATTAGTACCAGACATGGGGAAGGAAGACATAGGTTGAGGCTAAAAAACGGGAACTCTACAGTTATAACCTAAACTAGCGAAGGAATTAGGAGAATAGGGGTTCTGAGGGTGAGAGGTGATATCAAACAGGTTTTATTGGACCGGGGGATTGGAAGGACCGACCTCAGCAGATTGAGAAGTCCCTGCGGACTGAATGGTGGAGTTGGGAAGGCTAACTACGTTGTACCGAGAGGTGAATTTCCGTCGGGCACCGATAATTTCAAGTTCGGACGGAGAGGCCAGTGCTTCGTCAAGATCCAAGCCCTGATCGGAGTCAGTAAGGTTAATAACCTCATTTGGCTGTTGCACTTCCTCACCCTCACTCTCGTATAAATCTCCTACAGACATGCCTAGTCGTCCGAGCTAGGGAATCTACAAAGGCAAACCATAAGAAAAGAAGAAGCTTAAGCCCCAAGCTCGGATAGGCAAAACCTACCAAACTAGACCGACATGAAAAAACTTGACAAGAAATTAAATACACGAAAAGAAAAGTCCGAGGGAAGCAAACTTACATGTCGGAAAAGAAAGCCGGCTCTTCGGAACTTCTTGAGATGGGGAAAGTCCACCTGATGGAATCTTCTCTCTAACTTGTCTCGGTCTCAACTTTCTCTCTCTAAAATTTTGGAATTGTGTAAAGTGTGAAAGTGACGGGAGTAAAGGCCTATATATAGGCATATTGGGCTGGTCCAACCAGGCCCAAGGGCCAAGAGTCCGAACTGTCGCATCGGTTAATGTGCAACCGCAATCATTACGAATCAGGCCGGCCTAGACCGTTCTAAACCATCATAATCCACCGAACCAACGGACTTATCGACGATTACATTACAAAACATCAAAGGCTCCCATCGACGGACAATCTATCCACTCGACAGAGGATTTAAGTCCCAACCTTACTTTTTCATGTAAAACCAAGCTCGAAACTTGGGGGGGGGGGACTTATTATACATATGAACACGGACAAACTTTGACTACGTGCCGGACGGATTATTGGCTAGGAGAAATGAGGATCCGGCCAACTGCCCTTTGTCTCAAAAGGAAGTTCGAAGTAGAAACGTCTTGAGAAAAAAAGCAGCGGATCATATCCTCATCACAACAAAGACGCCAACCCAGATTTGAGGAAACCAGAACAAAATCATAACGCATGAATCATAATGAGTATCGACGGACCATTGGAGCATCTGGCCACGGAAGAAGCACCCAATTGAAACCCCATTGTCCTGCAAGATCAAAACCTGGAAAAGGACAGCCGTTTGACCGGACTCTCCCAGCAAGCTCATGACCTTGAGGACACCAGGACAGAGGATGATTGAAAGACTTGTTACCGTCCGAAATGGCTGATGACAGATTACAAAGCTATCTAAGAGAACAACAGCCTCATGAAGAGCAGTTCTGTCATCGAAAATAAAAGGCTGGAATTGAACAGCCCGAGCGTCCGAGCTCTTCCCGCCAGCCTTTTGTTCCGATGACACGGCCACTCTAAACCGACTGAAGAATTAGGAGTATGCCAAACATAACAAAAATGAGCTGAAAAATACACCAAGAGGGAGTATATAGATTTTCAGGACCAATCAGAATCTGCCATGTGGTACACGTGGGCGCCGACACCAATGGGCCTGAGCTTGGGCCAAAGTTGAACTCCCTTACTGGATTGATGACGAGGCCCAAGATACGCATGGGCGGACCATATAAGATCTCTGAACGGACAACTACCTATAATTTCACAACTATCTTCTCTAAGATACTTGGAAACTAGGGGGCTTATGTGATATACATATGTCCGTCCCCGCTTCAAGCCGAATCAAGGCGACTTACTAAGTTCTGAACATACCTACTGAAGGAGTCCGCCTATAAGCTCCCGCAGTCCGTCAAACAAAGAACTTACCTTTTATCTCTATGACCAAAATTCCGGGTTGAGATTGTGGGCCAGTCCGACCCCCACATCCGTCACCACGGACATATCTGTAATGAGGGGATTGGACTTCTAATAATGTTAAATATGACTAGGACCGTCCCTTATACATGTCCGGCTAGAGTCTCTGGACGGACTGTCTCTGACCAAATCCTAAGTATAATCTTGAGCCAAACGCGCCACCTATCTCCGGGATCACGTGTCACCTTCTCGCCAAGCCGACCAACTTCCGATGAGTCAGAGGTCTGTCCCCCAGAGCATTCCACTATAAATAGGAGAGCATTTACTCCTCATAATGGTAACAACTATTTCTTAATATTCCACTCTCTAAGTTTTGAGGTCTGAGCCCAAGCTTGATCCACCTCTAACTAGTTGAATCTTAGTCCGGACTGTCTTAGGCAGGCCGGCCCAAAAGGGTCTAACCCATTCTCTTCTTATTTCAGATAGCCCCTCCAAGTACTCTACGGATGGAATCACTCCAAGGCGGACTCCATCCTCCCTGTGTATTATTCATGACGGACTGTAGTTATACAAGCCCACTGTTGAAGATAACCATAACAAGTACTCGGTAGATGGATTGACAATGGTCGGCCCATCATTGCTGAAGGACTAATAACAACACAACTACCTGACTTAATAATCTGATTAACCATGCTTTAATCAGGTTGACATTATTCAAGACTTTGACTATGATTATTGACTTATCCGTTTTTACCCTACATCAGATCTATGAGCTTTTGATGTAGTGTTTGATGCTCACTAAAAAATGATTCGAACGTACGTGACAGCCTGAAGCTTGATCTATTTTGTTACAAGTCTTGATGAGGTCTCTCACAAGTTCATTGCGAGGAGTTTCTTTCGTCATGGAGTGTATTGTGGAGACCGATAATGACTAAGGCGAATAATAGTCGGTATTTCCAAGTCAAAATTGGTGGGACGTACGAAACAGGTGATCAACCAAAATAAGTTGACTTAATTTGTTTAGGTTTAGGTGAGCAACCATGGAGCGACGGAGAATAGATAAACTCCGCCACCTCCAAAAGCTCAACAGGTATAGCCAAACCTATCCTTCAATTCCTTTTCTGCTCTGTAGATTATTATAGCCAAAATTAGCTTTTCTTAGCTTTGATTCAAATTAATCAGAAAATTAGATTGATAATGGAGTAATTTGCAAACACCACCTGATCTGAATATATGCTTCACAAAATTTTACAACATCCTCATTCCTCAACTTCGTGTAGATTAGGACACATGTTCTGTTTTAAAATTATAATAACACAAAGTCTTGAAAGGAGATAAAAGTATGATAGATATATTTTTTTTTTAAATAAAAGGAGCAACCGCCCCAAACAGTCTTGTACTCAAATGATATGTAGCCACCATATCGTCTAGTATGTCTGTGCTAAAATCCCAGCAGAAATGAATGGTTGCAACTACATCCAAAAGGAGAAGATTTCCATTAGATCAAGAACAAAATCTCCGATTGATAGAAAGTATGATAGATCATGAATAATCATGAATAAAGTAAATAGAGTTAATAAAGTTTCCATTCAATTTAAAGTTTCTGAAGTTGTGATTACATTCTCCATATTATAAGACGGACGCACTACTTTAACACCCCTTTTTAGGAAAAATTACCATAGGTCCCTCGATATATAGGGTGTTAACACGTTAACCCTCTGATTTCAACAATAACATATATATTAATTTTCTACTTTAAAAGTTTACTTTTTAAACATGGTCTTATTTTTAACTGTCACATTTTCTAGTTTACTTCTCTTCCCTTTCACGACTGTCCAATATGCAATATTTATAAATAAAAAAATATTTTCAAATCATTAAACGTTAAAATTAAAATAAATAAAATGAAAATCTAATTTTTAAAATTAATTCTAAAAATATAAAATGATTTACAAAAATGAAATAAAATGATATTTTAAATATAATCTTCCGAAAATAACAAAAATATTAAAAGATACTTACTCGGTCCTGATAATTGAAGAGGGGCAAAAATGGCTTTTCCATGTTTAAATTCATCAAAAGTCAAATTCGTGGACTTATATGTAATTAATTTTTATCGCACTAGACTTGGATGTTATTGTTTATATAACGGGTACACATCTGTAATAACAAAATCTAAGAGGGGGTCCAGATGTAATTAACTCTCAAATTATTTTTGCTTTATCATTTTCTTAATATTAGAATTTTTTTAAATATAATATAAATTCACGGTAAATGACATTTGTTGAACGATTCATTAAAATTTATAATTTTTTCTTGAAACAACAAAATTATTTGGTGATGAAAATGAATTACAATAAACTTTACAAATTGCAATTTAGTCAAACTGTATATAAGTGTTTTGGAGGAAATGACACGTTGCTTTTTGGGTTTAGATGCAATTGTTTTCGTAGAAATTATATTGGATGTAATTTACTTTCATAATTGAGATTGTTGCAGAATATGCTTTTTACAGGGTGTGAAAGTATTAAACTCTAAGACAAAATAATCACTTTCAGTGAAGCTCGGATAATTGATTCGATTCAACATTCACTCATTATGAGTTTTTTATGGTGTCTTAACGTGGAGAGAAAGGCATTTTTGGTCCTAAAGTTTGGGCCAAATGGCGCATCCAGTACCCCGTTTGATGGTCCTGTGATGATTGGTCCTTTTTATTTCAAATTTTGGCCTCCGTGGTCCTTTTTGCTGACGTGTCACTCGGGTCAAAGGCTTTGTCCCGATCTTGACCGCCAACTCATCTGCCACGTCACACCTGAATGAAAATAATGCAAAAAACCAAAATTCGAAAATTCAAAAATTAAAAATAAATGTTAAACAATAAAAATAAAAGTAAAAAGAAATTCTTGGTCAATGGCGCGGAGAAGAAGACGATGGCTGTCTTCACCGGCTCCGGAGCCCATGCTCCCACCACCGTCAGTCACCGTTCCGCCTCCCAATCGTAACTCCATCGAACCCATCAGCCAACTCCGGATCCCAAAAGCTCTAAGGAAATCGAGAAGCTTCGGCCGCCATTAATGACGGTCATGAAAGCTTCAAAGCTTTCCTCTGAGCTTCCAAAATAGGAGAGGTTTAACGGCTAAGGGTTTGTATGGTCATACGAATTCGATTTGTAGGTGAAACTTATTTTAGAAACTCAAAACTTGATGTAATCGATTCGTTGATAGTTCTCGAATTGATTCATGAAGTTTTTGGGGCTTGATTTGATCTTGTTTTGGGCTTTCCAGATTTTGGAAATCGTTTTGTATTTACAGGGACTTGATTGAGGTTTATGAAAACTGAAAGCCCTTGCTTTTGAGAATTTGACGTACTTGATTGTAACTTTTAGAATGTTACAGGGACTTAATTGAACTTTTCGAAAGTTCTTAGAAGATTGTAAGAAACCAGAAAGTTCTAGGGACCTGGCTTGCAGATTGACGACTTATGTCAATTTACAGCGAGGTGCAATCCTTTTCATTTCATACGATTAGGTACAAAATGTTCCTAGGTCAATCCTTTTTTTAATTCTTAAATTTTTTATTTTTCTTTTTGCATTATTTTTATTGTGATGTGAGGTGGCAAATGAGTTGGCAGTCAAAATCGGGACAAAGCCTTTAACCCGAGTGACACGTCAGCAAAAAGGACCTCGGAGGCCAAAATTAAAATAAAAAGGACCAATCATCACAGACCATTAAACGGGGTACTGCATGCGCCATTTGGCCCAAACTTTAGGACAAAAAATGCCTTTGTCTCTTAACGTGCCTGGATACATTCACTCATTATGAGCTTTCAAGCCTTACTTTACAAGTTTCAGTTTCTTATCTTGTTGTTTTAGCTTCAGCCTGCAAACTTCATCATTTATACTTGGTATAGTTCTATGTTATGAAGCTTTTTTTTCCGCAACTAGCTAGATGACACTAAGGTGAGACTTTTTATTCACCCATATCTATGCTTAAGCTTTTCATGGAAAGGGTAGGTGATTTGTTTTCTTTCCTGCATTAGGGACTTATGTTTTTAATTTTACCTACCAAATTGCTTATCGATTACGGATTCTGCTTAATATACAGATTACAGAGTACATCTCCTTGTTGGTGGATAATATTAACGTACCATATTTACAGATTTATTGATCTGTCGAACTGCACTGTTTACCAGTGTGAGATTAAATACCATCTATTAGATGTTCTAACAGATGGGTGAAATAAATAACTATAATTCAGATGAATTCCCCATTTTTGTACTAATGATAGCAAAGGAAAAAACAGTATGAAGCCAACTGCACGAGTATGTAATGATAATGTGAGTGAGGAGAACAAATCTACCAGTTCATCATCATCTCGACGTCACAACCTTCATCTCTTTCCACGCCCACCACGGCACCACCACCTTCATCGACTCCGCCACCGGCCGCCACCTCTTCTACTCCAACCTTTGGCTAGCCGATTACGTTGCCTCATCTCTATGTATCAGTTAACTCAATCAATTTAGGTTCTTCAATTTTGGAATTAGGGTTCTTCCTTTTTTAAAATTAGGTTTATAATTGAGCGTTTGGTTTAATTGAGATTGAATTTTGTCACAATTTGACGAATTTATTTTTAGGGTATGTCAGTACATTAGTTCAAATCTTCAATTCGTTCTTTAATTATGTAGTTTGCTAGTTCAATTCTCCAATTCCTTGTTTAATCATGATTAGTTTGTTAGTTCTTTCTCCGGTTCGTGGTATAATTCATCAATTCGCCTTATTAAATTGCCTTGTCACGGGACAAAAAACGATCCCCAAATTTGTGACCTAAATTGAGCGTTTTATACGGTCTAGGACGCATAATGCAAATTTGGAGTTTTGTAAGACCGTAAATAAAGAGAACCTTGAGTTAGAAAACTAAAATTGCAATTCTCACGCTAGCCCTTGGTGTCTATTGTGGAAAAGGCTTCAAGATTTTTATTCAGATTAGGATGCTTGTTCTCTCAAAATAATGTATGCTCGTTGGGAAGTTCTGCAGCTTTTACAGTTCTATGAAATACATTTTTCAAGCCGTCATTCTGTTCTTTTAGTATCCATGACTGTCTTTATCCGTGTAATTGATTCGCATGAGGTAGTTGAGTAAGGCTGCATTCTTCGAAAAATTCATTCCATTCGATTCAGCCCATTCAGTTTAGTTGATTCGATTACCTGCTCGCTAGTTATATTTTATACTACAGTTCAGTTCAGTTCAGAAAATTGCAGTTGAAGAAAACAGAGCCTATAACTTGGTCCAGAATAAACATCTAGCTTAGTCTTCCTAATTTGATTGCTTGCTCTGAGCTATCCATTCATACTCCTGCTTAGCTAGTCAGGAGCGGACCTAGGAAAATAATTTACCCGGGCTAATTAAAGTTTTTCTTTATTATATATACGCAAGAAAATTTTCAAATGAAAAGAAATTTATGTTGTTTTTTTTTTTTCATATGTTGAAGAGATATAAATAAAATTTTAAATTAAGAAAAGAATAAGAAAATGCATAGATCGAGGTATATATGAAGAAAAAGAACACTAAGATGACAAGAAAATAAGAGAAAGAATAACGAGGCGCAAGTAAGGGGAGATATTACATGTCCTTATCCCTCATATATGTTTGACACACTCTAAGACCATCTCCAACAATCAAACTCTATCACACCAAAAAATTATGCCACATCATCATTCCTCTAACATGAAATCCAATCAAACCCTTATTCTTCAACAATCAAACTCTATCACACCCAACTTTTCTTTTCATTTCTTTTAAAAGTACACTGTGTTTTTCCCATTTCTTTTAGAATTTCATATTTCATATTATTTTAAATTTCGTTTATTAATTATAATAACATGAAATAAAGATCGAAATGTATCAATTATGATATATTGTCTTAAATAAAAGTTGTATACTTAGACGATGACATACCATATATGTATCCAAAATAAGGAGTGGTACAAACATTAAAAGACATATACATGCAAAGATGAAGGGGTTTAAGATTTTTTTTTTTTTTTGAAACAGCTAAAATATATTATAAACATCAAGATGTTTACAAGAGCATAAAAAATAATCAACAGATCAAGGTTGCAAATTACATATCAATACCAAAGACAAAGGCCTTTACCCTCACTAATTCTATCCAAACCAAACAACCAAATTCCAAATGCCGTTGCAGTAGAGTACGCTTCTCGTTTAAGAATGAAGACGTAAATATACATATACATAATTTATCACTACAAATAAGAAAAAGGAGAAATAAAATGAAAACATAAATAAACAAAGGACAAAGCAGTCAGAAAAGAAAAAAGAAAATTTAAAAAAATGAAAACAACATCCGACCCGTCTGATATAGACGAGTCTGATCATTAAACCCAATCAGCCCACTACTGGGGTTGATTGGGTTTGGTCTGATAATCAACAGACCCTCCAACAGACCTTGTTGGAGTTGGTCTAAGAAGGGAAAAATAATGATATACCATGAAACTTGAAGAAAAAGAACTCATTCTCATGGAGAATCAAATTGATATTACCACTGAGCCACAAGGCATCCATGTATCTTTTTTTTTTTGTTGATCTGAATAAAACTTTGCTATGTTAAATAATAATTTTACTAAGTCTCATAAAAGTCTTTATACATTTGGAGAGTCCAAAAAGTCCATCTAGTTTTCTATAAAAATTGTCTATGTTGCTAAAGAACAAATATATTTGTTGTATGTATATTTCGCGGATCCAGTCTCGCGGGTTGAATTTCAGAATCTGGATCTGGGTATTTGATACGGGTTGCTATATAAACCCTAATTCTAATTTGTTGCCATATTTCACCACATTTTCCTATCCAACGCTCCAGACACTCAATCAATGGCCATGGCGCCGTTACCTTCTCCTCCACCATCTTCTTCATCGTACTCCTCCTCCACACCACCAATATCTCCGCCATAACCGTTTCGTCATACGAAGAACTTGAAAGAAGCGCTGCAATTCCTCCTTAGCCATGGCTACAAACTCTTCACCACCATCATCCCTTTCGAAATCAAATTTCAGCTCCTCCGCCCAGCACCGCCACTGCTGCCTCTATTGACGTCACCACACCATAAGTATCTCTGTTTGCTACGCGAGACAGTCCGATCTACGATCTAGAGATGATAACTGCCGGGATATACATTCTCAGATCTACGGAGTTGCTTGATTATGTCGATTGGATGGATCTTCCGTGGGATTCAATTCACCAGGAGGAGATTCTCGATTAGTGAGGTCTCAGTGTGTTGATTTCCATCATACTCTTCAAATCCGGGTGAGATTGTTTGATTTTCTGTAATTTTTTGTTTTGCCTATTTCTCTTTCACCCACGCTATGCACGGTAGTTTATCGAATTTTCTCTGGATTCATCGCGCGATCATCAGGTAATGTTTGTTTAAGCTGGATTTTAGTGTTTTTGAGTTCGATTTTGCTTTTTGTTGCTTCGATTTTGGTCTGTTGTTGCGACTTTGAATAGTGATTTTGCTTCGATTTTTGTGATTTCATCACGATTTTGTTATTTCATCACGATTTTGTGATTTCATCGCGTAGAACAGTAACGCGAAGACACAGTAGTTCGATTTTTATGATTTCATCGTGATTGCTTCGATTTTGAATCGGTCTGTGTAGCTGATTCCAGTGATTTTAACCTTCTCTTCGCCTCATTTTTGCTTGGTAGGCATTTTAATGGCAGCATCGAACGTGAATGCTACTGCTCAAGTGAACACGGAGCATCCTGTTCACCGTAATCCTGTTTCCGGCATAGGTAAGTGTTTTTTAGTCACGTTTATGGTTCGTAATTGAGTTTTTTAACTAGGTCATGTTTTGTAATTGATGCTTTTCGCTAGATCTGTGGTTCATTTTGTGTGAAACTATCTAGGTTTTAGTATTTATTGTCTAGTTTTACTTGAAAATACTCTACGTTTTACCTTTTTGCTATGTTGTGGTGTACAACTACATATGTTTCTGGCGGTGATTTGTTGTTTGTTTGATTTTTCTGAATTTTTTGTGTGAAACTGTCTAGTTTCTTGCATATATTGTCTAGTTTTTCATGGTATAGTTTTTTTGTTGTGCAGTTGTGTAAAATACTTTATGCTTTGATATGTGGTTACTTTACTGACTACATAAGTGAGGTGTTACTTAAAATGCTTTATGCTCTGATATGCTTTGTTATCTAATTTTTTTGTTGTGCAGTTGTCTAGATTTTAGTATGTATTGTCTAGTTTTTAATATGTTTCATCTACTTGTTATGATTTTTAGATTTGTTATGTGGTTGTGTACACTATATATGTTTTTTTGTGGGGATTTGTTGTTTGATTGAATTTGCTGAATGTTTTGTGTGAAATTGTCTAGTTTTTAACATATACTGTCTACTTTTTAATGTTTTACAGCTTTTTGTGTGAAATTGTCTAGTTTTTAACATATATTGTCTAGTTTTTATGTAAATACCTTATGTTTTAGCTTTTAACACATATGGTCTAGTTTATAACAATATTTATCTAGTTTTTCATGTTATATCTTTCTGTTATACAGTTGTGTTGAACTGTCTAATTTTTAGTAGGTATTGTCTAGTTTTTCATATAAACTGTATAGTTTTTAATGTGTTGATTGGACTGGTAATCTTAGTACTTCTGACTGTGGTGTTTTTCTGATGAAGCATATTGAGCTGTTCCAAGGAACTCCTTTTCCTTGCAAGGATCTAATGCAAGTATGTACTAGTTTATTATATTTTTAGATAATTTTTTCCCTAAGTTTGTAGATAAATTTTGAACTTCTTGCATAATTTTTTCTGAGCTTTTGTTTTGGTTTTGTGTATTAGGTGAATCGTAGGAAATTCCTCCGTGTTGAAATTTGTTCAGCTCTTATTCTTGCTGACGCAAATGGTTTGAGATTTGATATTTTGACGAAGGTTGCATCATTTAACAAAGAAGATGCGATAAAGCAAATGAAGGAGAATGAGAAGTTGAAAAGGCTATAAGCAAAGAAAACTTCTGATGAAAAAGCTTCTCAAGTTTGAAAAATAACCTGCATAATTGTCTAGTTTTTACAACATATTGTCTAGTTTTGTAACTGAATTGTCTAGTTTTGTAAATGAATTGTCTAGTTTTATTACTTATTCAGAAATTTACTCATTCAGTGTAACATAATTGTCTAGTTTTTACATTACATTATTTAGTTTATAAAATGAATTCTCTAGTTTTTACATGATATTAAATTGAAATTATATTGTATAGTTTTTACATTATATTGTCTAGTTTTTACTTGACCCGTTTTTAATGAATCCGGGTCAAAAGATCCGCGAAAAACCATCAGAAGACAAGTCGAGAAAAAAGGTATAATTATCTAGTTTTAACATTTGAAGGGGACTTTCGGGACTTTCCTATATATAGGGGTCTCTCGCAAAACGAACTTTAATAATTTAGGCTAGACGGCTAAGATTATCCAATATGATCTGATATTTATTTTCCTCTGGAGTTTGTGGATTTTTAAACTTTTCATGATATTTTTTTCATGATAAAACTCTTCTGGTACTCATAAGAAACATGAATGCTCGATTATACTAAACTACACATTTTGGCCAATAAAACAGAGTTCTACTTCACTCCTTCCATCTCACTGTACACAACCTTCTGTCGACTATATCCTTCTTTCTAATCAAATTATTTTCCCAAAAACATGAATGCAGCTGATTTATCAAACGAGCTAGCTCAAATTTCTGAGATAGCGAGACTAGAGCGAGGGTTAAATACAAAATATCGTGCACTAAACCGGGCACAAAAGACTGAATGGCAAAATTTGAAGTCGGGTCAAAAAATAATTCGATACAATATGCAGGAAATTGAATCAAAGCAGGAAGAGAAGGCAAGACTGGCGGCCAAACAACAGGATCTCATGGTGATGGCTGCTGGCAGGGCCGGTTCAAGTTTTTAGGGGCCCTGTGTAAATTTTTTAATATTATAATTCCGTACTATATAGGCTATAATTAAATAAAATTTCAGTCTGCAGATGCAAAAAGTTACACCTTAAAACAAGAAATTAAGATTTAAAAATAAAGTGAAAATTAAAATATAAAACTGATTTTGAACTGTCTCATTTTCAAATATATCTATAATCCAACATAGGGTGTAGGGATGCGGTTAGTATGGATTGAGTGTAATGTCATGTCAAACTATGTTCAGATCTTATTGAAGATGGGTGGAGGGATGTTGGCAAGAATAGATTGTTTTTTATTACTTTATTTAGAATTGACGGAACTATGTTGGATTAAAGTGTTTATGTGGACTTGGTTTTGGTCCCAATTTGTGTTTGAAAAAGACCAATGCAAATTGTAGGTTCTGGAAGGTGATTGTTAAAAGAGTATTAATTATCATGGGAGAAGAGCAAGTTGTATATACCTAATGTTGGTTGAGCCATACTTAATTAGGTGATAGTAATTGTATTAGTACACAAGATCGAGCATTTCTTATATTCCGTGCACACTTTAATTTCTTCATGAATTTATTTTTACTGTTGCACAAAAAAATAAGATTTAAGTGAAAAACTGATGTTTTGCCTTTAATAAATATAAATGATTTAAGTGAGTTTTATAATGTTTGACACTAAATGAAAAGGTTTTCAAATGATTTATTCAATTAATAAAAAAATGATCATTCTTTAACGTTTATAGATCATCACATAGAAACTAATTAAATTTTATAGAAACATGATGAAACATAAATTATTAAAGAATACATATATTTAACGAGTACAACAAACAAACAAATTTAAACAAACCTATAAATATTTCTAGAAGTCCACTATTTGGAAATATAAAATGGGCCCCCAAATATGTTGGGCCCTGTGTGTAGGGTCTCTGAGCACATACTTAGAGGAAAATACTTAGGTAGACCTAGTCTACCATGAGAATGTAGACCGTGTGGTTCAAATTTGTTTATTATATATGGAAAAATCTTTTCCAAAATATATCAAACACAAATGAAATCTATGTATGGAATTATATTAATTAATATGCCTCATTCATTACTTCTAGACATTACGTATCATTCTTCTTTTTTTAATAACTTTGGTTATATTATTATACTTGTTGATAAATAACTGAAATGTTATTCTGTATATTTAACTGATATTACATGAGAGTATATATACAAGTATGAGAGAACCTTCTAGAGCTTATCTACAACGTATTTGACTACATCTAGAAGAGTATCTACAACAGATAATACTTCATCTAGTTACAAGTCTAACGAGATACAAACTCTTGTACATTTATCTTTAACACTCCCCTTAAATGAACATGAGTTAATGATCGTTGATACTTGATACGTTGTGGGCCTCATTAAAAACCTTGGTAAGAAAAACTGAGTGGGGATAAAAACTCAGTCAAGGGAAAAAGAGTGCAGTGTGTATCCATCTCCCTTGATTTATGCATCACTGTACTTTTTTGAACTGCTGAATTTCCAATTTTCTTGACCAACTTCTCAAATGATGATGTCTGATGTAATTTGATTGAGCAAATCTTCAAATATGTTGTACTTCGATGGAATCTTCTTCTCATATATAATGGCGGAGAAGAACTTCTGTAATATACGCCCTGTCTTCTTCAGGAAGAACTCTTCAAATACTTGAAACATCATATAGTTTCAAAATGTCATAACAACACTCCATTATATTGTAAATATAGCCATCAAGCCCATAACTCTTAGATTTAACAAATAGTTTTCCAATCATGGAGATATGAAGATATATGCGTATAATATTGCCTCGTTAAAAACCTCGCTAGGAAAAACTCAATGGGATATAAACCTAGAAAAGAAGAAAGAGCGCAACCATTCTCATGGAATGCGCAAAATTAGTCATTGTTGCTTAACTGCATTAATTCATGTACCTTCTTCAAAAGGTATAGTAAGGATATTATAGCTCTTGATAGCTCAACGGATTGTGGTTCTTCAGGACCATGTGAATCTCAAGGATAGTAAGAATACTCCTTGTAATAATCTCTTACTTGCTCAAACATCAGGTTGAGCTAACATATGTGTAGCCAATGCTACTCTTCACGAGTCTTCATAATTTTATCACATACTTCACTAATTCACTGTGGTGAATATACATATGTATTTTGTCAATTCCAAGTTGAGTATAGAGGTACATATTAGTTCCTAAAGAACTTTTCTCATTCAATCCATGTTCGCCGACATGATACTTTTAGTCTCCTTTTGGGACTCACTTCCGGGGATGATACTTTCCCTCACTGAACTTTCTCAAATAATATGAAATTCAAGTCAAACTAATCAGTATTCATGTGTACAACATGCACGCTATGTCTAAGTGGTAACATGCAATATAAGATTGTTGGTCCAGATAACGGCAAAGTAAAAGACTAGAGGGGGGGGGGGGTGAATAGTCTTTTAAAACTTTTGTCGATAAACACAGTTTCTCAGATATCTCTGAGGATATCTGATACTTAATTTCGGAGAGCGGAGGACTTTTCTGTGATAAGTGCACGTGCTCAGCAAGATAGGTGTAAATACTTTGCAAGGTAAAATAAGCAAGTAATAAGATGCAGAAAGTAAATAACACACGTCTTTTTATAGCGGTATCTGAAGGTGGCGTAATCCTTCAACTAATCCACTTCGGCCTTTCTCAGACCTTGAATCCACTAAGACAGATAAATGAGGTAACCTTACAAGTATCTTCTCTTGATTCCTAAATACACTAGGTTCCCAACCAAGTGTTCCCCCCTGAGTTATTCCCCAGCTTTCACAGCCAAGTACTTCCTGTACTCAGAAACCTTTTGAGCTATTCCTTAGTTTTCCAAACTAAGTACTTCCTATGCTCAGTAACCTTGGAGTTATTCCTTAGTTTCCCAAACTAAGTACTTCCTGTACTCCACGCCGATTAAGGTGTTGGTTAAGTTAGTTTGTCAGCTGAGCTTCTTTAATAACTTATTCAGTTATGCAGATAGCTCTATGAATCAAGTATACTTAATACACTTTGCAATGTATGGTATCTAGTTCTTTACTGACCCAAGTCTATGATAAGTGTTCAAGAGAATGAATCTCAGATATGAAATCTTAATTCAACTCTTTCACAGATAACAATGCTTGTTAAGGATCAGGACACTTAGAACTTTTGTGCTACTTAGAATCAAGAGCTTTGTTCGCAACGGAAAGCTTGAAGGTAAGTAGTGTGCTTGAGAGAACTTGTGAGAGTAATCAATGTAAGTTCAATGTTCTAAGTTCTGTGTGTTCTCAAGCAGTCTAAGTGTTGATATTTATAGATGAATTTGAGTGCCGTTTGAATAGTATCCGTTAGGCTTAAATCAAATTCAAACTATTGATATCTGAGTATAGTACTGTAGTACGTTTGTCTTCTTCTTCAGAAGCTACCGTTTTTGTTCAGACATCTCTGTCCGCGCATTTAATGCATTGTACTATACTTTGTCCTGTAGTGCCAATGGAACTATGCATTGTATCAGAGATCTTATACTACGTCCTTTTCAAGAATTTATCACAACTCCAGATATCACTTGTTGAAACAACTTGTTATAATATATTTCTTTTCAGAAACATAGTTTATGTCCAAGGTATCTGAGCGTAGATATCTGTGGGCACTTTCCTCGTCTTAGAAACCTTTTATTTCTCAGATATCTTTTGCAACACTGTTTATTTAAAAACGCTTGTGTCTTCAAGATATCTGGTCATAGGTATCTGGAAACCTTTGTCTTCAGCAATCTTGTGCAGTCTTCAAATCTTCAAATCCATTGAACTTTTCAGGGAAAATTAGATAAAATATACTCCAGGTTGTACCATGTACGGGATATATACTCAACATTGGCACCGTATTAATTTACTATCTTACATCAACCCTTTATCTGAAAAGTATACTCTGATCAATTTTGTGATCAGAAAATGGAGTGTGTGTCACAAACGCCGGGAAACCTTACGCGCTGGACACGTGTCGCAAGGAGATTTAATCTCTGAATTTAATTTTGAAAAAAATGAAAAATCCAAAAAAAAAAAAGATAAATTAAAATGCAGGGACACGTGTTGCCATCTTATTTAATCTGATTATTAATCAAAAAATAAAAAGTCAAAATAATTTTCCCTTCAAAGGGGGGAGAATCTCACCCAAATGAAACCCTAATCCAGTGAGAACCCAAATCCGATTCTATTCTGTCGCCATTGTTGGGTGAAATCAAGCTTGCAATTGGTAATCGCGTCCGCGTCTGCATCATCATCGTCTTTTGGGGCTCGTCGTCCGAATGAGAGGTGCTATTGTCGTCAATTAGCTATTCAAATGACGGCTTGGACTGATGAGAACCCAGGTCGATTCATGGGCTGCTCAAATCAAAATGTAAGTAAAAAATTAGGGAATTGTTCTTCCTTGTATTTGATTTTTCCCTTTTCAGTAAACTTGCTGAGATGTTTGAGTTGAACAGTAAACTGGTTGAGCAGAATAAGCTTTTGAAGAACAAAATGGCTGAAATGAAGTTACAAATGAGGACCATGAAAAAAGGGAAGGCAGTGAATGAAGATGTTGGGGAAATTAAATTCATTTTGGATTAAATTCATTTTTTGATTAATAATCAGATTATATAAGATGGCAACACGTGTCCCTGCATTTTAATTTATCTTTTTTTTTTGGATTTTCATTTTTTTCAAAATTAAATTCAGAGATTAAATCTCCTTGCGACACGTGTTCAGCGCGTAAGGTTTCCCGGCGTTTGTGACACGCTCCATTTTCTAATCTCATAATTAATACGGTGCCAATGTTGAGTATATATCTCGTACATGGTACAACCTGGAGTATATTTTATCTAATTTTTCCAACTTTTCATGCTGGATGCCTTCTTCTTGGTCTTCTCTAGAGAAAATAAAAATTACATTCAGAGACCTAACATCCTATACAAGATTAGCTAGACTATCATACTTTGTGAGTTTCCTCTTTTACAGCATTCAAGTGAACCAAGAGTACTAACCACCTTTCTGAGCTAAGATAAGTCATGAGGTTGCTGATCAAAATCTAAACAGATATTCCTAACAAATTTCCCCCATTTTGATCAGTCAACGATGACTATCTGACCTATTACAAATCTGGATGAGGAAACAATCCACCAATTAATCATTTCTTATGATCTTTTAATTCATATAATTAAGTTCAGAAAGTAAACATCAACCAAATCACTAGGTGTGATCTTTGCTGACAAGTTATCTTTTTATAGATTGATATCTGAGAGTAGGTTCATCAGATATGTTACAATGAAAGTTCAGATAACTTTAATAAAATACAATTTAGTGCAGTCAGCAAGATACAAAATACATAGTAAATTAGGACAACAGGAGTAACCAAGCTCCAAGTAGACATCCTAATAAACTAGTCTTCAAGTCTTCAAATCTTCAGCAGCTCCAAGGATCAATTTGCATACTCCCTATCTCCAAATCTTTTGATATCATCTGAGTAGTCATAGAGTAAGGTTCTGACCAATATCTCAGAGTCTCTGGCATAACCACATACTTCTTTGTATGATTTGGTGGGATTTTTCTTGGCAAAGTGTTTGACCCATAAATACTTTCCCCATTTTCAGGCATGCTCAATTGTGATATCTGATAGCTTGAAGTAATCATATATGATCCTCAGATATCTGATGTCACCCTTGTATTGATCTTCAGTCATGTAGAATGACTCAAAGGGTTCCACAGCAAGTCTTGGCTTTGTGCCTGTTCCAGTGAGGTTTGGGACTTTATGCCCATCATCAGGTTTTCCATAAGGACATTCATCATTAAGGTCCTTCCTCATGGCTTCAACTCTCTTGACAACTTCAAAATCCAACCAAGCTTTGACATGATTTGTGTTGATCAAGATTGGCTTATCTTTTCTCCATGCCATAAGTTGTTGATGGATGGGTACTGGAAATCCTTTTTCATTTACAAGCAAGTGCTTGAGTTCTAGTATCCAGTATCCAGTATCCATTCCTCTGATGAATACACCTATAGGAGGAGGAGTTGTTGTCAGTCTTCACATACTCAATTCTGGATTCTTTTCTGGCCTGAGTGGAAGTTGACCTTTTCTTCTTTCAGCTCTCAATCTATTCCTCCTTTGCCTTGAGTTTTCCCTTGGATTGCTTGAAGAATCACCCTGGATTGACTTGGTATTTCCAGAGGGTGTTTTAGCTGCCAAAGGCTTTGCAACTATGGGCTCAGTTAGGCTATCAATTTTTCTTTTTTCTGTGAAGAGGAGCTTCATCTTCATCAGTCTCTTCATCATCATCATCAAGATTAATTCTTGTGAGAGTTTTGCAGCCTTCTTCATTGCCCAGGGATTTGATTTGGCCTTCTTCTTCTTCTTCTTCTTCTTCTTCAGAAGACTCATCAATCCCTCTCACTTGTCTTCTCCTTGGAGCCTTGGTACTCCTTGGAGGTTTCTGTGCCATGGCCTTTGTTACCATTGAAGTTCCTTCAGTTGGTTTCTGGGAAGTAGCTACTATCTGTAAAGCAGCTTGACTTGAGGAGGGCTCATTGATTCTGAGTGGTGGCTGGGAAGTTTTCTTGTTTCTTCTTCCTCTTTGAGCAGCACCAGCTCCAGATTTCTTCTTATATCCTTCTCCTTCTTCCCATTCCCCCTGACTTTGAGGTCCAGATTTGTACAATCCTTCCCCCTTAGTCATTGTTGGCTGACTAAGCCTCATAAAGGATTCTGAGAGAGACTCAAAATGTCCTTGTATGGCGATTATAGGCAGTGACCAACTTCTGAAGTTCAGCTTTGAGCTCCTGATTTTGTTTGATAAGTCCATTTTCCTTATCAGTGAGCTCTGCCAATGGGCCTTGAATGGCATCTGCTTTTCCAGCAGCATAACTAGCTTCTTCAAAAGCTTTTGCAGCCAAGTTTTGGTCATCATCCCTAACCATGCCTAGGTCTTTCTGAGCAATGACCAGACTGGTTGTCCTCTGAGTGATGAGCTCAGTGAATGTCTTCATTTCTGCAGGGACTGATGCAGTGGCGGCTTTATCTTGAGAAAACAACTCCTTTTCCAATTTGGCCAATAATTGATATCTGTTCAAGTATTCATTGGAGTTGACATTTGGCAGCTTGCTGAATATTTCAGAAGCAATTAGCTTCCTTTTCAAATGAGAAACCGCTAAGTGTTCATTGCGGTATTCTGCCAATTTCTTCTCTTCTTCATCATCTGAGTCATCAGCCCAGTGATCTTCATCCTCTTGGACATTTTCAAGATTTTCTAGTCCAGCAACCATCTCAGAGATGGGCTTCTTTCCTTTCAGAGAGGAGGATGGTATATCTTTTGATGGTGATGCAGCCTTAGCATCACGCTTTTCGTCAGATACTTCTTCAGTATCTAGCTCCTTAGCAATGGCATTTACAGCATCCTGGAGCTCTTTGACCTCAGAGTAAGCTACCATTTCTTGTAAGTATTGATCTTGAAGCTGATTAAGCTTATCTATGGATTTAGCTAGCTCTTCTTCCAGATGAAGATGGAGCTGTTGTTCTTCTTCCAACACTTGTGTGAGTTGAGCAGCTCTGGCTTGTGTATCTGATATTTTCTAAGTGGAGTTCTCAGAGTGCTCAACTACTTCTTCAGTAGAGTCCTTGTGTTGGAGAGATGGATGGGTAGATTTCTGAGGAGATGGAGGAGGGGATTGTTGTGATGTCCTCTCAGTGTGCTTTTCAGCAGCTGAGGTATTATTTCCTTGTGGAATCCCTCCTGTCCCTGGTGCAGGGGCATCATCATCATCTTTCTTATCCTCATCCTTGTGATGGTCAGAAGGAGAATCTTCATAATTGTTCTCATCAGTCTCCTTCTCTTCTTCATCTTCAGAGACCAGATTGATCACTTCTGGAATAGTGATCTTTTGCCCATTTACCTCCTCTTGTTCGAGGGTATGCATTGTAGGGTCTGGGGCAAAGTAGGCTTGAATGCCATATGCATTCTGGTCTGACCATCTGCCTTCTCAAAAGCTTCTATGAGCTTGTGTGCAGCTTCTTTGATAAAGTCCTTATGCATCAGAGTAGCAAAAGAGTACTGCTCTGTTGGGAATATAGCATGGACATAATTCTCCAAGTCAAAAGCTCCGACTCTTCTCAATTGGTGATCAGTCACCTTTGTTAATTCAGTCAGATCTGAGCTTCTGAGCTTTTGCCACTTTCTGAAACACTTGAGATGTTTCTTTAGTGTGTGGTTCTTGAAGAATGTAAGCAGGTCTTCTGTTGAGAATGCAGAAGCCTTTTGCACACTTGTTTGAGCCTGAAAGAAAGAGTTTTGAGTTGGATTCAAAACTTGTGTAGATATCTGAGCATTTGTGTAGTTAGGTTTCTGAGTTACTTGAATGATTACATTAGGCTCAGAGACTTGTACTACTGAGCTAGGGGGTTCCTCAGATATCTTGTTGTGAGGTGGGGACTTGGTAGTCTGGTCCTCATCAACCTTTCTTTCTGCTTGAACCTGAGATTAGAAACATAACACTTAGGAAATTTTATCAAGAAAATTTTTATTGACAAGTCAGATATCTAAGAGATCAATTACCTCCGTTGGAGGCTCAGATACTTGTCTCTCAGAGACTTGTGCAGTCTTTGGAATCTTTTCTTGTGATGAAGGCCTTGATGCCTCATCAATTTCCATATGTTGTGAGGATTGAGTAGGCAACTCCTCAACAACTTCTACTTCTTTTTGAACCTGTTAAGTAGAATGTGTTAGTTTGAGAAAAATGATGAGAGATTTGTTCATTGAAGAATATAGATATCTGAATGAAATACCTTCTCTTCAGAAGGTTCAGATACTCGTTCTTCAGAGACCTTGGAAGTCTCTGGATTCCTCTCTGAAGAGATAGACTTTTTAGTCTCTTCATTTTCTTCTCAGTTGGAGCCTATTAGAAACAAACACTTATTGGTCAAGTGTATAAAGCACATATATGAGTTATATCTTTAAGAAACCATTTTCTACCTGTGAGACAGGCTCCTGTTCCTTAAGTGGTGAAGCTATGAAAGCCTCCTTCTCAAATGCTGAGGTAAACTTTTCAGCTTCCTCTTGTTGTTGTGTTTCTAATTCAGCCTGTAACAAAGAAATTTTTGTTAAATAACAAGATTAATAAACACAAAATATCACAAGTAGAGAGTTAAACCATTAAGCTACCTGAGCAGTGTCAGGCTGATTGGTCTCTGGAACTTGTGACCCTTCTATGCTTTGGTCTTGTTGTTCCATTTTAGCTTCTTTGTTTGAAGTTTTAGGTACTTCAGACCTTTCCTGAGTATGTAACTCAGTTGCCTCCCCTGGTTGATCATTCTGAGTAGATTCCTCAGTTTGATCCCTCTCTAGGAGTTGGGGAACCTGCTCTTTTGTAGGATTTTCTTCAACAATAAAAGATGCTGGTATCTGTAACTCAAGTACCATTTTAGCAATATCCACATCTGGCTGTTGTGGTTGTTGTGCTTGAGACAGATTGTTGAGTGTTGAGGCAATGGCTGTATCCTCCAACACTAGTGTATCACTCATCAGAGCATCTTCAATATGATCTTTCTGCTCGATGGTGTAATTTGTCCAGTGACCTTGGACACAGTTGCTTCTTCAGCAACCTTTGTGTAGGTTCTTCTTCAGATACCTCTACACTAGTTACTTTTTCAGTAACCTTAGCCCTTTTTAATTTCTCTAGGACTTGAGAGATGACTAAATCATCATCTTCATAGGCAGAGCTCTCACCAGCATTAGGAACTGATTGGTCCATAATCCCTGCGGTTTCTGCAGATAGGGCTTGGTATCTATCACTACTTTCTTTAGCAGCATTGATAAGTTCATCAACAAGGCTTTCGGTAGTTGTTTTAACATTTCTGAAAGCACTTTCTCTTGCTGAGTTTACTTGTTCAGTAGTTGATACCTCTTTTGCAGCATTGATGAGTTCATCTGCAGTGGCTGCAGGTATCCGGGAATCGACAACCAGAATGGGTGTGTCTTCTGATTTGCCAGCAGACTTCTTTCGTGAAGTTATGGCTTCTTGGTCGCAACCTTTCCCTCAGATACCTCTTCAGTCTTTCGCTTCTTGGAACCTTTCTGAGATCCAGTAACCTTTTTCATCAAGTTTGTATACTCATATTTGTAGAGTAGGTTACTGTTGGTTATGTCAGCCTTCTCTCTGAGCTCAATGCCAAGCTTCTCCAGCAAGTAGCATATCTTTAGACCATAACTCACTGTGGCCTTTGGCTCAGCAAGTCCCTTAGCGATTTTAGGCTCAAAGCCTTGTATCTTCTTCACAAACTTCATAAAGGCGTACTTCCCCCAATTGAAAGGGTTTTCCAACCGTTTGTCTTGTTGTTGCAACAAGAACATCATCATCCAGCGTTCTTGGCTTATTTGGTCAGCACCTCCTTGTAGACCATCAAAGCATCTGTGAAGAATGCATGCCAACACATCCCAGTGAACCAACAGATGTCTGGTTCTGATGTCAGCAAGCTTGAAATCAGTGGGTGTATCTTGTTTGTCAGTGTCACACACACCACTGTACAGCTGTTTTACACCTTCAAGGAGATCTTCATCCTTGGTGTCTATTTCAAAATCCTTTACAAGATTTTGAAGATCAAACAACTTACAGAAAGTTGTTAAGTCCAAAAGGATTTCCTTTCCTTGGACCTTAGTTTTGATAGACACTATTGCAGTGACATCAGAAACACAGGATATAATCCTGGAGTTATTATAGAATTCTAACACATCCAGTGAAGAAATTCCACTTGGAAGAGCTGATAGAAAATCCTTGATTTGTGCCTTTTCAAGCATGTCAAGAATCAGTTTCCTATCGGCTTGGTTTTCAACAACAGCCGTGAGGTATTCCTCAATCATAGCACCACCCCAAATCATTCTATGATTTGAAGTCCAATGATCGGGATTAAAGTCTCCTACCAATCGATTGTTCACTATAACCAACTCTGGTGCTTGCTTTTCAGCAGTACAAGTGGTAGAAGATTAGGATTTCTGGGTAGACGAACGCTTAGGAGCCATCTATTTATATAGTGCAAGTGTTTGAAAGTCTGAAAGAGATTTGGGTGAGGGATTAGTGATTCTTTGCAGAAAAAACTAACAAAGATTTGCAGAGGTTGAAGAATGGTTTTCGCTATTCTTGTGTAAGACAAAATGTGGGATTAGGCGAAAGTAATTTCTTTTGCCAAAATCCTATATATATAGCAACGTAATTCTAACAAACATATACATACAAATTGGTTTTGTATGTACGTATCTGTGAATTGCAGTAAGGCGTGGGTAAAAGTTTGTTCGGCATTAAATGCATAGTGGTCCATGTCGGAATTTCAATAGTTCACTTCTTACAGAGAATTAATCTCCGCCGTTAAGATCAATCACCCATTTTATCAAGGGTCACCATTGCTTCTTCAGCAATGATCACAATCAACAGTTGTAATTGTGCCCATTTAATGAATTTTGGTTATTAGCTATCTGAATCACGTTTCTGTGTGAATGAGAGTACTGTTTGTATCTGAGTATATCTTATACTTGTTGTCTTTTCACAGTTTTACACAAGGTAGAAACAATACAAATTTCAAGATAGTAGTTGATCTAGATATCTGAGTACCCGTCTCAGAAATCTTCAAATAGCCATTTTACCCTTTAGCCTTTGGTTTCTGGATACCCGTTCCAGATCCCTCTTCTCTGGATACCCGTTCCAGATCCCTCTTCTCTGGATACCCGTTCCAGCTTTCTCTTTTCTCTCCTTTGATATCTTCTTCAGATATCTGAACTTTTTCAGTTCTTTGGTAGCTCCATTAGTCCAAGACTATGTCTTAAGGCTAAGAATCTACTTTCTTGTAGTGGCTTAGTGAAGATTTCTGCAAGTTGGTCTTTAGTATCAATCTTGAGTATCTCTATATTGCCTTTTTCAACATGGTCTCTGATGAAGTGGTGTCTAACATCAATGTGCTTTGTTCTTGCATGAAACTTAGGATTCTGAGTTATGGCAATAGCACTTCTGTTGTCACAGAAAATAGGAGTTTTCTCTTCATTGAGTCCATAGTCTCTGAGTTATTGTTGTATCCACAATATTTGTGAAGCACAACACCCAGCAGCAATATATTCAACATCTGTGGTAGATGTAGCAATTGAATTTTGTTTCTTGCTGAACCAAGATATCAATCTAGCACCAAGAAATTAACACGTTCCTGAGGTGCTTTTTCTATCAAGCAATGATCCAGCATAGTCAACATCTGAATAGCCAACCAAACTCAATCCACTATCTTTTGGATACCACAATCCAACTTCTACAGTACCTTTTACATACCTCAATATTTTCATAGCAATGTTGTAGTGTGATTGCATTGGATTTGTCATAAATCTAGCACACACTCCAACTGCATATTGAATATCAGGTCTACTTGCAGTGAGGTACAGTAGAGATCCAATCAATTTCCTATACTTGTGTTCTTCAACACTCTTGTCAGATTCAGTATAGTTCATTTTGGTTCTAATGCTCATAGATATCTTAGCATTCTTTTCAGAAGGCTTTAGATTAAACTTGTTGAGCATGTCCTTTGCATACTTTGTTTGACTAATGAATATTCCATCATTGAGTTGCTTGACTTGCAGCCCTAGGAAGTAATTTAATTCTCCCATCATGCTCATCTCAAATTTACATTTCATGAGTTCAGCAAAGTCTTCACAAAGTTGCTTGTCTTTAGATCCAAATATAATGTCATCAACATATACTTGAACTAAAAGTAGTTTCACATCATGGTTTAATGTGAAGAGTGTTTTATCAACATCTCCTTTCTTGAAACCACTTTCTAGTAGGTATCTGGCCAATGTATCATACCATGCTCTTGGAGCTTGTTTCAGCCCATACAGAGCTTTCTGAAGCTTATAGACCATCCTACTTTCTGAAGAAACTTCAAAACCTAGTGGTTGCTCAACATAGACTTCCTCAGCAAGTTCACCATTTAGGAATGCACTCTTGACATCCATTTGATAAACTGTAAAGTCATTATGAGCTGCAAAGGCTAGAAAGAGTCTTATTGCATCCAATCTTGCAACTGGTGCATAAGATTCATCAAAATCTAGTCCTTCAGTCTGGGTGAATCCCTTGGCAACCAACCTAGCTTTGTTTCTGGTTATTTCACCAGACTCATTCATTTTGTTTCTGAAAACCCACTTGGTTCCGATTACAGATATTCCGTCAACAAATGGAACCAGTTTCCAGACTTTGTTTCTCTCAAATTGATCCAACTCTTCTTGCATTGCAGAGATCCAATCTTGATCCTTTAATGCTTCTTCTATAGTTTTTGGTTCAATATTTGAGATGAAACATCCATAGAGACAATTTGCATTTTCAGCGATTGCTCTTCTAGTTCTAACTCCTTGGTCTATGGGACCAATCACATCCTTTGCAGGATGATTTCTTATCCGTTTCATAATGGGCTTTGAACTAGTAGGATCAATATCATTTTGATTTGAATGTGAATCAATATGATCTTGATGAGATACTTGTACAGTATCTGAGATATCTGACACATGTGAAATGCCATGGATATCTGACATTCTTTCTGTGTTAGGGATATCTGGATCTTTCATTTCATCAATCTCATTTTTAGATACCTTTTCATGATGAAGGTTCTCAGTAACCTGTTCCATTTCTGGAATACTCATAGGAAATTCTTCATCATGTCTTAGAGTCATCTGGTTGTTACTAAGCATAGGTTGCTTTTCATCATCAGATTCATCCCCTATTTGAATGATAGAATTTTTTCCTTTTGAGGATCCCTTTTCAGAATCTTTAATCATCAGTTCTTTGAACCTATCTGAGAGATCATCATTCAAGAGTACTTTCTTGTTTCCTTCATAGAATACTACATGAACAGATTCCTCAATCTTTTGCGTTCTTTTGTTGTAGATTCTATAGGCTTTGCTATTCAGAGAATAACCAAGAAATACTCCTTCATCTGCCTTTGTAGATTTCACTTATTTCACTGTCAGCGAGCATTGTTCTTGCCGCTTCTTTTAGGGTCCTATTCTTCCTTTCAGCAACATTATTTTGTTGTGGTGTTCTTATGGAAGATAGTTGATGCTGTATACCTTTGCAGGTACAAAATTCTTTTATGTACTGGTTCACAAACTCAGTACCATGGTCTGTTCTGATTAAAGATACCTTGCCATTTTTTATGACTTCGAGCTTATTCAGCAAGTTGGGTATCTCAACCCTTGCATCAGATTTGTGTTTGAGAAAGACAACCCGAGTGAATCTTGAGTAATCATCAACAACAACCAGACCATACTTCTTTCCTGCATAACTAGTTACAGAGGATTCAAAAAGATCCATATGTAACATTTGCAGTGGCCTTTCACTGGAATGTCTAGTTTTAGACTTGAAAGATGTTTTGGATTATTTTCCCATTTGGCAAGCTGAGCATATACCATCTTTTCTATATGCCATTTTGGGTAAACCAACCACCAACTCTTTCTTGGCTAGCTTGTTCAGAGTTTTGAAATTCAAGTGACTCATTCTTTTATGCCATAGCCAATTTTCTCCTTTTGACTTGATCTTGACAGTGTACCCTTTGTCTACTAGTTGACTCATGCTTAGGAGATTATATTTCAATTCCTTTACATGTAGTACTTCAGAGATATTAAGGGCTCCAAACTTCATACTGCCAAATCCTATGGTTGGATTTTCATCTCCTCCAGCAAACCTGATAATTGGTCCATCAATGCACTTTCTGTAGTCAATCAGATTTGCTTTGTCTCCTGTCATGTGCTTCCCACATCCACTATCAAAATGACACTTTGGATTAGTCTTTAGAGTGTTCTGCACAAAATAGAAAACAGGAGATTAGGTTCTCATACCAACAATTGAACCATCTGGACTAAAGAATCTTCCAGTAGGAATTCATTTTTGAATGAATTTCTTAGGAACATTCTTTTGTTTAACAGGAACATAAGGACGAATTCTAGATAAATGATTAGTATTATTGTCATTAATAACTATTTTCTTCCTTGGTGTGTTTCTTGGTGCTCCATTTGGTGCTTACAGATACCTGTCAGGTTTCTGAGTCTACTTCTCAGCAAACTTAGCTTTCCTAGCCAGATTTCTTCTAGCCCTGACATTCAGATTTTCAGTGGCCTGATTCATCTTCCACTTCTGATAATTGCTGTGAGCAATTCTAGCCTTTAACCATCGTTCATGCTCCTGTTTGTACTCACGAGCAAGTTGTTTTCCGATGTCTTTATAGCCAATACCATTCCGAGCACCTGGTGCTATCTGAGATCTTTTCTCAGCAGCTTTGCTAGTCTCTGGGTAATCTAATTTCTTTCCAGAAAATGTGACATAGGAGAATTTGTTAGCTCCTGCAATTTTTCCTTTCAGAGAGACATAGCGCTGTGGGTGATTGCACTTTTCAGTGTTGTGTTTCTTTTTAGAAACATTCCCAACAATTTTCCTTGGGACTTGTTTTTCCCACAAAGGTTTAGTCGCAACTGCCTTTCCTTTGTCAACAACCTTAGCTTTCTGACCGATACTGTAGGTTGTTTGGGAACCACCTTGCTGAGCACTGACAAATGTTCTTCTTTCATCACTCTTATTCAGAGTGGTAGAACTATCTGTCTGTGTGTCCAGCCCAAGTCCTCTCTTTTCTGAAGGATCTCTTAAATAAGATTGTACTTCAGTAAGAGTGTCACTAGCTTTGGCATAAGATTGAAAAGATCACTACAAGAAAACTTGGAAAAAACGACGTTATGCGACGGATCGGTAAACTGGGCGACGGAATCTATCCGTCGCCCAGTTTGGCGACGGATAATAGTTATCCGTCGCTTATTAACGATGGATAACTTATCCGTCGCTAACTTGGGCGACGGATAACTATTTATCCGTCGCCCAAGTTTGACTTTTATTAAAAAAAAAAAGAAATTTTTTTTTTTTAAAAACTGGGCGACGGATAGATTATCCGTCGCCTTATAGCGACGGATACCTATCCGTCGCCATTTGGGCCGACGGATCGATTCTGACGCGGACACGTGTCCGTCGCCTGCACTTAATTTGACGGACAGAGAGAGGCGAGCCTCATTTTCTTCATCTTCTCCCTTCTTCTTCCTCATTCTCTTCTTTTCCTCTCTTCGGTTTCCGGTGAATTGTTCGTTATTCCGACCAATCTTGGTGCCTAATCGAAGCTAGTGGGACAAGGAGTATGTTTCTTCGATCAATTTCAGATTTCTACCGATTAATCAAGGTATTTTGGCTAAAACCCTAGTTTTTTAAAATTTGGGGATTTTGTTTATTTTGATTAATTTGAGCAATTATATGTATATATGATAAGTGTGTAGTAGTTAGTTTAGTTAATTTGATCAATTATATGTATTTTGTTCAATTTGATAGTTAGTTTAATTAATGATATGAATGTATGTAGTATGTTAAGTTTGGTATGTATGAATGTATGTAGTTAGTTTGATTTGTGTGTTAAGTATATATAGTTAGTTTAGTTAATTTGATATGTTTGTTAAGTATAGAAGTATGTAGTTTTGATTTGATAAATTTGTATGTTAAGTATGTAATTTGATATGAATATATGTAGTAATTCGATATGTATAGAGTAATTAGTTAATTTGATATGTATGTTAAGTATATAATATATGTACTAAGAGTTTGAAATGGTTATTATATATGTCCAATTTTGTAACACATCGAACACTTAATTAATAATTAATTTATAAGGAACATATAATAATTAACAATTAACCTCTACAATCTTCTTATCCGAATTGGAATCGATCTAATAAATTAAATACGATCTAATCAATTGGAACGTCTCAGGTTAAAAATAAAGTAAACAATGAATTCCGACCGTTCATGGATGTACGATCATACGGCGGTAAATGACAGAGTTTCTAGGAGTTTCGTAGAAGGGGTTAAAGGTTTCATCTCGTTTGCCATGGGACATCCGGTTTGTGCAATTGGGGGGTTGAGAAAGTGTCCTTGCACATTGGAAACCTGCGGAAACAAGCAATTTATGACGCCTCGCAGATTCGAGCACTTATGACGTTATGGATTCATGCCCGAGTATCATGTATGGATTCATCACGGTGGAAGCACCGTCCATGGCATACCTCGATGGAGGGAGAGGCGGTTTGGGGCCTATCGAGTGCCTTTCTGCTTGTCAGAACATGTGCATGGTGTATTGGGAGGAGGATGTAGATCTGTTGGAATGCAAGTTCTGTGGTAGGGAGCGTCACAAGTGATGAGGAGGGGGGTGCATGAGAATGAGGAGTTTCATCCGTTTTGTCTCTAGGCTTGTATAACTAGTAATCATTAGTTGATATATCTATGAAACCAAACATTATGGTAAAATTGAAGCTGATGTAACTTATATTATGTAATGCCTTAACAATTGATAAGCTAATATAACTTATATTACGTAGCAATTGATTGAATTATTGTGAAATTGATTTATTACCGTAAATGAAAGACCTCGATCTAATGAATTCAAACGTGTCAGGTTATTATCTAATTATTCAATGAATACCGATCGTGGATGGATGTATTGTCGTACTCTCAATGGCAGAGTTCAATGGAGTTTTCTGAAAGGGGTTGAAGGTTTCATTGAATTTGCAATGTCAAATCCGTCTTGTGTAAAGGATGGGTTGATAAAGTGTCCTTGTGCAATGAAACAAAGCGTAAACAAGCAATACGTGACTCCTAAAGTGGTAGTCCAGACTTGAGGAAACGGATTCCTTCCTGCGTGTCGGTATGGAATCATCATGGTGAGGAAGCAAGACCGTCAATACATATGACCAATACGCACAACGTGGAAGGAAGAGAAAAATGAACAAGTCGGGAACAATCCCAATCAAGGCGATGCTATTCGAGCTCGAGTCGAACAAATGGTGTACGATCTTTGCGTAGGAGTTCGTGGACACAACCAACACCGAAACCGAGGTGGAGGTGGAGGAACCACCGAATCGAGGATCGCTTGTTCTTTGACTTGTTAGAATCATCAAGGAAGCCGGTTTACCGGTGTAAGCTCACCGAGTTGTCTTTGTTATCTCGGCTAATGAGTTGTAAGGCTAATGGCGAAATCAAACGAGCTTCAATGAATGGGTTGACGTAATGTTGGACCTTTGTCTGAAGAAAACCTAGTTCCCACCAACTTTACCAAGCGAAGAAAAGATGCGGATTAGAAATACTGTGGTAACCATAGACTGTTGTCCGAAAATGTGCATGATATATTGGGAGGAGGATGCAGATCTAATAGAATGCAAGTTCTGTGGTAAGGAACGGTACAAGCGTTACAAGGAGGGGGCTGCAAAGAAACGACAAAAGAAAAATCTCTCATAAGAAAATGTGGTACTTCCTCTAGCACCTCGTTTGAAAAGATTGTATGCTTCAAGTGCTTCATGGATAAAATGCGGTGGCACAAGGAGCGAGTAATCTCGGATAATGTCAAGGTGGTAGAATGGACCATCCAGCAGACTCACCCGCATGGAAATTGTTTGACAAGACATATCCAGAGTTTGCAGCCGAATCTAGAAATGTACGTTTGGACTTTGTACGGATGGTTTTAACCCGTTCGGTAGTGAACGTAAATACTCTTGTTGGCCAGTTATGCTCACACCGTACAATCTGCCCCCCGGTGAGTGCATGAAGGAGCCATTCATGTTTCTGACTGCATTGGTGCCTGGGCCGAAAGATCCTGGACTGACGTTGGATGTTTTCTTGCAACCCCTAATCAAGGAGCTGATCGAGTTGTGGACGGATGGTATCCTCATATGATGTGTCGACAAAAAAGAACTTCACCTTGAGAGCAGCTCTTCTTTGGACCGTGAGTGACTTCCCTGCGTACTCCATGCTATCTGGAAGGAAAACAGCAGGGAAATATGCATGTCCACATTGCTTGGAGGATACAGATGCATTTAGACTGAAGGGTAGTGGAAAATTTTGTTGGTTTGATTGTCATCGTAGGTTGCTAGAAAGTGACCATCCGTTCAAGAAGAACAAGGATCAATTCTTGAAAAATAAAGTCGTCAACAAAAAAGCCCCGACAAGACTTTACTTGGTGCACAAATTCTTGCGGAGATTGATAGATTGGGTCTTATGAAGGTGACTGAGCTTGGGTGGATGAAGCATAACGAGAAAATTGGTAAAAAATGTGGTTGGAGTAAGAGAAGCATTTTCTGGGACTTGCCTTACTGGAGCAGTCTTCTTATCCGTCACAACTTAGATTTCATGCACATTGAGAAGAACGTGTTCGAGAACTTATTCAATACACTTTGCAACATTGAGGGAAAAACAAAGGACCATGCGAAGTCTAGATCAGAGTTGTTGACGTGGTGTAAAAGGCCTGAGTTGACAAAGAAGGATGAGAATGGTAAGTGGCCGAAAGCGTGCTACACAATTGACAACGCTTCTAGGTCAATTTTGTTTGATTGGGTGAGGGCATTGAGTTTCCGAGATAATTACGCCTCAAATTTAGAGAGGTGTGTGGATTTGAAGAAGACAAAGGTTTATGGGATGAAGAGCCACGACTGTCATGTGTTCATGGAGAGGCTTATCCCTAGCATTTCGAGAGCTCACGAAACACGTATGGACTGCTATCACCGAGTTGAGCTTATTTTTCAAAAATTTAGGCACAAGGGTGGTTCATGATAAAGTGTTGGAAAATCTTGAAAGGAACATACCATTGATTCTATGCAAGCTCGAGCGTATCTTTCCACCGAGCTGGTTTGATTCTATGTGTATTATGAGTAATTATATGTGTTATTATGTGTATTATGAGTAATTATATGTGTTATTATAATCTGTTATGTATTATAACTCGTACTAACACATTTTTATTGTATTTATTACATTTTTTGCAGATGTCATGACAGAGACCGTCCACCCATCGTCTCCCCCCACGCAGCCAGCCGCATGATAGTGCTGGGTCGGGGACACCGTCGATGTGGAGGGCTCAAGATCGTGACAAGAGGTCTCGGATTCCCGAGACCCCAGGCAGAGAGAGCAATGGCTCTACCAACGGCCGGACACATGTCGGAGGGACCACGACGATTGTCCCTACCTCGTGTTCGATCCAAACAATCCCAACGTCCACGTGACGGCTTGCCTGTGATTTTCCCTATTGGTCCTGCCAAGTAAGTATTATACATTCTTCTTAAATATGTAAAACATAACTGATAATGATAGTTGACAAGTATAAATTGTTGTACTAAAGTAATGCATATTCGTTTCTTGTATCTTATACATTGACAACAGCTTATGGCCTCGGGAGGTGCACAACAAACTAGGTGACATCTTCCTGAGGTGAGAGAGCCACCAAGGTGGTGGTGAGTGTTGGAGCCACATCTCGAGCGCATGAGGGCCGAGTACTTGATGAGCCGAGGTAAGTTAAAATATGACATTCATTTGTTTTTAATTATAATCGTTTTAATATGAGTGGTATGTTAGCCACTGTATGTGAGTGGTATGTTAGCCACTTTATTTGGGTGATATGTTAGTCACCATTGTGTTAGTAAATTTTAGGACAATGTGAGTGGTATGTTAGCCATGTATGTGAGTGGTATGTTAGCCACTTTATTTGGGTGATATGTTAGTCACCATTGTGTTAGTAAATTTTAGGACAATGTGAGTGGTATGTTAGCCACTGTATGTGAGTGGTATGTTAGCCACTTTATTTGGGTGATATGTTAGTCACCATTGTGTTAGTAAATTTTAGGACAATGTGAGTGGTATGTTAGCCACTGTATGTGAGTGGTATGTTAGCCACTTTATTTGGGTGACATGTTAGTCACTATTGTGTTAGTAAATTTTAGGACAATGTGAGTGGTATGTTAGCCCTTTGTATGTGAGTGGTATGTTAGCCACTATATGTGAGTGGTATGTTAGCCACTTTATTTGGGTGATATGTTAGTCACCATATACATTATGTTGTTAGGACATGTATTGACTTTGGATGTTGTATGAAATTGGGAATGTAGAAGGAGTACTTCATTCAAGAGTTGATCCCACAGATCTGGCGTTTAGACTGTGGGATCCAAACTCTGAGGATATGGTCAGACGTGGAAGGCCATTCGGGATCGGGTGGCCAATCCTCCACAGTTGATGCAACATAGTGGCCCTTTGGGATGCTCATGGCGCCGAATCGATGTCCAGACGTTGCTTGGACCAACAGTAACCGGCATCCCGATCGACACGGCAGAAGGGCCGTTCACCACCTTGGGAGGCGATCATATCGATTATTATCAATCGGTGCGTATATATGTGTTTTTGCAATCTAGCATTACGTATGCGTATGAAGTCTCTTTGCTCTATTACTTGTAGATGATAAATTGTTGACTAGATCTGGTTTGATTCAGGTGTGGGAGGTGACATCCAAGTATGCCATCTTCAAGAAGGCCAAGGTATGGGTATGGACCGACTGCCGGGCCTCGTCTATTGCTGTATGTTTATGTTGCTTAAAGTTCATATTTGTACACTATTACAAGTTACTTTTTAAAAACAGTAACTGATCATTATATCTGCTATTTACGATTTCAGGCTGAGGTTGATGCTCAGGTGGCGAGGCAGGAGGACGAGACGGGTGATGTTGTCAACTGAACAAGTTGACAACATCTTCCTAGAGGTCAACAAACCGACAAGAAAGGGCGAATATATGGACTCGGAGCCTCGGTTTGCATCTGGCTAGTCCGGCGTGCTCCTCATCATCATCCCAATCCAGACGTCCGGTTTACACAGGACTGTGTCTCGAAATGGTGCAACAAGTCCGGAACATGTTGCTCGCTAACTCAAGAGATGGAGCAACAAAGGGACGAGATGGAGCGCCGCGACAGAGAACGAAGGGAGGAGAACGAGCCTTGATTCTGTATGGAGCGATTCATGTCCCAGGTCCGCCATCACCCACCCCCACCCCCGTCTGATAGCTAGTTATGTATCTGTATGTTCGGATTTTTTTCAAATTTACACTTGTTTGGATAATTTCTCCAGCTCCGATTATTACTTTTTTATTCATTGAAACATTTTCCGTATTATTGATTTATTATCGAACATTATATTGATTAAATAGGTGAACTACGAAAAATAGGGATTAATATGAAATAATAGTGACGGAAGTAGTGACGGAATTCACAAAGGACGGAATTAGTGACGGAATTCACAAGGATGGAATTAGTGACGGAATTTCAAATTCGTCACTAGTCCAATTATTTAGCGACGGATAGATTCTATCCGTCAAGAATATAGCGACGGATAATCTATCTGTCAAGCTATTTAGCGACGGATAGATCCTATCCGTCGCTAAATTTCAAATTAAAAAAAATAATTGGTCAATCATCGTCCAATCCGTCATGAATCGACGACGGATTGTTATCCGTCGCCACGCCTCCGTGGGCGATTTTCTATCGTCGCCGTAGCCGGGCGACGGATAGGCTCAGAAGCGACGGATCTATCCGTCGCTACAGGCCAGATTTTTTGTAGTGGATAGTTCTTTCTTTTTGAGTTCTTCATTCTCAGAAAGAAGATCTTCACATTTCTTTTGAAGATTGGCCAATGCTTCTTCATGTGACTTTTCATTCTCAAATATCTGAGCCTTGAGAAATGCATTTTCAGCATCCTTTTTCTAAGATATCTTGAGTATTTGTGAATTTTCCTATACAAGAGAATTCTTTTATTCTTCAAGGATCTCTGCTCTAGCTCGGACCATCAGAAATTCTCTTTCGTAGAGATCAAGTTCTCTTCTGAGATGTTCTAGATCTTTAATTCCTTCCTCATCACTTTCATATGTATAACAGGAAGTATGTGTTACCTCATCAGCCATTAGACAAGGTTCAATGTTGGAGATATCTGGAAAGATTTCTTCAGCCATTCAACACACTTCTTTCTTCTTTTGACCAAAGTCAATTACTTCATGAGAAACACCGCACATTTCTGGAGAAGGCAGTGTGGAATCATCTGAATCTTTATCCTCAGAATCAGACTCAATATCTAGAGCATCCAGTTGGAGTTGAATATTTTTCCTTTCTTCAGTGAGCATAGCTTTCTGACTTCTCTTGAAGATTCTTCTATCTTTCTTGTCACCTGTCTTTAGTTTGTTGAAGGCGGGACAATCCTTCTTGAAATGACCAGGTTTCTGACAATAGAAACAGATATCATTTCCGATTTCCTCAAGATTGATGCTTTCTGCCCAAACTTGTTCAAATGAGCTTTGCATATATTTGTACCGTGATAGTTTGAGCCTAGATGTTTTTCACTTCTCTTCGCTTTTCTTCTCTCTATTTCCGACCGACATATTTTCTCATTTGCTTTTACAAAGAAGAGCATCCTCACCACCTCCTTGCCTTCCTTCTTTTCAGAAGTTCCTTGAGCAACTAGAGCAACATTCTGCAACTTTTCAGTTGTTTGTTCTCTTTGAGTTGTCTCATAGTCAACAGTGGCAAGGTGAGAGAAAAGTTCCACTGGAGTGATATCTGGCATTCCTTGGTTAAAGTATAAAAACTTTGTGTGCTCCCAGTTATGATTTAGAGTTCTCACAATAGTCTTAATCTTTTCTGACTGGGTATATGTATTACTTTCTCCAAGTGCAGCCATGTCACTCATAAGTGTTGTAAACCGGAAATCTAGTTCTTCAAGAGTCTCTGTGGGACCTTGTTTAGAGTTTTGGAATTTGAGCTTCAAAATTTCGAACTTATTTTCCTTCGTTTTCACAGTGTCGGCACAGATTTCTTCAATCACCAAGCATTACTTTTTGCACCCTACGCTTACATCGTATGTGCTCGAGTAGAATGTATGATGATATTACGAGCCCGACCATCCATCGATTTCTCTTGGCATCTTCCGGTATGTAGCTCTCTGGCTTTGTTTCAGAATAACTTGACCGCGGTGTCTACCATCGTCGACGATTCGTCTGTGAAGACCCATCGCTTTGTTCTCTGTCTCTACCATTAGAAACCTCCATGACCTGCTTGAGTTGTTGAATAACTATTGGGCCATTCTTTATCACGTCGATCATTTCGTCACTGATGGATTCTAGGTGGAGCATCATGCTGTTCTTGCATTTCTCATAATTCTCTGGCTTGAGAATTGGGGCATCACTTAAAGACATCCTGCAGCAAACACACTAAACAAACAAATCAAGTGTAGGTGAAAAGCAGTTAGTGGGCACTTATCTGGGATCTAGGTTCAGTGCAGAAGGCTTGGGAACCTCCCGCTCTGATATCACTTGTTGGTCCAGATAATGGCAAAGTAAAAGACTGGGGGGGGGGGGGGGTGAATAGTCTTTTAAAACTTTTATCGATAAACACAGTTTCTCAGATATCTGATACTTAATTTCAGAGAGCGGAAGACTTTTCTGTGATAAGTGCACGTGCTCAACAAGATAGGTGTAAATACTTTGCAAGGTAAAATAAGCAAGTAATATGATGCAGAAAGTAAATAACACATGTCTTTTTATAGTGGTATCTGAAGGTGGCGTAATCCTTCAACTAATCCACTTCGGCCTTTCTCAGATCTAGAATCCACTAAGATAGATAAATGAGGTAACCTTACAAGTATCTTCTCTTGATTCCTAAATACACTAGGTTCCCAACCAAGTGTCCCCCCCGAGTTATTCCCCGGCTTTCACAGCCAAGTACTTCCTGTACTCAGAAACCTTTTGAGCTATTCCTTAGTTTCCCAAACTAAGTACTTCCTATGCTCAGTAACCTTGGAGTTATTCCTTAGTTTCCTAAACTAAGTACTTCCTGTACTCCACGCCGATTAAGGTGTTGGTTAAGGTAGTTTGTCAGGTGAGCTTCTTTAATAACTTATTCAGTTATGCAGATAGCTCTATGAATCAAGTATACTTAATACACTTTGCAATGTATGGTATCTAGTTCTTTACTGACCCAAGTCTATGATAAGTGTTCAAGAGAATGAATCTCAGATATGAAATCTTAATTCAACTCTTTCACAGATAACAATGCTTGTTAAGGATCAGGACACTTAGAACATTTATGCTACTTAGAATCAAGAGCTTTGGTCGCAACGGAAAGCTTGAAGGTAAGTAGTGTGCTTGAGAGAACTTGTGAGAGTAATCAATGTAAGTTCAGTGTTCTAAGTTCTGTGTGTTGTAAGGTGTGTTCTCAAGCAGTCTAAGTGTTGATATTTATAGCTGAATTTGAGTGCCGTTTGAATAGTATCCGTTAGGCTTAAATCAAATTCAAACTATTGATATCTGAGTATAGTACTTTAGTACGTTTGTCTTCTTCTTCAGAAGCTACCGTTTTTGTTCGTATCTCTGTCACAAGATTTAATGCATTGTACTATACTTTGTCCTGTAGTGCCAATGGAACTATGCATTGTATCAGAGATCTTATACTATCAAAGTTCTCTGAAGTTTTGCACGTCCTTTTCAAGAATTTATCACAACTCCAGATATCACTTGTTGAAACAACTTGTTATAATATATTTCTTTTCGGAAACATAGTTTATGTCCAAGGTATCTGAGTGTAGATATCTGTGGGCACTTTCCTCGTCTCAGAAACCTTTTATTTCTCAGATATCTTTTGCAACACTGTTTATTTAAAAATGCTTGTGTCTTCAAGATATCTGGTCATAGGTATCTGGAAACCTTTGTCTTCAGCAATCTTGTGTAGTCTTCAAATCTTCAAATCCTTTGAACTTTTCATGCTAGATGCCATCTTCTTGGTCTTCTTTAGAGAAAATAAAAATTACATTCAGAGACCTAACATCCTATACAAGATTATCTAGACTATCAGACTTAGTGAGTTTCCTCTTTTACAGCGTTCAAGTGAACCAAGAGTACTAACCACCTTTCTGAGCTAAGATAAGTCATTAAGTTGCTGATCAAAATCTAAACAGATATTCCTAACAAAGATTAAACATGTGAATATGCTATGCCTAAAGATACTATAAAAACTAAATACTACAAACTATGCAAGAATAACCATAATATGATGCAATGCTTAGTATCTAAATGCACATGCCATTTGACTCGATTAAACAAAAGGCACCGTACGAATTTCGAATTCGTCAATCAAAAGAACCTCAAGTCCATGAGCTCATTTTCTATCATCATCACCATGATGTTATCGACTGGACTCACATGTAAGATAACCATTTACATGTCTAATAATATTTGTCCATCGATATTGCATATGCTTATAAATTTCTCGATTCCATGTATACCGGTATATCAAATCTCTTTGCTAGATTTTCAAGTCAGTACTGATTATCGATATCTGAATATTATTTTTAGGTACCATTTCCATTCATATAAGTCATCTATTGTAATTCAGATATCTATGCCATTCATTACTCCTCAAGAGTACCAACTGCCTTTTTTTTCTTGCCAATCTTTTTGTATTGTACATAGCATTGGAACCGTATTTTACTGATGTGAAGAATCATTAGTACAATACGCATGGAATCTCAATGTCCAACACATACCATTCTATAATCGATATGCAACTTTTTATGCCTCAAAATTTATGGCCATAGCGGGTTAACATTCAAATCATAAAATTTCATCTTTGAACATATCTTGATATAGTAACATGAAGCTGTAGATAAATTTTTAGTTCAAGTTTGAACTTTCACATATATGGGGATCTATTCGCTCTACGAATTTGTTTTTACCAGTTTTCTCATGTTCTTCCTCCAATGAGCTGGGAAAAACTACCTTATGCTAGTAATAAGGGCTCAAAATAGAAGTTATCATGCCCAGCTTAAATAATCATATATGCATAAAACCATCTAGTATGCTTCATGCATTAGTTCTCTACGGAGAACAATATGATAGGGAGTCAATATATTTGCACAGTTGGATTTTCTTGTGCTGAAAATAAATTTGCCCTCAAATTGGAGATCATACTTGTGGGTTTCCGGCCACTCATATATCAATCATTGCCAACTTTAAAAGTGTAACTTTTTCTTATTTCAAGATCTCCTTAATCATGCTTAATCGCAGTGTTGTGTCTTACCATAATTATAATTACAACATGAGAAAGCTTTCAACACATAATCATATGTAAACTTCATGTTTCACAACAACGGGTACTTATACCCGGATGGCCTAATTTGTCACCTCGAGATCATCTCTCATACATCATTTGAATTTGGCCTTTCAATAATGTGACAATCGGAGACAGTCGATGTGCCTTTCATAATTGGCATGACTAATAATGTCCATTCCTTCAGGAATTTAGTCTAATGTGTTATTGAGCACAGTTTCGTGAGAATACACACTCTTGTGTAATGATGGGATAAAGCCATACACTTTCGTTATGTCTTCTCGACATAATCCATCTCTGGAGGGTATATATAAACTTGCATTTTCAATATCATGCTCCCCTCAAATGCTCAGGGCACCTTTAATGTTTTACCAATTTCAGGTTGGTAATCATATATATATATATCTCACGAGATATGACAAGCTTATCATATATTTAATGGACATATGTATTTTACTAAATACAAGTTGTTTACCCAATGTCTATGTCTCCATGAATTATTTCGAGAAAAAAAGGACTTTTATATCCAACCTTTTCAAAGGATGGTTTTGCAATAAATTTGCCTTTAGATCAAGTAGCACATGAATTAATTACATGAATTTTTGTATCATTGATCCGGGGTGGCCAATCGGTCATGCCAAACTTTAAAAAGTGCTATCAATCATTTGTTCAATGGACAAGTAGCCAACATATTTTGACATTATTGAATGTGTGATGTGTTCCTGCAATATCATCAAACATTATCATCTAAGCATATTTTAGGCTCGTTTGCCTCATATATTGTCATATTTGCCTCAAGCAATGACACATGCCTTTTTCACGATATTGCTACTATATTAGCATATTAGAGGCACAAAAAATTGTGTATGCTTTTCTAGCATATCATCATCAGTAACTGTCTCACAACATAAGTGATTATGATATATCCAACTACACCGGTTTTGTTATCCCCACTTTATTTGCATCACCATCAATAATCTTGTTTAATATAGGTGTGCATGATTAATATATCTCAACTACGCCAGTTGGTTATTCCACACTTTCTTTTGGAATCTCAATCATCGATTTTTGTCCACTTTTAGTCTATGATGTTTTTATCACATATTCACTTCGGGGAATACGTTAAATACTATATTGTAGATTTGTAGATAATTCCATTAAGGATGAAAGAATCAATAAACAAAATAAAACTTTGCTTTTCAATTTTTTTTTAAAAAACAAAACGTAAGATATTTAATATTATAGTGATTGATCTTTTCTCTTTTTAGCCTTCTAATCCTACCCTCAGTCTGGTGCTTTGGGTGCTTTGCGATTTCTTTGTTTGTGGCAGCAGGTTGTCTTTGTTTCTCTAGTGATTACCATCTCTCATAGTTCATACGGCTCTCCCTCTGCACTATTCTGTTCTTATCATGGAGAGCATTTTACACTTCCTGAATGAGAAAATGGCTTTAACGGAATCAGAGTCCATGAAAGTCCATATTCCAGTGGATGTTTGGAATACGGCTGCCATTGATCATGAATTATGTTTGGTGGGTCATGTGCTGTCTCGAAAATCCATTAACCTTGAAGCCTCGAACGCACTATGACTTCTGGTTGGAATGTGATTAAGGCTGTTAAGAAGCAAAAAGTGGGGGAGGGCAGAGTTCTTGTTCAATTTGATCATGTTGTCGATAAGAATCGAGTTTTTTCACGAGGTCGCTGGGCTAAAAATTTGGTTATTCTACATCCTTTCTTGGCTAAGGAAGCTCCGAATCAGTTCCTCTTGGACTGTGTGAATTCACCGTGCATGCTTCGGGTTTACCAGAGTTACTTATGCATTCAGAGATGGCTAAGGTCTTAGGAAATGCCATGGGCACCTTCAAATCGGTAGATAATTCTCACGCCAAGGGTTTCATTGGTACTACACTTAGGTTCCGAGTCGACATTGATGTCTCTAAACCTCTACGTCGCATGATCCAAATAGCGGGACCGGAAGGACATGAAATTCAAATTGGGTTAGCGTATGAGCTCTTGCCGAATTTTTGTTACTTGTGGTTTCATAGGCCACTTAGTGAAGGATTGCAATAATTGTTTGGAGGTGACGGATCAATGTGGTGAGGTTCCTGTGGAGAAATTAACGTACGGAGATTGGTTACGTACGCATGCTCAAGCTTAACAATCTAAGGTAATCAATGGAAGTCTTAATCGGAACAGTCAGAGTTCTCCAAGAGATGCTGCGAGTCAGGGAAAGAGTGCTTCACCCATAACCAACAATCTAGGGACTAGTAGTGCAATTTCTCAGTCCATTAAGGTAGGAGTTCAAACGCAATAAAGATAGGAGATTTTTGAGGAGCTTATTGTGGAGGTTGTTAACTTAGGCGTGTGATTTTAATTGCATGGGTTTGGTAGTAATAGACTCCGTTAATTTGGTAGACACAGATTCTCAGTTTCAAAATTCGATTATTCGAGTTTCCCCCCACCCGAAATTTCAGATATGTCCATTGATGCCCAAATTTCGGCCCAACAGTTATCTCCCACCCAAGCCCAACTTTTACCCACTGGCCTAGAGTGCTATAATCCGTCACAAAACCCCAACCCACTATCAATTATTCCCTCTCCCCACCTTGGCCCTAACATGCCCATAATTACCCAGCCCAACACACTCAGCCCGTTTGCTACTATATTGGACCATAATCCTACTACTGATCCATACCTTTTTCATGCCATTCGCCAGTTGTTAATTACTCACCTAAAAAACACTAAGTCCCATTTACCCATTAAGAACAATCCAGCCCCTAAACCCAGAACCAAAGTGCCCAGGAAAACTAAAATGCACAGCCGGTTGTGATCCAGGAAGGTGGTAGTAGTTCTTTGGATCATAAAAAACGTGGACGACGAGTAGGAAGTAGGAACAAAAGTGGTCAGGAGGTGGATGGTTGTCTTGAGGACAAGGAAAACATTATGGAGGAATATAGCTCCAAGAAACTGCGTGTTGATAACTCTCTTTATTGACCAGAGGCAGCGGTTGTGGTGCAACTTCGCCTAGCTTAATGAGTTGCCTCTGTTGGAACTGTCAGGGCTTGGGACACCCTCGGGCAGTTCGAGTTCTTCGAGGTCTTTTACAAGATCTCCGTCCCAGCTTTGTCTTTCTCATGGAAACTAAATTAGTGACCGTGGGTTTGATAATTTGAGAAATATGTTTGGTATATGAGTTGTGGCTATTGGTAGATCGGGAGGCTTAGCTTTACTTTGGGAGAAGAATGTTTCGGTTACAATTTTGAGTTTTAGTAAGAATCATATTGATGCCAATGTGCAATTGATTAACAGTACTACTCTTTGGAGGTTTACGGGCTTCAATGGAGAGCCGGATGCTAGTAAGCGAAAGCACACTTGAAGGTTACTGAAGTCCTTGGGAAGTCAATCACATAGAGAATGGTGTGTGATGGGAGATTTTAATGAGTTACTTAGTCACAATGATAAATTAGGCGGAGTCCCTCCCCCTAAATGGAGACTAAGAGACTTTAGGGAAGCTTTGACACATAACGACTTAGTTGACCTTGGTTTTACGGGTTACTCGTATACTCGGACCAATCAAAGGGAGGAACCACACAATACTAGGAAATACTAGATAGGGCTGTGGCACAACCCAGTTGGAAACAATTGTTTCCTAATACCCAGATCCAGCACATAACAGTAAGACGATCGGATCACCTCGCTCTTCTTGCAGTTTTCTGAACTCCAACTCCTGTCCGCCGGCGACCACAAGTATTTCGATTTGAAGGTGTTTGGCTACGAGCAGAGGAGGTGAGTAAAGTCATCACTGATTCTTGGGATCCGCAGGAGGAGTTGTCGGTGAATCTTGAAAATTGTTTGATTGGGTTGATGAATTGGAGAAAGAGAGCTAAGATTAGAGAGCTCAATACTGCCTTGGAGAAGATTCGGGATCAGCCTTACATAGCAGAGGCTAAGCAAAAAGAATGAAAATTGAAGAGAGAACTCACTACAAGAATTCTGCTATATGGCGACCGAAAGGGGTGACGGAATCTATCCGTCGCTATTTAGCGACCAATCGGTCAACTTTAGCAACGGATAGAGCATTAATCCGTCTTTGTATCCGTCGCTATTTAGCGACGGATTATTCTATCCGTCTCTAAATAGCGACGGATTGTCTATCCGTCGCTATGTTTTGTTGACTATTGAATTTAAAAAATAAAGAAAATAGTAATTTAACGACGGATAGATTATCCGTCTTTAAAAATGTAATTAAAAAAAATTAAATAAACTAACGATGGATAGCTTAATCCATCACTAGATAGCGACGGGTAGCTACCCGTCGTTAAATAAGATAGAAAAACTGGCAGAAGCCCTTCTTCTTCCCCAAATCTTTCTTCTTCTCCTTTCTTCTCTTCTTTCGTCATTTTTGCCAATTACCCAACTCCGTTCAAAACTCCACAATTCCGGTCAATTTTGGACTTTTTTCGAAGCTCGTTCAACAAGGAACTTGGGTAGCTCTTCAATTTCATCCTTCTTCGGCTATTTTTCCCGTAATTGAAGGTATTAGTCAAAACCCTTACTTTTCTAAATTTGGGATTTTTGCTAATTTCGAGCAATTGTACGTTTTTAGACTCATCTACTAGCTAGTTTAGCTTATATTAAGTAGTGGGTTAAGCTTGAGGTGGTGCAATTGATTGATTTATTGTGAAATTGATTTGTTAGTATCACGTTAGGATGTTTGTAAGTATGTATGGTATTTAACTGATGTTTGTAGTAGGATTAGTGAGATTTGGTTGAGTTTTTGGAGACCATTTAGATTATTTAGTGATTTTTGTGGTTGTAGTATAATTGGCTCGTATTAACTTAGAAAGAATTACTACTGCTTTAATTTATAATTCGTAATTGTAATGGAAATTTAAAATTAAAAAAAAAAACTTTAAACGTAAAATGCATGTAATACATGAAATTTGGAACGTATTATAATTAACAATACCAAGTATATATAACTAGTTAGTTGTTGATAATACCAAGTATTTGTGATTTACTATGAGTCAAATGTATATATGTTTTACATGTAGTTGTATACTGACACATTTTTCCTGTATTTGTTGCATGTTTTTGCAGATGCCATGACAAAGGAAGTCCACCTACCGTCCTCCCCCATGCAGTAGGTTGACTGCTGGTAGCCAGTCAGAGGAGCAAGAGGGTCATGATAGTCAGAGCAGCCGGTATGCGGTTCCTGAGACCTCACCGAGTTCGAGCAGGGGCTCGACATCAGTCTGGGGTAACTTACCAGATGACGGGTGTCCCTTCACCGAGATTGTGGACGGAGCTAAGTGGGATGGGAAGCTTGTGTTGTTCCTGAACGGTAGATCGAAGTAAGTATTATGCATTTGTATATAGAACATAACTTAAGATAATTTATGTCACATCATTGTTTTACTATACCAATTAATATTCGTTTCTTGTATCTTATACATTGATAACAGGTTATGGCCTTCAGAGGCTAGCAATAAACTCAGTGAGATCATCAGGGGCAAGATGGAGATGCCGGGGCAGGGGGCGAGAAGTGGTCGAAGATCTCGGACCGGATGAAGCATGAGTATTTAATGAGTTGCGGGTAAGTTTAATATGACATTCATTTATTTGTTATTATAATCGTTGTTTTAATGTGAGTGGTATGTTAGCCACTGTATGTGAGTGGTATGTTAGCCACTGAACTTGGGTGATATGTTTGTCACCACTGTGTTAGTAAATTTTAGGACAATGTGAGTGGTATGTTAGCCACTATATATATGTGAGTGGTATGTTAGTCGTTGAACTTGGGTGATATGTTAGTCACCATTGAATATGTTCTATTGTGTTATCTTATTAAATTGATGTCTCGGTTAACATTATGTAATTTGGATGTTGTGTGGAATTGGGAATGTAGAAAACATACTTCATTCCCAACCGATTGCTCCCCCAGATATGGCCTGCATTTGAGACGCTGGGGTCAGATTTGTATAAGCATATGGTTAACGAAATGAAAAGAAAGGGCGTTAGGCTAGCATGGTGTGGACCGGAGGAGTGGGAGCTTTGGGGGAAGCACTAGAAGCTTCCTGCGACCAATGATCTTGACGAGCAGAGAACCGGTGGCCGATTCGATGGTACCGGGATGGCCATGCACCACTATGGATCGCGATATGTTGCTACGGATTACCGTAAATCGGTAAGTGTACATCTAATTTGTTAGTTTATTCGTACATGTGTTTTGTATTTTTATATTCTATACACTTAATTACTAGCTAAATGTTTGCATATATATGTTCTTCAGGTGTCGGCTGGGGAGGAGAAGAGCGCACTGGCGCTCTTTAAAAGAGCCAAGTTGAAGCACAACAAATGGGTTGATAGCAAGTCCGAGGCTATTCCAGTACGTTAATTTTGGTTAAAGTTCATATTTGTGTAGTACAAGTTATTTTGAAAAAACTGTAACTCATGGTGTACACACTTTACGATTTCAGGTTGAGGTGGAGAGGCAGCTCGCCAATGCCGGTGAGGAGCTGACAATTGAAGAACAAAACAACATCTTCTTAGCCGTCAACCCAATGGACAACAAAGGCCGAGTATATGGATTGGAGAGTTTTGGCCCCGTGGTGACTACTCCTAGCTACTCAACGTCCCAGCAATCTAGAAATCAGCTTTTCACACAAGAGCAGGTCTCGGAGTTGGTGCAGTCACAGGTTGCGGCACAGGTGGAGGCACATGCACAGGCACAGGCACAGGCGGAGCTAGCTAGAGTTCAGGAGGAGCACCGACAGCAGCTGGAGCGGCTAGCTAGACAACAACAGGAGGATAACCAGTTTCTTCAGCAATAAATGCAGGCTTTGATTTGGACTTATGTTTTTCTAACTTCTTACTTTAAACTATGTACGGATATTTCATTTCAGTACGGATAATTTGTATTTTGTCGAATGATTTCTGTTTAATTAAAACAATTTCATTATTCTGGATTTACTATCGGACATTTTATCAAAATGAAACAGGTGAAATATGAAAACAAGCATCAAAATTTAAAAAAAAAATTAATAATCTGGAAATTTAGCGACGGATTAATTATCCGTCGCTAAATAGTGACAGAATTAGTGACGGAAAAACATAATTCGTCACTATTTAGAGACGGATAATTTCTCCGTCTCTAAATTTCCAGTTAATTTAAAAATTTAAAAAAAGAAAAAAAAAGACCTATCCGTCGCCAATTCCGTCTCTATTTAGCGACGAATAATATCCGTCACTAAATAAAGCAGATTTTGATTTTTAAAAAAAAGGAAAGAATGGATTTTTAGCGACGGATAATATCCGTCTCTAAAAGTCAACATTCTATCCATCGCTAAATAACGACGGATAGTTTATCCGTCATTAGGATCATTGTGACGAAGAAATACAAGACGGAATTGTTATCCGTCGCTACGAATTTAGCGACGGATCGGTACAGCCTAATGACGGATTTATCCGTCGCTATTCGACTGTTTTTTTGTAGTGTTACTATCAAGGAGTTCTATCATTTAGGATTTTGGATCGTGTTGTGAGGCTCAAACCATACTACTCAGCAGAAAGTTGTTCCAACAGTTTATAGTAGATGGTTATATGATGATGGAAGCACAAAGGCTTGCTTTCATCATGAGGAACCAACCATTATTGAGGTCTGATAAGTATAGATCGCTTGACGATGCTATTAGAACCGGTGATATTCATCCAGCTGAAAACATTGGAAAACGATTTGTATTGCCATCATATTTTGTTGGAGGTCCAAGATATATGGTACAGAATTTCCAAGACATTATGACCATATGCAAGAGTACATGATATCTAGAGCTATTCATCAGATTCACATGCAATCCCAAATGGCCAGATATAACACGTTTTGTCGAGTCAAATGGTTTACGACCCGAGGATAGGCCTGACGTTATGAGTCGCGTTTTCAAGATGAAAGGACCAACTTATAAGAAACTTGAAGACAGAAAACGTGTTTGGAAAGGCAATTTGAGGTAACATACTATACATACATCTCCTACACTATATTCATTTATAAAGTATTCTTATCATTTCACTTTAATTAACTGTTTATTGCTCCGTTAATTATGCAGTCGTGTACACCATTAATTCCAAAACCGTGGACTGCCACATGCACATATACTATTGTGGGTTGACGGATAGGAATATGTCTACAGATTCTATAGACGATTTCATCAGTGCTGACATACCGGATAAAGATGTCAATCTGGAGTTGTACAAGGCTGTATCCGCATGGTTCATGGTCCATGCGGACCACTCACCCGGACCTCACCGTAAATGCATAATGTCAAGAAATGCTCTAATAAATTTCCAAAGTCTTTTAATGAGAGGACTATATTCAATGGGAACGACTATCCGCTGTATAGGAGGTGTGACACTGGTGCACCTATTGAAAAAAGTGGCAATCTTGATAACAAGTATGAGATTATACACCACTCATCTTATTCACATGCATTTGCTAGAGAGAAGCGATTATATTTTATGGACTGGATTTTTTTCTATAGGTTTATCGTTCCGTATAACCCTTTTCTACTGATGAAGTACCAGGCACTCATAAATGTTGAATGGTGCAATAAGACCAATTTAATCAAATATCTATTTAAGTACGTCAATAAGGGTGTCGATAGGATATGAGCAAAATTAATCGTCGATAATGTGGTGGTGGATTATGTTGATTGTCGTTATATATCTGCATGTGAGTTTGTATGGAGTATTATGGGATATGATATACATTATAGAGATCCACATTTTGAAGGATTATCATTTCATATGGAAGACGAGCAATCAGTCACATTCAAGGATGGAGATTTGATTACGGACTTGCTGGAGAAGCATACCGTTGCAGAGACTAAGTTCCTTAAATGGATGGAATTCAAGAAAAATAATCCCAGCGCCATAAGTATCTATATGCTGAGTTCCCGAGATATTACGTGTGGGATCCTAGAGGTAAAGTGTGGAGGGATAGGAAGCAGCTCAACAACAGAGTGGGAAGAATCTACCATGTCCTAATTAAGACTGACCCCGTGTATTATCTGATGATAATGTTGAATCACATCAGGGGTGCTACATGCTTTGAGGATTTGCGGACGGTGGAAGGTGTTGTTCACCCGACCTACAATGATGCATGCTATGCTTTGGGTGCCCGATGACGACAAAAGGTATATCCATGCTTTAAAGAAGGCCAACTTTTGGGGATCATGGCGTTTCCTTCGACATTTGTTCTCCATGTTTCTCCAATCTAACAGCATGTCAAGGCCCGTGCATGCAAGAGCACATGGGAATTTCTATCAGATGACATCCAGTACAATATGAGAAGAAAGTTGAATAATCCCTGTATAATTCTTTGTTCTACCTTTTCACTTTTTTTTTTTAAGAATGCTTCCAATTGTTTGATATTCTAACATCATTTATCAATTTTCCGATTCAGGACTGGAGCTCAATGATAAACAATTGACGAATTTTGAGCTGGCTAAGATAGAAGATTTCATCCCCCGGAATGGATTTAGTCTAAGTCACATTGAAGGAATGCATGTTCCCGAAAATGCAATTGTAGAGAATGGTATGAATAATTTGATTGTCGAGGAAATATCGTATGAAGTCGATGATATGACTGAGTAGCACACTCGATTGTATCCATTTCTCACCGATGAGCAGAGGAGTGTGTACCATACTATCATGGAAGCTATTGATTTTGGAAATGGTGGAGTTTCTTTCTATACGGTTACGGTGTGACAGGTAAGACGTTTTGTGGAAGATATTGTACTCTGCATTACGTGGTAGACGCGACATTGTTCTCCCGGTCGCATCGAGTGGTATGGCTTCTCTACTTCTTCCCGGGGGTCGAACTACACATTCAAGATCCAGCATTCCACTGAATGTAGACGAGACTACCACGTGCAGTAGAATAACCCCCGACAACTCTCTAACCGGTTTTGATGTTAGGCTCTTGATCGTAATCTTGAGGATGTTATGAGAGGTCCTGGTGGTAGACAGCCGAACAAGCCGTTTGGTGGTTTGGTAGTGATTTTTTTATGGTGATTTCAGACAGATATTACCCATCATACCGAAGGGCATTAGGTAGGATATAGTCCACCGTTCTCTTTGATCATCTAAGCAGCTTTGCAATTCGTATCGCGTGTTGAAGCTAACGAAGAACATGTGAATGCAGGTATTTTTATTGCATTATATATTGATTATTTTATTTTTTATCGTTTAGACAATTTAAATTCTATATTTCTTAGTTTAAAAATGATGTATGTCGACTTCATGTAATTTAACTGTAGTCTGGCGAAACAACTGCTGAGATCGAGAGCATCAGGGAGTTTGCGGAGATTGTTGAATGTTGGTGATGGTGAAGTTGGCGGTGATCATGATGGGGAGGCAGAATTCAAACTGCCCGAGGATATTTTGATTCGTTCGACTGGTGAACCTATTGACGTTGTAGTTAAGAGTACATATCCGAGGACATTGGAACATTCCGGTGACGGTCTATACTTCCAGGATAGGGGTATTCTTGCTCCGACTAATGAGATAGTCCAGGAGGTCAATGATTATATCATGTCACTCCTGCCTGGAGATGCCACAGAGCTCATGAGTTCTGATAGTATATTTTCTGATGAAGATGATATCGTCAATAGATAGGATGTGTATTCTGTTGAGTTCCTAAACACTATTAGGGCTTCTGAAATACCAAATCATGTCATTCGACTTAAGGTTGGTTGTCCCATTATGCTTCTTAGGAACATAGACCAGTCCAGTGACATATGTAATGGAACCGGGTTGATTGTTACTGCAATTGACAAACATGTTATTGAGGCGAAGACGATACATGGAAAGAATCCTGGAATGAAGGCTCTCATACCTCGGATGATACTCACCCAATCCGACGTTACCAAGTTCCCTATTAGATTCCAGAGGAGGCAGTTTCCTATATCTGTCTGCTATGCCATGACTATAAATAAAAGCCGCTATGTCGTGTTGGCCACTACCTCCCCAAGCCTGTTTTTAGCCATGGTCAGCTATATGTGGCATTTTCCAGAGTTTCGGGCAAGAAGGGGCTCAAAGTTTTAGCATTGGATGGGGAAGGAAACTCAGCTGACACCACCACCAACATCGTTTATAAGGAAGTGTTTAGGAATCTTTGAGTTATGTATTATCATTTTATTAATGCGCTTTTTATTTAAACTATTAGTTTACAAGTAATTGATTTTCAATATTAACTAATTCATTTATAATATTTATTTTACAGTTGGTGACGTGGCATATTTATACGGCGATTGTATACATCAACTTTGCATTCGTTTTCAGATTCTTTGATGTACTGAACCTTGCATGGTAAGCCAGAAATCGCCCAGATAAGAAGTGCAAATTGGCAAGAAGTGAAAACTTGCACAACTGATTCAGTAGCTTCTAAACACACAGGACACATGGGATTAACATTAATTTTTCGCCTCGCCAGATTATGAAAAACAGGTAATCTATTTGTAAGAGAGCGCCACAGAAAGATACGAAGCTTATTTGGGATTTGGAGCTTCCAAATAAACCTCCAGTCTTTCTTAGTAACAGACGAACAACTAGCTACGATCTTCGTGGCTTTCTCGTTCTTTATGTCTCTAGCCACGTAGTAAGCAGTTCGCACCGAATAATACCCGCTTTTGGTAAAGTACCAACGCCGAACATTTGCTTGACTCGAATCACTCACAGGTATGCGACTAATGGCTTCAATGTAGTCATCCCAAAAGACAAAATTCAGGGCTGCCATATCCCATCCCTGTCCACCTGGGAGAAGAAAATTAGAAACTGGAATGTCTCCCAACTCATACAAATCCGGAGTAAAATGTTTCCAACAACTCTCCTTAGGAATCCAATCATCGATCCACACATTAACACTCTTTCCATCACCAATCCTCCAAATCAAACCACGCTTCACCACCTCTATGGCACTAAAAATACTCTTCCAAGTGTGAGACGAGTTTTGGTTATAAAGGCATCTAAAATATCACAATCCGGAAAAATATTTAGCTTTAAGAATGTGACTCGAAAGAGCCTCAAGATTGTGAATTATTCTCCACACTTGTCTACTCAACATGGCTACATTAATAAAGGAGCTTAGATCACAGAAACCACACCCCCATCCTTCTTACTCTCACATAAGGAATCCCAATTAACCCAATGAATCTTGTTTTTATCCCCATCTCCCCACCAAAATTTGGAAATAATGGACTCAAGCTCACGAAGAAGGTATTCAGGTAATTTAAAACACACATGACATATGTCGGAATAGATTGAAGGACCGACTTAATCATGACCTCCTTACCCGCTCTAGACAAATGCTTCTCCCCAAAACCTTGAGTTTTAGACCACACTATATCCCTCAGCCAACCAAACACTTCTCTCTTAGACTTCCCCATCTCCGTTGGAAGACCCAAGTATTTCTCATTTTTATCCACCACACTAACGGGTAAAACAGCCCTAATCTCTTCCATCTTTTCCCTCCCCATATTCCAACTAAACACCACTATTTATCTAGATTAATCACCTGCCCCGGAGAAATACTATACTTGTGCAGAATATTATTTATCTCCAGGGGTGACTCCTTAGTGGCCTCACAACAAATAAGTGTATCATCAGCAAAAAGAAGGTGAGAAACACTAGGAGCAAAAGGACTAACAGAAACACCCCGGATCACCCCTCTACTCTTCGCATCAGCAATTAAGGAGCTAAATGCCTCGGTACAAAATAAGAACAAGTAAGGAGATAAAGGGTCTCCTTGTCTCAAACCTCTCTTAGGCTGGATGGGTCCAAAAATTTCTCCGTTCAAATTCACAGAGTAAGAAACAGAGCACACACAGAGCATAATCAATTGAATAAAAGCATGCTCAAATACTAATCTAGAAAGCACACGTTCAAGGAAAGTCCACTCAACTCAATCATAAGCCTTAGCTCAAATCCAGTTTCAAAGCCATAAAAAAAAATCTTTGCCTTTCGTTTTCCATTATTAAAAAATGATTGATTTTGTAATATACTAGAACATTATCAGTGATCAATCTATTCGGCACAAAAGCATATTGGGTCTCAGCTATGATTTTAGACATGTGAGGCTTGAGTATGTTTGTATAGCTTTAGAGGTTATTTTAAAAATGACATTACTCAAGCTAATAGGTCGGAATTGGGTAATCAGATCTGGTGCTTTACATTTAGAAATGAGGACAATATGTGTATAGTTCAGCTTTGGGTTCAAACAACGTTTATTAAGAATGTTTAAAACGCAATCAACAACATTTTTACTAATGACATGCTAAAACTTTTGATAAACCAGCGCAGGCATACCATCGGGACCAAGGAATTTGGTAGGAAACATATAAAAAAGTGTTGTACGTACCTCCTTGGGAGTGAACAGACGGGATAAATCTCGGTTGATAAAGTGATCGACCTTCAATCTCATAGTTCCGATGACTCCCTCAATGTCCTCCTCTATGGGCTGTATACTGGTTAAGAATTCTTGGAAATAGTTGACAACAATTTCCCCCATCGCCACCTGTTTTGTTTGGAGTAACCCCAAATCGTCCTCCAGTCCCAAAATTTCGTCCTGATTAGCCCTATTAAACGCCTGAGCATGAAAAATTCCGTATTACGATCACCTTCCGCCAATCACTGTGTCTTAGCCTGCTGTTTCCACAAGGATTCTTCTCGATCCAACATCTCCTCAATGTGTCTGGCCCCCTTTGATTTATCAGAGTGCAAAATATTCGTATGGTACCCATCTTTATCATATGGAAAAATTTGGGATACTGCATTGGAAGGTAGCTTGGATACAGTTTTGAAATTCGCTTAAAATCACCATCTATTCGCTCCAAGACAATATTAAAGGGGTCCATATCGTATTCATCATTACCTGAGCATCGGTAAATAAAATATTGTTAGCATACATAATAGTAATGATTATATATATCATTATGAGGATTAAAAAAAGTTGCCATTATTCAAACATACCAACAATTACTGCAGCAACTTCGGAACATGTTGGCAGATTATACATGCACCCATCATGTGAACTCCTTCCAATGAGACATAACTTGACACCCTTATTAGAGCTCTCCTTGAAATGATCAGCAACCATCCGAACATGCTTCGCAATTGGATTTTCGGCATCTATCATATTCTTTAGATCTTCTACGATTGATGGATCAATCGCAACTGGACTTTTTGATCTGCAAAGCAATATTGAATTTGAATAATATTATATAAATGATTACCTAGAGTTTAAAAAAATCCAATATCTGTATTAAAAAGCACAGTTAAATAGTACCGGACAACATCAATTCTATTTTGATTATCCTCGCCACAATACATATAAAACTGTGAAAACTTTGGAGATTCGCCCTCAATTGGTAACAAAGTACCAAGTCGATGATAATTATTACCACCAAGCCTATATGTATAAGGACCATGACATTGTTGACTGAGTTGTCTTGCATGCCACCCATAGAAGTAAAAGAGTACGTAATATTATAAGCACGTATGTGCTGAATATAATTATGACTCTTAATTATGCCAATTTTGCAATAGATCACGTAGCAGTCATGGAGGTTGTTTGAAGAGGGGTAGCTATATTTTACCATGGCTACAACACAAAGCAAATTCTGGACGACTCAATGGACTATTTTTAATCTTCTCATCTAACCACTTAAGTACACTACAATACCCACACGCATATGTGGGATCGTCCATGTCTTGGTAAGCTACACAACAACTAATATAAATGTCGATTAACTTAATAGTGTGGGGCAATCTTTTTATTATAAGTGAAATTGAATGATAATAGAAAAGTTACCTATCACTGAAATGCCACTATTTCTCCGAGCAACCATGTCCTTTTTTTTGTTGGCTCTTCTTCATTGCTATCTCTCGTGATTCCTTGTGTTTCTCGACAGGTGATTGCTCTACATGCATATCTCTTCGCACATTGAGAGTATATTTATCTAGCAACTGCTCAATACGTTTTTCTGCAAGATGTATGTGATGTGCACTCAGAGATTTTGATTTCGTTGTAGAACCTGTAATCCTTAAATACAATCAAAGATTAAATCTATTTATGTCGGAAGTCTTCAAATCCACAGTTTATAGCAAAAAGCTGACTCGGAATGTCATTCTCCACGGACACTTAGCATAGGAACAAGCAAATATTGTATGTAAATTGTATGCAGAAAGTAAACAGATGATTGCAGAACAAATGATTAGATCGCAGTAAACCCTAATTCTATGATGAAATCGATGATGGTGATTGATGTAAATATTCCCCGACCTCCCTCTACTATGCTACTCCCAACTACTTAGAATCAAACAACGTACTAGCCGTCTACAAGCAACAAAGAAACATGCCAAAAGGATCAAGTCGTAGTTAATCCAGACTCCTTCACTTATTCCAACAAAGTGTTGTGTCACTCAACACACTATCTCTTCACGTTTTCAGACAAATCACAGAGGATAATGTAAAGTCCATTACGAAGTCGTAGTTAGTAAGGATTTCCCACGTAGAGAGTCGGACGAATAAAGAACAAGTACGAAATTACGTTTTAAAACTAATTCATTAATATAACATGACATATAAAGAAATAGCAATAATAGAGTTTCGACGGTTCGCCTTTACAAGAGAAAGTTAGCTACTCATGTCAATAAACACAGATAGAAATCAACTAGAAGAAGAAAGAAGAAGAAAAGGAAGCTTAGTCTTTGATGTCTTCGTGCTGCTTTTAGGGTTTCTTCCTTCTGGGTGACTGACGGCCAGCGGTTTTGGGATTTCACTTCCCCGAGGACTGGTCCTCTCTTTCGAGAGCTTGCTGTGTGAGCGGTGTATGATTATGAGACTCCAAGGGTCTTATTTATAGTGTAAAATTCGTGCTCTGGCCGCCATTCTTCATTAAGAAAGGTTTAGAAAGGCTGGCTCTAGCCTGACATGCCAGTAAAATGGCCCGGGAGCAAACAGACACTCTACTGTGGTCCACAGAGAGGCTTATGTGGTCCCCTGTGGGCCGTAGAGTGCGATTCCTGCAGATTCCTGTCTGTTCTTCTTTGTTCTTCGATTTCGGGCTTTGTAACTTCGTTTCCTCAGAAAGTGGTCTTCTACAATGTTGTTGCATCTTCAATTATCTTCGCAATGGTTGGTCGCATGACATATTTTGACTTCTCGAACTCCATGCAACGGCCAATCCAGCGTATTTACTTAACTTTCTCGATTTCGCATAATTATGTCGTTTTAGCGCCTGAAATCATGCAATTCCTCAAAAACGCGATCATGTCCTACAAAATACACACGAAGTTGGTACTTGATCTTAAAACGATATAAATATTGAATCTAAGGCAAAAAAGAGGGTCTAAAAGCATGCAATATCGCACATTTCATTGTGAAATCACACCCCCAAACCAGGCAATAACGATAATCAAGAAGTGACCGTGAAATGAGCAACAAGCATAAACCACCACATAGACAAGCGGACAGTTTCTAGGATTCCAAACTCTACTGACTCGCTTAGTTTCAACTCCAACTTTATGACTCCACAACAAACAAATAACAAGTATCACTCACTACAGCCAGTGGTTACAAGTGTAACCCAATGTACTTCTAGGTGTACTTCAAAATCATTACCTCGCGGTAACACGTTATGCAATCCTGCTCCCAAAAGTCAAGGCACAAATCAAAGTTGTGGAAATTAAGGCGAATGCTACGGATTGCAGGTGACACTTACTATATTACCTTTAGCATTGTTGATGTGTCAGCTAGTAATTGTAGCAAGGGATCGCTTCAATCTTGTCTCTAGAATGAATTTTTGAAGATCATGAGAGCTGCCCAACTCATTTGGGTGAAGATGTTGATCTGGCATGATTACCTCTTACTTAATTATTTTAGCAAATCTACCTTTATGTTGAGGATAAAGCTTTTGAGATTGCAAAGCGCTCTGGAGTTGCAGGATGGTAGGAATGAGTTACTTGATGAGAGTTTTCCTTGAAAGATCTTTCAGGCTGCGGTGATGATTGACGAGATTGCTAAAACGTGAACTGATGTCTTGCATGTCGCGATCAGTATCTACTGCATTGGTATTTATAACTGATTTATGAACTTTAATTATTATGGTGTTCGTGTTTGGTGGTTGTAATTTTGTTTAAAGAAAAACTACATGATAGATAAAATTCCAGATGCCCTGTGAAATTAAGGGAGCTTGTTGCTGAATGTAGGAAATAATGTGCAGGACCATAACTATGAATTTGTTCCCAGAAATCGGCTGGCTTGACGCCCATACATACTTGTATGCAATGAACATCATTTGAAATTTTGAACCAAGGAGAAGCCCAGGTTAACAGGAAAAAAAAAAATCTAGACTTTACACGCACACATTTTCTTAGAAATTTAATTACATATTCCGATGAGAATCCTCGAATAAGCTGACCATTACATTGATGCAACAGAAAGAACCTTTCTGCGGATTCCATGTTGTTTTAATGATGCATCAGGGACATAGTATTTGTTAGTTACAGAAGCCCTCCTTCGGAACCTTAAATTTGAACGTCGTACGTGGTATTTCTTGATAAGATATTAATTGGCTTGTTGGGAGCCAAGTTATCTACCACCAGAGAACAATTGACGAACACATGTATTGTCCTCAGAGGAAGTTCGCCCAAGACGATGTTCACAGGCACCTTAACCCGCACAAGCAAAGGTATCTTTCCTTTCCTCCTACTTTCGGTTAAAGCCTCTTGTAGGCCTGACCCAAACTCACTCTTCCCTTTCAGGTCAATCTGCATAACTGTTGTGTTTCGATGTCCTTGGTGAAAATATGGCAGCTTTCCGGTGCAAAGATTGGTATCGGTATACGTAACAATGACATAACTATCCTTGCCGTATATGAATCCGATATGATTGTTGGGATTATCAGCTCTGACCGTTACGAGAAACTCAGTGTTGAGGCTGAAATCAGGCAGGACATCAAAGGCTTTGACCTGGAGGTCCAAAAAACTGTAAGTTGGGACTTTCGGCTGGAAGGCGGTGTAGAAATAGAAGGTGAGGATTGATAGGATGATCAGGAAGAGGACCAGGCAGCAATAGCAACAACATATGCACCTGAAGCAACTACCACAAAAGGATTTCTTTTGGGTGTTGTGGTAACGGGGGATGTTACGGCGATAGGGGGGAGGCTGTACAACGCCATATTGGGGAAGCATTACGTAGGGAGTAGGTGCGTGCATTTTGATAGAATGGTTGGAGCATTGGGGGATTTCAGGATGAAAAACCACCAGAAAAAGAAGAGAGGGGAATGAAGGGCTCTTCTTTTTCTTTCTCTGTTGAAAAATCTTGACCAGAGATGTCTATATAGGAGGGAATGAGAAGAGATGGTGCACAATGGAGATACTGCTCCAATGGTAATGGAAGAGACTTCTCTTATATGTGTTTGTGGTCATAGATTTGCAAAATTGCAACCATGAATCTCGGTCCAAATTTACTCTAGCTCCTATGTACTTGTACTTTTGATTGACCACCTTATTTTTTGGCATGTATCTTACATTATAAGTTGTCACTTGTTAGCTTCGATTAGAACCATTGATAGAATAGCCAATTTAATTTGAAAGTTGTAAATCTAACTAACATGTGAAATTCTTAGGAAAAACCATTTTCCTAATGTTTAGGAAAGTCTATTTTTCCTATAAATTACTGATTTTTGCATAATTTCTTGTGTCTCAGTCTAATAGGAGTGAAAGATTTCTCAGTTCTCTTTTACTAGAGAACCAGTGAGATATGTTGAATCCACATTGTCTCATGTGAGCGGTTCAGGCTTTTTTACAAAAAAATCTAGCCTAATCTATTGGATTCAGGTACCGTACATTAGTGTTAAAAATCGGAACTTGCCTCCTCAGCTAAAACCCTATTTGATTCGATACCCAAATAAATCGTACCTGAACCACACAAAGAACAAGTTGTAAGCAAACTGTATTAGCAACTGAGTTGCGTTTGGTTGTCTCGTACATAAACAAGTTAAAAGATGTATGCATAGCCATATATGTTGAGTTGATCTTACTATTTCAGGTTTGAGCAAGAGCAACAAGTATAAAAAAAGTATATCATATACTAGTATTATTAACTTATAAGTTGGACAGACAAATTCCAGTTGGTCTGGACTTTCAAAATTCAACAAATCTTAGTCACTCTATCTTCAGGAGACGATCCTCCTCGAACGGCCTTCCTGGAATCACCTGACCTGAATGCAGAACCACCACGCAAGAAGGATAAAACCGAGGCAGCTGCAGATTTGACTCTCTGGCCAATTTTCTCCAACTTTGTATGTCTCGGCTTCGTCACCGAACCACCCAATTTGTACGTCTGCAGAAAAATATGCCTTTTCCTAGCATGGTCACGCCTATAGCTAAACGAGTTCATCATCATTTCACGATGTTTGCTCCTCCTAGTTGAAAATACTCTCCACCCTAGATTTGGATTGTACTTCCTTGTACCTTCTTCATCTCCGTTGTTCCTAAATTCGTCTGCTTTTCTGCTGAATCGGACAGTCGGATTTCTTGGTACTGCATTCATACTTGTTGCAGTGATCATAGAAAATGGGAATTATGAACTGAGGACTAAAGTTATGTAAATTATAACTAGAGAGAGCTCATGTGATTGGGAGAGTGAATTAATCGTATGTGCTTTATATATTATGCAAGGTCAAGTCTAAGTAATTCAAGTAATGTATCATGAAATGGTCGTCCATTATAATTGACGTTGAATTTGATTTGAAAGTTTCAAAGATAGCGTGTTTTATTTATTCAGTCAACTAGGACTAACTAAATTGTTAATTTATTGCTTGTACCAAAGAAAATTAGGAGATGCCAAAGTCGTTGGTCTGATGCTGTTTGTAAACGACTATACGAGTCGGTTTTCCTTGCGATTTTCACCATATATGAAGCAGAAAGTATCTTGAGAAATTAATGGTATCTAGAAAAATTATATAGGTACATATTCTATATTTTAAAAAAAAATTAATGTTGTCAGTCAAAACGTTCATATTATCAATAAAATGTATATTTTTTGTATATGAAGAGATATTTATGTTAACTATATAGACGTTTTGATTGGTATCATTGATGATTTTCTTGAAAACATAGTCCGTTTCTAGATTAGTTATATAGAGACCGGATTTTAGAAGACTTATTCATAACTATTCTGTAATGAACAAATATGTTAAAATCAGTAGTTTATTTCATATGAGTAATGTTCTTACTCATATGTTTGATGTTTTAGGCTCTGTTCTTTTCATCTGAAAATTCATTAATTTCAGTTCAGTTCTGCTTAGTTGTTTTTTATACTACCATTCAGTTTAGTTCGATTGATTAGTTCGATTCGATTACATATGCTCGTCGTATTGAATGGAGCATAGCCTTAGTTGATAAATACATGATATTGTTGATTATTTTACTCCATTGATGTTTTATTTGTATTTTTGTAATGTTGTTAATAATACGTGTAATGTTCTGAATGTTGCATGTAATGTTTCTCATGATGTATGTAATGTTTTCAATGATATATGATATTGCAAATGTTGTAATGTTATTGATGATGCTTAAGATGGTCGTATTGTTCCCAGTCATTCTTCAAATGTGTCTCGAAATGTTTGTAATGTTTATAGAATTACATAAAATTTTAAACCTTAATGTCCATAACTTGTGTATGTAATGTTTGCGATCTTTCTTCCAACGTTTCTTGAAATATATGTAATGTTTTTAGTACAGGAAATTTTAAAATTGTTTAGTTAGAGGATATTGGAAGATGGAGATCAACGTGATATACTTGCAATATCTCAAGTGTTATGTGCTATTCTTGTAATTTATCGCTTATATTAGTCATGTTGTAAACTATATCACTAATGTTCCTTCAATGTTTCAGGTGATAAATACTTCATTAATCCCGTCTATGTCGACCACAAGTACAACAAGTAAAACAACAAAGAGCAGTGAAAATGATTGACCCTGACTACATGAAAACAAAAAGCAGAAAGAAAAAAAAAAAAAGGAATTTGAATCAAATTCAAGCAGAAAAGGCCGATCAATATTGAGTTTGGAAACAAATCTCCAAACGAACATCAACTATAAAAAAAAAAAAAAATGATATGATGTAATTGAATATGACATGAATGTTCAATGTTCTTACTTATATCTGCAATGTTTTTTTAAACGATAAAAGATATTAGAACCTCAAAGCGTTTAGAAGAGCATAAGTAAGGCTCGTTTTTCATCCTAATGCATCGAATCGAATCAATGCAATCGAACTAAATCAATTATAGATAAAATATAACTAAATAGAACCTGAGAATCGAATGAAGCCAGACAATGAAGATAACAACATATTAGTTACAATGGGGAAACAGCTTCCCTCGTCTAAACCCACTAGTTGCATCGACTTTAATCACAAAGAGTCCAAGCCCACACCAAAATCTTTACCAAGCAGCTTCTGACTTTGGACCTCACTAACAGTACCAAAACTCATTAATCCACCTGCATTTCTCTTTTCATTCTTCTCCAATAATATCCAAACAGATCATCCGTCAATTCAAGAAAAAAGTGCACCTATAATAGCCACACCCCTCCACACCCTATGTCCTTTATCAGAATTGTTGGTTGTACAGAGTGGGTGTATGAAGATGGTGAACAGAATAGAATGTAAGATAGAAATCTGCTGAGCAGAGGGTTAACCCTCGGTCCTTAAAACTTTGATTGCCCCGCTCTGGTGCCTACGGTTTACTTAGCAATCAGTCTCCCAAGATAGAACAACAGAGAGTTAGTATTCTAGCACTGAATCACTAACTCGTCGAACTTGACAGTATAGAAAGTTCAGGCTTTTTAGAGAGTAAGAGAGAAGAAAGAAGGATTGGATTTCTGGGTGTTGAAAATCCGAATATGGAGGTCTATTTATAATCTAGAAAAGTTGCAGTCTGAATAGATGTAGCTTTTAGCGAACAGGTCCCTACAGAGATAAAAATTCAAACGGACACACCTGTTTGAATTTTTCCGTTTAGTTACATCCCTCAGCGAATGGACAAATCCGTTCGCTTAAGCTTAAACCAACTGATGCATATGTTGGGCTTTTATGTTTCAGACTTTCTATTGGGCTAAACCAAACACAATATATTTCTGACCCAAAAAGATTGTAATCAACTCAAGACCGCGACCCGCGAATCCACGGACCCCGGACCCACATCCCACGTCCCGAGCCCGGCAACTCAGTAATTCTTTCTCAAGTGCAATCTACTACTATAGTAGATTATTCACGTTCAAGGAAACGTCATTTCCAATGTGTGGGGCCCCTTTGGTTTATGTGCAAAAACATGGACTAGCCTCATTGTAGACTAAAATTCTAACAATCCCCACATGAAAGAGGATTGATGCTCACAACACTTCGGGGTGCTCCAGCCTAGAATTTCTGGTGGAAAATCATATTTCATCGGGATCGATTGTCAGTGACATTTAATCGTCCCTAGTAGAATACCATCAGATTTACTTGCCACACGGTGGACGTGGTGCCTTGAATCGGTCGGCATTTTGTGTAAACCAAGACAATGATATCGACACAATAATTCTCCTTATTGCCTTGTTCCTTGTTTCGTCCATTAAGGCCTTGGACTCATTTGGATTCTTAAGTGTTGACGTTTGAAGCAGCCTAAACTTCACACTTAAATAGGTGACCTCGTTCTAAGAGCATTCCTGCCAATGCTCCGCTCGTAAGCAAAAAGAGATTAAGAATCTCTTCAGAGATCATTAAGAGTTCAGTGACTCAACCTCCGCCCGGACAGCAGGAGCACTTAATGTCTTTCACGGGGATGGCGCAAGTGGAGCAAAAGCTCCTAAGTGCTTTTACCTCGAAGTACCAAACTTCACGAGGCACGTACTAGTCCTTTACAGCTTAGTTGTCCCATTGAACCAAATTCTTGGGATCTCCAATCAGTATGGTTGGGTTGCCACCACAAAGTCCTTTATTGAGTGGGTCTTAAGCCCATTCCCCTAGACAGGCACATTACTTGATCTCTAGGTAAAGCTTTAGTTAGCGGATCTGCAATGTTATCCTTTGATTTCACGTAATCAATAGTGATAACCCCCGTAGAGATCAATTGACTAATGGTCTTGTGTCTACGACGTATGTGTCTAAACTTGCCATTGTATATATTACTTTCAGCCTTTCCTAAAGCTGACATACTATAACAGTGTATTGTCACGGAAGGCATTGGTTTCTCCCAACAAGGGATGTCCTCTTAAAATACTCGAAGCCATTCTACTTCTTCTCCAGCTTTGTCCAAAGCTATGACTTCCAATTCCATCGTGGATCGGGCGATGCAAGCTTGTTTAGAGGACCTCTAGGAAACAGCCCCACCACCAATGGTAAATAAATACCCACTTGTGGACTTGGTGTTTGCACTGTCAGATATCCAGTTTGCATCACTGTATCCTTCCAATACGGTTAGATATCTTCCATAGTGTAATGCATAATCTATTGCGCACTTTAAGTAACTCAATAGATAATGTAGTGCCTTCCGGTGGTCACTTCCTGGATTACGCGTAAATCTAGCCTACTTGTTGACTGCATATGCAATATCTGGACTAGTGCAGTTCATTAGGTACATCAGACTGCCAATTATTCGGTCATATTGCACTTGGTCCACAGGATCACCATGATGTTTATCTAAACATTGACTCCTGTCCAAAGGTGTTTTCATAGATGGACAGTCAAAGACCCAAAATCTCTTCAAGACGTCTTCAACGTAATGAGATTGTGATAGCACCAAACCCTCGGACGTCTTAGAAATCTTTATTCCTAAGATTAAATCCACCACACCCAAGTCTTTCATGTCAAAAAGTTGTTTCAACATTTGCTTGGTTTTCATGATCAATTCTAGACTACTTCCAGTTATGAGCATGTCATCTACGTATAAGCATATCATGACAAAGGACTCAGTGTTCCCTTTTACATAGATACACTTATCACATTCATTAATTGAAAAGCCCTTTGACAGCAGCGTGTTGTCAAACTTTTTGTGCCATTGTTTAGGAGCTTGCTTAAGTCCGTACAATGACTTGACAAGGTGACAAACCTTCTTCTCTTGTCCTGGAACCACATACCCTTCAGGTTGTTCCATGTATATTTCTTTTTCCAACTCTCCATTTAGGAAAGCGATTTTAACATCCATTTGATGTATCTCAAGTCCACACAGCACAGCAATGGCTATGAATACTCTAATGGAAGTTAATCTTGACACGGCTGAGTATGTGTCAAAGTAATCAAGACCCTCCTCCTGTCTATAGCCCTTGACTACTAGAAGAGCCTTGTATTTATGAATGGTCCCATCAGCTTTATACTTGCATTTGAGTAACCACTTGCAACCTAGAGGTTTATTTGCCAAAGGAGGATCAACCAATTCCCAAGTATGATTTCGCAGTATGGATTCCATTTCACTCTCAATGGCCTCTTTCCAAAGAGCAGCGTCAGGATTGGACATTGCCTCTTGGATTGTCCTTGGTTCGTTTTCTACCATGTAGGTAAGAAAATCAGGGCCAAATTCCTTCTCAGTCCTTACCCTCTTACTTCTCCTAAGTTCGACATCTGTAGCTTCAACAATCTTTTGATGTGAAATTTCAAATTCTTCCATTGAACCTCTTAGTTCGGGAATTTCCTCTTTTGGAACTTGTTCCATTTGTTCAAGAATTTCCTTATTAGTTGTTGGTTAGGGAATTTCTTCACTCGAACCTATAGAAGTTTCATAATCTCTCTTGCGAGTGATTAACTCTTTCTTCTCCTTTGTAGGTAAAATATCTTCAAAGAATTTTGCATTCCTTGACTCAATAACTGTACCCTCATGGATATATGGTATCAGCGACTTATGCACTAAGAAGCGATACGCACTACAGTTATTCGCATATCCTATGAATATGCAATCTACAGTCTTGGGTCCAATTTTGACTTGCTTTGGTTTATGTACTTGTACCTTAGCCAAGCACCCCCACACTTTCAAGTATTTGTCTGATGGCTTGTGACCCTTCCATAATTCATATGGAGTAACATCACTATTTTTCCGGGGTATTCTGTTAAGAATAGTAGTGGCCGTGAGAATAGCCCCCCTCCCCCCGCCCCCACAAGTTCTGGGGTAATCCAGAATCTAGTAATAGTGCATTCATCATCTCCTTAAGAGTGAGATTTTTGTGTTCAGTAACACCATTAGACTGAGGTGAGTAAGGAGCAGTAATTTGATGAATGATGCTAAACTGAGAGCAATATACTTCAAACAGTGCTCCATATTCTCTACCTCTATCACTTCAAATTACCTTAATTCCAGTATTAAGTTGGTTCTCAACTTCAGTCTTGTAATGTTTAAATGCTTCAAAGGTTTAATCCTTACTTCTTAGCAAGTAAACATAACAATATCTTGTGCAATCGTCAATAAAAGTAACAACGTACTTTTTCCCTCCTCTAGTTTGCACAATCTTTAAATCACACAAGTCGCTGTGAATTAACTCTAGAGGACTAGTGGTTCTGTTCACTGAATGAAATGTTGTCTTAGTTAATTTTGCCTCTACACAAACCTCGCATTTAGTTTGAGGGTTGATTTCAAAGGACGGAAAATGTTTCAATTTCATTAACATTCGAATAGCATTGTAGTTTGTATGTCCTAATCTATGGTGCCATCAACTAGAGAACTCAGACAAGTAGGTAGAATGCATTATTTCATTGCTCTCAAAGGATCGAAGTACATACATTACAAACATCTTAAAGAGCCCATCACTTATGTAGCCCTGTCCTACAAACTGACCAGACTCGAAAGTTATTTTGAAACCACTCTTGACCAACAGTGTTCCGGACACCAAGTTCTTGCAGATGTCAGGCAAGTGCATCACTTCATTTAGAATGAGCTCCTTCCCAGAAGTCATCTTCAGAACCACCCACCCAACTCCTTTCACCTCCGAAGTAGCATCGTTCCCCATGAACAACTTCTTATCCTTCATCGGAGAGTAGGTAGAGAAGGTACCCTTGTCAGAATATATGTGGCGAGTTGCACCCGTAACAATCCACCATTGCCTCGGATTCTCAACCAAATTTGCCTCCAAGACCACAGCAGCAAAGGATTTGACCATATCCTCCACCATAGGATCATCTTTTGTTTCAGTAACATTGGCATTTTCCTTCTTGAGAGAGTTGCAATCCGCCTTCATATGCCCAGGTTTCCCACAATTGAAGCATTTTTCCTTAACTTTCCTAGACGTTCCCGGAATTACCAGAATTCCCGGAATTACCAGAATTCCCTTGAGACTTCACGTCCCCACTACGCTGTTTGCGCTTCTTGTTGGAATTTCCCTTGGATTTCCCCTTTGAATCCACCAGGTGAGCCTTGGCATCCATGGGCTGCTTTACTTTGCCCAAAGCCCTTCGGTCGTCTTCCTGAATCTGAAGCTTAATGATCAACTCTTCAAGCCCTATTTCCTTGGTTTTCATCTTTAGATAACTCACGAATTCATTCCATGATGGTGGCAGTTTCTCAATCAATGAAGCAAACTTAAACGATTCATTAGGCTTCATGCCCTCTTGTTCCAATTCATGGAGAATCATTTGGTACTCCAGAACTTGACTCATCACAGACTTAGAGTCAGTTATCCTGAAGTTTAAGAAATTCCCCACAATGAACTTCTTTGTACCAGCATCCTGTGCACACTACTTCCTATCCAGTTTCTCCCACAATTCCCTTGCGGTACTGACAGAGCAAAAAGCAGTATACAGAGCATCAGAAAGACAATTGAGAATGTAGTTCTTACATAAGAAGTCGCTGTGGACCCAAGCATCATAGGCCAGTTGCCTCTTTCGGTTTTCCTCTTGCACAGTTTGCACCTCCTCCGTAGCCATAGAATTTGCATCAACCTCCTGCAAGGTGGGAGCAGCAGGAGGGTCAGCAGTGAGGAAATTCGACAGCCCAATAGTTGTCAGGTAGAACATCATCTTCTGTTTCCATTGTTTGAAGTTCGTCCCTAGGAACTTCTCTGGTTTCTCCCCATGGTTAGCAGGAGCAGTACTCACACGAACAGCAGGTACTTCAACTCCAGCAGTAGACATCTTCGATACAGACTCAAAGCCTTAAGTTGATGGTTGTAGAGAGTGGGTTTATGAAGATGGTGAACAGAACAGAATGTAAGATAGAAATCTGCTAAGCTGAGGGTTAGCCCTCGGTCCTTAAGACTTTGATTGCCCCACTTTGGTGCCTACGGTTTACTTAGCAATCAGTCTCCCAAGATAGAACAACAGAGAGTTAGTATTATAGCACTGAATCACTAACTCGTCGAACTTGGCAGTATAGAAAGTTCAGGCTTTTTTGACATTAAGAGAGAAGGAAGAAGGATTGGATTTCTGTGTGTTGAAAATCCGAATAGATGTGGCTTTTCACAAACAGGTCCCTACAGAGATACAAATTCAAACGGACACACCTGTTTGAATTTTCCCGTTCAGTTACATTCCGTAGCGAATGGACATATCCATTCGCTTAAGCCAAAACTAACTGACGCATCTGTTGGGCTTTTATGTTTCAGACTTTCTATTGGGCTTAACCAAACACAATATGTTTCTGGCCCAAAAAGATTATAATAAACTCAAGACCGCGACCCACGGACTACGTCCCACGACCCGAGGCCCGGGCCCGGCTCCATGCGGAGCCAGGCGGGCACGTATGGTCAAGTGATGGAGACATCTAGCTCCCCCCCCCCCCCCCCTTCCAAAACCATGGGTGCTCCTTGGGGCCCAAACCCTTAAGTAAGTCTTGGACTTATAAATTGTTCCTTCTTTCTCAATTTTAGCCATGTGGGACTTTTTCCATTTCCAACTCTTGGCATTCCATATTTAATGCATCAACCAACACACTTTGAGCTTCGATTAGTCATTCACCTTTCAATGAATTTTAGTAATTCTTTCTCAAGTGCAATCTACTACTATAGTAGATTATTCACGTTCAAGGAAACGTCATTTTCAACGTGTGGGGCCCCTTTGGTTTAGGTGCAAAAACAGGGACTAGCCTCATTGTAGACTAAAATTCTAACAAGAATAAGTGGCAAGCAATTTAAGATGTGGTCAAGGGAGCACTTCATAACCGTCAATTCCAAAAAAGCAAGAGAGAAACCCAATCCCAAGTAATGAAATTTCGTTGTCATCTTGGTCACCACCATCGTCTAGTTTGTCTAAACTGAGACTTCGCCGAGAGTGAGGGGTCGCGGACGAATCCAAAAACCAAGGACATAGAGTGGAGGGGGTGTGACCAAGTGTCTCAGGTATTATTGTGAATTTTTAATGCTTGTATTCTTAAAAAATCAAATTCACTTGCCAACATGGAGAGTTACATGCACACACCATTATTGGAGCAAGTGTGCATATTATTAAAGAATATGAGGTACATCCAGACAATTTCAAGAACATGTGTACATCCCTGCCTATTTCGAAGAACATAGGGTGCATTTGTGCATTTTACCTAACTTTTCATTGTTTTTGCATATTTTCACTTTTTTCTTTGCTCACACCTTTTTCTTTTAAACTACATCAACACTTGTATTTTATCTATATACTTTCATTTATTTTGTCAGAATTTATTGCAAATACCGTCGTACTAATAATTATAATTGATCTATTCGTGCATTAATTTATCATTCATATTCAATCTAGATTGAGTAATTAAAGACATTAAACACAATTTAATTAAAAATTCAACAATTCCCAACATGAATGAAAATTAATGCCCCCACGTGCTTCACACACTTCAGTTTTCTAGCGGAAAAATCATATTATATTTATCAATAAATAGGCCAAAATTCATAAGTTTTTAGATTTATTAAAAGGTTCAAGAAATACTTATTCTATCTCACAGCATAAACAAAAATATATTTTAATAACTAAAGATATTTTGACGTATTCGTAATCTGACATTTTAGATTTTGCCGTTTTTCGAATTCGTATTGCATTCGTATTTGTATTTGTGCTTTGTCAAGATATTGTTCATAATCATCACAACATAACTGAGATAGTTGCTATCAAGGCAACTAACAAGGAATTTGGCTAACTACTAAAGTGTTATGCAAAGTCATAATTGTTGATATTATGTTTCTTATTATACGTTTGGACTATTAGATGTAAAGTTTGTACTTTACGGGTACTCTTCTAGTTAGGTTACTTAAGCTCTTTTCCCCCTCTTTCTTCTGTATTCTTAACATTCACTTTCATTCTTCTGATCAATAATTGATGTATTAGTTGTAGAAATTCTCTCTTTACTTCTTCCAGTTTATGCGGCAATATGGTATCAATCGCCACGAGATCCTGATACATCAATCTTATTATGTTCTTCGTTGTGAGTTCCTTGTGAATTCACTTTTGTTGTGCATCTTGCATTGCACTTTCCTTCTGATTTTCTGTTCGTAATTCTCAACCGTTTTTTTATACGCATCCATGGCGTTCCAACTGACTACTACTCTGTCAATTGCACCATCTAGTTCTCTGATACTGGCCGTACTTGGAACAATTTGGTCTCCTCACCGACGGAAGATCCAAATTCACCGTTTTTTTATTCATGTCGGCGATTCTACCTCGATACGTGTTATCGCTGAGACTTTTACGGGTGAAAACTTCCATGCATAGCAAACTTCTGTTCACATGGGCTTAACTGTAAAAAATAAGCTTGGATTCCTGGATGGAACAATCACTAAACTAGCTGAGAAGGAGGTAATTCTTTTCACTGCTTGGACTCGTGTAATTGCCCTACTCCGTTCTTAGTCACTTTAATATATAATCCCACCTATTCACAATACTCTTCTCTTTTTACTTTTGCAAAAGAATTGTGGGATGAGGTTTCACTTCAATACATGAAAAGTGATGGACCTAGAGTCATTATGCTTGAAAAGGGTCTTAGTAATATGCATCAACATAATCAGTCGATCACTACCTTATATAACATGTTTAAAAGACCGTGGGATAAATATTGTTTGCTCCGTGCTCCTCCTGCTTATGATTGTGGCAAGTGCTCTTGTTTAGTCACACATATATCTACTAAGGTTGAGAAGGATTCTAGCATTAAGTTTCTATTAGGACTTGATGATTCCTATGTTTCTCTTAGAAGTCAAATCTTGATGATGAGCCCCATACCTCTACTGTCTCGCATTTATTCAATGTTACTCCAAGAGGAGAGCCAGAGAACTATGAACCAAGGTGTGGAGTCATTAGTTATGGTCACTACTGCCAATTTCCGTTCCACTTTCCCACCGGCCACCGCTCAAGACAGGCGGTGGGATACTCTAAAATGCAAGTAATGTGGATTCTCTGGGCACAATATTAATAAATGCTTCCAGCTAATTGGCTACCCTCCGATCTGGAAGGGTCCCAGAGGACAGAGAAAAGCTTCCACATATGCTACACCTACTCAGGCCCCCTCTTCTTCAGCATTTCATGGCATTACTACGGACAACACACCCCCACCACATGCTTCTTCCTCTGCAGATGCCTCTCTGGACTTTTTAAATCCTTGTATGTACTAAAAATACATTGAGTTTGTGATCTCTCAGCAGCTTCCATCCATATTTATCATGCAGCTGCAGCTTTGGCTCTGACTAGTGATGCTACACCACCTGTGTCAACCACTCCACCTACATCGAGTTGCTCTATCTTTGGTTAAACATCTATTGGTCTGCATTCTAATTCTAATGTGGGGATTTTTGACATTGGTGCTATAGACCATATGTCGTGTAGCATGTCTTCTTTCCAAACACCTCCCACATTTGTTGATATTAAAATTAAGTTACCAACATGTGCTACTACACATGCTAGTCACAGAGGTCATGTAATACTTCCTAATGGTCTCATTCTTAAGCATGATCTCTATGTTCCTGCTTTTATATTTAATCTCATTTCTTTGTCTCATCTCACCAGATATGATAATATATGCGTCTTTATCTCTGAAAATCTCTTGGTCTTGAAGGACTAGTCTTCAAAGAAAATAGTTGGCTTGGCTGAGATTCAAAATGGTATTTATCATCTCAAATACACTATTGATCCAAATTTGCATTTATATGTATCATCTATTTCATCTGCTAATGTTGTCTCTTCTAGTTCTCACTCTGTTGTCCTTTAGCACCTTAGATTGGGCCACTCACATGTAGAACGTCTCATTCACATCATAGATTTGTATCTTCATTCTTGTACCTTGCAACCTTGTGATATTTGTCTATTTGCAAGACATAAACGTCTACCTTTTCCTGAAAGTTCTACTACTACTCATCGTGCTTTTGATTTATTACATATGGATATTTACGGTCCATATATGCACAGTCATATGATGGTTATAAGTACTTTCTCACAATAGTTTATGATTTTACACGTTGTACTTGGATCTATATCATGAAACTTAAGTCTGATACAAGCTTGAACAATGTTCATTTTTATCATCTTCTTCATACTCAATTTAATTGTAAAATTCAATGTAATCATACTGATAATGTCTTGAGTTTTCTTACAGTGATTTTAACTCTAAACATGGCATCTTACATCAATGTTCTTGCCTAGAAACACCTTAGCAAAAAGGGGCGAGAGTAGAACGTAAACACCATGACATCCTTCAAGTCGTCCGTGCTCTCTTATTTCAATCTTCTTTACCAATGTCATTTTTGTCTGATGCTATTCAGAAAGTTTTTCACATTATTAATCGAGTACCTTCTGTACTTCTTCATTACAAAAGCTCTTGTGAGCTCCTTTTTATATCTCCTGATTATGCTTCCATACGTGTTTTTGGTTGTTTGTGGTATGTCTCTACCTTGATTTCTACTCGTTCTAAGTTTGATTCTCATGCCAGGAGGTGTGTTTCCCTTGGATACCCTCTTGGGTACAAATGCTATAAGGTTTATGATCTTGCTACTAACCAGACTTTCATCTCTAGAGATGTCACATTTTTTAAACATTATTTTTCTTTTAGTAACACTTCTCCTCCTTTATCTAGTCTTGCTCTTCCTAGCCTGTCTGATATTCATCCTACTCATTTTCCCTTTCATGATTTTCAGACTACTCAACTTACTGGTGAATTTAAACTTTCTCTCCTACTCATTCTCCATCTGTCTCATCTGATGTTTCTTCACAAGCACCACATGTTGAGCCTTCTTCAGTTCCTAGTCCTACGCCTTCTCCTCCTCAACCTAGAAGGTCTCTCAGAGACAAGGTTGTTCCTGCAAACTTGGGAATTTATGAGTGTAGTCTTCATCCCTCTCTTCAACATGCTAAATCCTCTAATCTTGCTACATCGCATGATTCTTCCTCCCTTCTTTATCCTCTTTCTCATTTTTTTTCTGATACTCAACTTACTCCTCCTACTTATGCTTCTTTTACTGTTGCACCTACTTATCTCCAAGAGCCTTAGTCTTATAAACTGTTTGTAAACATCTTGGATGGATTAAGGCAATGCAACAAGAGATATCTGTTTTAGAATCTAACAACACTTGGCTTTTAACCACTTTACCTCCTGATAAGCATGCTATTGGTTGTAAATGGGTCTTTAAGACCAAATTGCATCTTGATAGGTACAAGGCCCGCCTAGTTGCAAAGGGTTTTACTCAAGAGGAAGGTTTTGACTACTTTAATACTTTTTATCTTGTTATTAAGCCTAACACTGTTAAACTTCTTCTTTCACGTGATGTTTCTAAGCATTGGTTCATCCATCAGTTGGATGTTAAAAATGCTTTTCTCCATGGTGATTTGCATGAAGAAGTTTATATGCCTCCTCCTCTTGGCTATCCTTCTATTGATAAGGTCTGCAAGCTTTTAAAGAGCTTATGACATGAAACAAGCTTCCAGGTAGTGGTTTGTCAAACTTGCTCAATCTCTAGTTCATTTTGGTTATACTAAGTCTCAAGCTGATACTTCTTTATTTACTAAACTTGTTTGTTCTTCTTTTACTTGTCTTTTAGTTTATATTTGACGATATCATTATATCTGGTAAAGATTTGTCTGAGATTTCCAGTGTTAAGAGTAATTTGCATAACATGTTTACTATTAAAGACATAGGTGATATCACATATATGTTAGGTATTGAGATTGCTAGTAGTTCTTTTAGTTTATTTTTATGTCAAAGGATTTATACTCTGGATATTCTACATGACTGTGGTTACTTAGCTGCTAAACCAATAAATTCTCCTATGGACAATAGAGTTAAGTTTTCTTCCACTGCTGGTACACCTTTAACTGATCCTAAAATGTGTAGAAGATTGATTGGTAGGTTATTGTTGTTAGAAATATCTGTTTAGATTTTGATCAGTAACCCTAATGACTTATCTTAGCTCAGAAAGGTAACTAGTACTCTTAGTTCACTTGAACATTGTAAAAGAGGAAGCTTACTGAGTATGTTAGTCTAGCAAATCTTGTATAGGATGTTAGGTCTATGAGTGTAATTTTTATATCTTTGAAGAAGATGTTAGGGCCTTTATTGAATATCAGAAGACTGCACAAGATTGCTGAAGACTAACGAAAAGTGTCTCTTCAGAAACCTTGGAGAAATTAAGTGTCTTTGGAAGACAAGTATTTCAACAAGTGGTTTTGATGCACTATAGGTCACTTTGAAAGGACTTGCAAAGCCTCAGAAAGCTTGCATTGTTCCGTTGACACTACAGAACAAACGTTAGTACAATGCATTAGGAAATCTCTGTAAAGAGACAAAGCTCACTGCCGTACTAACTTCAGATATCGTTAGTTTGAATTTCATTGTGCCTAACGGATACTATTCAAATGGCATGATTTTCAACTATAAATATCACCACTTAGAATGCTTGAAAGTCACACTTGATCACCAGAACTACATACATTACACTCAAGCATACAAGCCTTCTGTCTACTTACTCTCTAGCTTACTGTTGGAACTAAAGCTCTTGAATTCTAAGTAGCACGAAAGTTCTAAGTGTCCTGATCCTTAACAAGAATGGTACATTGTGAAGGAGTTGAATCCAGAAGATATAGTTGCGACTCATATATGTGATTCATTCTCTTGAACAATATCAAGACTTGGGTCATTAAAGAACAACTTACCATACATTGAAAAGTGTATTAAGTAAGCTTGATTCTACAGAGCACTCATACATAACTGCATAAGTTATTAAGAACCCGCTCACCTGATAAACTACCATAACCAACACCACACAAGCGTTGAGCATAGGAAGTACTTAGTTTGGGAAACTAAGGAATAGCTGAAAGGTTACTGAGTAGAAGAAGTACTTGGTTGGGATAACGAGGGAACAACTCAGGGGGAACACTTGGTTGGGAACCTAGTGTAAAAGGGATCAAGAGATAGGACTTTGTAAGGAGAACTCAATATCTTATCTTAGTGGATTCAAGTCCTAAGAAAGGGCGAGTGGATTAGTTGAGGGATTACGCCACCCTCAGATACCACTATAAACTGCTATGTTATTTACTTACTGCACTTTATTTATTGTATACTTATTGCTTGCTGAGTACTTACACACTTTATAGCCTGCTGAGCACGTGCACTTATCACTGAAGTCTTTCGCTCTCTAAATATAAGTATCAGATACCTTCCCAAATATCTGAGAAACTGTTTTATCGTCAAAAGTTTGAAAAGAATATTCACCCCCCCCTCTAGTCCTTTACTTTGTCGTTATCTGGACCAACAAGTCGAATCAGAGCAGGAAGTTCTTTAACCTTCTGCACTGAACCTATGTGCCCACTAACAGCTTACCACGTACACTTGCTTTGTTTGATTAGTGTTTGCTGCAGGATGTCTTTGAGCGATGCACCCGTTCTCAAGCCAGAGAACTATGAGAAATGGAAGAACAACATGACGCTTCACCTGGAATCTATTAGTGACGAGATGATCGAAGTTATAAAGAATGGCCCCATTGTCATTCGACAAGAAATGAAGGTCACTGAGGTTTCTAATGGTTGAGATAAGGAAACAGATGTTGCTAGTTCCTCCACATCTGGTACAACAACTAGTGCAAGATCAACTGGTGAAATTGCGTATGAACCTAAGCCCAGACATCTCTGGACTTCGAAAGATTCCAAGAGAAATAGGCTTGATGGTCAAGCAAGATACATCATTATTCGTTCTACTCAAGACCACATACAGTGCAAACTATGGTGTTAAAAAACGGCGAAAGAAGTCTGGTCACTGATTGAAGAAATCTGTGCCGGCATTGAGAAAACCAAGGAAAACAAGTTCGAAGTTTTGAAGCTCAAATTCCAAAACATCAAACAAGTTCCCACTGAGACACTTGAGGAACTAGATTTCAGGTTTACAACACTGATGATTGAAATGGTTGCACTTGGTGAAAGTGAGAGATACTCTAACTCTAAAAAGGTTAAGACTATCGTGAGAAGCTTGAATCATAATTGGGAACACACTCAGTACTTCTATTTTAACCAAGGAATGCCTAACATCACTCTAGTGGAGCTTTCTCACACTTGGCAACTGTCAACTATGAGACAAAGCAAAGAGGACTTATGACTGCTGAAACATCGCAGAATGTTGCTCTAGTAACTCAAGGTACTTCTGAAAAGAAGGATATCAAAGCGGTGACTGGGAAAAATGCTCGTGCCGTAAATCATATGAAAAAGTACGTCAGTCAAGAAATAGAAAGAAGAAGGACCAAAGAGAAGCTGAAAAAGCATCTAGGTCCCAACTATCACCAGTACAAAATATGCAATTGACTAGTTCACTGAACAAGCCTGCTCAGCAAGCATCGAGTACTGAGGGAGCAGAAATTGGAAACGATATCGGTTTCTATTGTCAGAAACCTGGTCACTTCAAAAGAGACTACCCAGTGATGTGACAATAAAATATGCGATATAGCATACTTTTAGACTCTCGTTTTTTGCCCTAGATGCAATGTTTGTGTCGTTTTATGGTCAATTACAACCTTTGCGTGTTTTATGTAGGTCATGATCGCGGTTTTGAGGATTTGCACGATTTCAGGCATCAAAACGGCATAATTGTGCCAAATCGGGACAAGGAAGCAAATACGCTGGGTTGACCGTTACGCAGAGTTCGAGGAGTCAAAACATCTCATGCAACCAACCGATGCGAAGATAATTGAAAATGGAACAACTTTGTAGAAGACCACTTTTCGAGGAAACAAAGTTACAAAGTCCGAAATTGAAGAACGAAGAAAACATATTCGAATTTAGAGCAGTCGAAGATGGTGGCCACCAGGGGACAGCAGTAGGGGTCACTACGGTCCACAGGCGACTGCAGTGAAACTGCTGGTTTCTCCTGGGCTGCTCTGTTGTCCTGTCAGGCTGAGGCCCGCCTTCCTAAACCTTCCTTATTGAAGAATGGGGGTTTGGAGGTCGAAATTTCACCTAAAAATAAGACCTCAGGGGTCTCAAATTTCACACAGCTCACAAGTAGCTCTCCTTGAGAGAGAAACAGTCCTCGGGGATGTGAAAACCCAACCCGCTTGCCGTCAGGCACCCAGAAGGAGGAAACCCTAGATGCAGCATCACGATGATATCAAGAACATTAGAGACTAAGCTTCTTCTTCCTTTCTTCTTAGATTTCGATTACTATTCTTTGTTACTATGAGTAGCTAATTTCCTTTTGTAAAGGTAAACTGTCGTAACTCTGCTTTTGCTACTTCTTTACATACCGGGATATGTCAATGGAATAGTTATTTGACATAAATCATGGTTATACAACTCTATGCATCCTTCGTGGTGTGATGTTCTACTGAGTGACACAGTAGTTTCATTGAACTGAGTAGGGGTACTCGTGCCGACTGCGCCTTGAGCACCATAGTATTATGCCCTGCTGTCGTTAGAGGTAATTGCGTAGGATTTTAACTAGGGAGGTGGGAGTAGCATAGCAGAGGAAGGTTGGGGAACCTTTACGTCTTTCCATGATTGATTTACAACAAAAGCAATTTAGGGTTTACTACGAACTGATTATTCTGTCTGAGATTAAAACTGTTTACTTTTTTGCATTCAATTTCAAATGTTATTTGCTTGTTTCTATGCTAAATGTCCGTGAAGAACGACAACCCGAGTCAACTTTCCGCTATAAACTATGGATTTGAGTACTTCCGACTTATAAATTTAATCTTGATTGTATTTGGAGATTACAGGTTCTGTCTTCGAGTTTGACCACAAATTACTCATAAACGATAATAGTAAATAATTTAATAAAATCATATAATAAAAATTTAATTACTAAACGAAATCTCTAAGTGCACATCAAAATTTGGCGCCGCTGATGGGGACACTTGACCGCTCAAGCAAGTTTCGATCGACCGAGATAAGTTGAAATCTTTCTTTCGATTTTTAATTTACGCACTGTCTTTTTAATACGTATAGCATAAACCCAAAAAAATCAGATTTTGAGAATCTATCACCACAGCAAAAAATCCATAAATATTTTCTTTCCTATATTAGTTTATTCTCTTATTAAAAACCCCAAAAACAAGTAACTTTAGATTTCTGTTTATTTTCTTTCTAGTATTATATATTCGTATCTGCAAAGGTTTGTCTTTATGCAAGGCAGGAGAAGTGTAGGAACACCAGTAGTACCGCTTACAGACGACATAGATAAGCTTGAAAGGCGAAGACTGCCTGCTACCATCATGGAATCATCGATCTAGCGACATGAGTGAAGAAGGAAACAGCAACAACAATCCATCTGGGAATGTCGCAACTTCTGAACTTGAGCAACTACTTAAGATTCGACTAGATATTCAAGCTGAAAGAGAAGAGCTGGAACGGGAAAGCTAAGGATATCTTACCTTCCATGGAGGATGGGGAAGAAGGATGATGTGGATGAAGGACCGGAGGAACCAACATCGGGAAATCTATGAAGCAGCAGGGTGAATTTACCGTGAGGAACAATTCCTTTATCGCCAAGGCTGAGGATAACTTATGGAGAACTAAAAACACCTTCAGAGGAATGGAACTGAAGATTGGTCAAATCGCCAAAGAAGTAGGGGAACTGCAATAAAACAAGGATAAGTTGTCGTGTCACATTGAGAGAGCTATGATGATTGTTGAAGCTGCCGAGGTTATAGGAATCAGGAGAGGAACCGTACCAAATCTGGAAGAAACACGAAAGGACGCAAGGTAATGGCCTCAAACCTTCTCCTACGACACTCTGGTGTGAAAAAAGATTCTCCTGCCGAAGAAGGGAGGGCAAAACCAGTTCTACTAAAGAAGCCCGACCTTGGAGCTTTCAACATTGATGTTGTCATCAAGGGGAAGACAGCCATAGAAACCCTGGATCTAGGAGCCAACATTAATATGATGCCGCTCACCGTCTACAAGAAACTTGGACTAACATGAAGGGTGGAAGCAAGGACCGGCAAACGGGTTGCCGATGGCTCCACTACAACTGCCTGTGGCAAGGTACGTAATGTGATTACTCAGTTGGAGGGGCTCGATATTCTTGCGCACTACCTGATTGTGGACTGCGAAAACCCGGACAATGACACCATGCTTCTGGGAAGACCTTTTATGGCCTCCACCAACACCATTTTCAATGTGGCAAGAAGGGAGATTTCGATGAATATATCGAATCACCAGATAGTAATGGGGGCTCCGAGTGAGACTCTGGAGGAGGCAAAGGCAGCAAGGATCAATTTCGCCATAGATGACTGGTGGATGGACTCTAAAGAAGAATTGGTAGTCCCTTTTGATGATTTGCTAGCACCGATGGATCTATTCAAGATGTACGTGGAGATAGGAGAAGAATCAGTTGAAAGTACTCTGCCGTCGATCCCCGACGAGCACTTTGGGTCGGAGGACAAAAACTGGAGATGCGGATCTGCTGAGAGTGAAGGTGAATGGAACTTCCTGGAGGAAATCAACGACTACTTAGAGTTTGCTTTTCACATCGACGAAGATCCAGAGCTAGATGAGATCGAGAAAGAAGAAATGAAATATTGGATGGATGATTCGAGCTAGGGAACAAAGGAATGGATGGACAAGTTGCTTTAACGGAATCGAGGGTCTAACCCTCAACAAATATTGCATCATGAAACCAGGGGTCGAGCTATAAGACCTTAAACAAGCGCTTCTTGGGAGGCAACCAAAGGTTACGTTTACTTTTACGCATTTACTTTCGCATTTTCAATTTTTGTCTTTCTCTCGTTTTCTGTGCAAAATTTATTTTTCAAAAAAAAATTTCAAAATCATTTCCAAATTTTTTTATTTATTATGTTTGCTTTTTGAAAAAATCAAAATACCAAAAGAATCGAAAAAATGCAAAACATCGCGAAGGATTTAAGAGGTCGGCAGAAATTTCATCATGCTCCATCGCGAAAGCAGTGAGTCGCTCGACTCACTTCTTCCTCTTTAAAACCCCCAAACTTTATTGTTTCTACCCCTCTTCATTTTCTTCAATAATTCTTAACTTGCTCTTCAATTCTATCATACCCATTGCATTATTAGTTTGCCCATCCATCATCAACATCAAGTAAGTGATTTCTACTCATTATTATCCTCGTTACATCTTCAATTCAATATGTTTATCATTCATCTCTTTGCTTCCACTTTGTTCTTGCTTCTTTGGTGCTTAGCAATTATGTGTTTCAATTGATTGATTTGTTGATGTTTGAGATATGTGGATACATGCTTACTTCTAGTATTCACTACTTTATTACTTGCTTGATTGGAGATTTGACAAATCGTTTGAGAATTTGAGGGTTTTTGTTCTTGCCTACCAAGTGTTCGATAAAATGTCATAATAGAACAAATTCCTTTGTCGACCCCTTTCTCCCTCGATTACTTGCTTGCATGGTAGTAACTTGTTGAAGTATGCTTAGGAAACATGTTTGCATCGTCATATGCTCATAGGATGGAGATTACATTACAATTTGCCTCTCAACTTGATGCTTGACACATCTTGACAACTTGAGTTACATGCCTAGTTCTTGCATTATTTTTATATAATTTTGCATACACCTTGTGCCACACATTAGGTTTGGGGGAGAAGAAACCCCATTGGATTTGTGTGTAAGCCTTAGACTTGATTTAACTCCAAACATGCTATCTCACACACTTTTTTTGCCTAGGTAAAATGGGAAGAACCAAAGGAGGAAAGGATGTGGGTGAACCAAGCACTAAGAGAGCAAAGAAAGGGAAGAATGTGGCATCGACGACTCTCTCAAGCAAGGCTCGGAGTTAGCTCTTGGTTAATAACGACCGAGGGGTTATTCCCGAGAGGAAAATAGAGATCGAATGGGGGATGAACCCGTCCCTTAATTGGATTCACGACGTTTTGAGCCTCTATGCTTGGGGAACTTTCACTTCCATTCTCTGAGGATACGACATCGAGATAGTCTGGGAGTTCTACGCAGAGTACTTCCAACTAAATGTCAAAAATCTGGAGGACGCACTTTTAGATCGCCTCGTCATCATTCGAGGGGTAGAGGTCATGTTTGGGCTGGGAGCTATCAATGAATTCTTTGAAATTCTAGAGGAGCACATCTATGGTGAATATAAGGAACCGGCATATGAAGAATTGGAGTACGGAGAAACCCTACAAGACATCCCACGGGTATTACTTGGAGAGAGATTTAGAGAGGATGCAGTGGGAATGTCCATCCCAAGGGCTACACTCAACGGAAGAGCAAGATTTTGGATGCACTTTGTGGAGACCAACTTGAAGCTAACTCTGCATCACGAAGGGCTCAAGGGCGACGTAGACACTCTTGTCTACGCAATTATGGAAGGTCACTACATTGATGTTGGAAGGATCATGGTGAAGGAGATGCAAATGGTGAAGAACAACATAAGAAGGAGCTTACCATTCCCTTGTCTCATTACTGCTATATGCCAAAAGAATGGAGTTCCTACTAGTGAGTCAGGATTCCCTCCACTCACAGAACCTTTTGATGAAGACAGAACTATCCACCTCCTTAAGATGTAGAAGAAGGCCGCCAAAGCTGAACTTAGAAGAAGAGGAGTAGTGGATCAGCTGCAAGGAGCTTTTGACATGTATTCGTTCAATGAATTTGTGAACAACTATTAGATGGATAATCAAGGGAGTGCACAAAGGCGAGATAAGATGAACAGAATGGGACGGAGGTCGGAGTGGAACAACTATGTTACCTACCTGCACCGTTATGAGCAGACCTCCTTCTGGCAGGAGAACATTGACAGGTATGTTCACTACGAGTATCCACCTTATTACCCACCACCGCCCGACGTCGATCCGTCGCTGTACTAACAAGGCTATCAGGGATTTTATCCTCCACCGCCTCCTGGAGGATCCTCATCTTGAAGCGCCATCTGGATTGGAGAAGCAGCACTGAGAGGGGAGTATCTTTTCTTTTTCTCTTTACTTTCCTAGTTTTCTATCTGCTCTTAGCTAGGGTTGGGAATCTGGTTTGATTGCTACCTGCTTAACTATTCGGTCTGTAATAACTTTAAATACTCGCACTTAGTAATTTGCATTTTAAGTTATGCCTTATCTGTTACGTCTAAGGTCTTTTACTTGTTGAAAGATGATTTGATCTGTGGGAGCGTACCGAGTGTGAGCCATAACTAAGATGAGCGGCTATGGATTTGCTTTCTGCTTTGCTGCTTGCTAAATATATGCTCTAACCGAATCCGACCCATGCTACTTTGATGAGTGAGTTTGCTTGCTACTCTAATTGAAGTCCTATGTGCACCCGTGTGAACACCGCTACCCTTGAGTCTTTATTTGTCATCAGCATGAATATGATTAGTGGTACTCATTTTTCTGAATCCTTTTCTATACCTTTTGCTATCGCCGCTGAAAACAGTTTGAACCTTATGAACTCCACCATATATCCTATACTTGCTGTACTAAAGCGGTGACAGCAACCTACAGCCGAGCTTGAACGAAGAAACGAAGCAATGAGTTCCAAAGAATAGAGGAGAATCATGTTTTGATCATGATCGAGAATTGGTTTAGGGGGAAGAAGAGTAGAAAACCCTAACCCCAGTTCGAGAAATTGGTTTGGGGGAGAAGTGGAAGATGATCATCATCGAAAGGTAACCTTGTTGGCTCTACTGTTTATTTCCGGTGCTAAAAATTACTAGCTCTTGCTCCAGAAAAAATAGAAAAGAAAATACCAAAAAAACAAAGGTGCAAAAGTCTCGGAGTGGATCTGTGGTCCTTGTGACCACCGTTTTCATGTTGGGCATGTTACAGATACTACCCACATACTGGCGTGTCCCTAAAAGCTACATGTCCATGACGGTTGATGGCATGTATACCAAACCCGCACGCACAAAAGTGCAAAATTCGGTCAAACAGACACTACCAAAAAATGGAGAGACTAAAAGAGCCCAATGATGGCCAACCAAAAGCATACGAGTCAGTAAAACGACTGCAAAAAATTGTATGCCAAAAGAAAAAAATAGAGAAAAATAAAGGAGCATGTAGTCTATGTGTGAAGCAACCGATGGAGTGCCTACAATGATAGAAGAGAAGTTGAAGATTTATCATTACGAGAAGACGAAGTCGAAGGAAGGAGCTCGGTGTCCAAAAGGATAAGTCCCCCTGAAGTACCCTTCTATTCTACCTTGTTATCTTTTAATGATACTTGACCTTTCCCTCTTCTTTATATTATCCTACCTGATTTACTTAACAAGCCAACCTGAGTACTACTTTGATTTGTGCCTTGACTTTTGGGAGCAGGATTACATAACATTACCGTGAGGTAATGACTTTGAAGTACACTTATAAGGACATTGGGTTACACTTGTAACTGCTGGCTGTAGTGAGTGATGCTTACTTGTTACTTGTTTGCTGTGAAGTCATGAAGTTGGAGCTGAAACAATGCAAGTCGGTAGAGTTTGAAACCCTAGAAACTGGCTACTTGTCTATGTGTTGCTTTATTCTTGATTCTCATTTCATGGTCACTTCTTAATTATCATTTTTGCCTTGCTCAAGGATGAGCAAGAAACTGGTTTGGGGGTGTGATGTGACAATGAAGTGTGCGATATAGCAAGAAACTTTTAGACCCTCGTTTTTTGCCCTACATGCAATATTTATGTCGTTTTATGGTCAATTATCAACTTTGCGTGTTTTATGTAGGTCACGATCGCGGTTTTGAGGAGTTGCACGATTTCAGACATCAAAACGGCATAATTGTGCAAAATCGGGACAAGGAAGCAAATACGTCGGGTTAACCATTGCACGGAGTTCGAGGAGTCAAAACATATCATGCGACCAACAAATGCGAAGATAATTGAAGACGGAACAACTTTGTAGACGACCACTTTCCGAGGAAACGAAGTTACGAAGCCCAAAATTGAAGAACGAAGAAAACAGATTCTAATCTGCAGCAATCGAAGATGGTGGCCACCAAGGACCGCAGTATGGGTCACTGCGGTCCACAGGCGACCGCAGTGAACCTGCTGGTTTCTCCTTGGCTGCTCTGTTGGCCTGTCAGGCTGGGGGCCGCCTTCCTAAACCTTCCTTATTGAAGAATGGCGGTTTGGAGGTCGAAATTTCACCTATAAATAAGAACTCAGGGGGTCTCAGACTTCACATAGCTCACAAAGCAGCTCTCCTTGAGAGAGAACCAGTCCTCGGGGAAGTGAAACCCCAACCTGCTGTCCGTCAGGCACGTAGAAGGAGGAAACCTTAGAAGCAGCAGCACGAAGACATCAAGAAGATCAGAGACTAAGCTTCTTCTTACTTTCTTCTTAGATTTCGATTACTGTTCTTTGTTACAATGAGTAGCTAATTTTCTTTTGTAAAGGCGAACCGCCGTAACTCTACTTTTGCTACTTCTTTACATACCGGGATATGTTAATGGAATAGTTATTTGACATAAATCGTGGTCATACAACACTATACATCCTTCGTGGTGTGATGTTCTGCTAAGTGATACAGTAGTTTCATTGAACTGAGTAGGGGTACTCGTGCCGACTACGCCTTGAGCACCATAATATTATGCCCTGCCGTCGTTAGAGGTAACTACGTAGGATTTTAACTAGGAAGTTGGGAGTAGCATAGCAGAGGGAGGGTGGAGAACCTTTACGCCTTTCCATCATTGATTTACAATAAAAGCAATTTAGGGTTTACTGTGAACTGATTATTTTGTCTAAGATTAAAACTGTTTACTTTTCTGCATTCAATTTCAAACGTTATTTGCTTGTTCCTATGTTAAGTGTCCGTGGAGAACGACATCCCAAGTCAATTTTCCTCTATAAACTGTGGATTTGAGGACTTCCAATTTATAAATTTAATCTTGATTGTATTTGGAGATTGCATGTTCTACAATGGAAAACAAAATCTCTGAGTGCACATCACCTAGCTTACAACAAGTTAAAGACAGGTGATAAGAAAGATAGGAGTAATTTCAAGAGTAGTCAGAGAGCTATGCTCACGAGGAAAGAAAGAAGATTCAAATCCTACTGGATGCTCTTGATCTTGACTCTGAGTCTTGGGATGAAGACTCAGATGATTCAAAATATCCATCACTAGAGTTGTGTGGCATCACTCATGAATTGGTTGACTTCGGTCAAAAGACGAAAGAAATGTGCGGGGTTGCTGAGGAGGTCTATCCAGATTGCTCCAACATTGATCCATGCCCAATGGCTGATGAGGTAACCACTATTTCTCGATTTATAAATTATGAGAGTGATGAGGAAGGAATCAAAGATCTAGAACACCTCATAAAAGAGTTGGATCTTTATGAAAGAGAATTTATGGTTGTCCAAGCTAGAACCAAGATTCTCGAGGAAGAAACGAAATCTCTTGAAAAGGAGTGCTCACAACTGCTAAAGCTATCTGAGACAAAGGATGCTGAGAATGCATTTCTAAAGGCACAGATAGTTGAGACAGGAAAGTTACATGAAGAAGCAATGGATAAACTTCAAAAGAAGTGTGAAGGTCTTCTTTCTAATAGTGATGAACTCAAAGGAAAGAATTGTCCTTCCAATCATATGCCAAAGCTTGTGACACTCTCACTGAAGTACACTCTTACCTAAGAGATGTCTCAGAAAAAGGAGGACTTGGGCTGGACACTCAAACAAATAGTTCTACCACTCTGAACAAGAGTGATGAAGAAATGACATTTGTTAATAGTCAGCAAGGTGGTTCCCAAACAACCTATAGCATTGGTCAGAAAGCTAAGGTTGCTGGCAAAGGAAAGGCAGTCACGACCAAACCTTTGAGGGAAAAACAGGTCCCAAAGAAATCTGATGGGAAAGTTCTTAGAAAGGAACGACACACTGAAAAGTGTAATCACCCACTGTGCTATGTCTCTCAAAAAGGGAAGATTGCTAGAGCTGGCAAATTCTCTAATGTCACGTTTTCTGGAAAGAAAGATGACGCAGAGACTAGTAAGGTTGCTGAGAGGAGATCTCAGTCGGCACCACGTGCTCGAAATGGCATTGGCTATAAAGCCATCGGGAAACAACATGCTCATGATTGCAAACTAGATCAAGAACGATGGATGAAAGCTAGGGTTGCTCAAAGCAATCATCAGAAGTGGTAGAAAGAACAAACCACAAGCAATCTAAATGCTAAGGCTAGAAGAAATCTGAGAAGGAAAGCTAAGTTCGCTAAAAAGCAGACTCAGCAACCTGACAGGTATCTGAAAGCACCACGAGGAGCACAAAGGAACACACCTAGAAGGAAAATAGTTCTTGATAATAATGATACTAGTCATTTACCTAGAATTCCTCCTTATGTTCCTGCTAGACAAAAGCATGTCCCTAAGAGATTCATTCAAAAATGGATTCCTACTGGGAGATACTTTAGTCTAGATGGTTTCATTGTTGGAATGAGAACCTAACTCCATGTTTCCTATTTTGTGCAGAACACTCTAAAGAAAAAACCAACGTGACATTTCGATAATGGATGTGGGAAGCACATGACAGGAGATGAAGCAAATCTGGTTAACTACAGAGTATGTGATACAGGACCAGATATCATATTTGCATGAGGAGAAGTGAATCCAACCGTAGGATTTGGAGATCTGAATATTGGATTCCTCACAATCACTGGAGTACTACTTGTGAAGGGATTGAAATATAATCTTCTCAATATGAGTCAATTTGCTGACAAGGGGTTATCAATGAAGATCAAATCCAAATTCTGCAAATTGATTGACAATGTGCCAAAGCCGGTAGTCTTGGTTGCTAGGCGGAAAGGAAGTCTCTATGTCACTGACTGGGCATCTGCCACAACTGAAGAATGCCTCATGGCGAGTCAATCAGGCTACACTAAATAAAATTGGCTATGGCACAAAAGGATGAGTCACTTGAATTTCAATACTCTGAACAAGCTAGCCAAGAAAGAGTTGATTGTTGGTCGAGAAACCAAGCCTGCTGAATAAGCTTGAAGTCATGAAAAATGACAAGGTATCTGTGATCAGAACAGACCATGGTACTGAGTTTGTCAACCATTACATAAAAGAGTTTTGTACTTGCAAATGTTTTATTCTTAACAATGGTAATGAATATCTAAGAACATTTCAACCAAAGGAAGATGAAGGAGTATTTCTTGGTTATTCAATGAATAGCAAAGCTTACAGAATCTACAACAAAAGGACATAAAAGATTGAAGAATCTGTCCATGTAGTATTCTATGAATGAAACAAGAAAGTACCCTTGAATGAAGAACTCTCAGATAGGTTCCAAGAACTTATGTCAAGGATTCTGAACAAGAATCTTAGAGAGGAAATGATTATGTCATTCACTTTGAGGATGAGTCTGACAAGGAAAGGCAACCATTGTCAAGTAACAACCAGATGACTCTAAGACATGATGAAGAGTTTCCTATGAGAAATCCAGAAATGGATCAAGTCACTGAGAATCTTCATCATGAAGAGGTCTCTGAGAAGGAGGTTGTTGTGAATCCTATCTTAGATATTCAGGACACTGAACAAGTGTCAGATATCCCAAGCACATTACAAGTGCCAGATATCTTAGATACTGAACAAGTATCTTATCATGATCATAATGATACAGAAATGAATCAACATGATAATGATCCTACTAGTTCTAAACCCATTATAAAATGGATAAGAGATCATCCTGCAAAGGATGTGATAGGTCCTTTAGACCAAAGGGTAAGAAATAGGATAGCTATTGCTGAAAATGCAAATTCTCTCTATGGATGTTTCATCTCAGACATTAAACAAAGACCATTGAAGAAGCATTAAAAGACCAAGATTGGATCTTAGCAATGCAAGAAAAGTTGGATCAATTTGAGAGAAACAAAGTCTGGAAACTAGTTCCCTACATTGATGGAATATCTGTCATAGGAACTAAGTGGGTTTTCAGAAACAAGATGAATGAATCTGGTGACATAACCAGAAACAAGGCAAGGTTGGTTGCCAAGGGATTCACCCAGACTGAAAGCCTAGATTTTGATGAGTCATATGCTTCAGTTGCAAGATTGGATGCAATCAGACTATTTCTAGCCTTTGTAGCTCATAATGACTTTAAAGTTTACCAAATGGATGTCAAGAGTGCATTCCTAAATGGTGAACTTGATGAGGAAGTCTATGTTGAGCAACCACCTGGTTTTCAAGTTTCCTCAGAAAGCAAGATGGTCTATAAGCTTCAGAAAGCTCTATATGGACTTAAACAAGCTCCAAGAGCATGGTATGACACTTTGGCCAAGTACTTGCTAGGAAGTGTATTCAAGAAAGGAGAAGTTGATAAAAATCTCTTTACATTGAACCATGATGGGAAACTCCTCTCAGTACATGTTTATGACATAATCTTTGGATCTAAGGACAAGCAACTTTGTGAAGACTTTGCTGAGCTCATGAAAAGTAAATTTGAGATGAGCATGATGGTTAAAAGAGGTATCTGAAACTGGTATTCAGATATGTGAGGTCACTGAGTAAGGGGGAACACAAAAAAGAGAGAAGTAGACAAACAGTACTATCTGTCAAAAGTCAACTATCTCTTGTGTTTTGAAAAATTGCCATTTTCATGATAATTTTCTAACAACACTAGACGCTTAATTAATAAGCTCCAGTTTGTCTCCTAGTTACAGGTTGCTAAGAGTTGAAAATGACTCAGATAGCTATTAGCCAAATAGCATTAATTGGGCACAATTACATGTGTTGATTGTGATCATTGCTGAGAAAACAATCTCCACCATTGAAAGAAATGGCGATTGTAGTTAAATGATTCAGATGCGTCTCAACAGCCCACTAGCGCAGTAACCCAGTAACTGGCCCCACTCGCATTTAATGTGAAACCACTTTTTCACCCACGCCGGTGCAGACTGCGAGAAATGTAGATACAAAATCCATTTGTATCTGTGTACTCGCATTGCTATATAAAGCAGTTTATGGCAAAGAAAAACACTTTCGCCTAAACTCACATCTAAACAACCACCAAAATAGCAAAATCCTTCATCTTTTTCTCTGCAAATCTTCTCTGAAACCTCTGAATTTCTACTAAGTTTTTATGAAAAGAATCACTTAACCGAATTCACTCTTAATCTCTTTCAATCTCACTTCTCTACTACTACTATTTAAAGAGATGGCACCGAAAAGGGCTAGATCTCAGAAATTCCAAGTGTCCACATTTGGAACTGGTGAAAAGCAAAATCCAGTGATTGTAATGAAAAATCGAAGAGTTGTTGGTGATTTCAACTTCTTAATGTGGAATCCCGACTCAAAGGTACTATGGAGAGGAGTACTTTTCGATGATTATTTGCTTGGTGCTGCCAATAACCAAGCGGATATGAAATATGGTCTCCCTTTACTTGAAAAGGTAAAGATTAAAGAGTTTTGCTCTACAAGGCCCACTTGCATCTCAACTGTGGATGTGTTGGAATTCTGCAGTAATTCCACCATCATTGAAGAAAATGGCACTGGAGAAGCGCTCATCACATCGAAGGTACAAGGTGTTGACATAAACCTTGACTTGAATTCCTTCAGCACTCATTTTGGATTACCCACCCAAGGCACTGATTATGTGCCAGATACCTCAATCAAGAGTGCAAAAATCTTCTACCCTCTCTATAAAAATCCTGAAAAGGATGATACTCCAACAAAGTTCGACAACTCCATTATCAGGAGAAGACATTTTGTTGAACCTGGGAATTTGATAGCCCTTGTATTGCATAGGTGCTTTGATTCAAATCATGGTGGAGCTACTAAATCAGCATGGAAAGGTAGGGAATGATGGCATTCCTTAACACTTTGGAGGAGAGAGCAATACCCTTAAACTGGGGGAAGTATATCTTTCTGAGGTTTGTTGACAAACTTCAAGGCTTTGAGCCTATTTTGAAAGGTGATCTTGCTGATCCCAAACATACTATCAGCTTTGGTTTGAAGATATGCTACATTCTGGAGAAGCTTGGATAAAGCTCAGGGAAAATGGAGATATTGCAAATAGTGACCTTGTTTGCAAGTACAATTGCGAGCTCAAGCAGAACCAGAAGAGGCCAATAGAAGATGTTTCTGAGGCAAATGTTGTGCCAAAGAAGAAACGTAGAACTGGAGGCAAGAAGAAGGCATGTGCCAAAGAGATGACCTCTCTGGAAGATACTGACACAAGGGTCTCTGACCATAATGTTGCAGATACCACTACCTCTACCCAGCCAGCACACCATAGTGCTGCAGGTACACTCTTTATGCCAAGAGGATTGATGCGTGCTAGCCGCTTACTGCTGAAGAAGGAAATGAGTTGGAATTTGACCCATTCTTAGAAAGGAATGAGGTTGCTGATGAAGTCCCTGCATCACAGGTTACTAAACAAGTAACCATGTCCAGCAGAAACACTATTCCAGGGCCTTCCACTTTGAAGGATACCAATGCGTCAGCACAAAATGTTGTTGCTGATCTGGAGAGAACTATCACTAATGTTCCTTCTCCATCCAGGTCCAGATCACCACAACCACAGCAACCACAAGCTACCCAGACTTATGCTGATCCAAGTGATGATAACTTGGTAGAAGCATTTGAGATGTGTCAGGGAGCTGATGGTGTTATTGAATTAAATCCTGTGATTGAACAGGTTCTCCAACTCTCATATGAGAGGGATCAACCTGATGTTGTGACTCAAGGATATCAAACAGGAGAGGCAACTGAGCCCAGAACTCAGGAAAGGCTTGAAGTGCCTGAAACTTCAAACAGAGCTGCGGTCACTGGACAACAAGACCAAAAGCATGGAACCCAGACAAGTTCCATGTTGGTCCAGATAACGGCAAAGTAAAAGACTAGAGGGGGGGGGGGTGAATAGTCTTTTAAAACTTTTGTCGATAACAAATGTTTCTCAGATATCTCAATGGATATCTGATACTTAGAATCAGAGTGCGGAAGACTTAATGTAGATAAGTGTAGAAACAGTTAATAAGTGTGTGTGTGTTGCTGAAGTATAAATACAGAAATGTAAATGACACAGCAAGTATAGTGGTATCTGGAGGTGGCGTAATCCTCCAACTAATCCACTTCGGTCTATCAGAGACCTAGAATTCACTAGAATAGATAATTGAGATAACCTTACAAAAATCCTATTCTAAGATTCTGAACAATTGGTTCCCAACCAAATGTTGCCCCTGAGTTGTTCCCTAGCTTCTTCAGCCAAGTACTTCCTATACTCAGAAACCTTTGAGTTGTTCCCTAGCTTCCCAAGCTAAGTACTTCCTATACTCAAAAACTTCGGAGTTATTCCTTAGTTTCCCAAATCAAGTACTTCCTATACTCCGGTAACCTTGGAGTTATTCCCTGATTTTTCAAACTAAGTACTTCTGCATCTACGCGGTTTCGGTGTTGGTTTGATTTGAGTTGTCAGATGAGCGTCTTAATAACTTTTCAGTTATTCAGATAGCTCTGTGAACTTAGTTACTTAATACACTTTACAGCGTATGGTATCTAGTTCGATTTTACTGACCCAAGTCTTATGAAATCTGTTCAAGAGAATGAATCTCAGATAGTTGATCTTTTGATTCAACTTCTTCACAGATAGCTTTGCTTGTTTAGGATCAGGACACTTAGAACTTCAGTGTTTACTCAAGATCACAAGCTTTAGTCGCAACAGAAAGCTTTGATAATAAGTAAGTTGCTTTGAGAGAGTAGGATGTTCAGAGTTCTATGTTTCAGCGTATGCAATATGTCGTGTGTATCTCTCAAGCTGTCTAAGTGTTGATATTTATAGATGGATTTGAGTGCCGTTTGAATAGTATCCGTTAGGCTCAAATTCAAACTATCGATATCTGTGTGTATAGTACTGTAGCAGGTTTTGTCTTCTTCTCAGAAGTTGCCGTTGCTTTTACTCAGACATCTCTGTCCGTGCATTAAATGCATTGTACTATACTTTTTGTCCTGTAGTGTCAACGGAACTATGCATTGTATCAGAGACTAGACTTGTTGTCTGATTCTTTGCACGTCCTTATCTTCATTCTTCAGATACCACTTGTATTGATTGAAACAACCTTGTTTCTTTTCAGAAACGTGTTTAACGCTCAAGGTATCTCGAGCAGATGTATGGACACTTTCCTTGTCTTCGATATGTATCTCATTTCTCGATATCTCTTGTGACAGTTTGTTTGAAGCTGACGTGTCTACAAGATATCTGGCTAAGATATCTGAACAACATATTCAGTAATCTTGTGCAGTTTTCTTCAAGTCTTCAATTCTTGTTGAGCTTTCTGCTTGGATGTCTTCTTCTTGGTCTTCTCTTCATAAAAATAAAAATTACATTTTGAGACCTAACATCATATACAAGATTAGCTAGACTATCATACTTAGTGGGTTTCCTCTTTTACAATGTTCAAGTGAACCAAGAGTACTAATCACCTTTCTGAGACTAAGATAAGTCATCATGTTGCTGAACAAAATCTAAACAGATATTCTAACAAAATATCTAACAAATTTCCCCCATTTTCATCAGTCAACGATGACTATCTTCCCTATTACAAATCTGGATGAGGAAACAATCCCCACTTAATCATTTCTTGAGATCTTTCAAATCATATAATTAAGTGCAGAAAGTAGACATCAACCAAATCACAAGTTGTGATCTTTGCTGACAAGTTATCTTTTATAAAATACTATCTGAGAGTAAGTTCTTCAGATAAGTCGCAACTATAGATTACAGATAACTTTAATACATAACACAATTAAGCTCGACAAGAAAAATACAAAAACTACACGAAATTAGGACAACAGGAGTAACCAAGCTCCAAGTAAATATCCTAATAGACTAGTCTTCAAGTCTTCAATCTTCAAGTCTTCAACAAAATTTCTATGGATCAGTTTGCAAATTTCCTACCTCCAAACCTTTTGATGTCATCAGAATAATCATAAAGAAGAGTTCTGACGAGCATCTCTGTGTCTCTGGCAAATCCACAGACCTCTTTATAGGTTTTGGTAGGATTTTTCTTGGCAAAATGCTTGACCCATAGGTATTTTCCCCACTTCCAGGCATGCTCTATTCTGATATCCGAAAGCTTGAAGTATTCAGATAATCTTCGATATCCGATGTCACCCTTGTATTGATCTTCCATCGGATAGAACGACTCATGTGGTTCCACAAAGAAGTCTTGGTCTTGCTCACATTCTGTGATATTCAGAATCTTGTGCACATCATCTGGCTTTCCATATGGACAATCATCAGAGAGGTCCTTCTTCATGGCTTCAGTTCTCTTGACAACTTCAAAATCCAACCATGCTTTGATGTGATTGGTGTTGATCAAGGTAAGTTTATTCTTTCTCCATGCTATGAGTTGTTTATGGATTGGTTCTGGAAATCTTGAATTTACCAATAGATGCTTAAGTTCCAGAATCCAATAGCCATTTTTCTGATGTATGCACCTGTAGACAGAGGAATCATTGTCATACTTCACATACTCAATTTTGGCTTCTTCCGCCCGAGTGGAAGTTGACTTTGTCTTTGCTCGACTCTCGATCTGTTCCTTTTCATCTTGAATTCTCTTTGGGGTTGTTGCTTGAAGAACTACCACCGGATAGACTTGGTATTTCCAGAGGGTGTTTTAGGCGCTAGTGGCTTTGCGCTATGGGCTCGATTAGGCTTTCAATTTTCCTTTTTACGTGAGCAGAGCTTCATCTTCATCCTCTTCATCATCATCAAGATCAATTCTTGTGAGATCTTTGACCTTCTTCATTGCCGTGGACTTGATTTGACCTTCTTCTTCTTCTTCAGAAGATTCATCAATCCCTCTAACTTGTCTTCTCCTTGGAGCCTTGGTACTCCTTGGAGGTTTCTGTGCCATGGCCCTTGTTATTATTTTGGTTCCTTCAGTAGGTCTCTGGGAAGCAGCTTAGCTTGAGGAGGATTCATAGATTCTGAGTGGTGGCTGGGAAGTTTTTCTTCTTCCTTCTCGAAAGACCACTGATTTCAGTTTCTTCTTTTTCATCTCCTTCTTCCCATTCCCCCTGACTTTGAGGTCCAGATTTGTACTTTCTTTCCCCCTTAGTCATTGTTGGCTGACTCAGTCTCATAAAGGAATCTGAGAGAGAGTCAAAATGCCCTTGTAAATAGTTGTAGGCAGTGACCAACTTCTGAAGTTCGGCTTTGAGCTCCTGATTTTGCTTGATAAGTCCATTGTCCTTATCAGTGAGCTCTGCCAATGGGCCTAGGATGGCATCTGCTTCCAAAGATGTAACTTGCCTCTTGAAAAGCTTTTTCACTAAAGACACATCATCGCCCCTTGTCATTCCCAGATCTTTCTCGAGCAATGATCATGCTAGTTGTTCTGAGTGATGAGCTCAGTGAACTTTCTCATTTCAGAGGGGACTGAGGCAATTACTTCCTTGTTTTGTGAAGACATCTCCTTATTCAGAGTAGCTAGTACTTGGTACCTGCTCATGTACTCTTGAGAGTGGACGTTTGGCAGTTTGTTGAAGATTGTAGGAGCAATCAACTTTCTTTTTAAGTGAGAAACCGCTAGATGTTCATGGCGGTGTCCTGCCAAAGTCTTGTCTTCTTCATCATCTGAGGGATTAGCCCAGTGATCTTCATCCTCTTGGACATTTTCATCAATTGTATCAAGTCCAGCAACCATCTCAGAGATTGGTTTCTTTCCTTTCTGGAAGGAGGATGGTACTTCTTCCGAAGATGATGCAGCCTTAGCATCATGCTTGACTTCAGATACTTCTTCAGTATCGAGTTCTTAATTTGGCGATCTCGTGCACAGCATCCCGTAGCTCGTTAACCGCAGAGTAAGCATTCATTTCTTTGAGGTATTGATCTTCTAGTTGATCAAGCCTTTCTCTGGATTGAGCTATTTGATCTTCCAGTTGAAGATGGAGCTGTTGTTCTTCTTCCAACAGTTATCTGAGTTGAGCACTTACGGTGCGAGTGTTTAATATTTTCGATTGGTTTCTTGAGAAAACTCAACTACTTGCTCGATGAGAACTGCGTGTTGGTGAGAAGATGGATGAGTAGATTTACGAGGTGATGAAGACGGAGATTTACTGAAGTCTTCTCGGTTGCTTTTCACCGGTGAGGCATTGTTTCTCTGTGAAATTCCTCCGGTTCCTGGTGCAGGAGCATCATCATCATCCTTTTTGTCATTATCATCCTTTTGGTGATGATCAGTGGGAGGTTCATCAAAGAAATTTTCATTCATTTCTTCCTCCTCATCATCTTCAGATACAAGATTGATCACTTCCGGGATAGTGATCTTCTGCCCATTAACTTCTTCTTGTTCAGAAGGTATGAATTGCAGAGTCTGGGGCAGAACTGGCTTGAATGCCATCTGTAATCTTGTCTGACCATCTGCCTGTTCAAAGGCATGTATCAAACTATGCGCCACTTCTCTGGAAAAGTCCTTGTGTAGTAGAGTCACAACTGTGTGTTGTTCTCTAGCGAACATTGCTTGGACATATGTTTCCAGGTCAAGAGCTCGTGCCCGTCTGGTTGGTTGATCAGTTATTCTCAATATTTCAGAGAGATCAGAGCACCTTAACTTCTGCCATTTCTTGAAGCATTGAATGTGCTTTGGCAAAGTGTGAGCTTTGAAGAAGTGAAGTAGGTCCCTTGTTTCTTCAATGGGAACCTGCTTTGCATCTGTTTGAGCCTGAAAGAAAGAGTTTTGAGTGAGTTTCAAAACTTTGGTAGATATCTGAGTAGAAATGTAGTTTGGTTTCTGAGTTACCTGAGTATGAACATCAGGCTCAGATACTTGTTCTACTGGGACAATTGGTGTCTCAGATATCTTGTGGTGAGGTGGAGACTTGGAAGTCTGGTCCTCATCAACCTTTCTTTCTTGAACCTGAGAATTTTTTTTTTCATAAATAGAGCATATATTAATAAAAGTAAAAGAGTACAAAGCGTAAAAGTAGAGATTACACTGGAACCCACAGGCGGGTTACAACGCGAAGCAAGTGAAACAAACAAAGAAACAAAAATAACATAACCCGGGATCAAGGTGATCCATGGTTGCAACCATGAACCTCGTTAAAACCGGTCATGGAAAAACCCGATTGGGAAAAACCCATGGCGGGAAAAAGTGCTGGCGTTAGCGTTATGAAACCTATAATAAGGTAAACCGTACATGTCCACATCGTATGTGAGGTCGAATGACATCCAAATGAGAAGTCCGAAACCCTCCAGATCCAACTTTGAGAGAGCATCGGTAGTGTTGCCTTCACGAAAATATGAGACACCGAAAATCCATGTCACGCATATGAGAGAGTCAATAGCCAAGGTTCCGAATTTCCATGGGACCGAGTTAGTACCATGAGAGCAAATTCGCTACATAAGTAGAATCATCTCCAACCAAATCTTATTCCATACAGGTGTGAGCCAATTCAATGCCAATCATAACGCAAGTAACTCGGCTTCAAAAGCATAAAGCGTACCGGTGATTTACAAAGCAACCCATCACGGTACCATTTGAATCTCTAAAACCCCAAAGCAGAGAGGAGCCAGGCGGCAAGAGAACTTCCATCCGTGTTGCATTTAATCCATCCCGGGAGAGGGATACCATCGGACCTCAATGATATCTCGTGACTTAGGCGGGCACCCTTGAATACGAAAAGAATGAAGGACTTGTAAATCAACTTGATTATTAGCCATAGAACCAAGAGGGTGGGAATTAGCCTCGCTACAAGACTCAAATCGAAGCAAAATAGAATGCCCGAAACAGAACACCATCAAATAAGCAACGATTACGGCATCCAAGCACCCAAATGCCCGTCACAAAGGCAAGACGCCACAAAGAGAGAATCGAGAGCTAAAATGTTGACCCATGGCATATAACAGAAGCTCTCCAAAACTAAAGCAATCTCGAAAAGGAACCTGGAAAATATCAAATAGAGTATGCCAGATAGTCCGAGTGAACGGACAAGAGACCAGTAAATGGTCTTGGCAATCCATAGCAAAGATAGCAAAAAACACACACAAGGACCAACAAAACCGAGCCCATAGCTTTCTCAATAGTTGGAAGAACACCATAAATAGCCTTCCAAAACTGTGATAGAACGAGGTGGGATAAAAGAGCCCATATCCAAGATCCCGGTCAATCTTAAGGAAGCGCGCAAAGAGTGATAGGCTTGCTTGGTAGAAATCGAACGTCTAGAGATTCATCCAGATCTGAGTATCGAACAGATGGAGCGGATGATAGGAGAGAATGTCGCGAGTAACATCTGGAAAAGCCATCTGGAACCCATCCAAAAGAAACCAACGGCGAGTCCAATACTCGAAATAGGGAACTCAAGTGATGCGAAGATGAATAGGAATACCAATTACATCCGCACATCATAGCAAGCCAATCATCAAGCTTGAAGCGTGGTGAGAGCCTTGACACGCTAACCATCTAGACTTGGATTGAAGTGTGGGGAAACAATCCTTAAATCCAAACCAAATCGAGGAAGCAACATAAGAGCGTAAGGAAGCATGCCGAAAGAAACGCTGGCGAAAGATATCTAGATATGGAACCTTCACAGCCCAAATATCCCAAGCAAGACGAGAAAGATACGCCTTATTAGCAGCAACTAGAGAACGAATACCAAGACCACCCTCAGACTTTGGAGCACAACAACGCTTCCAAGAGATAGAAGTCGATGCTCTCTTCAGAGTATCCCCAGTTTGGACGAAATTACGAATGCCAAAGATCCATACGCTTAAGAAGAGTCAAAGGCCAACGATAAACCATCATAGAGTGTACAAAAGATCCCTGGATCACTGATTGAACAAGACATAAACGACCGGCCATAGAGAGAGAAGTGCCCTTCCATTTACTAAACTTTTCTAGAATCGAGTCCGCAAGGGATTGTAAATGACAAGTCCGAGGTGCCCCACGGAAAAGTGGAACTCCCAAATACGTGAAAGGAAGGTGACCCTCGATAATATCCATGATTCTGCACAAGTGGTTCTTCCTGACTCGGGTGAGAAAAGTACTAAGATAAGCCCTGGACTTCTGAGGATTGAAGTGTTGTCCCGACCAAGCAGCATATTTTTCCAGGATCCTAAGAATAGTCCGACAATTAGCGAGAGTAGCCCCGCAAAAATAATCACATCATCCGCATAAAGAAGGTGAGAAGGAAAAGTAAGAGATTGTCCAATGAATAAAGGAGTGAGCTCCTGAATTGGCGACCTTCGGAGAAGCTTGCTAAGAACTTCCTCCATGATGCAAAGAGAAGAGGGAAAGAGGATCCCTTGACGAACTCCCCGAGAACAGCCAAAGTACCCTTCGAGCCCCATTAATCGTAACCGAGAGCTTTGCGGTGAAGAATATGATTAATCCAACCAACAAAGGTAGAAGAGAAACCATATTTTGTGAGAACCGCCAAAAGAAAGTCCCAATTTAGAGTATCAAAGGCTTTCGGATGTCAACCTTCAACACCAGATTACCTTACTACGGTGAAGACCAAGACTATTAACTCCTTGAGCCTAAGGCAATACAATCATGTATGCGTCTCCCCGGAATAAAACCAAATTGATGAAAGGAGAGCAACCCCGATAAAATCGGACCCAAACGATCAGCTAAAATCTTAGCAATAATCTTATAAAGAAAATTACCAAGAACAATAGGGCGGAAATCTTCAATACGCATCTCGATTTTGAATAAGAGTGACAAAACTAGAGTTCATACCGGAAATGACCATGAAGGAAGAACGCCCGAATCGCCAAGACACCTCCGCACCAATAATGTGCCACATAGATTGATAGAAACTTCCCCCGAAACCATCCGGTCCAGGAGCACTATCAGGTGACATACTGAAAACAACATGACGGATGTCATCCTCGGAAGGAATATCGATTAGCAATTGATTTTGTTCATCCGTAATCGAACAATGGATAAGCTCATCTAGTTCATCGAGCAGAGACAACTGTGGGTGAGTTTGTGAGAGCGATTCTCATAATAAGAAATCATATGATTCCGGATCCGAATTGCATCATGATTGATAGAGCCATCAATTATCAAAGAGGAAATACGAGAATACCTTTGCGAATCTTTAGAGAACGATGGAAAAACGAATTTCTATCACCGTCTTTTAACCACGCAGCCCGGTTCTTTTGACGCAAAAAGTTGCCTCTTGATTTAGAATAGCATTGTAGTCGCGATCGCCTCAAGTTCCTTGAGGAACATCATTTATCGGACCATGGAGGGATAATTGCTGCTGAACCAACTCCAGCTTATTACGAGTAGCAAGAAGACGAGAATTAAGCTCGCCAAAGACATTAATATTCCAATCTATGATAGCGGATTTCAGCCTCTTTAATTTCCGGATAACCAAAGAAAAAGAGCCCATGGCGTAATAGGAGTTTTCAGAAAGCTTAATTAACTCCTCAAACGAATCGTGACTAAGCCACATTGCTTGGAATCAATGGTCGAGGCGAGATAGCGCTTGTTCATGCGCACAGAAAACAAAGAGGGGGCTGTGATCCGAGCAAGTACGCAAGCCCACACGAACCATCACTGAGTCCCATAAATCCAAAAAGGATTGTGAAGAAAGAGCCCTATCAATACGTGTCTCTAGATAACCACTAGAGAAACGACGATTCGACCAAGTAAAAAAGCAGCCAGAACTAGGAATCGATAAGAACTCCCCATCATTGATAAATGAACGGAAATCCATGGTTTCCAGACGAACTGGAGGAGTACCATTCGATCGTTCATGTGCACCAATCACAGCATTGAAATCTCCCACCAAAAGCAAGGGTGTGTTTGGCAAAAGCAGTAAATCACGCCATAAGTCTCGACGACATATATAATCAGCATGGGCATGAATAAACGCTAATAGGAAGTCCCGTTGAAGCCAAGAAACTTTAATAACAAGAACTTGAGAAGAAGAGAAAATTATAGAAGAACCAGAAGAAGAGATCTTCCAAAACCCATAAGTTAGGAAGACCGTTAGTAGCCAGATTTTCACCAAGAAAGCGCATTCCCATCGCATTCAATAAGAATCGGTATGTAGGAGGAAGGAACCTTTGGTTCTGCAATAGCAAACCAACGAGGACGAGTAGAAACTACATGATGCTTGAGCATATCTTGTGAGGGAGCATTCTAATACCGAATGTTCCAAAATGTAACATTCATTGGGAAACAACGTGAGAGGAATCGCATGGCAAGTAGCGTATGTAAGAGTTGTAATATCCAGAAAGAATTATCATCATTTATATCACCGTCTACTAAGTTCCGCTTATCTTGCACCGCAATCCCCATGGCATTAATAGCGGCGAGGGAGAATTAGGGGATGAAGAGGCACCTTAGTGGCATTAGATGGGTTGTTAATGCGTTCACGCATAATCTCAATCAATCTTTTATTCGCATATTAGCCTCCATAGAATCGCCCAATGAAGATGTGTTAGGGCATGCGCAATAGGAGTTGAAGGTTGCGTGAGTCACAGCGCGAATCAATCTTGCAAAAGCGAAATCTCACTCACCACCCAAGTTCTCATCCTCCACCATGTTCAATCCAACAAGGCAAACCGGTTCGACTCGACAACGGAGATACAGGCGAAAGTGCCGTTTAAACAAATTAACATTACGTCGCTGGAGAAACTTCCTGAATCCCGTAGCATCAGGTGGATTTGAAACCACAACAGTAGAAGTCGCCAATGGACCAACAGGTGGTAAACGTTCAGATTGTGCGTTTATAACCACTGGCGGAATAGCAACCAAAGTTGATTGTGCTAAGTTAGCATTAGATTTTACCCTAGGAGGCGGTGAGCTGGGCCTAGACATCTCCTTATCTTTGTTCCTGCTGCAATTCTCCATTTTATGACCAACAACAAGGCAAGAATGGCAAAAAATAGGTAAATCCTCATAATAAGCTTCAATCCAAATATCACCGACAGGAGTTTCTAGTTGAATCTTTGATTCTAAAGCTTGAGAAAGATCAACTTCCACCAGGACCTTAACGTAGTTACCAAAACAGCGATCTAAAGAAGGCGTATCAATCCTAATCGGTGTTCCAAGAGCAGCCGCAAGTGCCATAATCACTGATCGATGATGGTGTTCATAAAGCAAACCATATAAACGAACCCAAACACGCACCGTGTGGATGCTTTACTGAACGAAATTAGGAACCCAAGGTCGTAGGTAGAGATTACTGTTGATAGCTTCCATAAGCTCGAACGAAAATTGAATCTCTCGCTTGGAATAGAACGAAAGACAAAGTATCCCGGACAATCGAAAGCATGGACCAAGCCTCAGATGCCAAATCTTTTTCAACGTCTCACGTAGGTCATGAAATTTCCATGGTGAGGAACCCTTGGGCAGAATCAATCGTCCGATAAAAGAAGAAGATGAGCAATTAGCAATCTGCTCAGAATAAAAATCATCATTAAGTTTAACGGACAGAAACGTACCTTTACGATCCGGCTCAAGAGTCGGGCCCGGAAGTGCCCACAATGGCCGGTTCGGAAGAGAATGAAGAGCCGTAGTAGCTTCCTGCCTTGGCGCGGTATGGTTCCATGGAGGAGACACCACCTCGGTCGAAGATGCTGCAACATGAGCAATGGCAATGAGCCGAGTTGAATGCGAAAGTTCGGGAAAAGAATTTGAGATCCATCGAAACCCTAAAATTCGAACGAAAAACGGCGCAAGCTTGGAAAGATTGTGTAGAGCGCGTCCGTCGTCCAAAATAATCGATCTTGGTGCGCCTGGAAAGATCAGAAAACAAGGAAGAGAAGTAGTAGGCGCGTGACTACAGTAGTACAACCACCAGAGACTGGTGGCCGGAGGAAAACCGGCTAAAAATTCGGATAAAAAAACGGCGCAAGCTCGGAAAGGATGTGTAGGGCGCGTCCGTGCTCCAAAATAATCGATCTTGGTACGCCTGGAACGATCAGGAAACAAGGAATATAAGAAGTAGGCGCGTGCCTAACGTGATACAACCACCGGAGACTGGTGGCCGGAGGAAAACCGGCTAATATTTAGGGTTTGCATTTTGACTACTCGAGAGAGTTCTGCCGTTTGTAGTTGTTCACCAACCTGAGAATTAACATTATCACAATACTTAGGAAATTTTATCAAGAAGAACTTTAAGTGACAAGTCAGATATCTGAGAGGTCAATTACCTCCATGGGAGGCTCAGATACTTGTCTCTCAGAGACTTGTGCAGTCTCTGGAATCTTTTCTTGTGATGAAGGCCTTGATGCCTCATCAATTTCCATAGGTGCAGGGGATGTCGCAACTTTTTCCCTTTGCACTTCTACTTCTGATTGAGCCTGTAAGTAGATAGTATTGAATAATTTAGAAGAAGTTTTAAGATAACCCAGGATGAAGAGTACTTATCACTGATTTTTATATACCTTCAAGTTTGAAAGCTCAGTGATGTGTGCTTCAGAAACCTTGTTGGTTTCTGGGTTTGTCTCTGGCATTTCTGCCTTATCTTCTTCCATCTCAGTTGGAGCCTGTTAGAAACATTTATCATTAATGAGCATACAAACATTTTTACTGAAAAATTAGTTCTCTTTAAGAATTATTTACCTGTGGCACAGGCTCAGATTTCTCAAGAGTTGAGGTTGAAGGAACCTCTTTTTCAGTATCTGAGGTAAGCTTTTCAGCTTCCTCTTGTTTTTCCGTTTCTAACTCAGCCTGTAACAAAGAGATTCTTGTAAGGTAACAAGATAAGTATAAAAATTTTCACAAGATAAGAGTTAAACCAGTCATTTACCCGAGCAGTTTCAGGCTGATTGGTCTCTGGAACTTGTGACCTTTCTATACATTGGTTGTCTTGTCCCAGTTCAGTTTCTTTGTTTGAAGTTTCTGGTACTTCACACCTTCCCTGAGTATGCAACTCAGTTGCCTCCCCTGGTTGATCATTCTGAGTAGATGTCTCAGTTTGATCCCTCTCATTGAGTTGGGGAACCTGCTCAATTACAGGATTTTCTTCAGCATACTGTATTGCTGGTATTTCAAAATGGAGTTCATTTACCATTTCATCAACCACTTGTGGCTGTTGTGGTTGTTGTGTTTGTGGTTGTTGTGGTTGTCTGGAAGCAGAAGATTGATCAGTAGAATGTTCTTCCAGATTCTTAGATGTGGCATTTCCATCAGCATCTGCCAATACTAAGATACCACTCATCAGGGCTTTGTGAAGTTGTGCAAGAGAGTCATTCCCTGATGATGTGTTTGCACCAACAACCTTTGCTATAGGTTCAGCAACCTGTGGTGTAAGTTCTTCTTCAGATACCTTATCACCAGTTACTTGTTCAGTAACCTTAGCCCTCTTTGATTTTTCTAGGACTTGAGAGATGACTAGTTCATCATCTTCATCGTCAGAGCTCTCATCAGCATTGGGAACTGATTGGTCCATTATTCCTGCGGTTTCTGCAGATAGGGCTTGGTGTTTTTCACCACTTTTGGCAGCATTCATGAGTTCATCAGCAAGGCTTTCTGCATTAGTCGCAACATTTCTGAAAGCACTTTCTCTTGCTGAGTCTACTTGTTCAGTAGGTGATAACTCTTTTGCAGCATTGATGAGTTCATCTGCCATGTCTGTAGATTTCTGAGAATTGACAACCTCTTTGGGTGTATCTTCTGATTTGCCAGCAGACTTCTTTCTTGAAGTTCTGGGCTTCTTGGTCGCAACCTTTTCTTCAGATATCTTTTCAGATTTTCTCTTCTTAGGACCTTTCTGAGACCCAGTAACCTTTTTCATCAGATTTGTATACTCATACTTGTAGAGTAAATTCATTGGCTATTTCAAATTGCCTCTCTCGAGCTCAATGCCAAGCTTTTCCGAAGTAGCATATCTTTAGACCATATCCCATCGTGGCCTTTGGCTCAGCTAGTCCTTTAACAATCTTAGGCTCAAGCCTTGAATCTTCTTCACAAATTTCATGAAGGCGTACTTTCCCGGTTGAAAGGGTTTTCCACCTTTTGTCTTGTTGATTCAGCAAGAACATCATGATCCATCGTTCTTGGCTTATCTAGTCAAGACCTCCTTGTAGACCATCAAGGCATCTGAAGAATGCAAGCCAAGATATCCCAAAGTGAACCAACAGATGTCCGGTTCGATGTCAAGACAAGTTTGAACTCAATGGGTGTATCCGATTTCTCAAGATCACACACATCATCAGAAGTTCTTTAACACCTTCAAGGAGTTCCTCATCCTTGGTGTTTATTTCAAAATTCTTTCCAAGATTTTGAACCTCAAACAACTTCTGAGAAAGTTGTTAAGTCCGAAGGATTTCCTTTCCTTGATCGAGGTTTTGATAGACACTATTTCAAATTGCCTTGGATACACAGGAAATAATCCTGGAGTTGTTGTAAAATTCCAACACATCAAGTAATGAAATTCCACTAGGGCGAGCAGATACAAAGCCCTTGATATGTGCCTTTTCAAGCATGTCAAGAATTAGCTTTCTGTCGGCTTGGTTCTCTATTCCAGCCGTGAGGTATTCCTCAACCATGGCACCACCCCAAATCATTCTGTGACTTGAAATCCAATGGTCAGGATTGAAAGCTCCTACCAGTCGATTGTTAACAATAACCAACTCTGGTGCTTGCTTTTCAAAGCATCAGGAGGATTGGGATTTCTGTGTAGAAGTGTTCTTGGAGGCCATCTCTTTATATAGTAAGGATTTGAAGCTTGTGTTTGATAGAGATTCGATTGAGTGATTCTTTTCAGAAAAACTTAATCAAGAAATGCAGAGATTTTAGAGAAGTTGCAGAGGATTAGGAGAAGGTTTTTGCTGTTTTGATGCAAGTTGAAATTTCGGATTAGGCACAAGTGATTTCATTTGCCAAAATCCTATATATATAGCAAGTGAATCTCAACAGACAAGTACATACAAATTGATTTTGTGTATACGTATCTGTGATTTGCAAACAGGCGTGAGCAAAAGCTAGTTCGGCATTAAATGCTTAGTGGGCCATGTCTGAATGTCAACAGTCCACTACTTACTGTGAATTAATTTCCACCGTACAGATCAATCGCTTGAATTCATCAAGGGTCACCATTGCTTCTCCAGCAATGATCACAATCAACAAATGTAATTGTGCCCATTTAATGAATTTTGGCTAATAGCTATCTGAATCACAATTCTGTTGGAGCAAGGACACTGTTTGCATCTGAATTTGTCTTATACTTAGGAATTTCTCAAGTTTTTCATCAAAATAGAAATAGTGCGAGATTCAAGAGAGTAGTTGACTGCAGATAGTTATACTATTCTCTTTTGTGTTCCCCGTTCATAGAATGATTCAGATATCTGAGTTCCCGTCTCAGAGATCTTAAGCTATCTTTTTGCTCTTTAGCCTTTTTGACTTCTGGGTTCCCGTTCCAGATACCTCTTCTCTCTTTTCTGGATACCCGTTCCAGATACCTCTTCTCTCTTTTCTGGATACCCGTTCCAGATACCTGAACTTTTTCAGTTCTTTGGTAGTTCCATTAGTCCAAGACTATGTCTTAAGGCTAAGAATCTACTTTCTTGTAGTGGCTTAGTGAAGATATCTGCAAGTTGGTCTTCAGTCCCAATCTTGAGTATCTCTATATTGCCTTTTTCAACATGGTCTCTGATGAAGTGATGTCTAACATCAATGTGCTTTGTTCTGGCATGAAATTTAGGATTCTGTGTAATCGCAATAGCACTTGTGTTGTCACAGAAAATGGGAGTTTTCTTCTCATCGAGTCCATAGTCTTTAAGTTGTTGTTGTATCCACAGAATTTGTGTTGCACAACAACCAGCAGCAATATATTCAGCCTCTGTGGTAGAAGTTGCAATTGAGTTTTGCTTCTTGCTAAACCATGAGATAAGTCTAGTGCCCAGAAACTGACAAGTTCCTGAGGTGCTTTTCCTATCAAGCAATGATCCAAAGATAATCAAGATCCGAGCACCCAAATTAAACTCAATTCACTTTCTTTAGGATACCACGTCCTACATCTATGCCCTTCACATACCTTAATATTTTCATAGCAATGTTGTAGTGTGTTTGCATTGGATTTGTGCAAATCTAGCACATACTCCAACAGCATATTGAATATCAGGTCTACTTGCAGTGAGGTAAAGTAGTGAACCTATCAACTTCCTATACTTATGTTCTTCAACACTCTTATCTGATTCAGTATAGGTCATTTTGGTTCCAATGCTCATAGGTATCTTAGCATTCTTTTCAGAAGGCTTAAGATTGAATTTTGTGAGCATGTCTTTTGCATACTTTGTTTGACTAATGAATATTCCATCATTGAGTTGCTTGACTTGCAATCCTAGGAAATAATTCATTTCTCCCATCATGCTCATCTCAAACTTGCTTTTCATGAGATTTGCAAAGTCATTACAAAGTTGCTTGTCCTTAGATCCAAATATAATGTCATCAACATATACTTGAACTAAGAGTAGTTTCCCATCATGATTCAAGGTAAATAAAGTTTTATCAACTTCACCTTTCTTGAAACCACTTTCCAGAAGGTATTTGGCCAAAGTGTCATACCATGCTCTTGGAGCCTGTTTCAGTCCATACAGAGCTTTCTGTAATTTATAGACCATTCTACTTTCTGAGGAAACTTCAAAGCCAGGTGGTTGCTCAACATAAACTTCTTCTGCAAGTTCACCGTTTAAGAATGCGCTTTTGACATCCATCTGATAAACTTTGAAATTTTTATGAGCTGCAAAGGCTAGAAAGAGTCTTATTGCATCCAATCTGGCAACTGGTGCATATGACTCATCAAAATCTAAGCCTTCAGTCTGAGTGAATCCCTTGGCAACCAATCTTGCTTTGTTTCTGGTTATTTCACCAGTTTCATTCATTTTGTTTCTGAAAACCCACTTAGTTCCAATCACAGATGTTCCTTCTATAAATGGAACTAGTTTCCAGACTCTGTTTCTCTCAAATTGATCCAACTCTTCTTGCATTGCAGAGATCCAGTCTTGGTCTCCTAATGCTTCTTCTATACTTTTAGGTTCAATATTCGAGATGAAACATCCAAAGAGAGAATCAGCATTTTCAGCTATTGCTCTCCTAGTCCTAACACCCTGATTAATTGGTCCAATTATATCCTTTGTAGGATGATCTTTGATCCATTTCATCAAAGGTTTAGTGCTAGTAGGATCAATATCCAGGTGATCTGAATGTGAATCACTAGGATTTTGATTTGATACTTTTTCAGTATCTGAGATATCTGACATATGAGAAATGTCATGGATATCTGACACTTTTTTAGTGTTAGAGATATCTGAGACATGCATTTCAGCATTCTTATTTTCAGATACCTCTCCATGATGAAGGTTCTCAATAACCTGTTCCATTTCTGGAAAACTCATAGGAAATTCCTCATCATGTTTGTGAGTCATCTTGTTGTTACTAGGCTTTCAAGCTTTTCTACGTCAGAGTCATCCTCACTTTCCATAACGATGTTTTTCCTTTCTGAGGATTCTACTTTAGTATCCCTCAGTAATAGTTCTTTGAACTTTTCTGAGAGTTCATCAGTAGGAGGTGTTCTCTTACTTCCTTCATAGAATACAACATTAACTGATTCCTCAATTTTCTTTGTTCTTTTGTTGTAAACTCTGTAAGCTTTGCTGTTTGTGGAATAGACAAGAAAAACACCTTCATCTGCCTTTGGTTGAAATGTTCTCAGATAATCTTTTCCATTGTTTAGAACAAAACATCTACAACCAAATACTCTCAGATGTTTGATATTAGGAGGTCTTCCAACCAACATTTCATAGGGGGTCCTGTCATGGTGTTTGTTTATCAAGCATCTGTTCTGAGTATAGCAGGCTGTGTTTACAGCTTCAACCCAATATATTTCACTTATCTCAGTGTCAGCTAGCATTGTCCTTGCAGCTTCTTTAAGGGTTCTGTTTTTCCTTCAACACCATTTTGTTGAGGTGTTCTTACAGAGGAAAGTTGGTGTTGTATACCTTTGCAGGTACAAAACTCCTTTATGTACTGATTGACAAACTCAGTACCATGATCTGTTCTGATTGCAGATACCTTTTCATTTTTCATGATTTCAAGCTTTTTCAGCAAGTTTGGTATCTCCACCCTGGCATCAGATTTGTGTTTCAGAAAGACAACCCAAGTGAATCTTGAGAAGTCATCTACAACAACCAGACCATACTTCTTTCCTACATAACTAGTTACAGATGATTCAAAAAGATCCATATGTAAAAGTTGCAGTGGTCAAACACTAGAGTGTCTGATTTTGGACTTGAAAGAGATCTTAGATTGTTTCCCCATCTGACAGCGTAATGTATACCATCCTTTCTGAAAGATGTTTTGGGAAGGCCAACCACTAACTCTTTCTTGGCAAGTCTATTCAGAGTTTTAAAATTCAAGTGACTCATTCTTTTGTGCCATAACCAGTGCTCTTCTGTGTCACCAGATTGACTCACCATGAGACATTCTTCAGTTGTGGCAGATGCCCAATCGGCAACATAAAGACTGCCTTTCCGCCGACCAACTAAGACTGTCTGCTTTGACTCATTGTCAATTAGTTTGCAGTATTTAGCTTTGAATTTTATTGTAAAACCCTTGTCTGCAAACTGGCTCATGCTAAATAGATTGTATTTCAAATCCTTAACATGTAATACGTCAGTGATTGTTAAAGTTCCCAATTTGACGTTGCCAAATCCCAGAGAGGGATTTAATTCTCCTCCAAAGAAACTGATATCCGTCCCGTGTTGCAAGCTTCGTAGTCAACCAGATTTGCTTTGTCTCCTGTCATGTGCTTTCCGCATCCACTATCAAATAGCCATTGTTCTTTAGTCCAGGAAGCATTCTGCACACAACTAGAAACAGGAGATTAGCTTCTCATATCTTTGATGGAACCGTCAGAATCAAAAGTTCTTCCAGTAGGAGTCCATTTTTGAATGAATTTCTTTGAAATATGCTTTTGTCTGACAGGAACGTAAGGAGGAATTCTGTTTGAATGAAAGTTATCATTAGCAAGAATTATTTTCTTCCTTGGTGTGTTCCTAGGTGCTCCATATGATGCTTTCAGATACCTGTCAGGTTTCTGAGTTTGCTTTTCAGCAAACTTAGCCTTCCTTGCCAGATTTCTTCTAGCCCTGGCATTCAGATTTTCAGTGGCTTGATTTAACTTCCACTTCTGATAATTGCTTTGAGCAATTCTAGCTTTCAGCCATCGTTCTTGCTCCTGCTTGTACTCATGAGCAAGTTGTTTTCTGATGCCTTTGTAGCCAATACCGTTTCGAGCACTTGAAGCTATCTGAGATCTTTTCTCAGCAGCTTTGCTAGTCTCTGGTTGATCCAATTTCTTTCCAGAAAAAGTGACATGGGAGAATTTGCCAGCTCCTGCAATTCTACCTTTTGAGAGACATAGCACTGGGTGTTTACACTTTTCGTTGTTGTGTTTTTCGAGACGCATCATCGCTTTTGTTTTGACTTGTTTTTCCCACAAAGGTCTAGTCGCAACTGCCTTTCCTTTGTCAACAATCTTTGTCTTTTCACCAATACTATAGATTGCATGGGAACCGTCTTGCTGAGTACTTACAAATGTTCTCTTCTCCTTACTCTTATTCAGAGTAATAGAACAATCATTCGAGTATTCACCCAAGTCCTTTCTTTTCTGAAGGATCTCTTAAGTAAGATTGTACTTCAGTAAGAGTGTCACTAGCTTTGGCATAAGATTGAAAAGATAGTTCTTTCTTCTTGAGTTCCTTGTTTTCAGAAAGAAGATTTTCATAATTCTTTCGTAACTCAAATCGCTTCTTCATGTGACTTTTAGCCTCGATATCCGAGCTTTGAGAAATGCGTTTCAGCATCCTTTCTCTCGTAATCTTTAACTAATTGAGAATTTTCCTTTTCAAGAGAATTCTTTCTTCTTCAAGGTTTTCATCTAGCTCGAATCATTAGAAATTCTCTTTCATAGATGTCAAGTTCTTTCCTGAGATTTTCTAGATTTTTTATTTCCTCTTCATCACTTTCATAAGTGTAGCAAGAAGTATGTGTTACCTCATCAGCCATAAGACATTTTTCTATGTTGGAGATGTCTGGTCCATCAATTTCAGCAACTCCACACATTTCATTCTTCTTGAGGCCGAAGTCGATTATGTCATGAGTAACTCCACATAATTCTGGTGATGGTAGGGTTGAATCATCTGAATTGTCATCTTCAGAATCTGTCTCAACGTCTAGAGCATCCAGTTGAATCTGGATTTTCTTTCTTTCTTCAGTTAACAAAGCTTTCTGGCTTCTTCTGAAGATTCTTCTTTCTTTCTTGTCACCTGTCCTTAGTTTGTTGAGGGCAGGACAATCCTTCTTGAAGTGGCCAGGTTTCTGACAATAGAAACAGATATCGTTTCCAATTTCTGCTTCCTCAGTACATGATGCTTTCTGAGCTGGCTTGTTCAGCGAGCTCTGCATATTTTTTTACTGGTGATAGTTTGAGCCTAGATGCTTTTTCAGCTTCTCTTTGGCTTTTCATCTCTCAATTTCTCGACTGACAAATTTACTCATTTGCTTTGTAGCAAGAGCATCCTCAGTCTCCTCCTTGCTTTTCTTCTTTTCAGAAGTTTCTTGATTAACTAGAGCAACATTCTGCAACTTTTCAGTTGTTTGTTCTCTCTGAGTTGTCTCATAGTCAACAGTAGCAAGATGAGAGAAAAGTTCCACTGGAGTGATATTTGGCATACCTTGGTTGAAATAAAAGAATTTAGTATGCTCCCAGTTGTGGTTAAGACTTCTGACAATAGTCTTAATCTTCTCTGACTGAGAGTATCTATTGCTTTCCACAAGAGTGGTAAATCTGAAATCAAGTTCTTCCAGAGTTTCAGTGGGACCTTGTTTGAAATTTTGAAATTTCAACTTTAGAACTTCGAACTTGTTTTCCTTGGTTTTCTCAGTTCCGGCACAGATTTCTTCAATTAGTTGCCAGGCAACTTTCGCCGTTTTAGCACCCCACAGTTTACACTGTATGTGCTCTGGTGTTGATCTGATGATGATGTTACGAGCTTGACCATCCAGACGATTCCTCTTGGCATCTTCCGATGTCCAGAGTTCTCTGGGCTTTGGTTCGTAAATAACGTCACCAGTAGATCTTCCACTAGTTGACGCATCTGTTTTTGAAGATCCTTCGCTTTGATCTCTGTCTCTTCCACTTGAAACCTCCATGACTTGCTTAAGTTGTTGAATGACTATTGTGCCATTCTTTATTACTTCGATCATCTCGTCACTTATGGCTTCAAGGTGGAGCATCATGTTATTTTTTCATTTCTCGTAGTTCTCTGGTTTGAGAACTGGTGCATCACTCAGAGACATACCTGCACACTTAACACACAAATTAAATAGTCCTAAAAAATGGACAAAGTTCCTTCACCTATCTGGGGATCTAGGTTCAAAGGTATATGGTGAACCTCCTGCTCTGATACCACTTGTTGGTCCAGATAACGGCAAAGTAAAAGACTAGAGGGGGGGGGTGAATAGTCTTTTAAAACTTTTGTCGATAACAAATGTTTCTCAGATATCTCAATGGATATCTGATACTTAGAATCGAAAAGGAAGACTTAATGTAGATAAGTGTAGAAACAAGTTAATAAGTGTGTGTGTCAAGTATAAATACAGAAATGTAAATGACACAGCAAGTATAGTGGTATCTGGAGGTGGCGTAATCCTCCAACTAATCCACTTCGGTCTATCAGAGACCTAGAATTCACTAGAACAGATAATTGAGATAACCTTACAAAAATCCTATTCTGAGATTCTGAACAATTGGTTCCCAACCAAATGTTCCCCCTGAGTTGTTCCCTAGCTTCTTCAGCCAAGTACTTCCTATACTCAGAAACCTTTGAGTTGTTCCCTAGCTTCCCAAGCTAAGTACTTCCTATACTCAAAAACTTTGGAGTTATTCCTTAGTTTCCCAAATCAAGTACTTCCTATACTCGGAACCACGAGTTATTCCCTGATTTTTCAAACTAAGTACTTCCTGTACTCCACGCCGGTTTCGGTGTTGGTTTCGGTTTGAGTTGTCAGATGAACGTCTTAATAACTTTTCAGTTATTCAGATAGCTCTGTGAACTTAGTTACTTAATACACTTTACAGCGTATGGTATCTAGTTCGATTTTACTGACCCAAGTCTTATGAAATCTGTTCAAGAGAATGAATCTCAGATAGTTGATCTTTTGATTCAACTTCTTCACAGATAGCTTTGCTTGTTTAGGATCAGGACACTTAGAACTTCAGTGTTTACTCAAGATCACAAGCTTTAGTCGCAACAGAAAGCTTTGATAATAAGTAAGTTGCTTTGAGAGAGTAGGATGTTCAGAGTTCTATGTTTCAGCGTATGCAATATGTCGTGTGTATCTCTCAAGCTGTCTAAGTGTTGATATTTATAGATGGATTTAAGTGCCGTTTGAATAGTATCCGTTAGGCTCAAATTCAAACTATCGATATCTGTGTGTATAGTATCAGAAAGGTTTTGTCTTCTTCTCGAAGTTGCCGCTTTTACTCGCACATCTCTCGTCCGTGCATTAAATGCATTGTACTATACTTTTGTCCTCAGAGTGTCAACGGAACTATGCATTGTATCAGAGACTAGACTTGTTGTCTGATTCTTTGCACGTCCTTATCTTCATTCTTCAGATACCACTTGTATTGATTGAAACAACCTTGTTTCTTTTCAGAAATGTGTTTAACGCTCAAGGTATCTGAGAACAGATATCTGTGGACACTTTCCTTGTCTTCAGATATGTATCTCATTTCTCAGATATCTCTTGTGACACAGTTTGTTTGAAACTGTTCGTGTCTACAAGATATCCGCTAAGATATCCGAACAATGATTCGAATCTTGTGCAGTTTTCTTCAAGTCTTCAATTCTTGTTGAGCTTTCTACTTGGATGTCTTCTTATTGGTCTTCTCTTCATAAAAATAAAAATTACATTTTGAGACCTAACATCCTATACAAGATTAGCTAGACTATCATACTTAGTGGGTTTCCTCTTTTACAATGTTCAAGTGAACCAAGAGTACTAATCACCTTTCTGAGACTAAGATAAGTCATCATGTTGCTGAACAAAATCTAAACAGATATTCTAACAAAATATCTAACATTCCAGATACAAATTAGCCTGGCAATGATCAAGTTACTGAGTGGTTTAAATCTCTACTTGTCAAATTTGGAAAAATTACACCAGATCCCCCCAATAAACAGGGGTCGCTCACTTTGGTCCCTTCATTTTCAACAATAACACCATAGGACAAGTTTCATAAATCAATTAAATTTTGAACCAAAAGTCAAAGGGTGATTCCTATGTGGCAGACAAATAGTGACGTGGATAATTAGGAAAATGATTTTCACCTTTTTCTTTGTTTCTACTTTTCCTTTTAATTTGGCGGCTGGACCAATATGTAATAAATTTATTGAAGCAACCAGCCGTTGGACTAATCTATAATAGAATATATTATGGACTAATATGTAATTAAAATATGCTGCTAAATTAAAAAAAAATTAGTCGTTATTAGAGGAATCGGTTTGCCAATTTAAGGTTCTTTTTTGTCCATTTAAGCATGCACATTCTGAAAATGGTTTCCTTTTTTTTTTTTTTTTTTGGATAGGTATAGCTTCATCTAGTCAGGATTTTAGAGCTGTTCAACAGTCCGGTGAAAGTGAAAAAAATCGTGTCAAGTGCGAGGAACACTACTGTGTGGAAGTATAGTTCGAATGTTAACCCCTGGAAAATGTAAAACTTGTGTCGTGTGAATATATTTTCCACCAAATTGATTCATTTGTTTGATTTTAGTTATGTTTGATCTTAGACAACATGAATTGTGAAAATATATTTCGAAATTAGAGTAGCTATGTTAAGACGAATTATAACTAGTCTCTGCATACTCACAATTCCATTGTCTTAGGCTTCGAAAGATCAATAAATAATTTAAATATACATATGTAGTTTACACATAGTTCATGACAAGTGTCCTGAACTTTCAAACAACAACATTCTTCGCTTCATTAGTGAACTGTAAGCTATTATGATCCGAATAAGCAATGGTGATTGTTCAAATATTGTGGTGTAAATTATTGGCCAGGAATACATACGTAATTTGCACCAACAACAAATTACCTATCTGCAATTATTGTTGGTCTAATTAAGTTAATTTTGATGAGGATTACATAATATGTTTTACAAGATCTTTTACCAGCAAGTAATTATTTGAATGTCTTGAAGTAGACAATGTTATCCTACAGTAAATTGATAATTTATATGCATTTGAGACAAATTTTTTGACATGGCTAACGGGGTGACTGAGGAACTTATAGATCAAAATACTATATGGGTTTATTCAGTATATAATATATGGTTGTGTAGCCCTATATTTCTAGTGAAGTAAGCAAAAGCAGTAAATCTCAAATTGCTCATGATTCAAAATAAACCAAAAAAGAGTTTAAATAGACACGCTAAAATGACAAATAATGGATGAGAAAAAATAAAAATAAATAAAGAATAAAGACACATAACGGCTAATTTTTCAAATTCAGGATAATATTTTAATTACATATTGATCCCTTGTATATTCTATTACGCATTGGTCCAACACAGCACTTATTTTCCACATCACACTTCAATTATCCAGGTGGAAAATCATTATTTCGCTGGTCAACACGAAAATAAGATTTTGGACTGAAATGTTATTGTTCAAATCAGAGGGACTAAAGTGTTATTACGAGATTTATTAGGGGGACCTAATGTAATTTGTCCGTCAAATTTATATGTTATATGTTTTGTTATTAATGTGATTAATCTTTGTTACAGGCTGAAAAAGAAACAAAGAAAGGAGAGCAAGCTGAAAAGCTACCATCTCAGAAGGAAGAAGAGGAAGCTGGAAAGCTTCCTTCACAGCCCGAGAAGGGGGATTCTGAAGCCTCCATAAACAAGGAATCTGAGCCTGTTACACAGGTAGCTGCAGATTCTTATGTGTATTCTCAAAGATCTCCCTCCCATGAACTTTCTAACATCTTGTTATGTTTCTTAAAGGCTCCAACTGAGAAGAAAGACGATGTGGCTGAAAAGCCAGAAATATCTAAGGATATTCCAGAAACCTCAAATGTTTCTGAGAGACACATATCAGAGCCTCCTCTCAGAGAGGTAGACATCTCATATACCAATGTGTGTGAATTTCTGCTAAATCTTTCTAAGTGTACTGATACTTTTTATTCTCAAGATCAGAAAGAAATGGAAGTAGAGGAGGATAAGACACCCAAGTCTCCTCCAAGGATATCTGAGGGTCCTTACACCTCTCAAGTCAAGACATCTGAGCCTATTGTTGTGACACAGGTAGCTCAGAACCTGACACTTTTGAAACTCATAAATCTGAACAAGTATTGATACTTAATCAAAACTCCATTTTCTTTCAGGCTCAAAATGAGGGTACTTCATAGCAAACTACAAGGGTAGTTACGTCTGATGAAAATCTGCTTCGTTGCTCAAGGATCGTGCACTTCCAGATCATCTCTCTGCCTTTAAAAGATGGCAAAAGTTGAGAAGACTTGATCTGATGGCTCTTTTACAAATTCTGGATGATCATATAAGAAGGAAGAAAGTTGAACAACTTGAAAGCTACATTCATGCGTTGCTTCCTACTGAAAAGTATGACCATGCAACCTTGATGAACTTATTGTTCAAAGATGTAGTGGCAGAAATCCTCATTGAAGACTTTCAGAAAGCAGATAGAAGTACAAGGGTCAGACTAGCTTTTAACCCCACTATGCCGCTGAAAATTCCATCAGCACCCTCAGAACAAGAAGTGGGAAGTAAGCCAGTGATACTTAAAGAAGTGATAGATCTGCTATCTGATGAGGAGATTGATGAAAATGACGTAGAAAAGCCTAAATCTCCTCATCCGTCTAAAAAGAAAGATGATTCTCACAAGGATGATGATGATAATGCACCCTCACCTGGTGCAGGAGGAATCACTGGACAAATTAATGCCTCAGCTGCTGAAAAGCTACCTGAGAAGAACAATTCTCCTCCTCAATCCCTTCAGAGATCATCTAACCCTTCTCTAACAAAGAAACAAGATGAAGCTGAGCAAAGGGTGGCCCAACTTAAACAAAGGTTGGAAGAAGAAGAAGAAAAATTGCGCCTTGAGTTGGAAACCAAGGTTGCTGAAAAAGAAGCCAATCTGAAGAAGATTGAAGCGTTGTCTCGCAAGGAGGAAGAAGCCCCTGCTGAGCAGAAACAACTACTCCTTGATGGGCAGAAACTACTGGAAGAAGTTGATGCTGAAGAAGCTGCTGACATCAAGAAGAAGAATGCTGAAATAGCATATGCCCCTTCTTCTTCTGGAAAAAAGAAAAAAAGCCTGTGTCTGAAATGGTTGCTGAACTAGGAAATGAAGACACATGGGAAGAAGAAGAAGAAGAAGAAGAAGAAGAAGAAGAAGAAGAAGATGAAGAAGAGCTAGGAGATGTTTTCCACCCTGTATTTCATGCAAAAGAACCACAAACAGTGGTGTCATATCTCACGAGAAACATTCTAGCTCCCACCATCTACAACACAGTTCCTAATGTCAACACAACTAATTATGAGAATAGATCAAAGACCATGATCAAACTTATGAAGGAACTGGAAGCTCAAGACAGGGAGGTCACTGAATCAGTACCACCAGAATTCACCAAGTTTGTTGAGCTACTCTCACAAAGAACCTCTTCAATGGTTCTAAAACATAAAGACCTTGGTATGGTAAAAGATCTGGACAGCACAACTATGCAAGTTGCTTATGACAATGCAAGCTATGCATCTGCCAAGATACAAACAGTGGTTGCTGAAGTTTCCAAATTGACAACTAAGGAAACTGTGATTGAAAAGAAAAATGCAGATCTCAGAAAGGAGATGCAGCAACTTTTTAAGGCTTACATTCGTTTGCAAAAGAATTTTGACACTCTGTCAGATTCTTATGCCAGAATCTTTAGTGGTTTTGATCAGTCCTCTATGACTAAGGGGGAAGGAAGTACCAGGAGAGTACAAGGCAAGGGCAAAGAGAAGATGTATCCTGAAGAAGCTCAAACTAAAGCCCCAAGTCAAGATTTACAGATGGTGACTACAAGATCTAGGGCAAGATCTCAGAAACCTCCAATAGCTGCCAAGAGCTCAAGGAGAAGACAAGATAGAGACTATGAAGAAGAAGAAGAAGAAGAAGAAGAAGAAGAAGAAGAAGAAGAAGAAGAAGAAGAAGAAGAAGAAGAAGAAGAAGAAGAAGAGATCCTTGAAAAGAGAAGGAAAAGAGACCAAGACAGTTGCAAACAATTGATGTTCATGCATCATTCTAATGATTAGGATGATGATGAAGATGAAGAGAAAGACATAAATCCTCTTCACATGAAAAGAGGAACACGCAGCATGTCTGAGCCTATAGCTGCAATTCCTATAGCAGCAATGACACCTTCTGGAAATACCTAGCCAATTCAGCAAGGTACACCATCTGAAGACCCCTCCCTGAATGGTCTAAACTCCAAACATAAGAGAAAAAAGGGAAAGAGATATCATGTTTGGTAGAGTGCTACCACCAAAGCCTGAAGATGCTCAGATTGAGTATGTAAAGGTTGATGACCTTGATCCCACTGTTTGGCAGTGCATTAATCAGAAGAATGGATACTGGGTATTGAAACTAAAGAATCTACTAGTCAATGAAGGAGGACTACCAGTACCCATCTTCAGACAGATCATGTCATGGAGAAAAAGCAGACAAGATTTGTTGCCTAGAGATGGGGTTCATAAATGGCTAGACTTTGAAGTAGAAGTCAACCAAATAGCCAGAAAGAAAGACATGTCTGAAGAATGCCCTCATCATAGACCAGAGGAGGTGCACACTATTGTTGATGAATTTGGGTCAAGAACTAGACTGCAGGTTGAACCTTATGAGTCAATTCTATTTGACTAAGGAACAATACTTGGGAGACCTGAAATATCTGAGAGAGATATATGGTCATTACAAGCCCACTGAAGAGCAGCTAGTACATGTCTGGAAATGGGGCAAGTACCTTTGGATCAAAAGCATGATCAAGAACCTACCCACCAACAAATCCTACAAGGAGATTGCTCTAGCATCAAGGAATGCTGAAATGAAAGTCAGAACATATATCCTTGAATACTCAGAAGACTGCAAAAGATATGGTGATATGGTCTTTCAAAGCTGAAGATGAAGACTTGAAGACCTAGTAGAATGTTCACCTGGAACTTGGATTTTCCTGTTATTCTACTTAGTTGTGTAATTTTTGATTTTTGCCGACTTTACTTTATTGCTTATCTTGTAAAAGTTATTTGTACTCTCAATCGTAATTTATCTGATGAACCTACTCTCAGATATAATTCTAATGAAAAGATAACTTGTCAGCAAAGATCACACCTTGTGATTTGGTTGATGTTTACTTTCTGCACTTAAATAAAGAAATGAAAGATCTTAAGAAATGTTGAAGTGTTGGATTGTTTCCTCATCCAGTTCATGATAGGTTTTTAGATAGTCATATGTGACTGATCAAAAAGGGGAAATTTTTTAGGAATATCTGTTTAGATTTTGATCAGTAACCCTAATGACTTGTCTTAACTCAGAAAGGTAACTAGTACTCTTAGTTCACTTGCACATTGTAAAAGAGGAAGCTTACTGAGTATGTTAGTCTAGTAAATCTTGTATAGGATGTTAGGTATCTGAGTGTAATTTTTATATCTTTGAAGAAGATCAAGAAGCAAGCATCCAGCAGAAGGAAGCTTTTATTGAAGATCAGAAGACTGCACAAGATTGCTGAAGAATAGGGAAAAGTGTCTCTTCAGAAACCTTGGAGAAATTAAGTGTCTTTGGAAGTCAAATATTTCAACAAGTGGTTTCTGATGCACTATAAGTCACTGAGAAAGGACTTACAAAGCCTCAGAAAGCTTGCATTGTTCCGTTGACACTACAGGACAAAAGTTAGTACAGTGCATTAATTACGCAATCAGAGATGTATGAGCAAAAAAGGAAATCTCTGTAAAGAGACAAAGCTCACTGTCGTACTAACTTCAGATATCGTTAGTTTAAATTTCATTGTGCCTAACGGATATTATTCAAACGACATGATTTTCAAGTATAAATATCACCACTTAGAATGCTTGAAAGACACACTTGAACACCAGAACTACATACATTACACTCAAGCATACAAGCCTTCTGTCTACTTACTCTCTCTTACTGTTGCGACTAAAGCTCTTGAATTCTAAGTAGCACGAAAGTTCTAAGTGTCCTGATCCTTAACAAGAATTGTATATTGTGAAGGAGTTGAATCCAGAAGATATAGTTACGACTCATATCTGTGATTCATTCTCTTGAACAACATCAAGACTTGGGTCAGTAAAGAACAACTTACCATACATTGAAAAGTGTATTAAGTAAGTTTGATTCTACAGAGCACTCCTACATAACTGCATAAGTTATTAAGAGCCTGCTCACCTGACAAACTACCATAACCACACAGGCGTTGAGCATATGAAGTACTTAGCTTGGGAAACTAAGGAATAGATCAAAGGTTACTGAGTACAAGAAGTAGTTGGTTGGAAAAACCAGGGAACAACTCAGGGGGAACACATGGTTGGGAACCTAGTATAAAAGGGATCAAGAGATAGGACTTGATAAGGAGAACTCAATATCTTATCTTAGTGGATTCAAGTCCTGAGAAAGGGCGAGTGGATTAGTTGAGGGATTACGCCACCCTCAGAGACCACTATAAACTGCTGTGTTATTTACTTACTGCACTTTATTTATTGTTTACTTATTGCTTGCTGAGTACTTACACACTTTATAGCCTGCTGAGCACGTGCAATTATTACTGAAGTGTTCCACTCTCTTAATATAAGTATCCGATACCTTCCCAGATATCTGAGAAACTGTTTTATCGTCAAAAGTTTGAAAAGACTATTCAAACCCCCCCCCCCCCCCCCAGTCTTTTACTTTGTCGTTGTCAGGACCAACAACTATATTTATTACTAGACCTGATATTTGTTATAGTATTCAAACTCTTAGAGTCCTTAGATATAGAGTCCTTATATATCTCGAAGGCACTATTGGTAATGGTCTGTTTTACTCTGTCACTAATGATTTACATTTGAAGGGTTCTGCTGATTCTAATTGGGCTGGTTGTGTTGATACTAGAAAGAGTGTTACTGGATATTGTTTTTATCTTGGTGATTCTCTTATAAGTTGGAAGAGTAAGAAACAACAAGTTGTTAGTAGATCATCTATTGAGGCTGAGTATAGAGCAGCAGTTTGTGAAGGACAATGGTTATTATACATACTTCATGACTTACATTTGTCTCACTATGTTCCTATCTTACTGTAGACATATAATCTTTCTACTTACCATCTAGCACATAATCCCATCCAGCTTCAGAGGACTAAACATATTGAGTTAAATTGCCATTTGATCAGGGAGAAAATGTCATCTGGCATCATCAAATTTGTTCATATCAGCAATATTCATCAGGCTACTGATGTTTATACCGAGGATCTCCCAGCTCCAGCTTTCGAACATCTTGTGTCCAAGATGAACATGATCAATATACATGTTCATCTTGAGGGGGGCCAGGGGTGTCAAGATATTGTTCATAATCATCACAACACAACTGAGACAGTTGCTATCAATGCAACTAACAAGGAATTTGGCTAACTACTGGAGTGTTATGCAAATTCGTATTTGTTGATCTTACGTTTCTAGTAAATAGTAATGTGTCTTTATATATACGTTTGTATATTAGTTGTAGTGTTTGTACTTTACGGTTACTCTTCTAGTTAGGTTAATCTCTTTTCCCCTCTTTCTTCTGTATTCTGAATATTCACTTTCATTCTTCTAATCAATAATCGATGTATTGGTTGTAGAAATTTTCTCTTTACTTCTTCCAGTTTATGCTGCAATATGCTTCTTAGAGTAATACTATGAAAATTTTAATCCAATTAAGTTCAACATCCACATTCAATCAACTTTATTTTACATATTTTGAAATAAATTTACATATCTCACACCCCTTAAATTCGAATTCTGGCTCGGCACTAACTTTAATTAAGTCACTGTATTTGTTATTATAAACATGAGTTAATACATAATGCTGAATGCTGCAAACTACGAGTATTACACCAAAGCCAAAATGCTACAGAATTAACTTCGAAAAGAGATAATTCGTGTAGAGTTCCGCATCTGGTAAGTGTTCAAATCTCTAGAAAACATAAAAATGGTGGAAAATTAGAATCAACAGAAGTTAGTTACTCTGGAAGGAGACACAGCTTGAACGGACATCCGGGAATCACAAGACCTGAAGGCGCCACCACGCATGAAGGATAAAACCGCGGATTTGACCTTAAGACCAATTGCTTCAAGCTTAGGAGTTATTGAGGTGCTACTCTTTTCCGAGCCGAATTTGTATGTTTGAAGAAAAATCTGTCTTTTTCTTGTATGGTGACGCCTGTAGCTAAATGAACTCCTCATCATGTTCTGGTGGTTGCTTCGCCTCACCGAAAACACTCTCCACCCATTGCTTCCCAGTAAATTGATTGTCTCTGCACCTTCCTTGTTGTTCTTATGTTCCTCTGTTGTCCTTCCGAGACGGACACTCGGGTTTCTTGAAACTGTGCTCAGCATCATTGTGGAAGAGGAGAAGACAGATGAAGGAAGGAAGGAGTATTGAAATTGTAATGTTTGGTTGTGAGAACTGAAAAAATTTGTGAATTATAAATAGAGATTCATGTGTTTGTTTGTATATACAATCATACAGATAAGTCAAGTAGTGAAGTTGCATTTTGACTGTGTTTCTATTTTGGCGGGCGACAGGAAGTTTACACCCCCAAATCCAAATCTCAATTGGTGGCCTCACGAATGGCCATAGCTATTTAACGGGGAGTAGTTTATAGTTTATTGTTTGTTGTAATAAAGGTAAATTATAAAAAAAATAAAAAATTACTTTCTCCGTATTTTACAAGCTTTCCACTTTACTATTATATGATCAATCATAATTAATTTTGACCATAAATTACTCCTAAAATATAATAATTTAATAATTAATAAAAATTATATTATGAATATTACAAGTTTAAATAACTTAATTATATGATTTTGTTAAATTTTTATCATAATATTTTAAAATTAATTTGTGGTCAAAATTGATTACGGTTGACCGATCGAAGTTAAAGTAGGAAGCTTGTAAAAAAATGAAGGGAGTATAAGATAAATTATAAAGAATGAAAAACTTAGAAGAGGATAATAAAGTAATAAGCATAGTGGTTAGTTGGATTTAATTTTTATTATTTTGGGTATGAGATATTATTAATGAAACATCTATAACAGGAAAGTGAGATAAAAATAACGTGACGTGGAGTATGCCAGTTCCTTTATTTCATTTATAAAGATGGTACCTAGATAGTTGCTCGTTTAAAATATATTACTCCCTTGGTTCCAATTCCACTAAAAATTTCTTAGCTTTCTTTAATTGGTGTTCTATTAAAAACTTTTAAACCTATAAAAGAAAAGTGTTCATTCCACTAATTAATTCTTTATTTCACTTTATAATTTATCATTATTTTATTCATTTCGTCATGGATAAAATTCATTTTTGGTACCTTAAGTTGTGATAGTTACCGTTTCGGTACATTTAGTTGTGACCGTTCAATTTTGATACCTTATGTTTCGTATTTGTCCAATTTTGGTCCTCTGTTAGTCAAACTTAATTAAACCGTTAATTTTGACCGAATTAGTAGGAATTAGCGTGAATTAGTCGATTTATCGTTAAGTCAGCGCGTGAACTACACGCGCCGTTAATAAATATTAATAAATTATAAATAAAAAATTAATTCATTTTTTAATTTAACAAATTAAAATATAATTTTTTATTTAAATCATAATATTATAATTTAAAAATATTAATTTTTTAATTAAAATATTAATATTTTGATTTGTTAAATTAAAAAATGAATTAATTTTTATAATTCAAATTTATTAATATATTATTAAGAGCGCGTGCAATTCATGCGCCGACTTGACGGAAAATCGACTAATTCATGTTAACGGTTCCGTTAAGTTTGAATAACGGAGGACCAAAATTGAATAAATACAAAACACAAATTACCAAAATTGGACGGTGACAACTAATGTAAAACCCCGACTTTTCGTTAATCGTTTTAATTTTAATGTTAATTTTAGTTCCTTATTTAGTAGTGAATAATTTTCTTAGTGTTTAATTGGGATAACCTAATTAATTATAGTTTGGTTTAGAGTCCAAATTGAATTTGGGAGACATTTATCCTTCCAATTATACCCCTCACCCTATTCAACTCACTTCCAGTTCAATCAAACTCCTTCCTCACGATTCTTTCTTCTTCGTATCCTTCCTTCAATCGACTTCTTCTTCGTTCCTTCTCCTAATTGAATTCTTTTCCCAAATCGATCCCTACCTACGCCTTTCTCAGCCTCTCCAACACGAAACGACCTGAAGCCAAAAGAGCTCCACTAGCCACAACCTTCGCTTCCCTTCATCGTACTTCATCGAATCTCGGCCGTCTCATCTCCGATTAAATCAGCTAGGAGAATTAGATGGCTTTGATTCGTTCGTTCATGTTCTAGCTCGCTTGATTCGCCATAGGTAAGCGTTGTTCTTTATCGTGTTTTCGTTTGGGATGGGTGTTTGTGTTTCTTATTCGTTTCTTGCTTAAATTCAGATCAGATTTCCTCTTCCCCTTTGAATTTCGTTATGCTCTGTTGTTTCCTGTCTGTATCGAATTCGTTAAGCTCTTTTCCTGTTCGATTTCTGTTTTGCATGGTTAGTTCAGTCGAATTGCTTGATTGTTGCTGTTTAGTCTTGCTTTCGAATGGGCTTGAGAAATCGAACAGTATTGTTGGTTTACACTTGCGTCCATGCTCTGTTTTCATTCTAAAGCTCGACCTGCTTTGTCCTTTACTGTATCGAGTTCGGCGGGCTATTTCTTCATTTCTGTCTTTATTTGTTGTTGTCATTGTTGTCGATTATGTTTCTATGTAATCGAATGTATACTTTCCATCCGCTTGAGTTAGCGTTCTTTGTACATTCCGTTCGCTTTTCATTACGCTTGCGATCGAGGTTGGATATCTTTGTGTTGAATTGCGTTTCTTTGTGTTTGACTTTATAATTGACGTGCGGAGTTGTAGTCATTCTGCGTGCATGTTGTTTGGTCATTTTCTCTATCTGGTGCAAGGCTGTTCGATTGGTTCTGGGTATTGGTGTTGGTAATTGTCGGATCGATTGTTGTGTGATTGTTATTGGAGCTGTGTAGTTCCTGTACTTGGTCTGTTCTTGTCGTTTCCACCTGCTCTTCATACCTATGCTTTGTTTTTGCTATTCCGTGGAGTGTTATGAATCTGTGTATTTCAAGTATGTGGATATATGGGTGTTTAGATCGTAATTTGAGGAGTTGATGTTGGAAATCTCTGTTATCTCTTTCACTTATTTGTTTTGTGACAATAATATACTAATATTACATGTACTGTACTTGATTTGTTTCCCTGCTAGTTTGATGTAGTCCTCTTGTTCTGATTATTTATTTCTAGATGGTCTCATTAGACTTTAGCTGCGATTAGTATATATATATGTGTGTTTGGTGTCCGATGATTGTGACCTTGTTATCTAGTATTATAGCATACATGTGTTGATTAGTTGAATTTGGTACCTGTGCTACTTTGTTGTCCATGCTGACATGATGCTACTGTGTGGTTTGGAATTGTTAGTTTTGTTAAAGAGAAGTTTTTATGCTTTAGTTTATACTTTATGCTATTGCTGTTTTGCGTGACACCGTAAGCTTATATAATTGTCATTGATAAAAATTGCTAATTTGTTATGTAATTATATGCCTAGTTGATTCTGATCGTTTATGCTCGTTTGTGGGGGTTAAAGGGTATCGTTAAGTTATTTTTGCATAAATGTTAGAGGTCATCCAAGGTGAGTGTTCTACCAAAAAAGCATATGTATATTTGCGAAACTACAAGAAGCTATTTTAATAATATATATATATATATATATATATATATATATATATATATATATATATATATATATATATATATATATATATATAGTATTGCATCTCAAACATTGTGAAACTCATGAAATCAAAGTTCTGAAAACTGCATCAAATCTTTTTCTCATGCTTCCGCTCTAAAAAGATATATATGTATCTGATTCATGATGATCTCGTTTGATTCGATTGACTGATTCGCTTCGACCGATATGTGCGCAATTGTGGTGGGGGTTTCTGAGTGGGCATACTTGGGCAGTTGTGTCTGTCGAGTTGTTCATGAAGTACCTCTGCTTACTATCCCTAGACGCGAGGCAGAAGTCGCCGAGGTCTTTGGGAGTAGTAGTGTTTCACCCCTGTACCATGGCAGGGTCTTCGTCTTCATCTTCGTTTGACAGTGGTAGCACCACATGCAGGTGATAAGGGCTTGGATTGGGGTTATAAGGTTGACTGCACCAACGATAATTTATTCGCTTCGTTATATGTTTTTCTTCGATTATTCTTATATTATGATTCGTTTGATTTTGAAAGTCATACTTCGTTATTATATCATTCGTTGTTCACTTAGCACAGAACCTCACTGAGTTTTATCTCACACTTGATTTGTTACCTTCTTGTAGATTTCGGAGTCTAGTGGAGGACCGAGTCGGGTAGACGTTCATCAACTTGAGTGAAAGTGGGTTATAAATGGGATTTGTTTTGTAAATTTTATCCGCTGCTTGTAAAAATAGTGTTTTCGCAAGTCAACTTTTCAAATTTCAGCTTCTCAAAGCTTTTAGATTTTCTTCCTATTATTGGTTTAACGCCCTTGTCTTTTTAAAAGTTAATCTAAATTTTCGGGGCGTTAATGTAAAACCCCGACTTTTCATTAATCGTTTTAATTTTAATGTTAATTTGAGTTCCGTATTTAGTAGTGAATAATTTTTTTAGTGTTTAATTGGGATAACCTAATTAATTATAGTTTGGTTTAGAGTCCAAATTGAATTTGGGACTAGACATTTATCCTTCCAATTATACCCCTCACCCTATTCAACTCACTTCCAGTTCAATCAAACTCCTTCCTCACGATTCTTTCTTCTTCATTTCCTTCCTTCAATCGACTTCTTCTTCGTTCCTTCTCCTAATCGAATTCTTTTCCCAAATCGATCCCTACCTACGCCTTTTTCAGCCTCTCCAACACGAAACGACCTGCAGCCAGAGGAGCTCCACTAGCCACAACCTTCGCCTCCCTTCATCGTACTTCATCGAATCTCGGCCGTCTCGTCTCCGATTAAATCAGCTAGGAGGATTAGATGGCTTTGATTCGTTCGTTCGTGTTCTAGCTCGCTTAATTCGCCTTAGGTAAGTGTTGTTCTTTCTCGTGTTTTCATTTGGGATGGGTGTTTGTGTTTCTTATTCGTTTCTTGCTTAAATTCAGATCGGATTTCCTCTTCCCCTTTGAATTTCGATATGCTCTGTTTCCTGTCTGTATCGAATTCGTCAAGCTCTTTTCCTGTTCGATTTCTGTTCTGCGTGGTTAGTTCAGTCGAATTGCTTGATTGTTGCTGTTTAGTCTTGCTTTCGAATGGGCTTAAGAAATCGAATTGTATTTGTTGGTTTACACTTGCGCCCATGCTCTGTTTAAATTCTAAAGCTCGACCTGCTCTGTCCTTTACTGTATCGAGTTCGGCAGGCTATTTCTTCATTTCCTGTACTATTCAGTTTGTTATTGCTGTTGTGTCGATTCTGTTTCCTGTATGTAATCGAATTTATACATTCAATCTACTTCGAGTTGCCATTGCTGTACATTCCGTGCTCTGTTTTCATTACGCTTGCAGTCGAGGTTGGATATGCTGTGTTGAATTGCATTTTGCTGTGTTCGACTTTATAATTGACGTGCCAAATTGTAGTTGTCCAGTCTGCGTTCATGTTGTTTGGTCATTTTCTCTATCTGGTGCAAGGGTGTTCGATTGGTTCTGGGTATTGGTGTTGGTAATTGTCGGATCGATTGTTGTGTGATTGTTATTGGAGCTGTGTAGTTCATGTACTTGGTCTGTTCTTGTCGTTTCCACCTGCTCTTCATACCTATGCTTTGTTTTTTCTATTCCGTGGAGTGTTTGAATCTGTGTATTTCAAGTATGTGGATATATGGATGTTTAGATCGTAATTTGAGGAGTTGATGTTGGAAATCTCTGTTATCTCTTTCACTTATTTGTTTTGACAGCCAATAATATACTAATATTACATGTACTGTACTTGATTTGTTTCCCTACTAGTTTGATGTAGTCCTCTTGTTCTGATTATTTATTTCTAGATTGTCTCATTAGACCTTAGCTGTGATTAGTATATTTATATGTGTCTTTGGTGTCCGAGGATTGTGACCTTGTTATCTAGTATTATAGCATACATGTGTTGATTAGTTGAATTTGGTACCCGTGCTACTTTGTTGTCCATGCTGACATGATGCTACTGTGTGGTTTGGAATTGTTAGTTTTGTTAAAGAGAAATTTTTATGCTTTAGTTTATACTTTATGCTATTGCTGTTTTGCGTGACACCGTAAGCTTATATAATTGTCATTGATAAAAATTGCTAATTTGTTATGTAGTTATATGCCTAGTTGATTCTGATCGTTTATGCTCGTTTGTGGGGGTTAAAGGGTATCGTTAAGTTATTTTTGCATAAATGTTAGAGATCATCTAAGGTGAGTGTTCTACCAAAAAAGTATATGTATATTTGCAAAACTACAAGAAGCTATTTTAATATTTTATATATATATATATATATATATATATATATATATATATATATATATATATATATATATATATATATATATATATATATATATATATATATATATATATATATATATAGTATTGCATCTCAAACATTGTGAAACTCATGAAATCAAAGTTCTGAAAACTGCATCAAATCTTTTTCTCATGCTTCCGCTCTAAAAAGATATATATGTATATGATTCATGATGATCTTCGTTTGATTCGATTGACTGATTCGCTTCGACTGATATTTGCGCAATTGTGGTGGGGGTTTTCTGAGTGGGCATACTTGGGCAGTTGTGTCTGTCGAGTTGTTCATGAAGTACCTCTGCTTACTATCCCTAGACGCGAGGCAGAAGTCGCCGAGGTGTTTGGGAGTAGTAGTGTTTCACCCCTGTACCATGGCAGGGTCTTCGTCTTCATCTTCGTTTGACAGTGGTAGCACCCTGTCGTTTGACAGTGGTAGCACCCCTGTACCACAATCTTACTGTCTGTAAAACCCCGACTTTTCATTAATCGTTTTAATTTTAATGTTAATTTTAGTTCCTTATTTAGTAGTGAATAATTTTCTTAGTGTTTAATTGGGGATAACCTAATTAATCATAGTTTGATTTAGAGTCCAAATTGAATTTTGGACTAGACATTTATCCTTCCAATTATACCCCTCACCCTATTCAACTCACTTCCAGTTCAATCAAACTCCTTCCTCACGATTCTTTCTTCTTAGTTTCCTTCCTTCAATCGACTTCTTCTTCTTTCCTTCTCCTAATCGAATTCTTTTCCCAAATCGATCCCTACCTACGCCTTTCTCAGCCTCTCCAACACGAAACGACCTGAAGCCAGAAGAGCTCCACTAGCCACAACCTTCGCCTCCCTTCATCGTACTTCATCGAATCTCGGCCGTCTCGTCTCCGATTAAATCAGCTAGGAGGATTAGATGGCTTTGATTCGTTCGTTCGTGTTCTAGCTCGCTTGATTCGCCTTAGGTAAGCGTTGTTCTTTCTCGTGTTTTCGTTTGGGATGGGTGTTTGTGTTTCTTATTCGTTTCTTGCTTAAATTCAGATCGGATTTCCTCTTCCCCTTTGAATTTCGTTATGCTCTGTTTCCTGTCTGTATCGAATTCGTCAAGCTCTTTTCCTGTTCGATTTCTGTTCTGGAGTGATAAGGGCTTGCATTGGGGTTATAAGCTTGACTGCACCAACGATAATTTATTCGCTTCGTTATATGTTTTTCTTTGATTATTCTTATATTATGATTCGTTTGATTTTGAAAGTCATACTTCGTTATTATATAATTCGTTGTTCACTTAGCACAAAACCTCACTGAGTTTTATCTCACACTTGATTTGTTACCTTCTTGTAGATTTTAGAGTCTAGTGGAGGACCGAGTCGGGTAGACGTTCAGCAACTTGAGTGAAAGTGGGTTATAAATGGGATTTGTTTTGTAACTTTTATCCGCTGCTTGTAAAAATAGTGTTTTCGCAAGTCAACTGTTCAAATTTCAGCTTCTCAAAGCTTTTAGATTGTCTTCCTATTATTGGTTTAATGCCCTTGTCTTTTTAAAAGTTAATGTAAATTTTCGGGGCGTTACAACTAAAGGTACCAATACGATAACTGTCACAACTTAAGGTACCAAAAATAGATTTCCCCCATTTCCTTTTTTACTTTATCACACTCACTCACAACATTATCAATATACTACCACTCACAAATCAATATTCTATTAATTTTCCTTAAATGTAGAGAAAGCAACCCGTAGGAAGTTTTAAATGGAACGGAGGTAGTATTAGAGTTATTCACCTGTCTTTTGGAAATGAGGTTGTAATTCCTCTGTCCCACATAAAAGTTTTGATTTTGCCATTTTTAGCGTTCCATTCAAAAACTTTTCATTTTCATTTTTCGCAAATTTTACTTGTACTCCACTTAATTAATACTCACATGGAGTAATACATTTATACTTTTTCAACTCACTATCTCTTTTTCTATTCATTCTTTAATATTTTTTCAGTTTAAATAATACTTATCTTTTTAACTTACCTTATTTTGTTAACCCTAAAGCAAACAATAACGTTCTCCGGAATGCGGAAGTGACAGTTTTGGGTTGGCTTGATTTGCTTTAATACTTTTGGTTCAGATTAGTATGAATTCACTATATTATAACTTCAGATCTTAATATAATTTTGGTTATTATCTTTAGGACTCAAACGAAGATTCTAAATTGAAAGTAATATAATTTGGATGAGTTTTCTCCCATGGAATTTCACTTGCTTAAACAACGAATATTTTGAAACTGCAAGTTTTGACTTTTGACTATGAATATAGTTGGACTAATCAAAATTAGCCTATACAGAGTGTCGCCTTGACAGTAACATGTTCCAATTATTTTATGTATCGGTCACGTTTTTATGAAGTTTATAGTTGGCGTGTGAATATACATAAAATTATATTTAATGTCCTCTTCAAGTTCAGAGTAACTTCTCCGACAACTAGAATGTTCATGTTGACATGTTGGCGAGAAAAGGAAGCTATCCTATGTTTCGCACTAGTATACTAGAAACCCCTCCTCACAACTGTGCACCCTTTAGTCCACTTTTGCAAGTGTAGGGCTTTTGTCCAATTTGATTGTTGCTTGATGTAATTAAACACAAATTTCTTGTAACTTCTCAATTGGTGCGTGGAGTTCCTATAAGAGCTCTCAAAAATCAATTTCTTTAATCTAATTTGGTAATTCAGAACAAACTCGAATGTTCATGTTTCTATCTCTAAAATTTCTCTCTCTGTATTGAGAGTTCTTCATCCGGCTGGAGATTGCGCCCTCTTTGTGAGAGTTCTCGTTACCTTCCCTGTTTATCTTTTCCATCGCAAGAAACGGTGAGATTTAACCAAATTTTTAGGTGATTAGAAAAGATACTTTTATTTTGGTCGTAGGTTTTTTTTTACTCTTTCGGTTTCACTTTGCCTTTTAGCTTTATTTTCGTTTAATACTTAAGTTTTTTTTTTTTTAGTCTGTTCACTTTTTTTTAGCCTACCCTACTTCTGGTGTTTTATGGTGTTTCTCTTGTTTTTTTATGTGGTATTGTACAGGCAAACCCTTTTGATCTACTCACTCTCCTCATGCATAATACACATTGTAGGAAATATAATTCCGTGATCTCTATTGATTATTTCATCATCAATATATACATACTCATTGTGTAACTAGCAGCATTATTCTAGGCTAGATTAGAGGACCTAATTAGCTGGACATAAGGGATAATATAAACTTGCTATACTAAGATTTACATTGACTATTTCATAGTGTTAGGAAATATTTGTTCAGTTTTGATCAGTATACCATAATGACTTACTTTAGCTCAGAAAGGTATCTAGTTCTTTTGATTTACTTGAACATTGTAAAAGATAAAGTATACTGAGTATGAGATTAGTCTAGTAAATCTTGTATAGGATGTTAGGTCTCTGAATGTAATTTTATTTCTTTGAAGAAGACCAAGAAGAAGACATCCAGCAGAAAGAGCTCAACTATCTGAAGATATGAAGACTGCACAAGATTACCGAAGACTAAGGAATTGTGCCTCAGAAACCATATGCAAAATATAACTTAGTGAAAACAATGTTTCTGGAAGAAACAATGTTTTCCTTAGTTTCTGAAAGGCTTGGAGTTTCTGATAACAACGTGCAGAGCCTCAGACAGCGTGCATAGTTCCGTTGGCACAACAGGACAAAAGATAGTACAGTGCATTTAATACCATTGTAGAACTCGCTGACCAAAAGCTTCATCTCTGAACAAAGAGACAAAAGTTTTGTAGTACTATCAACGGATTGTTTGTAGTTTGAATCTCAAATAGCCTAATGGATAGTAATTCAAACGGCTTGATTTTCACCTATAAATATCACCACTTAGAATGCTTGAACACACACTCGAACGACCAAATTTCATATCCTACACTCAAGCATACAAGCCTTCTCTACTTACTCAAAGCTTACAGTTGCGACCAAGTTCTTGATTCTAAGTAGCACGAAAGTTCTAAGTGTCCTGATCCTTAGCAAGCTATATCTGTTGTGAAGAAGTTGAATTAAAGCACTGTTGCAACTTGCTAAGAGATTCATTCTCCTGAACAAAGAACATAGACTTGGGTCAGAAAAGAATATATCACCACACACTGTCCAAGTGTGTTAAGTGACTCTTGTTCTAGAAGGTAGTATTACATAACTGTAAAAGTTATTAATATACCAATCTGACAAACCCTTCTTAACCAACACCAGAAAAGGCGTGGAGTAGAGGAAGTACTTAGTTTGGAAAACTAAGGAATAACTCCAAGAAAGTTTTTGAGTAGATGAAGTACTTGGCTGGGAAAACCGGGGGAACACTTGGTTGGGAACCTAGTGCATTTAGGATTCGAGAGTAGATACTTGTAAGGTGAACTCAATTATCTGTCTTAGTGGATTCTAGGTCCGAGAAAGACCGAAGTGGATTAGTTGAAGGATTACGCCACCTTCAGATACCACTATAAAGCTACTGTGTTATTTACTTTCTGCACTTGCTTTCTGTCTTTACTTACTTGAAAAGTAATTTACACACCTCACTAGCTTGCTGAGCACGTTCACTTATCAGAAAGACTTCCGCTATTCTTATTATAAGTATCAGAAAGTTACCCAACTTTCTGAGAAACTGTTTTATCGACAAAAGTTTTAAAAGACTATTCACCCCCACCCCCTTCAAGTCTTTTACTTTGTTGTTATCTGGATCAACAAGTGGTATCAGAGCAGGAGGTTTCCAAGCCTTCTGCACTGAACCTAGATCCTAGATAAGTGCTCACTAATCGCTTAACCCCTGCACTTGATCTGTTTGTTAAGTTTATCCTGCAGGATGTCTTTAGGCGACGCTCTAGTTCTCAAGCCAGAGAACTATGAAAAATGGATGAACAATATGATGCTCCATCTGGAAGCCATCAGTGATGAAATGATCGAAGTTATAAAGAATGGTCCTATAGTCATTCAGAAAGCAAAGATAGTCACTAATGTCTATGATGGAAGAGATGAAGATTCTACCAGAAGAACCTCCACTTCAGAAACTTCTACAAGTGGGAGAGCTACTGGTCAGATAGCTTTGGAAGAGAAACCAAGATATCTCTGTACATCGGAAGTGATGAGTTCGTTTTATACCGTCTCATTTGGTCTTTCTTACCGTCTTTTTGTCATCCTTGAGCATAGTTTTATTTAGTTTTCCTAGAGTATTTTTACTTGTTTTGTTCTTTGTGTGTTTTGTAGATATTTGGCTAAACCGTGCTGATTGAAGGCAAAATGGTGTATTTTATATGCATCTACAAGATATGGAGTTCCAATGCCTCGTATGGATGCTAGAAGTGAAGCGGGAAGGCCAAAATATCAAGAATTGGAGTCAAAATACGTCAAAGGGGAAAACAAGATTCGTAAGAATCTGGCGCCTTGATTATCAAGGCGACGCCAAGAATTTTCTGCTTGATCGCAGACCAAACTGGCGACGCCAGTTTGGAAACTGGCGACGCTAATTTTGATTACTGGCGATGCCAGTTTTCTAACTGGCGACGCCAGTTTCTTCTTTTGACGTAACTCTGCGATTTTGTTTCCTAACTCATTTCTATTACTTAGAACAAGACATAATTACTTTAATATTCATTCTATTGTCAAGAACAACACCTTGCTCTAGAGATAGACCTAGTTTTCAAGGCAATTACCCGATTTGAGGTAATTGAACCGTTTTCCCTTGTAATTCGAAGATTGACGTTGATTGGGAGATTATCTACACAGCTTTGGTATCGATTCGTTTTCGTTCTACAATTTCTACCTAGGGTTTGTAACAACGAAGGGTAAAATTGTATCAATCCATTCGAATCTTTATTTTTTGCTTGAGATTATGTTTATTGCAAGTATAATTATGATTACGCTTGTCATGAGTAGCTAAACACCCTTATTATGGGGTGGTGACTGATCAATGCATGCTAGCTAGGGTTTATGTGATTCGAAGTGCATCGGGATTCGACTACTTGTGCTTTTTAGATTAATTACCACTCCAATTATCACGTTTGAGGATCTTCTAGACAAAATCACTGTTAGATTAAGCATTTGATCAATACACCAAAATGTCATTCGTCTTGCTTGATTTAGCAGTTAGTTGCAAACGGTGATAGTAGGTTAGTCAAATTGATTGTAGCCTAGTGAAACTGACGCCTTCATTAGTGCTATTCATTTTTGAACTCAAGACTGTGACAACTTGTGTAGTCAATCCCGTGAATCACATATATCCTGCTAGCTAGCTCTTTTTTTTTATTTTTTTTATTTAAGCCTAAATTTTATTAATGACATAAAAACAAACACGGGGGAATATAGGAACCCGTGAAACGAGCAACACAAAGGAAACCACAAAACCAAAAGAAACACAACGAGCATATACTAGCTCACATACAACCACCACCATACTGTGCCAAAACCAACTAATACTTGGCGTCAATCATAAGTGTCATAGGTGGAGAAAACAGGGGAGACACAATCATCATGAACAGACCAAACTGATTCATCTCGAGACCCAACAGAACGTGAACCATGATACACAATTCCCAAGAAAGGAGAGGAGCCTTCTGATTTTCTTCGTCTGTGTTTAAGTACACAAGGCTCAAACTCTGGAACTCCACTATTGTAGCCAACCAATAAAGGCTTTGGATAAATGAAACAATTTCCAAACGAATCAGACGATTCTTCACCAACAGCCAAGAGTAGAAGTTCATCATTGTGTTTGCACACACTAGTATCTCTAGGTTCGGGTTCAAAATAGTTCTCAAATCAAAAAGGGAACTCTTCAGACTCTTCACCACCTTCTTTCAGAAATAGTTCATCAGAAACTTTATTCTCACCAACATCTTGCAAAGTCGGTTCAAAGAAGTTCTCAAATGCAGAAGGATACTCATCCTCATCATCCATCACATGATCATTTACCTTCACAACTTTTGGAACTTCCTCATAGGAAACATTACTAACTTGCTCAGCAACCACATCCTTCCTAGTAGACTGAACAGAGAGGCTAGTAAGAACAGATTCCTTACTGCTAACAGAAGCCAGGGAGCTCAAAACAGTAACCAAACACGAACCTTTTCCATGACCCAACTTGCAACAAAGGTCGCAATAAACCGGAACAGTATCATAAAACACTTTGATCTCATAGTTAATCCCAAGATAAACCACATATACAGAATCCAACAGGGGTTTAGACACATACAGTTCAACACACACTCTAACTCTGTCAAGACGAGACATATTAGCAGTTGCATCGTCAACTCTAAGAGGCTTACCCAGCAGCTTAACAATTTCATACAAAGCTTCACATTGAAAAAATATGAACGGAACATTTTTCAAAGTGAGCCAAACAGGAACCAATGGTAATCCCCCGCATAAACAGAAGAGGGAGACCAATCCAGCAGAGACATATAGCAACCAGCTATGAACAATGAACCTTTCGAAATTAAGAAGTCATAATCTTCTTCCAACACTAGCCTAATACACAGCTGACGAGAATCCATAAAACTAACAAAAAAACCTTCCTTTCAATAAAAGGGATTTGAAAGCAGGAGCAACCAAATCTATTTAGGAACAGAAGCAGAGAAATTACCAATCAGCGTGTAGACAAACGGAGAAGCTAGCTCAGCAACTTCATGTTTGTTGAAACTCACAAATGGTATCCCATTATTGACAACCAAATCTTTCGGTTTGACAATTTTCCGTCTAGAAGTAACTTCCACACCATCAAAGAAGGACCGAGAATGGTCCGGAGGGAGCTTGTGAGAAACCTCACGTCCCGGGTCAAAACACCTCCTAGCCGTAGGAGGCGCAAACTTGAGGGTCGGGCCCTTTCCATCCTTGGAAGCTGTAGACGCCATACCCAATTACCACGAGCAGCTCATTAAACAACCACCGGAAAGAAAGAGCAACCTGCCGGAGTGAGGAAGCAACAAGAGGCCAGATCCTATAAGACAGAACCCACAGCAAATAGAAACCGCAGAGAAACGCAGCAGATCTGAACTGCAGAGAAGAGAGTCGACCGGAGGGACTGAGCTCGGAGGAGACGCGAGGTACGGCGGGAGAGCCAACCGAGCACGGCGCCAGATCTGAGTTGCAGAGAAGAGAGTCTACCGGAGAAAGGACTGAGCTCGGAGAGGCCTGGTACAGCGGGAGAGCAAACCCAGCACGGCGGCAGAAAAGAAGGCGAAATACCGAAATAACGGAGAAAAACGAAAGAGTAGGCCTGAAAAGGTAGAGTAACTGAGAAAAGCGGGTGGGTCGGAGAAGGAAAGAAGAGGCTAAGAAGAAGTGCGGAGCGGGATAAGGAGAGGGTGAGGCCGGAATCTGCTAGAGCAGGAGGAGGAGGCGGCTGGAAGGAAATTAGCTAGGGTAGAGAATGGAGAGCATTTGAGAAGAGAGAAGATTTTTGGAAGGCATTTTTTTTTTTCGAGAATTTTACCAGAGTTGGCCTGCTAGCTAGCTTGTTGACGTTACCACTCCATAATTTGCTAGCTAGCTTGTTGACGTTACCACTCCATAATTTTCCCCATTCATATTTCAATCTCGTTAGTGTTAATTCGATTTCTAGCGGTTGCAAGTAGTTGCTTACTTTAGTCTATTATCTCGCTGCCGAAGCAAACAAACATTTACTGCTTTTCATATTGTTACTTCTATTCGTAAACAAGACTCAGCTTAGTTAAGTCCTTCGAGACCGACCTCGGGGTTAACTCCACTACACTACAGGTTTGCGTAGTGTTAAGGATTAACTCTTGTCTTTAAATAAATTCAGAACTTTGATTTGACATATCAAGTTTTTGGCGTCGCTGCCGGGGACTTAACTCCTTTGTTAAGTTTACGAATTCTTATGACAGTATTTTTACTTTCTGTATTTTTAATTCACTATTTTTCTGTTCTCTGCGCCTAACGCATCCCCTTTCAGGTAGTGCATGAACGGATGAAGAGGTCTTGATTCACCTATTGCACCATTTATTGGCGATGTCGATAAGCATTGAAGCAGGCAGAGAAGGATCAGAGAAACAACAAGTGAGCCGGTATTTCTGCAGCATATCGAAATGGCGAGTCTCTATATGAGGCGTGGGATAGGTTCAAGGGTCTTCTCTCTCAGTGTCCTCATCACAGGTTTCCACAGGCTAATTTATATCAGTATTTCTACGATGGATTAAATGAGAACCAGCAAGCTTTGATAGACGTATCTTGTGGGGGTAGCATGATGGACCTAACAGCGGATGCTCTAAAGGAGAAGTTCGCTAAGCTGGCACAGAATAACCAGCACAGGAACCCCAAGAGGAACACCAGGGGCAAAGAGGTGAAGCTAACGCCACCTATGACGAAGGACAGGGATCGAGCACAGAGATCGCAGCACTTACCAATGAAATCAGGCAACTTAAGGCATATGCCTTTAACAGCAGCCCCAACTTATCTACTAAAGTTTGTGGAGTCTGCGAGAACCCAACCCCAAGAGTTCAGGAGGTCCAACCAACATGTAGCTCTGGATTAGCTGATGATTTTAGGAGCTTCATGGACGAGTCGCGAGAGTTTATGCGCGAGACCAAGGTATACCGCCACCAATCTCAGATTGGGAAGCTGGAGAAGGACAACGACAAGATCCACGGCGTTCTTCAGCAGCTACTTGAGAAGAACCAAGAGAGGGAGAAAGGAAAATTCCCTGGTGCCCCGGATAGGGCAATGGCGATCAAGGTTATAACAGAAACTCCGGTTGAGGTGACCGTTTCGGGAGATGAGACCCGTGTCGAGGTTTCAAAACAGATTTGTGCAATTTGTAGGTGTGCATCATCTGTTCCGATTGCTAGAGAAGCGACAGTGGAAGAGGTGATAACCCCCGATAATCCTGTTAATGAGTTGACTCCTGAACAAGAGGGAGATACAGGTATTGTGGATCAGGATCAAGTTTCTGCAGCAGATGAGGATTTTGCGAGTATGGTGAGAACTACGGAGGCAGGAGCAAGTTGCATTCCGGCCAAGGAAGAAGAGGGCACGGAAAATGGAACAGAGTACCCCCTAGGTAAGAAGAGCTTTAATATTGTAGTTGGGATGGGTACCTCGAAGGTCATAGCAACCTTGGATACTGGAGCTACCGTTAGCACTATTCCGTACAGCCTCTTCAAAGTATGTAGTTTCACAAGACTGGAGGAGATGAAAGCTCGTCTATTGATGGCGGATGGGTCGCATAGGAGGCCGGTTGGACTTGCAAGGGATGTTGCAGTCAAGCTGAATGGGGAGACTATCCTCACCGATTTTGTTGTCCTGAATGACGTTCGAGAAGAACAAAAGGAAGCAACCGATACTGTCTTACTTGGGTGGCCATTTTTACTCGCCTCTAAAATGGACATTAGTGTGTTTAGGCGGCAACTTATGAGGTGAATGGTCGAGTGGGAATAGTGAAGGCATTGGACTACCTCCCTAAGGATTTTATTCGGAAGGAGTATTCTGCCGGTTTCGTGGGACCTCTCTATGTAATCTCTCAGGAACAGAGCAAAAGAAGTGCAAGCAAGGGGAAGTCTAGTACCCAATATCTTGCCAACTAGAGTGCGAAAGTCAAGCTAAAGACTTAAAACAAGCGCTTCTCGGAGGCAACCCGGGCTTTACTTGTTTTTAGATAGCTCGCATTGCATTCACGTTTTTCTTTCATGAAGTAATTGCATTCACATTCTTTCCTTCTTTTATTTAAAAAAAAAAAAGTAGTAAACTGGCGACGCCAGTTAGTTAGCAGATACTAACTGGCGTACGCCAGTTTCCTAGTTGGCGGACTCCAAGCCGTCTCTCCTTCTCCTCTTCCCATTCGACTTCCCTCTTTCTTTCTACATAACCCCACCCCAATTCCACCGTTCTTCTTCATTCTTCCACAAAGCCTTGAGATTTTTGTTAGCTTCGCAGTTGTCCACTAACACTCATACTCTCTGCTACATCTCCTCTATTTTTGTCAATTTCAGATAATCATGCCTTCTCAGGAAGCCACAGGAATACCATCAAGGAATAACGCATTGGAACGGGTAGACCCCCCACCCCCAGAAGAATTTGGCCCTCACCTTGTTACTGTAAGAAGCTTGACATACACGCAGAAGAATGCTCATAGGGGTTTCATCCTAGACAAGGGAGTGGGTTTGAGGTACGAGGGTGATGAGGCAGAATAATACTTGGAGTACATAACCCCATTGAAGAACATGCTTGAAACTAGAGGATGGCTCAAATTAGCCGACAATCCCGGATCCTACGATCGAGAGCTTGTCTTGGAGTTCTATGTTAACTATGACGATAGGAAGATCGAGGAAACGTCTCTTACTCCTGGGTGCCCATTAGAGGGGGATACGTCGAGTTCTCGCCACGTGCTATCAACAGGTTCTTCGCAGTTCCTAACATCGACGAGCGAAAGAGGGCCACACCCAGAATTGAAGATAGGCATCTCCACATCTTCTACAATTGGCTCTTTAATTCCTTCTGCCCGGGGGGACATGTTACTTTCTTCAGGACCGTCTTTGGCCCAACGCTACGTGACATCATGGCGGGAAGCCATATCAATCTTGGGAATGTGATTGTCGCACAATTCGAGCACTCGCATGCTCGCCCCTGGGGAAAGCTAGTCTACCCTTTTCTCATCACCTCCCTCTGCAAATGAGCTGGAATTGCAGTACTTGCAACAGAGCACCCCCACGCGATGTTAACAGGAAAATCATTGCTTCAAATGCGTGTTGTGGACGCGATTAGATCACGCGCAACAAGACGAAAGAGAAACGCAAGGGCAATGGTAGGGATGACGACACTCAGTCAACTAATCCGCACTAGTTTTTCGGGTAGTACTTCTTCGCTTCTTTTTAGCCTTATCGCTGGGGACCATCTCTAGTCTAGGTTTGGGGTCGCTTAGTATACTACCTTTTGTGCGGTTTTTGTTTTTTATTTCTGCATTTCTTATTCGAGTAATGTCGAGTCTGTTAAGTCTATGTCTGTCTCCCAAGTCGAGCGTCTATTGCATGTACTAAACCTGTTTAATGCTTTTGCTTTGACTGATCCTTGACTATTAGCAGTTGGCATGTTTAAGTTTGCTAAGTTTGTTTCTGTTGTAAATAGAAAGTCTGTTCTAATTCTGTAGTCCAAAAAGCCTATGAGTAAACCGTAGCCGATGAAAAAATATTGTACCGGCGCCTATGTGATTTAATTCGGGAAGTGCAAACTCCCTTGTTTGCGCGTCATCATTCTCATGTGTACTCTGTGTAAATTAAGTATGATGAACGACATGTTTTAGATTCTTATTTGCTTATGCCAAACCCGTTCCAAGTCCAGGTTTGGGGAGGAGGTTTATGTGCCCTACTTGTATTGATAAAGACTGTGTTCAGGCTTTTCGTTCTCTCAAAAATAAAAATAAATAAAATAAGTCTCGGAGTGGATCTATGGTACTAATTACCACCGTTAGTCGTGTTGGGCACGTTTCAGATACTACCTATATATCGGCGTGGCCTTTAAAAGTTATATGTCCGTGAGGGTTGATGGCATGCACACCAAACCAGCAAGCACAAAAGTGCGGACTTTCGGTAAAACAGACACTACCAAAAAATTGAGACAGAAAAAATATATAAGCATATGGGTCATATATAAGACTGCAAAAAACAGTATGCAAAAAATGAAAAAAATATATATACTGAAAAAAAAAGAGAGAACGACTGCCTTTTTATGAGTCTACTTCTGATTGTTACAGAGCTATGAAAAAGTCCCTTCTTACTTAACTGATTGAGTACATTACATGAGGTATTTGAGGCATCTTTGTGATGCAAGTCACCTTCCATAACTCTTTATATTCTTGAGTGATTGCCCCTAATGGACACTTCCAGGAGTGTGAGAGAATAGATGCATAGGATCCACTTGTGAGGGACTGTTGTGTTAGACTTAAGTTCTATTTACTTTCGAAATGAACTTTTTGAACTTGTGCATGTTATTCTGTGAATGTCAGTGTGAGTCAAAGCTTCTGCATTTCTTGGGCTTATTATGTGCAATCGTAGACTCGGTAGCTTGGGAGCTAGATTTCATTTTGTTTCTATGTGTTTTTCCTTTTTCTAGGTTTTTTAGAGAGTCTGTCGCTTGAGGACAAACAAGAGTTCGGTTTGGGGAGTTTGATGAGTCGGTTTTATACCGTCCCATTTGGTCTTTTTTACCGTCTTTTTGTCATCCTTGAGTATAGTTTTATTTAGTTTTACTAAAGTATTTTTACTTGTTTTGTTCTTTGTGTGTTTTGTAGATATTTGGCTAAACCGCACTAATTTGAAGGGAAAATGGTGTATTTTATATGCATCTACAAGATATGGAGTTCCAATGCCTCGTATGGATGCTAGAAGTGGAGCGGGAAGGCCAAAATATCAAGAATTGGAGTCAAAAGACGTCAAAGGGGCAAAACAGTAATTCCAGAAGAACTGGCGATGCCAGTTATTAAACTGGCGTACGCCAGTAATTTTCTGCTTGATCGCATACCAAACTGGCAACGCCAGTTTCTTCTTTTACCGTAACTCTGCGATTTTGTTTCCTAATTAGCCCAGACCTAGTTTTTCTCCTTTCTATTACTTAGAACAAGACATAATTACTTTAATATTCATTCTATTGTCAAGAACAACACCTTGCTTTAGAGCTAGACCTAGTTTTCAAGTCAATTACCCGATTTGAGGTAATTGAACCGTTTTCCCTTGTAATTCGAAGATTGACATTGATTGGGAGATTATCTACACAGATTTGGCATCGGTTCATTTTCGTTCTACAATTTCTACCTACGGTTTGTGACAACGACTGGTAATATTGTATGAATTCATTCGAATCTCTGTTTTGTGCTTGAGATTATATTTATTGCTAGTATGATTATGCTTTCGCTTGTTATGAGTAGCTAAACACCCCTATTATGGGGTGGTGACTGATTCAATGCATGCTAGCTAGGGTTTATGTGATTCGAAGTGCATCGAGATTCGACTACTTGTGCTTTTTAGATTAATTACTACTGTTATCACGTTTGATGATCTTCTAGACAAAATCACTGTTAGATTAAGCATTTAATCAATACACCAAAATGTCTTTTATCTTGCTTGATTTAGCAGTTAGTTGCAAACGGTGATGGTTGGTTAGTCAAATTGATTGTAGCCTAGTGAAACTGACGCCTTCATTAGTGCTATTCGTTTTTTAACTCAAGACTGTGACAACTTGCGTAGTCAATCCCGTGAATCACATATATCCTTCTAGCTAGCTTGTTGACATTACCACTTCATAAATTCCCCCATTCATATTTCAATCTCGGTAGTGTTAATTCGGTTTGTAGCGGTTGCAAGTAGTTGCTTACTTTAGTCTATCATCTCGCTGCTGAAGCAAACAAACATTTACTGCTTTTCATATTGTTACTTCTATTCATAAAAAAGACTCATCTTAGTTAAGTCCTTCGAGACGACCTCGGGGTTAACTCCACTACACTACAGGTTTTCGTAGTGTTAAGGATTAACTCTTGGCTTTAAATAAATTCAGAACTTTGATTTGACACATCAGGAAGATTTCAAGAGAAATAGACAGGATGGTCATGCTCGAAACATCATTATTCGTTCTACTCGAGACCACATACATTGTAAACTGTGGTGTGCAAAAACGGCGAAAGAGGCCTGGCAACTAGTTGAACAAATTTGTGCCAGCTCTCAGAAAACCAAGGAAAACAAGTTCGAAGTTCTGAAATTAAAGATCCAAAATTTTAAACAAGGGCCTTCAGAAACCCTTGAAGAACTTGATTTTCGGTTTACAACGTTGATAAGTGAAATGGCTGCACTTGGTGAAAGTGAAAGATATTCTAACGCCGAAAAGGAGAAGACTATCGTAAGGAGTTTAAATCACAACTGGGAACATACTAAGTACTTTTATTTCAACCAAGGAATGCCAAACATCACTCCAACGAAATTATTCTCTCATCTAGCTACTTTCAACTATGAAACTTCTCAGAGAGAATAAATAGCTGATCAGCAAGCTCACAGTGTTGCTCTAGTAACACAAGGTACTTCTTAGAAGAAGATTACCAAAGAATCCACTGACGAAGAAGCTCTTGTAGTAAAGCAAATGAGTAAATACGTTAGAAAGGAGATTGAGAGAACAAAAGCCAAAGAGAAGCTGAAAAAGCATCTAGGCCCTAACTATCACCAGTACAAGAATATGCAATTGACCAACTCTCTAAATAAACCTGGTCAGAAAGCATCAAGTACTGAGGTTACATAAATCGTAAACGATATCTGTTTCTATTGTCAGAAACCTGGTCACTTCAGTGGGACTGTCCTGTTCTGAACAAGCTCAAGACAGGTGACAAAAAGGATAGGAGAAACTATAAGAGAAACCAGGGAGCTATGCTTTCTGAAGAAAGAAAGAAGATCAAAATCCAACTAGATGCACTTGACCTTGATTCAGATTTTGACGACGACGATTCTGATGAGTCGAAATTACCGTCACCAGAACTGTGTGCTTACACTCACGAAGTATTTGACTTTAGTAAAAGGAATAATGAAATGTGTGGAGTTGCTGAGGAAATGTACCCAGATTACTCTAACCTTGAGCCATGTCTTATGGCTGGTGATGAGGTAATCAACATTTCACGGTTCATTAACTATAGAGTGATGAGGAAGGAATCAAGGATCTAGAACACCTCAGAAGGGAGTTAGATCTTTATGAAAGAGAATTCTTGGTTGCTCGATCTAGAACCAAAATTCCTGAAACAGAAAAAGAGTCTCTTGAGAGAGAGTGTTCACATTTACAACGACTTTCTGACACTAAGGATGCAGAAAATGCATTCCTAAAGGCTCAGATAGACGAGACCAGAAAGTTGCATTCTGAGGCTATGGAGTTGCTCCAGAGGAAGTGTGAAAACCTTCTTTCTGAGAATGAGGAACTAAAGAAGAAAGAATTATCTTTCCAATCCTATGCCAAAGCAAGTGACACTCTCACTGAAGTACACTCTTACCTAAGAGATCCTTCAGAAAAGGGAGAACTTGGGCTTGATATAGAAACAAACAATTATACTCCTCTAAAAAAGAGTGATGAAAGGTTGACGTTTGTTAGTGGTCAACAAAGTAGTTCCCAAAAAACCTATAGCATTGGTCAGAAAGCTAAGGTTCCTGACAAAGGTAAAGCTGTTGCGACCAAACCTTTGAGGGAAACAAGTCCCCAAGAAAACTGTGGAAAAGGTTTCTGAAAAGAAACTATGCACTAAAAGGTGCAATCACCCACAGTGCTATGTCTCTAGGAAAGGAAAAATTGCAGGAGCTGGCGATTTTCCCAAAATGATCCAGAGACTAGTGAAGCTGCTGAGAGCAGATCTCAGAAAGCAAAAGGTTCTTGAAATGGCATTGGCTACAAAGCCATCGGAAAGATACTTGCTCAGCAATATAAACAAGAGCAAGAAAGATGGATGAATGCCAGGATTTCGCATAGCAATCGTCAGAAGTGGAAGAAAGAACAGGTTACGACCACTCTGAATGCCAGGGCTAGAAGAAATCTGAGAAGGAAAGCCGAGCTCGCTGAAAAGTCGACTCAGCAACCTGACAGGTATCTAAAAGCACCAAAAGGAGCACCAAGGAACACTCCAAGAAAGAAAATAGTTTTAAATAATAGTGACAAAAGTCATTTACCTAAAATTCTTCCTTATGTTCCAGTAAGACAAAAGAATGCCCCAAGATTCCTAAACAAATGGTTCCCAACCAAATGTTCCTCCTGAGTTATTCCCCAGCTCCTAGAGCTAAGTACTTCCTCTACTCAAATAACCTTGGAGTTATTCCCTGATTTTCCAAATCAAGTACTTCCTCTACTCCACGCCTTGATGGTGTTGGTTATAAGGTTTTGTCAGAGAGGCTTCTCGTATAACTTTTCAGAGAGCCTAATAGAACAAGACTACTTAATACACTTGTTCAGTGGATAGCAGTCTGCTCTTTACTGACCCAAGTAATTGGTGTCCGTTCTGGAGAATGAGCTTCAGAAAGGGTATTTGATAGTTCAACTCTTTCACGAATAACAATCTCTTGTTAAGGTTCAGGACAACTTAGAACTACTAGTGATTCTTCAAGCAACAAAAAGCTTTCAGAAAGGATAGTAGAGTGCTTGAGAGAATACTTTGCTTGATGGTAATTTTGCAAGATAGAGCGTTCTAAGGTATGTTCTTCAAGCATCTAAGTGTGTGATATATATAGATAAATTTGAGAGGCGTTTGAATTGTATCCGTTGTGCTCTCTATCAAATTATATCCGTTTATATCTTGAACTATGTACTCAGAAGTCACTATCTCTTGTTTCAGAGAGGACTTGCTTTTTGCAGCATTTCTGCCGATGCATTTAATGCATAGTACTGTTCATTGTCCTTTAGTCTCAACGGATACATGAGCCTTTCTGATGGCATGCATGTTCCATACTCATGATGTCATATGTCCAGAATCATATTTCGAAAGTAAGTTAATATACTAAAGAAAGGATTAAGGGCATAGTCTTTCTGAATTAGACTAAACATTTGTGTCTTCATAAATCTTGTGCAATCTTCAGTCTTCTAATCTTCAGAAAAGCTCCATTGCTAGGATTGATCTTCATGGTCTTCTTGAAATAAAAATTATACTCAGAGACCTATAATCCTAATACAAGATTTACTAGACTAATCATACTCAGTGATTTCCTCTTTTACAATGTTCAAGTGAACCAAGAGTACTTAATCATCTTTCTGGCTAAGATAAGAACATGTGATGAGTGATCAAAATACTAACAGATATTTCTAACAAATTTCCCTCTTTTTGATCAGTCATCCATGACTATCTTTTAAGTCCTATTACAAAATTGTAATCCTGGAAGAGAAAACAATCCACCACTTAATCATTTCAAATGATATTCATTTTTAGTTGAATTAAGTGCAGAAAGTAAACATCAACCAAATCACAAGAAGTGATCTTTGCTAATAAGTTGTCATCTATTAAAATGTATCTGAGAGTATGATCTTCAGATAGGTAAAGTTTACAGAAAGAGATGCAACTTTTACATATAGATAATTTTAGAAACAATCAGCAAGATTACAAAAGTAATAAAACAGACTAAGTAAATTAGAACAAAGGAGAGTCCAAGCTCCAAGAGAGTATTCTAATGTTACTAGTCTTCAAGTCTTCAGAAACGCAACTTGGGTTTATATACCTCAAGTTCTTCAGCATCCTTTCTGGATTAGTTGACATGATCATCCACTTTTCTGCATTCTTGGACATAGTCATAAAGAATCCTTCTGACAGAGAGCTCTGTCTTTCTGGATAGTCACATATTTCATGGTAACTTGCCAAGCTAGTGATTCTTGCACAGAAAATGTTTGACCCAGAAGTACTTTCCCCAGACCCAGGCATGGTCTACTTGCAGCTGAGACAGGTTGAAATACTTGTATATTTCTTCCAGATAGTGTATATCATCTAGTTATTCATCCAATGTCATATAGAATGACTCATAGGTTGAAACACCTAGTTCGTTTTTCCTGCTGTAGCTACCATCCAGTTTTCTTACCTTGTGTACATCATCAGGTTTTGGGTAAGGACAGGCAAAAGAAAGGTCCATCTTTCTGGCTTCATTCCTCTTTTCTACTTCAAAGTTTAGCCAGGCATGAAGGTGCTCATATTTTAGCAATTCTGGCTTGCTTTCTCTCCATTTCAGGATCTGGTTGAGGATAGGAGTTGGAAACTTATCATTGACAAGTAGATGTTGTAGTTCCAGAATCCAATACCCTCTCTTGTTCAGAATGCACCTATATGGAGATTCTTCATTACTTGTCTTCATATACTCAATGTGGGCATCAGTTGGCAATATAGAGATACTCAAGATTGGCACAGAAGACCAACTTGCTGATATCTTTACCTAGCCTCTGCAAGAGAGTAGATTTCTATGTATAAGACATAGTCTCGGACTAATGGAACTACCAAGGTGTTAAATATTGGTCTCTGAGACGGGAACCCATTGAACTAATAAAAGGGGAATAAAGGTTTCTGAAAAGAAATGCAAAAAGAAAATGAGAGTAATTTCTGACCGGTACTCAGAAAGTTGCTACTTCAGAAAGATACTTGAAATGGGTATTCAAATATCTAAGGCATTAAATAAAAGGCTACTTAGAAACGTCTCTAAAATGGGTATTCAGAAACCATGAGACATTTAAGTCGGGGGGAACACAAAAAAGAATAGTTTGGTAAAAAAAAGAAAGGACAATTCCTATCAGAAGTCAAGTATATCATTTTGTGTTGAAAATTTCCTTTCTTGCGAAATATTTCAAACAACTACTGGACAATCATTTAATAATTTTTGAATCCAGTTTTGTCTACTAGTTACAGGTTTCTGAGAAGCTTAAAGATACTTCAGCGAGTTGAGACAAATTCAATTAATGGGCACAATTACAGGTGTTGATTGATATCATTGCTAAAAGAATCAATCTCAACACTTCAGTAGAAACGCTTGTAATTCAACGACTGGGATGCGTCCACAAAAGTCCACTCGCACAGAAACCAAGTGACTGGCCCTACTAGCATTTAATGCTAAACCGATTTTTCTTCAGGCCTGTGCAGAAGTGCGAGATATATACGTATAGAATTCATCTATAATAGAATGTACTTTCCTTGCTATATAAACGAGGTTTTGGCAATTAGAATTACTTTTGCCTAAACATACATTTTAATTTGCACCAAGGATATTATTCTCTCTCTCTAAATCTCTCTGCAAATTTTATTCAAAACCTTCTGAAAATCTGCAAAAAGTATTTCTGCAAAGAAATTCTTGCTATTTTCGACCCAACACCATTTTATCTCTTCCCAATCGTACTATTATAAAAGAGAGATGGCACCCAAAAGAGCTTCTACTCAGAAGACTCAAGAAACCACATCTGTTACTGCTGAAAAGCAAATTGAAATCAAAAACCGAAGAGTCACTGGTGATTTTGATTTCAAGATGTGGAACGAAAACTTGAAAGTACTCTTGGGAGGAGTACTTGTCGATGAAAATGTAATTAATGGTTCGAGACATCCACGTGATGTGAGGCGAGGACTACCTCTACTTGAAAAAGTAGGGATTAAAGAATTCTGCTCTGCACAACCTTCTTGTGCCTCACTCATAGATGTACTAGAATTTTATAACAACTCGAAGATAATCAATGAAGACACAGAAAATGTGTCTATAGAATCTAAGGTTCAAGAAAAAGTGGTTAAACTGAACCTTAAATCTTTCTGTGAATTCTTTTGCCTTCCCACAAATGGCACTGAATTCATCCCTGACACCTCCTTCCAAACTGCTAAAGCATTTTACTTGGAGCATATCAATGCAGATGATATAACAGCTCCTGATTACTTCAACAATCACGATGTCAAAAGAAAACATCTGGCAGAACCCTGGGATACAATTGCATTAATCCTTCACAGATGTTTTGACTGCAATGTTGGAGGAGTAGACCAAGTAAGCATGGAACGTTGGGGAATGTTGGCTTTCCTGAGCACCCTGAGCGAGTAGCCAGAGGATTTCAACTAGGGGAAATACGCTTTCCTAAGGCTCATTAGCAAGATAAAGGAATTCTCTCCTCATATTGTAGGTGGAAAAGTAGAACCTTTAAAGTCAGTGGCCTTCGGTCTGAAAATCTGCTATATCCTTGAGAAATCAGGGATAATAATCAGAGATCATACAACAATTGCTAAAGGTGATCTGATAAACAAGCACAAGGTTGTGCCTAGTAAAAGAAAGGCACTCGAAGTTTCTGAAGGTCCAATTCTTAAGAAGCCAAGAATCTCCAGAAAGAAAAAGGTTGCTAAGAAAATGGAAGAACCTGCTCAGAGAGAAGATTCTGAAAAGATAGAATCTGATGAAGACATCAATGTCAACGCATCCTTAGAACGGGGTACGAAAAAGTCTAAAGCCCTGTCTGAAGAAGAAGCCAGCATCTTCTGCTTTACCCCCAGCATCTCTTTTGTTGAGAAAGACATGAGGGAAAAACAATCAACCCCTCCAGAAAGTGCAAACCCTACAGAAATGCAAGAGGTTCCGAAGGAAGAAGCTCTGATAAAGGAAGACACGTTTACTCAACATCATGACCATCTGAGTGATGTTGTCGATATGTTGAATGCATTTCAAGAATTTACAGAACTATAAGAACATGTCACTGCTGAAGAAAATCCTGCAAACAAGCAGGTTCCCCAACTCTCTGCAAAGAACAGTCTTTCTACTGTTGCGACCAAGAAAGATGCCCAGGGGATGGCAACCGAGACATTGTCTCTGGAAGGGCCCAAAGTGCCAAAAACTTCAAACAAAGAAAAAGTCACTCAGCAACAAAACTAAGATGCGGAACCCACTCAAGTTTCAGATACTAATCAATCTGACGCTGATCAGGCTAATCTTGAAAGTAAGGAAGGACAAGAAACAGAAATACTTTCAGAGAAGGAGAACACCACTTCTCCAATCATTCAAGAATCTGTGTCTGTTATATAGGCTCCAAATGAGAAGAAAGATGAAGCTGCTGAAAAGCCAAAGGCTTCAGAGGACACACAAGAAACCGCGTAGGTTTCTGAAAAACATGTTTTTGAACCTCCAGTGCACGAGGATCAGAAAGAAAAGGAAGTTGAAAAGGAGAAAAATCTCAAGTCTCCTAAGTCAACTGAAATATCTGAGGCACGGACCGCCTCTCCCAAAAAGACTTTTGAACCTCTTGCGATAAAGGTTCTTTATGATACGCCTACTCCTCCGAGTCCTTCAAACTCTGATGATGACTCTTTCAATGGGGAGTATCTCTCATTACTCGATAAGTACGAGACCACCTTTCTGACAAAGCAGATGGAATACTTTTCACAATGGCAGAAAGTCAGAATACTTAGCCTTAAACTCTGTTCAAAAAAGGTGATAACGCACAAATGAGAGAACTGTATGAATCCCTGGAAGAATTCGTTCATCGATTACTACCAACTGATAAAGATAGGATCAGTGAATGTATAAGTACGGGATTCAGAATACTGTGTGCGACCATTTGGTGGAAATCTTTCAGAAAGAGGATAAGCAGAAGTAGCTTCAGATGATTCATCATCCTATACTTCCATGTCACTTACTTCAAGGAGCTTCTTCTGCTAAGATTCTCACTTCTGACAAAGAGGAGTCGGATCAAAAGGATAAATCTCAAACTTCTCTACCATCCTCCTGTAAACATGATGCGTCTAAGGATAATTCTGATGGTGATAATGATAACAACGATGATCAGCCACCTGGAGCAGGCTGAACAATCACTACACAGCAACCCTCAGTTGTTGCAAAACAATCTAAGAAGAAACCAACCACTTCTGCCTCTCACCATCAAGATGATTCCTCCAGCAAGAAACTACACAAGGACATCTTAGAACCCTCTAATGATAATTCGACTCTGCAACAACTGCCGGAATTGGAGTCCAAAATATCTCATCTCAGAAACTTGCTGACACAGGAAGCTACACTGCATCTTGAAGTACAAACCAAGATGACAGAAAAGGAAGTCGACCTCAAGAAAGATGAGGATCTCATTATCAAAGAAGAAGCAGCTCTACAAGAATTACAAAATCTCCAGAGTGCAAAACAAGTAGCTATTGACAAGGAGAATCAAGACAGAGAGACTGCTATGAAAGAACAGAGAGCTTCCATCAAACAAGGCAAACAGGCTGCTGATAACCGGAATTTTGAAGAAGAAGCAGAACATAGGGATTCAATGCCTCTGAAGGACAAATACACTTCACATGACTTTGCTCCACCAACGCTTGACCCCCTGTTGATAATTCCGGTGTCAAAATCTGTTGGTGATGTATGGAGTGAGCAAGAACAGATCATTGAGAGTCTGTTTAGGGAATGCTCTGATCAAGACAAGGAGCTTATCGAGTCTGCACCTTCTTCCAGAAACTTGCAGCACTACTTGCCAGAAGGATCACTGCTTTATCCTTCGTTCAGAGAGAAGAGGCCCTGCAAAGAACGGAAGATGAGGATTTGATACAGCTCGTCGACTACCTCTCCACTGTGGCTATTGAGAATATACCAAAAGTGGTCTCAGAGGTAGCAAAGCTAAATGATGAAGCAACTGGCTTTGCCAAACAAAATAAGCTTTTAAGAGCTGAACTGCAAGAACTCTATTAGGAAATATCAGTTTAGTTTTGATCAGTACACCATAATGACTTACCTTAGTTCAGAAAGGTATCTAGTACTCTTGGTTCACTTGAACATTGTAAAAGAGAAAGTATACTTAGTATGATTAGTCTAGTAAATCTTGTATATGATGTTAGGTCTCTGAATGTAATTTTATTTCTTTGAAGAAGACCAAGAAGAAGACATCCATCAGAAAGAGCTCAACTATCTGAAGATATGAAGACTGCACAAGATTACAAAAGACTAAGGAATTGTGCGTCAGAAACCATAATGCAAAAGATAAATTAGTGAAAACAATGTTTCTGGGAGAAACGATGTTTTCCTTAGTTTCTAAAAGGTTGGGAGTTTCTGATAGCGACGTGCACAGCCTCAGAAAGCGTGCATAGTTCGGTTGGCACAACAGGATAAAAGATAGTACAGTGTATTTAATGCCATTGCAGAACTCGCTGACCAAAAGCTTTATCTCTGAACAAAGAGACAAAAGTTCTGAAGTACTATCAACGGATTGTTTGTAGTTTGAATCTCAATAGCCTAACGGATAGTAATTCAAATGGCTTGATATTCAACTATAAATATCACCACTTAGAATGCTTGAACACACACTTGAATGACTGAATTTCATATCCTACACTCAAGCATACAAGCCTTCTGCCTACTTACTATCTAGCTTTACAGTTGCGACCAAGCTCTTGATTCTAAGTAGCACGAAAGTTGTAAGTGTCCCGATCCTTAACAAGCTATATCTGTTGTGAAGGAGTTGAATTGAAGTATTGTTGCTACTTGCTAAGACATTCATTCTCCTGAACGAAGAACATAGACTTGGGTCAGGAAAAAACATATCACCACACACTGTCCAAGTGTGTTAAGTGACTGATGAGTCGGTTTTACATCGTCTCATCTGGTCTTTTTTACCATCTTTTTGTCATCCTTGAGTATAGTTTAATTAGTTTTCCTAGAGTATTTTTACTTGTTTTGTTCTTTGTGTGTTTTGTAGGTATTTGGCTAAAACCGCGCTAATTGAAGGCAAACTGGTGTATTTATATGTATCTACAAGATATGGAGTTCCAATGCCTCATATGGATGCTAGAAGTGGACCGGGAAGGCCAAAATATCAAGAATTGGAGTCAAAAAGGCATCAAAAGGGCAAAAAATATTCTAGAAGAATCACGACGCTTGATTATCAAATCGCGACGCCAAGAATTTTTGTTTACTTATAGACCAAATCGGCGACGCCTTGATATTGATTACTGGCGACGCCAGTTTCTTCTTTTGCCGTAACTATACTATTTTGTTTCCTAATTCACCCAGATTTAGTTTTTCTCCATTCTATTAGTTAGAACAAGACACAATTACTTTTCATATTCATTCTATTGTCAAGAACAACACCTTGCTCTAGAGCTAGACCAAGTTTCAAAGGCAATTTCCCGATTTGAGGTAATTGAACCGTTTTCCCTTGCAATTCGAAGATTGACATTGATTGGGAGATTATCTACACAGCTTTGGCATCAATTCGTTTTCGTTCTACAGTTTCTACCTAGGGTTTGTGACAACGAAGGGTAAAATTGTATCAATCTATTTGAATCTCTGTTTTGTGCTTGAGATTATGTTTATTGCTAGTATGATTATGCTTTCGCTTGTCATGAGTAGCTAAACACCTCTATGATGGGGTGGTGACTGATTCAATGCATGCTAGCTAGGATTTATGTGATTCGAAGTGCATCGGGATTCGACTACTTGTGCTTTTTAGATTAATTGCTATTCCTGTTATCACGTTTGATGATCTTCTAGACAAAATCACTGTTAGATTAAGCATTTAATCAATACACCAAAATGTCTTTCGTCTTTCTTGATTTAACAATTAGTTGCAAACGGTGATAGTAGGTTAGTGAAATTGATTGTAGCCTAGTGAAATTGACGCCTTCATTAGTGCTATTTGTTATTGAACTCAAGACTGTGACAACTTGCGTAGTCAATCCCGTGAATCACATATATCCTGCTAGCTAGCTTGTTGACGTTACCACTCCATAATTTCACCCATTCATATTTCAATCTCGTTACTGTCAAATCGGTTTCTAGTAGTTGCAAGTAGTTATTCACTTTAGTCTATTATCGCGCTGCCGAAGTAAACAAACCTTTACCGCTTTTTATATTGTTACTTTTGTTCGTAAACTGAAGCTCAGCCTAGTTAAGTCCATAGAGACCGACCTCGGCGTTAACTACACTACACTATAGGTTTTCGTAGTGTTGAGGATTAATTCTTGGCTTTTAAATAAATCCAGAACTTTGATTTGACACATCAGTGACTCTTGTTCTAGAAGGTAGCATTACATAACTGTGGAAGTTATTAATCTACCAATCTGATAAACTCTTCTTAACTAACACCAGAAAAGGCATGGAGTAGAGGAAGTACTTAGTTTGGGAAACTAAGGAATAACTCCAAGGTTAGAGGTTTTGAGTAGAGGAAGTACTTGGCTGGGAATGCCGGGGAATAACTCAGGGGGAACACTTGGTTGGGAACCCATTGTATTTAGGAATCGAGAGAAGATATTTGTAAGGTGAACTCAATTATCTGTCTTACTGGATTCGAGGTCTGAGAAAGTCCGAAGTGGATTAGTTGAAGGATTATGCCACCTTGAGATACCACTATAAAGCTACTGTGTCATTTACTTTATGCATTTACTTTCTGCCATTACTTACTTTTAAAAGTAAGTTACACACTTTACTAGCCTGCTGAGCACGTGCACTTATCAGAAAGACTTTCGCTATTCTGATTATAAGTATCAGAAAGTTACACAACTTTCTGAGAAACCGTTTTATCGACAAAATTTTAAAAGACTATTCACCCCCCCCAGTCTTTTACTTTGCCGTTATCTGGACCAACAAGTGTTATCAGAGCAGGAGGTTCCCAAGCCTTCTGCACTGAACCTAGATCCTAGATAAGTGCCCACTTTTTGCTTAACCCCTGCACTTGATCTGTTTGTTAAGTGTTGTTTTGCAAGATGTCATTAGGCGACGCTCCGGTTCTCTATACAGAGAACAATGAAAAATGGAGGAACAATATGATGTTCCATCTGGAAGCCATCAGTGATGAAATGATCGAAGTTATAAAGAATGGCCCTATAGTCATTCAGCAAGCAAAGATAGTCACTGATGGAAGAGATGAAGATTCTGCCAGAAGAACCTCCACTTCAGAAACTTCTACAAGTGGGAGAGCTACTGGTCAGATAGCTTTGGAAGAAAAACCCATATATCTCTGGACGTCGGAAGATTTCAAGAGAAATAGACTGGATGGTCATGCTCGAAACATCATTATTCGTTCTACTCCAGACCACATACAGTGCAAACTGTGGTGTGCAAAAACGGCAAAAGAGGCCTGGCAACTGGTTGAACAAATTTGTGCCAGATCTCAGAAAACCAAGGAAAATAAGTTCGAAGTTCTGAAATTAAAGTTCCAGAATTTCAAACAAGGGCCTTCAGAAACCCTTGAACAACTTGATTTTCGGTTTACAAAGTTGATAAGTGAAATGGCTGGACTTGGTGAAAGTGAAAGATATCCTTTTGTCTCAAATAGCTTTTGCAGTTGTAAATTCTCCTTTTCAAGAGATTTCTTTTCGACCTCAAGAATTTTGGTTCTAGCTTGGACATCCATAAATTTATCTTTCATAGAGATCTAGCTCTTTTCTAAGATGTTCTAGATCTTTGATTCCTTCCTCATCACTCTCATAATTTATCAATCGATAAATAGTGGTTACCTCATCAACCATTAGGCAAGGCTCGATGTTGGAGCAATCTGGAAAGATCTCCTCAGCAACCCCGCATATTTCCTTTTTCTTTTGACCAAAGTCAACAACTTCGTGAGTGATGACACACAACTCCGATGAAGGAAGTTTAGAGTCATTTGAGTCTTCATCCTCTGAATCAGAATCAATATCAAGAGCATCCAGTTGGATTTGGATCTTTTTCCTTTCCTTAGTGAGCATAACTCTCTGGCCTCTTTTGAAGTTTCTCCTATCTTTCTTGTCACCTGTCTTTAGCTTGTTGTAACCAGGGCAATCTCTTTTAAAATGACCAGGTTTCTGACAATAGAAACAGATATCATTTCCAATTTCTGCTCCCTCAGTACTCGATGCTTTCTGAGCAGGCTTGTTCAGCGAGCTAGACAGTTGCATGTTTTTGTACTGGTGATAGTTAGAGCCTAGATGCTTTTTCAGATTCTCTTTGAATTTCCTTCTCTCAATCTCTTGACTGACATATTTTCTCATTTGCTTTACAACAAGAGCATTTTCCTCAGTCACCTCTTCGGTATCCTTCTTTTTCAGAAGTACCTTGTGTTACTAGAGCAACACTGTGAGCTTTTTCAGCAGCCACCTGTCCTCTCTGAGTAGTTTCATAGTTAACAGTAGCCAAGTGGGAGAAGAGTTCCACTTGAGTGATATTTGGAATTTGAGAGTTCACTGTTTTATGTACAATGTTACATCAACAGTTAACTTAATATCTCTTTTGTGTATTGCAGGGCTTTTATGTAATATTGCATTTCCTTCACTAATCTTTAACCTAGTTCGACAGCTGTAATTTATTGGTCTAAACTGGCTGTAGATTTCAGAGATTTAGAAGAAACAAAGGAGCTCAACTTAGTTTGGAGTATTTAAGGAAAGAGATCAAAAGAAGAGATTTTGGAAGAATAAAATCTTGGGCTGAACAAGTGAAGATATGATAAGCATGGAAAGGAAATTCTGGAAGATTTGTCCTTGAGTGAAGAACGACACTATATATACAAGATCAAGGATGGATGAAAAGTAACGAGAACAAACTACTTACTCACAAAGATATATTCAAAGTTACTTTGTAATTTACTAGACTTTGCGGTTGGCCTTTAATAGGGATACGTTTCTCGATTATCTAGAGTTGATCTAGATCTGTCAACCATAGAATAGGTAGCACTATTCTAAGCTGTTTAGTTTTTTTACGTTCAAGGTTTCGACTTGTGAAACCTTCAATCTTATTTTCATAAATTCACTTAATTAATATAGTGAATATTTGCTCGACTGGTATTTCATATACCAGTTATGTTTTTAAATAAACAACTCTGTGTTCTTTATATTTATTTTCCACTGCTTTCAGAAATTTCTGGTTACCTTTTCGTCAGTCTCTGTTACACCAACTGTTGACTCAACATTGATATTAACAGTATGGTTACAACAAGTTAGAGTACAACAGATCAGAAAAACATCTTTGTATTTGTCAGATTATTCCGCTGTGTTTGTTTTTCTGTTTGAGGGTTAGCTGTTACATTAACAGTTATATCATTGTTGATATTAACTGTTGTGTGAATACAGTTTAGTACAAAGTTCCGGTCCTTATATTCTTTCAATTGGTATCAGAGCCAGGCACTTAATCAATATGTGTGTGGATTTTATACTAGTTATGGATAACTTCAATCCAAATGCGAATAGACTGCCAATTCTTGATGGCACCAACTATTTGTATTGGAAAACCAGACTAAGAACTCACATTAAATTAATTGATGTACGCTCTTGGAAGGCTGTCTTAGAAGGGTACCAGTTTCTGATGCTACCACCAGATGCTGATGGTGATGTAGTACCGAAACCTGAAAGTTAATGGAATGTAGATGAATGGACTGACTCTGCATATAATGAAAAGGCACTCAATGCTATTTTCGGCTATGTAGACTCCCACATGTTCATGCTGATCCAAAATTGTACCACTTCCAAGAAAGCTTGGGAAATCCTACGAACTCATTGTGAGGGAGATCAAAGTGTTAAAGAGAGCAAAGCTAGATTGCTTTGGAGCCAGTATGAGCAGTTAAGAATGGATATAGTCATAGCGATCCTCTTATTCAACTACTTCGACCATTTTCGAGCACCTTGTAGGATTTTCGGGGCGTCGGAAGGGTGAAGATGAATCCATCACAACCTATTCGAAAAACTCAGGACAATCTCTAATGAATGTTAACTACTTGGTGAGCCTATCTCTAACAAACAACTTGTCTATAAAGCTGTTAGAACTTTGTCTTCAAAATTTGAAACCAAGCGAACTGTGATTGAAGATACTAAGCATTTGGCTACTATTGACTTCAATGCTCTAATGAACAACCTCAAAAACTATGAAATGAGCTTAGAGGAACAAAAGAGTCATAAAAACAAAGTCATTTCCTTGTATACAGATTCTAAAGGAAAGCAAAGTGTAGAAGAAGATGTGAGTGATATTGAGGATTTGTCTCTTGTTGCGTATCAAAAGGATTACAATAATCTTGACAAAAAGTTCAGTAGAAATAAACCTTTTGTTTCTTCCTCTTCTGATAAACGTGTTTCAAAAGCTTTTGATCTTGCAAAAAATGATCCTAAAATTCTTGAAAAAGGTACAATGCAATGAATGCAAAGGATGGGGTCATTACAAGCATGTGTGTGTTAACACTTTGAGAAAGGCTGGAAAATTGTACTTTATGAGCATGAGTGATAATGAGGATGAGGAAGAACAGACTGATAAATCCTCTGGGTCTTGTACTAGACAAGTCATGTCTTTGTCCACAGTCATCAATAAAAATGATCAGTGTTGGTTCCACAGTGAGATCAACAACACACTGGATCAAACTGTCTATCTAGATTATGATGACTCTGATTGTGTGGATGATTTAAGTACTAACTGTGTCTCTGACCATAATTTGAGATGCATTGTAGTTTCTCTTATTTCTAATGCAGATTACTCCCAGGAAGAAGGACTTACTCAAGAACAAATGATTGAGGAACTGACAAAGATGTATGAAGAGCTGATTGAGAAATTCAAACAGATGAATAGATCTGTGAAACCACTGGTAAGAGAGAACAATCAGTTGAAAGAAACCATTGTTCACCCGAAGACTACACTCACTAGGAGAGAAGCAGATGTTGATAAACTTCTGACAAGGGTGAACAAAGCTGAATCAACCATTGAAAAGTGGAACTCGAGTTCTTGCAAACTTAGTGAGCGAATTTGTCAAGTTAATGAAGGAACAACAGGTTTGGGCTATCAAAAATTGTCTTGTGTAACTGGTGTTGATAATAACTGTACTAAAGACAAGACAAAAGGTTTTAGGTTCTTAAAAGATGCTCCCATTTTTGTGAAAGAAAGTATTGAAAAGGTTAAAGCTCAAAAGAAAACTTTTGTTTGTCAATTCTGCTTAAGAACAGGACATAAGAAACCTTTTTGTTACCTTTACAAACAATCTTTGGTTAAGACTCAGAATTCAAACAATGAATTGTGTTCAGAAGCATTTAAGCAAACTAAGGAAACAAATAGAGAAGCTTCAGGATCTAGAGTTTTGAAAGCTAAAACAACTGTTGAGTCAACATCTTCTGTGAAATCTAAGAAAAGTACCAGAATGGTTTGGAAATAGAAAACTGAGTTAGTCTGTCATATGGTAGTGTCTGCTGTCTCTTCTAACAATGCAGGAATTTGGAATGAAAGTGGCTCTAAGGATAGGACAAATACCTCAGACTCCATGGTTGATAAATCTCTTGAACCTATATTGAAAGACCATGGTGAGTGTGCTCAGTTTGATGAACAGGTAACTAGATCAAACCCAAGTACTAGATGTGTTGATGACACTGTTACTTCAACCCTTAGACATGTTGACTCTATAATCTCTCATTTCTGTGAGGTTGAATCTTCTATTGAGTATGACTCCAGCACTACAAAAACTGTTTCATGTTTTTCAAATGAAAGAAATACTACTGAGAATAGTATTTGTAGTTGGACGTGAGTTTCATCAACATACAAGTGATGGTTTTTTTTCCCTAGAAAGAAACTTGGTATCATGGTTTAGCAGACAATGAATTGTTGTTTACATATCTATTGCTGAACTTAAATGTGTGATCTCTAGTAGTTGTCTCACTCAATTGCCATGTGTGAATTACTTGATAACTGATTTAGTTGGCATGAGTGACAATATCCTAATGCTTTGTGATAACCACAATACTATCATCATAAATCCTACCTTAAGGTGTCATTCTAGTAGTTATCCAAGTAAAGCACAAGTTGTTGATACCCAACATACAGATTCCCAAAAACAACTTGGTAAGTCACTAGGGTGTGAGAGTATTTTTTGGTCCACAAGAATCTCTCACTTTGTGCACAAATTTATTAGATAGGTTGTTTGCACTGTTGACTTAAAATCACAGTCCAGCAGTGTATTTTTGTTTGTGATGTCTGTTTCATGCTTATCTGTTTTTTCTTTTTGTTTTTGATAGATTTTTGACAAAAGAGTCTTGCATCTTGCTTGAAGTAGATTACTTGGAAAGACTTTGATTCTTAATACTGGTGTCAGCACATTTCTTTCTTTCCTTTGCCTTACTGCAGTTTACTTGTTATGGAAGCAAAAAAAGATGGAAAAAGAGCCCAATTGAGGCCAATGCAAAAGAGCCCAAAGTTGGCCAAATGGAAAAAGAGCCCAATGGAGGCATATTTTACTTTATATTTGTTGGCAATCTCTGAGTTTACCACAGTTCCTTAAATCTTGGAATTTTGACTCTCTAAGACTACATTGAGTCCCCTTCTTGGAAACTTATACAGAGCTCAACACTTGCTTCTTGTTTTTAATGAATTTGCAGTTATGTGCCCATCTCTTCTCTTCTCCCTCTAGGGAGAAGAATCAGGCAGCGACCATTTTGGCTAACTGTAGTGCTAGTTTGGGTAGTAATCAAAATTTTATTGATCTTGCTAACATAGAAGATCTTTTGGTAAAGAATGTTAATCTTTTGTCTAAAGAGTGAAACTTCCTTCGTGGTTACAAAGTGTTATGGATATTGATAGATCAAGTTCCACCCTGCGTCTGATAACAAGTAGGGAAAAAGCTTAATCTTGTCATCATATTTGTACTTTTCGCTGATTAGTGATTAATTAATGAAGTTTTAGTTTAAAAAAACAAATTACCTCTGTATATTGACACATATATATGTGCTTTGGGTCAGTTAAAGAATCAATGTTTCTAGGCCAAGTATTCTCTCATCAAATGAGATACTGGATGACTTAATTGTCTATTCTTCCGTTTTTAATGAGTCTTAGTGTGAGTTAATGTTTTTTTGATTGAGGGGGAGTGGTTGTTTGCTTGTTTGCTTGTGTACTTGTCAAGTTCATCCGTGTTTTGGTTAAAGACACCTTTATTTCAACAATAGCTATTTGAACTCCAGTTTGTCACTCGAATCATGATACTGGGAGTTTTCGAAAATAAGATTTTCAATCACTTATGTGTTTTTCATTCTCTACTTTTGTCTCCACTATTTTTAAGCATAAAATCTTTTATTTTTGGTACTGGAGATTGGCTATAATTGTTGATTTAACACCAGATTTGACAAAGCCACAATCTAAGCCTTTGCTTGCACCGTTTCAGAATAAGCACCAACCAGACAGGTGCAATGATTACATAACTGTTGCAACCTTGGAAACCAGTGCCTTTTCTTGATATATTCAATTCCCTTTAAAACATCCTCTTACCAAAATATATCATCATTATCCCTACTCTGAAAAACCTTACTCTACTCACACACTCAATCTTCCTACTCTCTCCAATATTCTCTCTGAAAAATCTTCTCTCCAAAATCTCAAATCGCCATGGAAAGCCTTGCTCAAGCAGTTGAATTGCTCGAAACCACCTCCACCACCAAAGTTGTACCTGTCATTGTCCCTTACTCCTCCTCCTCAAGCTCTTCCCATGAGAAATCCGACAAACCTGAGGAGACTGTCAACCCTCTGGATTCTGAGGTTAATTCTGCAGATATTGCTGAAGAAGAAGGTTCTCAGTTGAAGAAGAGGAAGCTAAATGATGACACTATTGATCTAACGGTAGATGATGCAGGTCCTTCAAACCCTAATTTATAGAAAATTGGCGACTCTCTGATGTGAGTGATGAATCTCTAGGTGATCTCAAGGCCAGAGCACTGAAAAGGCAAGCTGCTGAGAGGCAAAAGGCTAAAGACGCCGTCTTGAAAAGAATTGAGGATGAAGCTGCCAATGAAGAACAGGTGTCTGAGCAAGAAGAAGAAGAAGAAGAAGAAGAAGAAGAAGAAGAAGAAGAGGTGCAAGAGGAACAACAGGAAGAAGAGGAATGATAACTTCAGGGACTCAAATTATGAGCAACCTCAGGAACAAGAGGATGCTATGTCTGTTGATTCAACTGTTGCTCCATCTGCTGATACAGTTGATTAGGTATCTTCTCCACATTCCTCTTATTCTAATTTTGATGAATTTGTGCACAATGATACCTTCTTTACTCTGGAAATTGCTAAATCATGGCCTACTTTTAGTCACCCTCCTGTTTTGGCTGAGAAAACGATTGTTGAGTCTAGTTTTAAGCAGTACAATTTGTATGAGTTTTTGGATCAAAGAGGTTTTATTGGTACTGTTGAAGGACTTGATCCTTATGTGCCTACTATGATTCGTGTGTTTTACTACAATCTTTCACCTCACTTTGCTGTCTCTGGTTCCCCTAAGTATGGCAAAGCTTATCTGCGTGGGTATATTTATGATATTACCCCAGAAAGACTCAATGAATTCTTGGGAACACCCAATGTTGAAGAAACAAACCTGGAAGTGAGCATGGATGAAGTTGCTCAGGTTATTACTGGTAACACAGGGGTCCAATGGCAATCAAACTTTCTAGACAAACTCCTCAAAGCTATGATGGCTGTTTTGTTCCGAGTTTGCATTCACAACTGGCTCCCTACTACCAACAGTAATATTGTTTCTTCCAATGTTGTTGTGCTGCTTTACATGCTCAAACTTGGCCTGCCTATTAACTTAGGTCAAAGGGTCTTTGATCACTTGGGAAATTTCTCAAGCAAGGGTGATATTGGGAACCTTATGTATCCATCAATGTTGTATGGGTACCTGATTGAGGAAGACTTTGCCCCAGAGGAAAATGAAGTGGAGTTGAATGATTTCAAAGGTATCAAGGTAACTCATCAGGTACTTACCACAGACAGTGTTCAAGATCTCCCATGGCAAGCACAGACTCCACCTATTCCAGCACCACCTATAGGAGTTGCTCCAACTGTAAATTCAACAGTGCTATTTCCTCATCTTCCCCGGCCATTCAATCAGTTTGAGAAGACAGTGGTGAACCAGATTCAGGCCTTGCATGATAGTATTCAGGGTATGTTTGATCATCGTAAGGTTCTGGTTGATCTGCTTTCATCACAACAAGGGGGGGGGGGGGAATTGTTGAAGCTACTAATAATGATGAAGCTGGTGATAACGAAGAAGGCTCAGAGGAAGAGACTCAAGAATGAAGTTTGATGTTACATTTGGACTATTTTTGAATTTGTCGAACATGTTTACTTGCTTTGATATTTGCCTCTATTTTGTGATCAAACTGTGGATCTTATGTTAAGTGGGAGTTAATTAGTATTATATTCTCTTCATCATTATTTCTGTTTGATTGTTTAGGTGTTGTGAAGAAAGGCAATAAGGGGGAGATTGAGAATTCACTGTTTTATGAACAGTGTTACATCAACAGTTAACTTAATATCTCTTTTCTGTATTGCAAGGCTTTTATGTAATATTGCCTTTCCTTCACTAATCTTTAACCTAGTTCGACAGTTGTGATTTATTGGTGTAAACAGGCTGTAGATTTCGGAGATTGAGAAGAAACAAAGGAGCTCAAATTAGCTTGGAGTATTTAAGGAAAGAGATCAAAAGAAGGGATTTTGGAAGAATAAAATCTTGGGCTGAACAAGTGAAGATATGATAAGCATGGAAAGGAAATTCTGGAAGATCTGTCCTTGAGTGAAGAACGACACTATATATACCAGATCAAGGATGGATGCAAAGTAACGAGAACAAAGTACTTACTCTCAAAGATATATTCAATGTTACTTTGTAATTTACTAGACTTTGCGGTTGGCTTTTAATAGGGATAGGTTTCTCGATTATCTAGAGTTGGTCTAGATCTGTCAACCATAGAATAGGTAGCACTATTCTAAGCTGTTTAGTTATTTAACGTTCTAGGTTTCGACTTGTGAAACCTTTAATCTTATTTTCATAAATTCACTTAATCAATATAGTGAATATTTGCTCGACTGGTATTTCATATACCAGTTAAGTTTTTAAACAAACAACTCTGTGTTCATTATATTTATTTTCCGCTGCTTTCAGAGGTTTCTGTTTACCTGTTTGTCAGTCTCTGTTACACCAACTGTTGACTCAGAATTGATATCAACAGTATGGTTACAACAAGTTAGAGTATAACAGTTCAGAAAAACATCTCTGTATTTGTCAGATTATTCTGCCGTGTTTGTTTTTCTGTTTGAGGGTTAGCTGTTACATTAACTGTTATATCATTGTTGATATTAACTGTTGTGTGAATACAGTTTAGTACAAAGTTTCGGTCCTTATATTCTTTCAGAATTCCTTAGTTGAAATAGAAGTACTGAGTATGTTCCCAGTTTTGATTTAAGCTTCTCACGATAGTCTTAACCTTTTCAGAGTTAGAATATCTCTCACTTTCACCAAGTGCGACCATCTCACTCATCAGTGTTGTAAACCAGAAATCTAGTTCTTCAAGGGTCTCTGAAGGACCTTGGTTGAAATTTTGGAATTTGAGCTTCAAAACTTCGAACTTATTTTCCTTGGTTTTCTCAGTGCCAGCACAGATTTCTTCAATCAATTGCCAGGCCACTTTTGTTGTTTTTACACCCCACAGTTTACACTGTATGTGCTCTGGAGTAGAACGTATGATGATGTTACGAGCTTGACCATCCAGCCTATTTCTCTTGGAATCTTCCGATGTCCAGAGACGTCTGGGCTTTACCTCATAAACGATTTCACCGGTAGGTCTTCCACTAGTTGACGCGTCTGCTGTGGAGGAACCACCACTATCTTTGTCAGTGGTTTCCCTGTCTCGACCATTAGAAACCTCAGTGACTTGCTTAGTTGTTGAATGTGTTAGGAATATCTGTTTAGATTTTGATCAGCAACCTAATGACTTATCTTAGCTCAGAAAGGTGGTTAGTACTCTTGGTTCGCTTGAACACTGTAAAAGAGGAAAATCACTAAGTATGTTAGTCTAGCAAATCTTGTATAGGATGTTAGGTCTCTGAATGTAATTTTTATATCTTTGAAGAAGACCAAGAAGAAGGCATCCAGCATGAGAGTTCAACAAATTTTGAAGTTTTGAAGACTGCACAAGATTGCTGGAGACGAAGGTCATCAGATACCTATGTCCAGATATCTTGATTAAATAAGTTTTTTTTTAATAAACAAGTTTTGCAAAAGATATATGAGAACACAAGGTTTCTGAATGAGGAAAAGTGCCCACAGATATCGACACTAAGATACCCTGGATAAAACTATGTTTCTGGGAAACAATGTTTCAACAGGTATCTGGAGATGTGAAGGTCTCTGGAAAGGGACGTGCAATGCTTCAGAAAGCGTGCATAGTTCCGTTGGCACTATAGGACAAAAATAGTACAATGCAATAAATGCGCAGACAGAGACATCTGAACAAAAGAGGAAATCTCTGAAAAGAGACAACGTCTTCTGCCGTACTATTTACAGATATCAATAGTTTGAATTTCATTAAGCCTAACGGATACTATTCAAACGGCATGATTTTCAACTATAAATATCAACACTTATAATGCTTGAAAAACACACCAAGAACTTACATCTACGAACTTATTCTTTCAAGCATACAAGCTGTTGGTCCAGATAACGGCAAAGTAAAAGACTAGGGGGGGCGGGGGTGAATAGTCTTTTAAAACTTTTGTCGATAAAAACTATTTCTCAGATATCTGTGTAGATATCTGATACTTAGATTCAGAGCGCGGAAGACTTAAGATAGATAAGTGCAGAAACAGTTAAAGTGTGTGTGTGTGTTGCTGAAATGTAAGTACAGAAAAGTAAATAACACAGCAAATATAGTGGTATCTGGAGGTGGCGTAATCCTCCAACTAATCCACTTCGGTCTTCCGAAGACCTAGAATTCACTAGAATAGATAATTGGGGTCACCTTACAAAAATCCTATTCTAAGATTCCTTAAACAAATGGTTCCCAACCAAATGTTCCCCCTGAGTTGTTCCCCGGCTTTCACAGCCAAGTACTTCCTGTACTCAGAAACCTTTTTGAGCTATTCCCTAGCTTCCCAAGCTAAGTACTTCCTGTGCTCAATAACCTTGGAGTTATTCCTTAGTTTCTCAAACTAAGTACTTCCTGTACTCCACGCCAGTGATGGTGTTGGTTTCGGTTTGAGTTGTCAGAAGAGCTTCTTTATTAACTTTTCAGTTAATCAGATAACTCTGTGAATCAAGTATACTTAATACACTTTGCAATGTATGGTATCTTGTTCTTTTTACTGACCCAAGTCTTAGATAAATGTTCAAGAGAATGAATCTCAGATACTTGATCTTTCAATTCAACTCTTTCACAGATAGCAGTGTTTGTTTAGGATCAGGACACTTAGAACTTCAGTGTTACTCAAGATCAAGAGCTTTGGTCACAACAGAAAGCTTTGAGGATAAGTAATTTGCTTGAGGTAGCGAGATATGTGTTCAGTGTAAGTTCTTCAGGTTGTGTGTCTTCTCAAGCTGTCTAAGTGTTGATATTTACAGATGAATTTGAGTGCCGTTTTAATAGTATCCGTTAGGCTCAAATCAAATTCAAACTATTGATATCTGTGTATAGTAATCAGAAAGGTGTTTGTCTTCTTCTTCGAAGGTACCGTTGCTTTTGTTCGTACATCTATGTCCGCATTAAATGCATCAGACTATGCTTTTGTCTCAGAGTGCCAACGGAACTATGCTTTGTATCGAGACAACCTTGATCGATTTCTCCGATTCTTTGCACGTTCTTATCTTTATCTTCGATACCACTTTTATTGAAACAAACTTTGTTTGCAATATATATATTTCTTTTCGTAAATGTGGTTAAAGCTCAAGGTATCCGAGAATAGATATATGTGGACACTTTCCTTGTTTTCGATAGACCTTTTATTTCTCGATATCTCTTGTGACACGCTTTGTTTAAAACTATTCGTGTCTTCAAGATATCCGCCAAGGTATCTAGAACTGCTTTCGATAATCTTGTGCAGTCTTCAAATCTTCAATGTCGTTGAACTTGTTCTGCTTGGATGTCTTCTTCTTGGTCTTCTCTTCATAAAATAAACATTACATTTTGAGACCTAACATCCTATACAAGATTAGCTAGACTATCATACTTAGTGGGTTTCCTCTTTTACAATGTTCAAGTGAACCAAGAGTACTAATCACCTTTCTGAGACTAAGATAAGTCATCATGTTGCTGATCAAAATCTAAACAGATATTTCTAACAAATTTCCTAACAAATTTCCCCCTTTTTGATCAGTCAACGATGACTATCTGACCTATTACAAATCTAGATGAGTGAACAATCAACCACTTAATCATTTCTTATGATCTTTCAATTCATTCAATTAAGTGCAGAAAGTAAACATCAACCAAATCACAAGGTGTGATCTTTGCTGACAAGTTATCTTTTATAGAATAATATCTAAGAGTAAGTTCATCAGATATGTTACAATGAAAGATTACAGATAACTTTAATACATAAAACAATTTAGCTCAGTCAGCAAAAATACAAAAATTCATAGTAAATTAGGACAACAGGAGTAACCAAGCTCCAAGTAAACATCCTAATAGACTAGTCTTCAAGTCTTCAAGTCTTCAAGTCTTCAACAGTAGTTCTATGGATCAGTCTGCAAATTTCCTATCTCCAAACCTTTTGATGTCATCAGAATAATCATAGAGAAGTGTTCTGACGAGCATCTCAAAGGTCTCCGCAAATCCACGCACCTCTTTGTAGGTTTTGGTAGGATTTTTCTTGACAAAATGTTTGACCCACAGATACTTTCCCCACTTCCAGGCATGCTCTATTCTGATATCTGAAAGCTTGAAGTATTCGTAGATAATCCTCAGATATCTGATGTCACCCTTGTATTGATCTTCAGTTAGATAGAACGACTCATAGGGTTCCACAGCGAGTCTTGCTCTTGTGCCTGTTCCTGTGATATTCAGAATTCTGTGCACATCATCTGGCTTTCCATATGGACATTCATCAGAGAGGTCCTTTCTCATGGCTTCAGTTCTCTTGACAACTTCAAAATCCAACCAGGCTTTAATGTGATTGGTGTTGATCAAGGTTGGCTTATCTTTTCTCCATGCCATAAGTTGTTTATGGATTGGTTCTGGAAATCTTGAATTTACCAGTAGATGCTTAAGTTCCAGAATCCAATAGCCATTTTTCTGATTGATGCACCTGTAGACAGAGGAATTATTGTCATTCTTCACATACTCTATTTTGGCTTCTTCTGGCCTGAGTGGAAGTTGACTTTGTCTTTGTCTTTGCTCAGCTCTCAGTCTGTTCCTTCTCTGTCTTGAATTCTCTTTGGGGTTGTTGCTTGAAGAACCACCCTGGATAGACTTGGTATTTCCAGAGGGTGTTTTAGCTGCTAGGGGCTTTATAGCTATGGGCTCAGTTAGGCTTTCAATTTTCCTTTTTCTGTGAAGAGGAGCTTCATCTTCATCAGTTTCCTCATCATCATCAAGATTAAATCTTTTGAGAGTTTTACAGCCTTCTTCGTTGCCCAGGGACTTGATTTGGCCTTCTTCTTTTTCTTCAGAAGATTCATTAATCCCTTTAACCTGTCTTCTCCTTGGAGCCTTGGTACTCCTTGGAGGTTTCTGTGCCATGGCCCTTGTTATCATTGTAGTTCCTTCAGTAGGTTTCTGGGAAGCAGCTACTATTTGCAAAGTAGCTTGGCTTGAGGAGGGTTCATTGATTCTGAGTGGTGGCTGGGAAGTTTTCATGTTTCTTCTTCCTCTCTGAGCCGCACCAGCTCCAGATTTCTTCTTGTTTTCTTCTCCTTCTTCCCATTCCCCCTGACTTTGAGGTCCAGATTTGTACACTCTTTCCCCCTTAGTCATTGTTGGCTGACTCAGTCTCACAAAAGAATCTGAGAGAGAGGTAAAATGCCCTTGTAAATAATTGTAGGCAGTGACCAACTTCTGAAGTTCGGCTTTGAGCTCCTGATTTTGCTTGATAAGTCCATTGTCCTTTTCAAAGGAGCTCGCTTAATGGCCTAGGATGGCATCTGCTTCAAAGAAGGTAACTTTCCTCTTGGAAAGCTTTTTCAGCTAAAGACGCATCATCGTCCCTTATCATTCCCAGATCTTTCTGAGCAATGACTATGCCAGTTGTTCTCTGAGCGATGAGCTCAGTGAACTTTTTCATTTCAGAGGGGACGGAGGCAATTACTTCTTTGTTCTGTGAAGACATCTCCTTTTTCAGATGAGCCAGTACTTGGTATCTATTCATGTATTCATGGGAGTGGAAAGTTTTAGGAGCAATCAGTTTCCTTTTCAAGTGTGAAACCGCTAGATGTTCATTGCGGTGCTCTGCCAAAGTCTTGTCTTCTTCATCATCTGAGTAATCAGCCCAGTGATCTTCATCCTCTTAGACATTCTCATCGATTGTGTCGAGTCCAGCAACCATCTCAGAGATTGGTTTCTTCCCTTTTTGGGAGGAGGATGGTACTTCTTTTGAAGATGATGCAGCCTTAGCATCATGCTTAATTTCAGATACTTCTTCAGTATCGAGTTCTTTGGTGATGGCATTTACAACATCCTGTAGCTCTTTAACCTCAGAGTAAGCAATCATCTCTTACAGATATTGATCTTGTAGTTGGTCAAGCTTGTCTCTGGATTTAGCTATCTGGTCTTCCAGTTGAAGATGGAGCTGTTGTTCTTCTTCCAACAGTTGTCTGAGTTGAGCAGTTCTGGATTGAGTATTCAACAATTTCTGAGCGATTTCCTCAAAATCCTCAACTACTTGTTCAGTAATAACCTTTTGTTGGGAAGATGGATGAGTTGACTTTTGAGGAGATGGAGACGGAGATTTCTGTGCTTTTCTCTCAGTTTGCTTTTCAACAATTGAGGCATGATTTCTTTGTGAAATTCCTCCGGTCCCTGGTGCAGGGGCATCATCATCATCCTTTTTGTCTGTGTCATCCTTTTGGTGATGGTCAGTGGGAGGTTCATCGAAGTCGTTTTCGTTTATCTCTTCCTCCTCATCATCTTCAGATACAAGATTGATCACTTCAGGAATAGTGACCTTCTGCCCATTAACCTCTTCTTGTTCAGAAGGTATAAATTGCAGAGTCTGGGGCAGAACTGGCTTGAATGCCATTTGTAATCTTGTCTGGCCATCTGCCTGTTCAAAGGCTTGTATCAAACTGTGCGCCACTTCTCTGGAGAAATCCTTATGCAATAGAGTCACAACTGTGTACTGTTCGGTAGGGAACATTGCATGGATATACGTCTCCAAGTCAAGAGCTCGTGCTCGTCTGGTTGGTTGATTTGTGATTCTCAATATTTCAGAGAGATTAGAGCACCTTAACCTTTGTCATTTCTTGAAGCATTGAATATGCTTTGGCAGGGTTTGAGCTTTGAAGAAGGGAAGTAGGTCCCTTTTCTCATCATTGGGAGCGTGCTTTGCACTTGTTTGAGCCTGAAAGAAAGAGTTTTGAGTGAGCTTCAAAACTTTTGTAGATATCTGAGTAGAAGTGTAGTTTAGTTTCTGAGTTACCTGATTAAGTACTTCAGGCTCAGAGACTTGTGCTACTGAGACAATTGGTGTCTCGGATATCTTGTTGTGAGGTGGAGACTTGGAAGTCTGGTCCTCATCAACCTTTCTTTCTTGAACCTGAGAATTAAGATTAATACAATACTTAGAAAATTATTTGAAAGAATTTGTGCAAGAATGCTTTAATGAATTCTGAGTTTTGGACTTACTTCCTCAATAGGAAGCTCAGAGTCATTTTTCTCAGAAACTTTCTCAGTTTCTGGTATTCTTTCATGTGATGTTGCCTTGGGAGCTTCATCAATTTCCATTGATGCAGGGGATGTCACAACTTTTTCCCTTTGCATTTCTACTTCTGAATGATCCTGTAAGTAGAAAGTATTGAAAATTTTTAGAAGAAGTTTAAGATAACCCATGATGGAGAATACTTATCACTGATTTTTCATGTACCTTCATGCTAGAAGGCTTAATGATGTGTTCTTCAGAAACCTTGTCGGTCTCTAGGTTCGTCTCTGGCATTTCTGCCTTATCTTCCTCTTTCTCAGTTGGAGCCTGTTAGAAACATTTACTTTAAATGATTAAGCACATAGACAAATGACTAAAAAGTGTTATCTTAAGAATCAATTATCACCTGTGGTATAGGCTCAGATTTCTTAAGAGGCGAGGTTGGGGTAACCTCCTTCTCAGTTTCTGAGGCAAGCTTTCCAGCTTCCTCTTGTTTCTGTGTTTCTAACTCAGCCTGTAACAAAGAATTTTTTTATATAAGTAACAAGATATTCAAGCATAAAATTTTTCACAAGGTAGGAGTTAAACCATTCAGCTACCTGAGCATTGTCAGGCTGATTGGTCTCTGGAACTTGTGACCCTTTTATACTTTGGTCTTTTTGTTCCAGTACAGCTTCTTTGTTTGAAGTTTTAGGTACTTCACACCTTTCCTGAGTGTGAAACTCAGTTGCCTCCCCTGGTTGATCATTCTGAGTAGATGTTTCAGTTTGATCCCTCTCATTGAGTTGGGGAACCTGCTCTTTTGCAGGATTTTCTTCAGCATACTGCATTGCTGGTAAGTCGAAATGGAGTTCGTTTACCATTTCATCAACCACTTGTGGCTGTTGTGGTTGTTGTGGTTGTCTGGAAGCAGAAGATCGATCAGTAGAGTGTTCTTCCAGATTTTTAGATGTGGCATTTTCATCAGCATCTGCCAGCACTAAATTACCACTCATCAGGGCTTCTTGAAGTTGTGCGTAAGAAATGTTCCCTGATGATGTTTTTGCACCAACAACCTTTGCTATAGGTGCTTGTTCAGCAACCTAAGGTGTTGGTTCTTCTTCAGAAACCTTATCACCAGTTACTATTTCAGTAACCTTAGCCCTCTTTGTTCTTTCTAGGACTTGAGAGATGACTAGTTCATCATCTTCATCGTCAGAGCTCTCATCAGCATTGGGAACTGATTGGTCCATTACTCCTGCAATTTCTGCAGATGGGGCTTGGTGCTTTTCACCTGTTTTGGCAGCATTTATGAGTTCATCAGCAAGGCTTTCTGTAATAGTCTTCACATTTCTGAAAGCACTTTGTCTTGCTGAGTCTACTTGTTCAGTAGTTGATAACTCTTTTCCAGCATTGATGAGTTCATCTGTATTAATTTGTTCATCGGCAATGGCTGCAGGTATCTGGGAATCGACAACCTCTATGGGTGTGTCTTCTGATTTGCCAGCAGACTTCTTTCTTGAAGTTCTGGGCTTCTTGGTCGCAACTTTTCCCTCAGATACCTCTTCAGTCTTTCGCTTCTTAGAACCTTTCTGAGATCCAACAACCTTTTTCATCATGTTCGTATACTCATATTTGTAGAGTAGGTTACTGTTGGCGATTTCAGCCGTCTCTCTGAGCTCAATGCCAAGCTTTTCCAGCAAGTAGCATATCTTCAGACCATAGCCTACTGTGGCCTTTGGCTCAGCTAGTCCTTTGGCGATCTTCGGTTCAAAGCCTTGAATCTTCTTCACAAACTTCATGAAGGCGTACTTTCCCCAGTTAAAAGGGTTTTCCAGCCTTTTGTCTTGTTGATTCAGCAAGAACATCATGATCCATCGTTCTTGGCTTATCCGTCAAGACCTCCTTGTAGACCATCAAAGCATCTGTCAAGAATGCAAGCAATACATCCAGTGAACCATCGGATGTCCGGTTCGGATGTCGAAGCTTGAACTTCGTGGGTGTATCGATTTTTCAAGATCACACGTCATCGTACAATTGTTTAACACCTTCAAGGAGATCATCATCCTTGGTGTTTATTTCAAAATCCTTTCCAAGATTTTGAAACTCAAACAACTTTCTGAAAGTTGTTAAGTCGAAGGATTTCCTTTCCTTGGGTGAGGTTTTAATGAATACTATTGCGGTGCCTTGAAACACAGAAATTATCACGAGTTGTTGTAGAATTCCAACACATCGAGTGATGAAATTCCACTTGGCGGCAGATAGAAAGCCCTTGATTTGTGCCTTTTCAAGCATGTCAAGAATCGACTTTTCGACGGTTCTCTATTGCAACCGTGAAGTATTCCTCAACCATGGCACCACCCCAAATCATTCTGTGATTTGAATTCCAATGGTCAGGATTAAAATCTCCTACCAGTCGGTTGTTCACAATAACCAACTCTGGTGCTTGCTTTTCAGCAGTACCAGTGGAGGATTGAGATTTCTGTGTGGAAGAATTCTTTGGGGCCATCTCTTTATATAGTGTAGGGAATTTGGATTGGTGTTTGAAAGAGATTTGATTCAGTAATTCTTTGCAGAAAACTTAATCTCGATTTGCAGAGATTGTAGAAGGTTTGCAGAGAATCAAGAGAAGGTTTTGCTGTTTTTGTGCAAGTCGGAATTTTGGATTAGGCGAAAGTGATTTCTTTTGCCAAAATCCTATATATATATAGCAATAGAATCTCAACAGACAAATACATACAAATTGATTTTGTGTGTACGTATATGTGATTTGCAAGCAGGCGTGAGCAAAAGTTAGTTCGGCATTAAATGCAAAGTGGGCTTTGTCAGAATTTTCTGATCCACTATTTCTTGTGAATTAGTTTCACCGTATAGATCAAACGCTTAATTTCATCAAGGGTCACCATTGCTTCTTCAAAGAATGATCACAATCAACAAGTGTAATTGTGCCCATTTAATGAATTTTGGCTATTAGCTATCTGAATCACGTTTTGTATGACCAAGAACACTGTTTGCATCTGAATCTGTCTTATACTTAGGATTTTTCCAAGTTTTCATCAAGATAGAAATAATGCGAATTTCAAGAGAGTAGTTATTGGATAGTTGTACTATTCTCCTTTGTGTTCCCTGTTTATAGAGTGATTCGGATATCGAGTTCCGTCTCGTAGATCTTAGGTCATCTTTTGCTCTTTAGCCTTTTTGACTTCTGGATACCCGTTCCAGATTTCTCTTTTCTCTTCTCTGGATGCCCGTTCTAGATACCTCTTCTCTGGATGCCCGTTCCAGCTACCTCTTCTCTGGATGCCCGTTCAAGATTCCTGAACTTTTTCAGTTCATTGGTAGTTCCATTAGTCCAAGACTATGTCTTAAGGCTAAGAATCTACTTTCTTGTAGTGGCTTAGTGAAGATATCTGCAAGTTGGTCTTTAGTGCCAATCTTGAGTATCTCTATATTGCCTTTTTCAACATGGTCTCTGATGAAGTGATGTCTAACATCAATATGCTTTGTTCTGGCATGAAATTTAGGATTCTGTGTAATCGCAATAGCACTTGTGTTGTCACAGAAAATGGGAGTTTTCTCTTCATCGAGTCCATAGTCTTTAAGTTGTTATTGTATCCACAGAATTTGTGTTGCACAACAACCAGCAGCAATATATTCAGCCTCTGTCGTAGAAGTTGCAATTGAGTTTTGCTTCTTGCTAAACCACGAGATAAGTCTAGTACCCAGAAACTGACAAGTTCCTGAGGTGCTTTTCCTATCAAGCAGTGATCCAGCATAATCAGCATCTGAGTACCCAGCTAAACTCAATCTGCTTTCTTTAGGATACCACAATCCTACATCTATTGTACCTTTTACATACCTTAATATTTTCATAGCAATGTTGTAGTGTGTTTGCATCGGATTTGTCTGAAATCTAGCACACACTCCAACGGCGTATTGAATATCAGGTCTACTTGCAGTGAGGTAAAGTAGTGAACCTATCAATTTCCTATACTTATGTTCTTCAACACTCTTATCTGATTCAGTATAGGTCATTTTGGTTCCAATGCTCATAGGTATCTTAGCAATCTTTTCAGAAGGCTTAAGATTGAATTTTGTGAGCATATCTTTTGCATACTTTGTTTGACTAATGAATATTCCATCATTGAGTTGCTTGACTTGCAATCCTAGAAAATAATTCATTTCTCCCATCATGCTCATCTCAAACTTACTTTTCATGAGATTTGCAAAGTCATTACAAAGCTGCTTGTCCTTAGATCCAAATATGATGTCATCAACATATACTTGAACTAAGAGTAGTTTCCCATCATGATTTAAGGTAAATAAAGTTTTATCAACTTCACCTTTCTTGAAACCACTTTCCAGAAGGTATTTGGCCAAAGTGTCATACCATGCTCTTGGAGCTGTTTGATCCATCTGAGCTTTACATAGTTTATAGACCATTCTACTTTCTCAGGAAACTTCAAAGCCGGTGGTTGCTCAACATAAACTTACGCAAGTTCACCGTTCAAGAATGCACTTTTGACATCCATCTGATAAACTCTAAAATCTTTATGAGCTGCTAAGGCTAGAAAGAGTCTTATTGCATCCAATCTGGCAACTGGTGCATATGACTCATCAAAATCTAAGCCTTCAGTCTGGGTAAATCTCTTGGCAACCAATCTTGCTTTGTTTCTGGTTATTTCACCAGATTCATTCATCTTGTTTCTGAAAACCCATTTAGTTCCAATTACAGATATTCCTTCCACAAATGGAACTAGTTTCCAGACTTTGTTTCTCTCAAATTGATCCAACTCTTCTTGCATTGCAGAGATCCAGTCTTGGTCTCCTAATGCTTCTTCTATATTTTTATGTTCAATATCTGAGATGAAACATCCAAAGAGAGAATTAGCATTTTCAGCTATTGCTCTCCTAGTCCTAACACCTTGATTAATTGGTCCAATCACATCTTTTGCAGGATGATCCTTGATCCATCTCATCATAGGTTTAGTGCTAGTAGGATCAATATCCAAATGATTTGAATTGAATCACTGGGATTTTGATTTGATACTTTTTCAGTATCTAAGACATTTTTCTCCTCAGAAGGGCAATTAATGTCTGATAATTGTTCAGTGTTTGAACTATCTGGAACATGTCTTTTAGAGAGATTATTTCCAGAGATAGTTTCATGATGAACATCTTCAGTTTCCATTTCTGGAAGTTTCATAGGAAATTCTTCATCATGTTTGTGAGTCATCTGGTTGTTACTAGGCATATCAAGCTTTTCTACGTCAGAGTCATCCTCACTTTCCATAATGATGTTCCTCCTTTCTGAGGATTCTTCTTCGGAAACCTTCAATATTAGTTCTTTGAACCTTTCTGAGAGTTCATCATTAGGAGGTGTTTTCTTACTTCCTTCATAGAATACAACATGAACTGATTCTTCAATTTTCTTTGTTCTTTTGTTGTAAATTCTGTAGGCTTTGCTATTCGTGGAATAACCAAGAAATACACATTCATCTGCCTTTGGTTGAAATGTTCTCATATAATCTTTTCCATTGTTTAGAACAAAACATCTACAACCAAATACTCTCAGATGTTCTGAGTGTAGCAGGCTGTGTTTACAGCTTCAACCCAATAAACTTCACTTATTTCAGTGTCAGCTAGCATCGTCCTTGCAGCTTCTTTCAGGGTTCTGTTTTTCCTTTCCGCAACACCATTTTGTTGAGGTGTTCTTACAGAAGAAAGTTGGTGTTGTATACCTTTGCAGGTACAAAACTCCTTTATGTACTGGTTGACAAACTCAGTACCATGGTCTGTTCTGATTGCAGATACCTTGTCATTTTTCATGACTTCAAGCTTTTTCAGCAAGTTTGGTATCTCCACCCTGGCATCAGATTTGTATTTCAGAAAGACAACCCAAGTGAATCTTGAGAAGTCATCTACTACAACCAGACCATACTTCTTTTCTGCATAACTAGTTACAGATGATTCAAAAAGATCCATGTGTAATAGTTGAAGTGGTCTAACACTAGAGTGTCTAGTTTTGGACTTGAAAGAGATTTTGGATTGTTTCCCCATCTGACAGGCAGAACAGATACCATCCTTTCTGAAAGATGTTTTGGGAAGACAAACCACTAACTCTTTCTTGGCAAGTTTGTTCAGAGTTTTGAAGTTCAAGTGACTCATTCTTTTGTGCCATAACCAAGGTTTTCTTAGGTGACCAGATTGACTCACCATGAGACATTCTTCAGTTGTGGCAGATGCCCTATCGGCAACATAAAGACTGCCTTTCCGCTGAGCAACCAAGATTGTCTGCTTTGACTCATTGTCAATTAGTTTGCAGTATTTTGCTTTGAATTTTACAGTAAAACCTTTGTCTGCAAACTGGCTCATGCTAAATAGATTATATTTCAAATCCTTAACATGTAATACGTCAGTGATTGTTAAAGTTCCCAATTTGACGTTGCCAAATCCCAGAGAGGGATTTAATTCTCCTCCAGCAAATCTGATATCTGGTCCTGTGTTGCAAGCTTTGTAATCGACCAGATTTGCTTTGTCTCCTGTCATGTGCTTTCTGCATCCACTATCAAATAGCCATTGTGCTTTAGTCCAGGAAGCATTCTGCACACAACAGGGAACAGGAGATTAGGTTCTCAATTTACAGTTGGAACCATCAGAACTAAACAATCTTCCAGTAGGAATCCATTTTTGAATGAATTTCATTGGAACATTCTTTTGTCTGATAGGAACATAAGGAGGAATTCTAATTGAATGATTATCATTATTAAGAATTATTTTCTTCCTTAGTGTGTTCCTAGGTGCTCCATTTGGTGCTTCCAGATACCTGTCAGGTTTCTGAGTTTGCTTTTCAGCAAACTTAGCTTTCCTTGCCAGATTTCTTCTAGCCCTGGCATTCAGATTTTCAGTGGCTTGATTCAACTTCCACTTCTGATAATTGCTTTGAGCAATTCTAGCCTTTAGCCATCGTTCTTGCTCTTGTTTGTATTGATGAGCAAGTTGTTTCCCGATGCCTTTATAGCCAATACCGTTTCGAGCACTTGAAGCTATCTGAGATCTTTTCTTAGCAGCTTTGCTAGTCTCTGGTTGGTCCAATTTCTTTCCAGAAAAAGTGACATGGGAGAATTTGCGGCTCGCAATTCTACCTTTTGCGAGACATAGCACTGGTGTTTACACTTTTCGGTGTTGTGTTTCTTTCGAGACGTGTGCCAGTTTTGTTTTTGACTTCTTTTTCCCACAAAGGTTTAGTCGCAACTGCCTTTCCTTTGTCAACAATCTTTGTCTTCTGACCGATACTATAGATTGCATGGGAACCATCTTGCTGAGTACTTACAAATGTTCTTCTTTCCTCACTCTTATTCAGAGTGATAGAACAATCTGTCTGTGTATTCAAATTTCAAGTCCTTTCTTTTCTGAAGGATCTCTTAAGTAAGATTGTACTTCAGTAAGAGTGTCACTAGCTTTGGCATAAGATTGAAAAGATAATTCTTTCTTTTCGAGTTCCTTGTTCTCAGAAAGAAGATCTTCACATTTCTTTCGTACTTCAGCCATTGCTTCTTTATGTGACTTTTCAGTCTTAGATATCTGAGCTTTGAGAAATGCATTTTCAGCATCCTTTTTCTTAGATATCTTAACTAATTGAGAATTTTCCTTTGCAAGAGAATTCTTTTCTTCTTCAAGATTTTCGGCTCTAGCTCGGATCATTAGAAATTCTCTTTCATAGATGTCAAGTTCTTTCCTGAGATTTTCTAGATCTTTTATTTCTTCTTTATCAATTTCATAAGTATAACAAGAAGTATGTGTTACCTCATCAGCCATAAGACAGATTTCTATGTTAGAGATGTCTGGACCGTCAATTTCAGCAACTCCACACATTTCATTCTTCTTGAGGCCGAAGTCGATTACATCATGAGTAACTCCACATAATTCTGGTGATGGTAAGGTTGAGTCATCTGAGTTGTCATCTTCAGAATCTGTCTCAACGTCTAGAGCATCCAGTTGAGTTTGGATTTTCTTTCTTTCTTCAGTTAATAAAGCTTTCTGGCTTCTTCTGAAGATTCTTCTATCTTTCTTGTCACCTGTCCTTAGTTTGTTGAAGGCAGGACAATCCTTCTTGAAGTGACCAGGTTTCTGACAATAGAAGCAGATATCGTTTCCAATTTCTACTTCCTCAGTACATGATGCTTTCTGAGCTGGCTTGTTCAGCGAGCTTTGCATATTTTTGTACTGGTCATAGTTTGAGCCTAGATGCTTTTTAATTTCAGCTTCTCTTTGGCTTTTCTTCTCTCAATTTCTCGACTGACATATTTGCTCATTTGCTTTGTAGCAAGAGCATCCTCAGTTGCTTCCTTGCTTTTCTTCTTTTCACAAGTTCCTTGAGCAACTAGAGCAATATTCTGCAACTTTTCAGTTGTTTGTTCTCTTTGTGTTGTCTCATAATCAACCGTAGCAAGATGTGAGAAGAGTTCCACTGGAGTGATATTTGGCATTCCTTGGTTAAAATAAAAGAATTTAGTATTCTCCCAGTTGTGGTTAAGACTTCTGACAATAGTCTTAATCTTTTCTGACTGGGAGTATCTGTTGCTTTCCCCAAGTGCTGCCATATCACTCATGAGAGTGGTAAATCTGAAATCAAGTTCTTCCAGAGTTTCAGTGGGTCCTTGTTTGAAATTTTGAAATTTCAACTTGAGAACTTCGAACTTGTTTTCTTTGGTTTTCTCGATTCCCGCAGATTTCTTCAATCGGTTGCCAGCAACTTTCGCCGCTTTTAGCACCCACGCTTTACATCGTATGTGCTCAGGTGTCGATCTGATGATGATATTACGAGCTTGACCATCCAGACGATTTCTCTTGGCATCTTCCGATGTCCAGAGTTCTCTGGGCTTTGGTTCGTAAATAACTTGACTAGTAGATCTCCCACTTGTTGACGCATCAGTTTGTGAAGATCCTTCGCTTTTATCTCTGTCTCTACCATTAGAAACCTCCATGACTTGTTTAAGTTGTTGAATGACTATTGGGCCATTCTTTATCACTTCGATCATTTCGTCACTTATGGCTTCAAGGTGGAGCATCATGTTATTTTTCCATTTCTCGTAGTTCTCTGGTTTGAGAACGGGTGCATCACTCAGAGACATTCTTACACACTTAACACACAAATTAAATAGTCCTCGAAAATGGACAAAGTTCCTTCACATATCTGGGGATCTAGGTTCAGTGCAGAAGGCTTGTGAACCTCCTGCTTTGATACCACTTGTTGGTCCAGATAACGGCAAAGTAAAAGACTAGAGGGGGGGGGGGGGGTGAATAGTCTTTTAAAACTTTTGTCAATCAAAACTATATCTCAGATATCTGTGTAGATATCTGATACTTAGATTCAGAGTGCGGAAGACTTAAGATAGATAAGTGCAGAAACAGTTAAAGTGTGTGTGTGTGTGTGTTGCTGACATGTAAGTACAGAAAAGTAAATAACACAGCAAGTATAGTGGTATCTGGAGGTGGCGTAATCCTCCAACTAATCCACTTCGGTCTTCCAAAAACCTAGAATTCACTAGAATAGATAATTGAGGTCCCCTTACAAAAATCCTATTCTAAGATTCCTTAAACAAATGGTTCCCAACCAAATGTTCCCCCTGAGTTGTTCCCACTGACCAAGTAATTCCTGTACTCAGAAACCTTTTTGAGCTATTCCCTAGCTTCCCAAGCTAAGTACTTCCTGTGCTCAATAACCTTGGAGTTATTCCTTAGTTTCTCAAACTAAGTACTTCCTGTACTCCACGCCAGTGATGGTGTTGGTTTTGGTTTGTGTTGTCAGAAGAGCTTCTTTATTAACTTTTCAGTTAATCAGATAGCTCTGTGAATCAAGTATACTTAATACACTTTGCAATGTATGGTATCTTGTTCTTTTTACTGACCCAAGTCTTAGATAAATGTTCAAGAGAATGAATCTCAGATACTTGATCTTTCAATTCAACTCTTTCACAGATAGCAGTGCTTGTTTAGGATCAGGACACTTAGAACTTCAGTGTTACTCAAGATCAAGAGCTTTGGTCGCAACAGAAAGCTTTGAGGATAAATAATTTGCTTGAGATAGCGAGATATGTGTTCAGTGTAAGTTCTTCAGGTTGTGTGTCTTCTCAAGCTGTCTAAGTGTTGATATTTATAGATGAATTTGAGTGCCGTTTGAATAGTATCCGTTAGGCTCAAATCAAATTCAGACTATTGATATCTGTGTATAATCTTATGTGAGTTTGTCTTCTTCTTCAGAAGGTACCGTTGCTTTTGTTCAGACATCTATGTCCGTGCATTAAATGCATTGTACTATACTTTTTGTCCTGTAGTGCCAACGGAACTATGCTTTGTATCAGAGACAACCTTGATCAGATTTCTCTGATTCTTTGCACGTTCTTATCTTTATCTTCAGATACCACTTTTATTGAAACAGCTTTGTTTGCAATATATATATTTCTTTTTTAGAAATGTGGTTAAAGCTCAAGGTATCTAAGAATAGATATATGTGGACACTTTCCTTGTTTTCAGATAGACCTTTTATTTCTCAAATATCTCTTGTGACAGAGTTTGTTTAAAACTATTCGTGTCTTCAAGATATCTGGCCAAGGTATCTATAAAACTGTTTCAGTAATCTTGTGCAGTCTTCAAATCTTCAATGTCGTTGAACTTGTTCTGCTTGGATGTCTTCTTCTTGGTCTTCTCTTCATAAAATAAAAATTACATTTTGAGACCTAACATCCTATACAAGATTAGCTAGACTATCATACTTAGTGGGTTTCCTCTTTTACAATGTTCAAGTGAACCAAGAGTACTAATCACCTTTCTGAGACTAAGATAAGTCATCATGTTGCTGATCAAAATCTAAACAGATATTTCTAACAAAATATCTAACAAATTTCCTAACACAAGCCTTCAATCTACTTATTCATTAGCTTACTGTTGCGACCAAGCTCTTGAATTCTAAGTAGCACGAAAGTTCTAAGTCTCCTGATCCTTAACAAGCATTGCTATCTGTGAAGGAGTGGAATCAAAAGATCAAGTATCTAAGTTTCATTCTCCAGAATATTTAACATAGACTTGGGTCAGTAAAGAACATATCACCACACATTGTGAAGTGTGTTAAAGTGATTCTTGTTCTATAGAGTATTCCTACATAACTGAGAAAGTTATTAAGACTACTCACCTGACAAATCTTCATAACCAACACCTTAAAACGGCGAGTACAGGAAGTACTTAGTTTGGGAAACTAAGGAATAACTCCAAGGTTACTGAGCATAGGAAGTACTTAGTTTGGAAAACTAAGGAATAGCTCAAAGGTTTCTGAGTACAAGAAGTACTTGGCTGAGAAAGCCAGGGAATAACTCAGGGGGAACACTTGGTTAGGAACCTAGTGTAAAAGGAAATCAAGGGATAGGTTTATAGTAAGGAGAACTCAATATCTATCTTAGTGAATTTTAAGTCCTGAGAAAGGGCGAGTGGATTAGTTGAGGGATTACGCCACCCTCAGATAACACTATAAAGATCTGTGTTATTTACTTTCTGCAACTTATTACTTGCTTTATTTACCTTGCTGAGTATTTACACACTTATATCTTGCTGAGCACGTGCACTTATCACAGAAAAGTCTTCCGCTCTCTGAAATTAACTATCAGATATCTTCACAGATATTTGAAAAAATTGTGTTTATCGACAAAAGTTGTAAAAGACTATTCAGCCCCCCCCTTTCCTACTCTTTTCCTTTGTCGTTATCTAGACCAACAAGTGGTATCAGAGCAGGAGGTTCCCAAGCCTTCTGCACTGAACCTAGTTCCCAGATAAGTGCCCACTAACTGCTTTTCACCTACACTTGATTTGTTTGTTTAGTGTGTTTGTTGCAGGATGTCTTTAAGTGACGCTCCAATTCTCAAGCCAGTGAACTATGAGAAATGGAAGAACAACATGATGCTCCACCTAGAAGCCATCAATGATGAAATGATCGAAGTAATAAAGAATGGCCCCATAGTCATTCAACAACTCAAGCAGGTCATGGAGGTTTCTAATGGTAGAGACAGAGTTCCCACTGATGAAGAACCAAGTGGTGGTTCCTCACAAACAGGTGCGTCAACCAGTGGAAGACCTACTGGTCAAGTTGTTTATGAGCCAAAGCCCAGAGAGATCTGGACAACGGAAGATGCCACGAGAAATCAACTAGATGGTCGGGCTCGCAATATCATCATACGTTCCACTCCAGAGCACATACAGTGTAAAATGTGGGGTGCAAAAACGGCGAAAGTGGCCTGGCAACTGATTGAAGAAATCTGTGCTGGCACTGAGAAAACAAAGGAAAATAAGTTCGATGTTTTGAAGCTTAAATTCCAAAACTTTAAACAAGGTCCCACAGAGACTCTTGAAGAACTAGACTTCCGATTTACAACACTGATGAGTGAAATGGCTGCACTTGGTGAAAGTGAGAGATACTCTAACTCTAAAAAGGTTAAGACTATCGTGAGAAGCTTGAATCAAAACTAGGAACATACTCAATATTTTTATTTCAAACAAGGAATGCCAAATATCACTTCAGTAGAACTCTTTTCCCACTTAGCTACTGTCAACTATGAAACTACTCAGAAAGAACAAACAATTGCTGAGAAAGTTCACAATGTTGCTTTAGTAACACAAGGTACTTCTGAAAAGAAGGATACCAAGGGAATGACTGAGGAAGATGCTCTTGCTGTAAAGCAAATGAGAAAATATGTCAGTCGGGAGATTGAGAGAAGAATAGCCAAAGAGAAGCTGAAAATGCATTTAGGCTCAAACTATCACCAGTATAAAAATATGCAGCTGTCAAGCTCGCTGAACAAGCCGGCTCAGCAAGCATCTAGTACTGAGGAAGCAGAAATCGGAAATGATATCTGTTTCTATTGTCAGAAACCTGGTCATTTTAAAAGACTGCCATGTTTTTAATAAGCTAAAGACAGGTGACAAGAAAGATAGAAGAAACTTCAAGAGAGGTCAGAGAGCTATGCTCACTGAAGAAAGGAAAAAGATTCAAATCCAACTGGATGCTCTTGATATTGAGTCAGAATCTGAGGAAGAAGACTCAGATGACTCCAAACTACCTTCTCCAGAATTATGTGGCATCACTCATGAATAGGTTGACTTTAGTCAAAAGAAAAGGAAATTATGTGGGGTTGCTGAGGAGCTCTATCCAGATTGCTCCAACATTGAGCCTTGCCTAATGGCTGACGAGGTAACCAACATTTCTCAATTCATAAATTATGACAATGATGAGGAAGAAATCAGAGATTTAGAATATCTCAGAAGAGAACTTGATCTCTACAAAAGAGAATTTCAAATGGTCCGAGCTAGAGCCGACATTTTTGAAGAAGAAAAGAATTCTCTTGAGAAGGAAAATTCACAATTACTCAAGATATCTGAGAAAACGGATGCTGAAAATGCATTTCTCAGAGCACATATATCTGAGACGGAGAAGTCACACAGAAAGGCAATGGATATACTCCAAAAGGAAAACAAAAACCTTCTTTCTGAAAATGAGGAACTCAAAAAGAAAGAACTATCTTTTCAATCCTATGCCAAAGCTAGTGACACTCTTACTGAAGTACACTCTTATTTAAGAGATCCTTCAGAAAAGGGAGGACTTGGGCTGAACACACAAACAAATAGTTCTACTACTCTGAATAAGAGTGACGAAAGAATAACATTTGTTAGTGCTCAACAAGATGGTTCTCAAATAACCTACAACATTGGTCAGAAAGCTAAGGTTGTTAACAAAGGAAAGGCAATCGCAACCAAACCTTTGTGGGAAAAACAAGTCCAAAAGAAAACTATTGGGAATTTTTCTATAAAGAAACATAACACTGAAAAGTGTAATCACCCACAGTGCTATGTCTCTCAGAAAGGAAAAATTGCAGGAGCAAGCAAATTTTCCAACATCACGTTTTCTGGAAAGAAAGACGTTCCAGAGATAAGCAAAGATGCTGAGAAGAGAACTCAGACAGCACCAGGTGCTCGAAATGCATTGGCTATAAAGCCATCGGGAAACAACTCGCTCGTGAGTATAAACAAAGCAAGAATGATGGATGAAAGTCAGGATTGTGCATAGCAATCATCAGAAGTGTAAGAAAGAACAGGTTACGACCACTCTGAATGCCAGGGCTAGAAGAAATCTGGCAAGGAAAGCTAAGTTTCTTTGACTCGTAATCTGACAGGTATCTGAAAGCACCACGAGGAGAACCAAGGAACACACCAAGAAGGAAAATAGCTTTAAATGATAATGACACTAATCATTTACCTAAAATTCCTCCTTATGTTCCAACAAGACAAAAGAATACCCCAAGGAAGTTCATTCAGAAATGGATTCCTACAGGGAGATTCTTTAGTCCAGAAGGTTCCATTGTTGGAATGAGAGCCTAACTCCATGTTTCCTGTCTTGTGCAGAACATTCTTTAGTGTCATTTTGATATTGGATGTGGGAAGCACATGATAGGAGACGAAGCAAATCTGATTAACTACAGAAAATGCAAAAAAGGACAAATTATTAGATTTGCTGGAGGAGATGAAAATCCAACCATAGGTTTTGGCAATCTGAAGTTTGGAGCTCTTACAATCTCTGAAGTACTACATGTAAAGGGATTGAAATATAATCTCCTAAGCATGAGTCAATTGGTAGACAAAGGGTACACTGTAAAGATCAAGTCAAAACTATACAAAGTAATTGACAATGAGTCAAAGCAGACAGTCTTGGTTGCAAGGCAAAAAGGAAATCTTTATGTTGTTGACTGGGCATCTTCCACAACTGAAGAATGACTCATGGTGAGTCAATCTGGCCACACTGAAGAAATCTGGCTATGGCATAAAAGAATGAGTCACTTGAACTTCAAAACTCTGAATAAGCTAGCCAAGAAAGAATTGGTGGTTCATTTACCTAAAATGGTATATAGAAAAGATGTTATTTGCTCAGCTTGCCAAATGGGAAAATAATCCAAAACATCTTTCAAGTCTAAAACTAGACACTCCAGTGAAAGGCCACTGCAAATGTTACATATGGATCTTTTTTGATCCTCTGTAACTAGCTATGCAGGAAAGAAGTATGGTCTGGTTGTTGTTGATAATTACTCAAGATTCACTTGCGTTGTATTTCTCAAACAAAAATCTGATGCAAGGGTTGAGATACCCAACTTGCTGAATAACTTGAAGTCATGAAAAATGACAAGGTATTTGTAATCAGAACAGACCATGGTACTGAGTTTGTGAACCAGTACATAAAAGAGTTTTGTATCTGCAAAGGTATACAACATCAACTATCTTCAATAAGGACACCACAACAAAATGGTGTTGCTGAAAAGAAGAATAGGACCCTAAAAGAAGAAGCAAGAACAATGCTTGCTGACACTGAAATAAGTGAAACCTATTGGGTTGAAGCTGTTAACACAGCCTGCTACACTCAAAATAGATGTTTGATCAACAAACACCATGACAAAACTCCTTATGAACTTTTGATTCGTAGACCCCCTAGTATCAAACATATAAGGGTGTTTGGTTGCAGATGTTTTGTTCTTAACAATGGAAAAGAATACTTGCGAACATTTCAACCAAAAGCAGATGAAGGAGTTTTTCTTGGTTATTCTCTGAATAGCAAAGCCTACAGAATCTACAACAAAAGAACGTAAAAGATTGAAGAATCTGTTCATGTAGTCTTCTACGAAGGAAACAAGAAAGTACTCTTGAATGAAGAACTCTCAAATAGGTTCAAAGAACTAATGATTAAAGATTCTGAAGAAGAATCCTCAAAAGGAAACAACTCTGTCATTCACTTAGAGGATGACCCTAATGATGAAAAGCAACCATTGCTTAGTAACGACCAGATGACTCTAAGACATGATGAAGAATTTCCTATGAGAATTCCAGAAATGGAATAGGTTACTGAGAACCTTCATCATGTAGAGGTTTCTGAGAATGTGATTGTTGAAAATCAAATTCCAGATATCTCTAACACTGAACAAGTGTCAGATATCTATGGCATTTTCCGTGTGCCAGATATCTCAGATACTGCACAAGTATCCTATCAAGATCATATTGATTCACATTCAGATCAAAATGATATTGATCCTACTAGTTTAAAATCCATTAAGAAATGTATAAGAAATCATCCTGCCAAGGATATTATTGGTCCTTTAGACCAAGGAGTTAGAACTAGGAGAGCAATTGTTGACTCTCTTTATGGATGTTTCATCTCAAACATTGAACCTAAAACTATAGAAGAAGCATTGAAGGATCAAGATTAGATCTCTGCAATGCAAGAAGAGTTGGATCAATTTGAGAGAAACAAAGTCTGGAAACTGGTTCCATTTGTTGACGGAATATCTTTAATTGGAACCAAGTGGGATTTCAGAAATAAAATGAATGAGACTGGTGAAATAACCAGAAACAAAGCAAGGTTGGTTGCCAAGGGATTCACCCAGACAGAAGGACTAGATTTTGATGAGTCATATGCTCCAGTTGCAAGATTGGATGCAATTAGACTATTTCTACCCTTTGCAGCTCATAATGACTTTAAAGTTTATGAGATGGATGTCAAAAGTGCATTCCTAAACGGTGAACTTGCTGAGGAAGTCTATGTTGAACAACCACCAGGCTTTGAGGTTTCCATAGAAAGTAGAATGGTTTATAAGCTTCAGAAAGCTCTATATGGACTGAAACAGGCTCCGAGAGCATGGTATGATACTTTAGCCTAATACTTGCTGGAAATTGGCTTCAAGAAAGGAGATGTTAATAAAACACTCTTTACTTTGAACCATGAAGGGAAACTACTTTTAGTTCAAGTCTATGTTGATGACATTATATTTGGATCTAAAGACAAGCAACTTTGTGAAGACTTTGCTGAGCTCATGAAATGTAAATTTGAGATGAGCATGATGGGAGAATTAAACTACTTCCTAGTATTGCAAGTCAAGCAACTTAATGATGGAATATTCATTAGTCAAACAAAGTATGCAAAGGATATGCTCAACAAGTTTAATCTAAAGCCTTCTGAAAAGAATGCTAAGATACCTATGAGCATTGGAACCAAAATGACCTATACTGAATCTGACAAGAGTGTTGAAGAATACAAGTATAGGAAATTGATTGGGTCTCTATTGTACCTCACTGCAAGTAGACCTGATATTCAATATGCAATTGGAGTGTGTGCTAGATTTCAGACAAATCCAATGCAATCACACTACAACATTGCTATGAAAATATTAAGGTATGTAAAGGGTACTGTAGAAGTTGGATTGTGGTATCCAAAAGACAGTGGATTGAGTTTAGTTGGCTATTCTGATACTGACTATGCTGGATCATTGCTTGATAGAAAAAGCACCTCAGAAACTTGTCAATTTCTTGGTGCCAGATTAATATCATGGTTCAGCAAGAAATAAAACTCAATTGCCACATCTACCACAGAGGCTGAATATATTGCTGCTGGGTGTTGTGCTTCACAGATATTGTGGATACAACAACAACTCAGAGATTATGAGATCAATGAAGAGAAAACACCGATTTTTTGTGACAACACAAGTGTTATTGCCATAACTCAGAATTCTAAGTTTCATGCAAGAACAAAGCACATTGATGTTAGACACCACTTCATTAGAGACCATGTTGAAAAAGGCAATATAGAGATACTCAAGATTGGTACTGAAGACCAACTTGCAGATATCTTTACAAAGCCTTTGCAAGAAAGCAGGTTCTTAACCTTGAGACATAGTCTTGGGTTAATGGAGCTACCAAAGGAACATAAAAGTTCTAATCTCTGAGACGGAAACTCAGAAAGGAGAAAGATATCTGGAACAGGCATCCAGATATTCAAGGCAAAAAGGTATCTGAGACAGGAACTCAGTATGATTGAGAAAGGAAAAAGAAGAGATAAGATATCTGGAATAGGAATCCAGAATATCAAAGACAAAAGGTGAAACACATAGCAAAAAGATATCTACGACGGGTACTCAAATATCAAAGGTTAAAGGGTAAAATGGCTATTTGATGATTTATGAGACAGGTACTCAGATATCTAGATCACCTAGTGAGGGGGAACACAAAAGAGAAATGTGGTACAACTGTATTCAGTCAACTACATCTCTGGTGTTTTGTATCTTTCCATTTATATGTTAAGTTACACACAATCTCTGAACTGACTACATAAGTCCAAAGACTGTCCCCTAGTCACAGAAAAGAGTTGTGATTCAGAAAGCCTTACGCCAAATTTCATTAATTGGGCACAATTACAATTACTGATTGTGATCATTGCTGAAGAAACAATCGTGACCCTTGATGAAATGGGCGTTTGATCTTAACAGAGGAGATCTATTCTCAGTAAAATAGTGGACTGTAAAAAACACAGACGTGGCCCACTAAGCATTTAATGCAAAACGAATTTTACCCACGCCTATCTGCATTTGCACAGATACATATGTACAAAATCAATTTGTATGTATATGTCTGTTGAGAGTAAGATGCTATATATATAGGATTTTGGCAAAAGAAATCACTTTCGCCTAATCCAACATTCACACTTACACAGAAATAGCAAAAACCTTTCAAAGTTTTCTGCAAATCTCTGTTCTTCGCTTAGTTATTCTACAAAGTTACTAAACTCACACCTTAATCTCTTTCCGACTTTCAAAAACTTTCACTATTTAAAGAGATGGCTCCAAAACGTGCTTTTAACCAGAAATCCCAAGCTACTACCTCTGGTACTGCTGAAAAGCAAGCACCAGTGCTGGTCATAACAAACAATCGATTGATCGGAGACTTCAATCCTGATCATTGGACTTCAAATCACAGGATGATTTGGGGTGGTGCCATGATTGAGGAATACCTTGTTGCTGCAGTAGAAAACAAGGCTGACAGAAAGTTGGTACTTGATATGCTTGAAAAGGCACAAATCAAGGGTTTTCTATCAGCTTTTCCCAGTGGAGTTTTTTCACTGGATGTACTGAAGTTTTACAACAACTCCACAATTATTTCCAAAGTCTCTGAAGGCACTGAGACAGTGTCTATCAAGACTAAAGTCCAAGGACAGGATATCCTGTTGGATGAAATAGCTTTTTGTGAGCTGTTTGAGCTTCAAAATCTTGGAAAGGATTTTGAAATTGACACCAAGGATGAAGATCTCCTTGAGGGTGTCAAAAAGCTCTACAGTGATGTGTGTGATCTTGACAAGCCAGATACACCCATGGACTTTAAGCTTGCTGACATAAGGACCAGACATCTGTTGGTCCACTGGGATTTGTTGGCATGTATCCTTCACAGATGCTTTGATGGTCTACAAGGAGGAGCTAACCAGAAGCCAAGAACGTTGGATGATGATGTTCATGTTGAATCAACAAAATAAAAGGCTGGAAAACCTTTTAATTGGGGGAAGTATGCCTTCATGAAATTTATGAAGAAGATACAAGGCTTTGAGCCTAAAATCGTTAAGGGCCTTGCTGAGCCAAAAGCCATAGTAAGCTATGGATTGAAGATATGCTACTTACTGGAGTGCCTTAATTGGCATTGAGCTCAGAGAGACGGCAGACATTGCCAATAGTAACCTACTCTACAACTATGAGTATACAAACATGATGAAAAAGGTTACTGCGTCTCAGAAAGGTTCTAAGAAACAAAAGACTAATGAGGTATCTGAGGGTTCCGTTGCGAACAAAAAGCCCAGAACTTCACGAAAGAAGTCTGCTGGCAAATTAGAAGGCATACCCATTTTGGATGTCGACTCTCAGATATCTTCCGCCACTGCTGATGAACTCATCAATAAAGATGAACTCATCAATGCTGCAGAGTGCCTTGCTGATGAATTTATCAATGCTGATAAAAGTAGTGAGAAACTTCAAACACTCTTTGCGGAAGCAGCAGGGATTGTTGATAATTCAGTCCCGGATTTCAATGAGGAATCTGAAGATGACGGGGGGGGGGGGGGGGGGGGGCATAATCCCCAAGGTTGCTGAAAGAGCAACAAGTGCAGAGGTTGTTGAAAAGGCAACTAGTTCAAAGGTTGCTGAAGAAACAACTGTGTCCAAGGTCACCTGACAAAACACACCATCAGAGCAAGTAACACTTAAGCATATTGAAGATGCTCTGATGAGTTGCAACTTAGTGTTGGAGGATACTGCCATTGCCTCAACACTTAAAAATCTGTCTCAAGCAGATCTGGATAGGCCCCATACAGCATCACCTTCTTCATCAGATCAGAATCACCACACCAACCACAATAGCCAATAGTGGATGTTGTTGAGATGATACTTGAGTTGCAGCATGAGATACCAGCATCTTTCCTTGCTGAAGAAAATCCTGTAAATGAGCAGGTTCCCCAACTCAATGAGAGGGATCAAACTGAGGCATCTGCCCAGAATGATCAACCAAGGGAGGCAACTGAGTTGCACACTGAGGATAGGTCCAAAGTACCTCAAACTTCCAACAAAGAAGTGGTCCAAGAACAACAAGACCAACGCATGGAAACTTCAAAAGTTCCAGAGACCAGTCAGCCTGACAAAGCTCAGGTAGTTGATTGGTTTAACTCTTTACTTGTGATAACTTATGCTTAAATCTTGTTACTTATTAAAATTTCTTTGTTATAGGCTGAATTAGAAACAAAATAACAAGAGGAAGCTGCAAAGCTTGCCTTAGAGACTGAGAAGGAGGCTTCCATAGCCTCACCACTTAAGGAACAGGAGCCTGCCTCACATGTAGAAGATGGTTCCTTAAGATATAACATCTCAGATACGAACTTTATACACTTGACTAATACTCTTAAGTGTTTGTTTCTAATAGGCTCAATCGAGAAGAAAATGGAGGCGAAAAGTCTATCTCTTCAGAGAAGAATCCAGAGACTTCCAAGGACTCTGAGAAACAAGTATCAGAACCTTATGTAGAGAAGGTATTTCATTCAGATACCTATAATCTTTAAAGATAAATCTCTGATCATTTTTCTCAAACTGACACTCTACTTACAGGTTCAAAAAGAAGTAGAAGTTGTTGGGGAATTGCCCACTCAATCCCCGCAACTAATGAAAATTGATGAGGCATCAAAGCCTTCATCACAAGAAAAACTTCCAGAGACTGCACAAGTCTCTGATAGACAAGTATCTGAGCCTCCTACTGTGGAGGTAATTGACCTCTCAGATATCTGAAATTGTCTAATGTAGTTTTCTTGCTCAAATTTTCTAAGTGTTTTGTTGTTAATCTCAGGTTCAAGCAGAAAGAAAGATCACTGAGGATCAGACTTCCCAGTCTCCTCCTCATATCCAGATATCTGAGGCACCTAGAACCTCAGTAGTCAAGTCATCTGAGCCTGTCACACAGGTAACTCAAATACCTTTCTACTCTAAAGCCCAAATATCTACCATAGTTTCGAAACTAATTCATAACTCTTTCTTTCAGGCTCAAACAAGTGCCACTAAGGTCCCTGTTGATGAAAATAAGGACCTTCTTCCTTTCTTCAAGGAACACACTTTGCCAAAGCACCTAAAATACTTCAAGAAATGGAAAAAGCTTCGATGCTCCGATCTATCTGAGATCATAAATGTTGAGGGGTTGAGCCTCAATCCCTAACTAAACTACTACAAGTCCCTAATCTAAGGTCCGCCTCCAACTAGAAGTCCGACCTGATGACTTGGTCCGAGCCGGAACACCTGCAAAGACTAAGTGGGGGGGGGGGGGGGGGTTAGATAGGTAACCCGGTTTGCTAGATGTCAAACCGGGAAGAGACTTTACTCAAGAGAGAGAGGAAGGCTCTCAATGTAGTAGTTATGAGGAAGGTTATCATGTCCCAAAAAACTTACTTTAAGGTCTTGGATCTTGTGCTATATTTATAGTTATTTTGTACTTATGAAGAGGTTCATAAGATGATGCCAAGTGTGTGTTCAGGATTTGGACAACAATGCTTCCTTGGCACATGGCCCAATAGTATGTGAGGGTCCAACACTATTAGATGGGCCTGGGAGGGTAGATTGGTCCTTTTACCCCTCAGAGTGCAATTCCCGCTGATTGGTCCGTGTGAGACCTTTTAGAATGATCCGAGCTCTGTTGAGTTGGTCTGTTCCTAGGTAGCTCAGTGACGGTCCGAGATACTAGCTGCTCGGAAGTATCTTGGAGGTTCCAATGTAACGTTTGGTCTTATTGTCAAGGTGGCGTACGAGTTTATCTCGCCCGGTCCGTTTGGCATCCTAGGACTGACAGTGTGTGGTACTTGGTGAGACCATGTGACCTCTTGTCAGGTTCGGAAGTCGTGCACCTAACTAGGTCGGACCAGCTGAAGAGGTGTATTGACTTGAGTGTACTGATTGACCCGGAAGGCTTTCCTTAAAGCGGACTAGCCAAGATCGGATAAGTACTGAATTGGCTATTTTAGCCTTGATGCGCTCTAGGACATGCTCTATGGCGCCCTTAACGGATTGGACATATATTCGTATCAACATATGTCCCCTAGTTTCCAAGTATCTTAGTAGAAGATAGTTGTGGAACTATGAGTGAAGGAACAAGTGTGTTTAGGAGTGTGTCCGAATCGTTAAATGTGAGGGAGAAAATCCCTTCTTTTCATGCTAAAAATCCGTATCTGTGTTTCAGGAAATTAATATATCTCTCTCCCCCCCCCCCTTTCGTTCTACAGTCTGAGTTAGGAAAAATCTCGAACTGTAGAAGGAAAAGGTATTTGTATCCGAGATATATCGAGATCCGAGTACGGTTTTAGGATTTGAAGAGGTCTCTTGTGGAGGAGTGTTTAGGAAGTAATCCGTTGGGCTGGATATGTGAAATGGTTCACCTGGGCCGATGAATAGTGATCCAAGATGTTGGTCCAGATAACGGCAAAGTAAAAGACTAGAGGGGGGGGGGGGGTGAATAGTCTTTTAAAACTTTTGTCGATAAACACAGTTTCTCAGAAACCTGGGGGTTTCTGATACTTCAATTCAGAGCGCGGAAGACTTTAAGATAGGTAAGTGCATAAACAATAAGTATGTGTGTGTGCTTTGCTGAAATGTAAATACAGAAAGGTAAATGACACAGCAAGTATAGTGGTATTGAGTTCACCTTACAATAATCCTATTCTAAGATTCTTAAACAAATGGTTCCCAACCAAATGTTCCCCCTGAGTTATTCCCCAGCTCCTAGAGCTAAGTACTTCCTCTACTCAGATAACCTTGGAGTTATTTCTTGATTTCCCAAATCAAGTACTTCCTCTACTCCGCGCCTTGATGGTGTTGGTTATAAGGTTTGTCAGATAGGCTTCTCGTATAAGTTTTCAGTTATGTTTTCAGAGAGCCTAACAGAACAAGACTACTTAATACACTTGTTCAGTGGATGGCAGTCTGCTCTTTACTGACCCAAGTAATTGATGTCTGTTCTGGAGAATGAACTTCAGAAAGGGTATCTGATAGTTCAACTCTTTCACGAATAACAATCTCTTGTTAAGGTTCAGGACAACTTAGAACTACTAGTGATTCTTTGAGCAACAGAAAGCTTTCAGAAAGGGTAGTAGAGTGCTTGAGAGAATACTTTGCTTGATGGTAAGTTTGAAAGATAGAGCGTTCTAAGGTGTATCTCTCAGCATCTAAGTGTGTGATATATATAGATTAATTTGAGAGTTGTTGGAATGATATCTGTTAGACACAATTCAAATTCAATCCATACTTATCTTGAAATGAGTACTCAGAAGTCCTTGTCTCATGTCTCAGAGAGGACTGTGCTTCAGCAGCTTTTCTGCCGATGCAATTAATACACTTGTACTATTTCTTATCCTGTAGTCTTCAACGGATACATGAGCCTTCCTGATGGCTTGCATGCTCCATACTCATGATGTCATATGTCCAGAATCATATTTCAAAAGTAAGTAAATATACTTAAGAAAGGATTAATGACATAGTCTTTCTGAGTTAGACTAAACCTTGATGTCTTCATAAATCTTGTGCAATCTTCAGTCTTCTAATCTTCAGAAAAGCTCCATTGCTAGGATTGATCTTCATGGACTTCTGGAAATAAAAATTACACTCATAGACCTATAATCCTAATACAAGATTTACTAGACTAATCATACTCAGTGATTTCCTCTTTTACAATGTTCAAGTGAACCAAGAGTACTTAATCACCTTTCTGGCTAAGATAAGAACATGTGATGAGTGATCAAAATACTAACAGATATTCCTAACAAATTTTCCCCTTTTTGATCAGTCATCCATGACTATCTTTTAAGTCCTATTACAAATTTGTAATCCTGGAAGAGAAAACAATCCACCACTTAATCATTTCAAATGATATTCGATTTTAGTTGAATTAAGTGCAGAAAGTAAACATCAACCAAATCACAAGAAGTGATCTTTGCTGATAAGTTGTCATCTATTAGAATGTATCTGAGAGTATGATCTTCAGATAGGTACAGTTGACAGAATAAGATGCAACTTTTACAGATAGAGAAATTCAGAAACAATCAGCAAGATTATAAAAAGGTAACAAAACATACTAAGTAAATTAGAACAAAGGAGAATCCAAGCTCCAAGAGAGTATTCTAATGTTACTAGTCTTCAAGTCTTCAGAAATGTAACTTGGGTTCAGATTCCTCAAGTTCTTCAGCATCCTTTCTGGATCATTTGATGTTGTCATCCACTTCTCTACAGTCTTGGACATATTCATAGAGTATCCTTCTGACAGATAGTTCTGTCTTTCTGGATAGCTCACAAATCTCCTAGTAGTTCTTGCCAAGATTGTAGTTCTTCTTGATGAAGTGTTTGACCCAGAAATATTTTCCCCAGACCCAGGCATGGTCTACTTGCAGTTCAGATAGTTTGAAGTACTTGTAGATTTCCTCCAAGTAATGAATGTCATCCAGATATTCATCCTTTGTCATGTAGAATGATTCATAGGGATGAACACCTAGCTTGTTCTGCTTGCTGAAAGAACCATCCAATTTTCTTACCTTGTGCACATCTTCTGGCTTGGGGGTAAGGATAGGCAAAAGAAAGATCCATCTTTCTGGCTTCATTCCTCTTGTCTACTTCAAAGTTTAGCCAGGCATGGAGATGCTCAGGTTTTAGCAAATCTGGCCTGTCTTTTCTTCATTCCAAGATCTGGTTGAAGATAGGAGTTGGAAACCTTTTGTTGACTAGTAGATGTTGTAGCTCAAGGATCCAAAATCCATTCCTATTATGAATGCACCTATATGAAGACTCTTCATTGCTGGTCTTCACATATTCAATTTGGGCAGCAGCTGGCCTTTCTTAATGAGTACTCGTGTTTATTCTGCCAAACTGTGTGTCCCTCCTTGATCTTCTATTTGGTGGCCTTCTGTCAGGAGATCTTCTAACCCTTTCTTCCTGCCTTGGGGCTGTGCTGGTGGATGTTCCTTGTATTGACTTGGTATTACCAGAGGAGGTTGTGAAGTAGTTGCTTGTCTCCTATTCTTGTGAAGTGGATGTTCATCTGTGTCAGAATCATCCTCATCATCATTGAAGTTCAAAATTGGAGACTTGCAGCTTTCTTGGCCTCTCACTTCTCCTTCTTCCTTCTCTTCTTCTTCAGAAGTCTTCTTCTCTTCTGAGATTCTACGGGACTTGGCTCCCCTAGTTATCATACTCCTCAGCCTTCTGGCTGGTTGATCTGGAACAACTTCTTCAACAAGGGTGTCTCCAGTGGTGTCCTTAATGACAAGTTGACTTGAGGAGGGAGGATTTGATTGTTTTCTTTTTCTTTCTCTGCCTTTCTGAGGCATCTCTTCCCCCTTAGTCATGAATGACTGACTCATGACAGCATAAGCTTCAGAGAGTGATTCAAAGTTTTTCTGGATATTGTTGTGCACCCTGACTAATTCTTGACGTTCCTTCTTTAGCTCTTTGTTCTGCCTAACCAGTTCCTGCTCCTTTCTGTTGAGCTCGTCAAGTGGCCTTAGGATGGCGTTGGCTAGCAGGATAGCATGGTTGGCTTCATTCAATGTTGCATTAGCATTGTTACAATCCTCATCCCTGACCAACCCTAGGTCTTTCTGAGAGAGAGCTATGCTGGTTGCTCTATTGAGTAAAGCAGCAGCCAATGGCTTCATCTCTTCTGGGACGGATTTTAGCACTTATGTGTCTTGGGCAACTAGTGTCTCTCTGAGTTCCAAAAAGACACTGTTCCTGGCTCGGTGCTCTTCACTTTTTGAACTACCTGGTGCAGAGAAGATATGAGGAGCAAGTAGGGCTCTCTTTTGCTGAGTGATAAATCTCTCATCTTCTTCTGCAGTAATCAAGTTGCGGTCTTCTTCATCATCACTCTCATAATCCTTCTCTGGGATTGTTTGCAAGCTGGCTAACATCTTTTGTTTGCCTTGGACTATGCTGGCCTTTTGAGAGGATGTAGAAGGTCTTTCTGATGCAGCCTCAGCATCATGCTCTTCATCATCATTGTCATTCATGGCATCTATCTCAGCAGCTGTGACAACAATGGCATTCTTCAGATTTCTTTGCTCATCTAGGAGTGCCAATTCCTTGGCATTAGCTTCTTTGAGCTTCTTGAGTTTGGCCTCCTTTTCATCAACAAGAGCTTGACACTCAATGCTGATTCTCTTTTCTTCTTCCAACACCTTTCTAAGTTGTTCAATCCTGAACTCAGTGGTTGAAATTTCTTCTATGGCATCATTGTGCTCAGCCTGTTGGATATCTTGATGAGACTTGGGAGGTGATGATGATGGGGCTCTCTGAACATTGGAAGGAATAGCCTGTTCTCCACTTCCGTTGTTGGCTTTCTGAATCCCACCTTGTCCAGGTTGAGGATCATCATTCTGGTCATCATCATCATCATCACTCTTGTTCTTTGCTTCTTGGTTTGGATGCTCAGAGGGAGGTTCTTGATAATCAATTTCGTCCATCTCTTCCTCATCTTCAGAAACCAGGTTGATCACATCAGGAAGTGTGATCATCCTCCCATTAACTTCTTCTTACTCAGTTGGATAGGTTGTGAGCTTGCTGGGCAAGGCAGGATGGGTAACCATCTGCTCTTGGGTTTGAGCATCCGCAGACTTGAAATCTACTATAAGTCTTTGTGCTACTTCATGAATGAAGTCTTCATGCATCAGAGTGGCAAATGAGTATAACTCTGTTGGGAACAATGCATGGATGTGATCCTCCAGATTGAAGGCGATTGCTCTCTTTTCTGGGACGTCGACTACTCTGGCTAATTCAGAAAGGTCAGCCTTTCTGAGTTTCTGCCATTGTCTGAAGCACTTGAGATGTTTCTTTAAAGTGTGCTTCTGGAAGGCCTTGAGTAAATCAACTGGCACTAGACTTTTAGCCTGAAAGAAAGTGTTCAAGTTAGTTTTGCTCAAACCACTTAAGTTAGTATCTGTAGGCGAAAATAGGCTTTCTGAGCATACCTGTCATTATCCTGTAGTTCTGCTTGCTTGGGCACAGAGGCCTCAGATACCTTGTTGTGAGGAGAAGTCTGATCCTCATCAACCTTTCTTTCTGCTTGAACCTGAGAATTAAAATCAAATATGTTTAGAAACTGTTATCAGAAAAGATGAGTGGAAAAATTATTTCTGAGACCACACTTATTTCCAAGTGAGGAGGCTCAGTGGCATCTTTCTCAGAAACCTTGGGGGTTTCTGGAACCTTTTCTGCTGACTCTGCTTCTTCAGCATTGCCAGTTTCTTTTGGAGGAGATAACACAACTGTTTCTTCATCCAAGTGTTCTTCTGACTGTGCCTGTAAGAACAAACATAAAAGATTTAGTAGTGGGTTTTCCAGAGCATTGTTGAAGGAGACTATTATTGATTACTTACCTTCTCAGCAGAAGGCTTAGTAAATACTTCCTCAGAGAGCTTTTCAGGCTCTGGAATCTTTGGTTTTGGGGTGTTGGTTCCACCACCACTACTTCCTCAGTTGGAGCCTAATAAGAGACAAAAATAAGTTAGAACACAAGATGTGAATATTTCAAGCAAGTTATTTCTTATTCAGAGATAACTTAACTACCTATAGGACAGGCTCTTCTTGTTGTTTTGAGGTTGGAGGAACCTCTTCTTCATTCAGAGGGGTTGGAAAATTAACTTCCACCGGAAAGTGTGTCTCCATGTTGGCCTATGTTCAAATGAAGCTTATGAGTAACAAGTTAGCATTTTAATGTTGACAAGTTAGATACAAACTACTTTTGCTACCTGAATAGAGTTAAGCTGATCATTGGTCTCTTGGACATGTGGTGATTCCACAGTCTCTCTGTGCTCATTGTTGGTCTCCTATGCAGTATCATTCTGAGTCTCCATCTCAGTTTGATCCCTTTCTGAGAGTTGAGCTTTCTCAGAAAGTTGAGGAACCTGTCCAAGAACAGGGTTTTCTTCAGCAATATGAAGTGCTGGCATTGTGAATGTGGAAGCAATGGCGACATCTTCCATCATTCTATTTTCTTCTCCCAGGCCTTCTTCTTCCTGCTGGGCAGAAGTCACTACAAGAATTCTGCTGTAACGGGACGGAAAGTCGCCCCTGTAGCGACGGATCGCCAAACGGGGCGACGGATTCTATCCGTCGCCTCGTTTGGCGACGGATAAAACTTATACGTCGCTCTGTAGCGACGGATAAGTTTATCCGTCGCTACAGAGCGTTGACCAAGATTTAAAAAAAAAAAAAAAATTTTAGCGACGGATAGATCTATCCGTCGCTACAGCCGAAAAAAAAAAAAAAAAAAGTTAGCGACGGATAGATCTAGATCTATCCGTCACTTTAAAAAAACCATATATCTCCTCCACCACCTCCTTTCCTCCACCACTTCTCCTCCATTTCTCCTCTCCTCCTCCTCCCACCAACACCTTTCTCCTTCCACCACCATTCTCCTCCACCACCACCATCCACCACCATCCTCCACCACCACCATCTCCACCACCACCACCTCTCTCCTCCCACCACCATCTCCACCACCACCACCACCACCTCTCTCCTCCCACCACCACCGCACCACCACCATCTCCACCACCACCACCACCACCTCTCTCCTCCCACCACCACCGCACCACCACCATCTCCACCACCACCACCACTCTCCTCCCACCACCACCGCACCACCACCATCTCCACCACCACCACCACCACCTCTCTCCTCCCCCCACCCCCGCACCACCACCACCACCTCTCTCCTCCAACCACCACCGCACCACCACCCTGCCACCACCACCATCTCCTCCACCACCACCACCACCCTGCCACCACCACCACCTTTCCTCTTCCCACCACCGCCACACCACCACCCTGCCACCACCACCACTTTCACCACCACCCTGCCACCACTGCCACCACCACACACCACCACCACCACTACCACCACCACCACCACCACCACCACCACCACCTTTACCTTTCTCCTCCCACCACCACTTGCATTTAATACAAATTGGATCTTAATATAAAAATTGAATACAAATTAATCCGTATACGAATACAAATCAATATCTCGTATACGAATACAAATTGGATACGAATTAATCCGTATACGAATATAAAAATTCGAATACGGATTTTATTTTTTTTTAAAAAAATAGAAATGGGGCGACGGATAGATCTATCCGTCGCCCCATTATCAATTTTAAAAAAAAAAATTGGTCAATCCGTCGTCCAATCCATCGCGAATTGGATGACGGATTGTTATCCGTCGCCACAGCTTCTATCCGTCGCCCGATCCGTCAGAGGCGGCGGATGATAATAGATGGCGACGGATCTATCCGTCGCTACAGGCCAGATTTTTTGTAGTGAGTGCTCCTTTGACCTTGAGGAGCTGAGCTAGATGCTCCTCCATGTGTTTCTATTTTGGACCTCTTGAGTGCCTCTAGGATTTGTTCATCCTCTTCAGAGTCACTATCCAGATTGGGAGCTGACCCATCTATAATATTTCTATCATCTCTGGAGATTTACTGAGCAAATGCTCAGAATTCTTGGTGCTTTCTGGAACCGCCTTTCTGGGCGAACAACATTTTCTGAGACCTTGTCTACAGAAGGTTGTGCCTCTATTTCTTTTGTTGGGGCTTAGGTACTCTTTTGTGTTGAGTCCTTTTTCTCTTGGCAGTTTGAGGTTGAGCTGAAGTTGGCTCAGAAACCTTATCACCTTGCTGGGTAGTTTCTTCTTCTTCTGCCTCTCTGAGTGCTTTCTCAGCAGCAAGTCTCTCCTTTTCTTCAAAGGCGTGTCTGAAAAGGGAGTTGGTGACTGGGATTTCCTGCCTCTCTCTGAGAGTGATTCCCATTGTTTCCAGAATGTGACAAATTCTGAGGCCAAAGTGCATATTGGGCTTTGGCTCAGCAAGGCCATTGATGATCTTGGGCTCAAATTCTTCAATATGCCCAAGGAATTTGTTGAAGGCGTACTTCCCCCAATTGAAGTGGGTTTCCTGCCCTTCATGCTTCTTGTTCAGAAGATGCATCATCATCCATCTCTCCATGCTTATCTGGTCAACTCCACCTTTGTTGCCATCAAAGCAACGGACCAGAATGAGAGCTAAAGTACTCCAGTGTTTCTGGAGATGACTAGTTCTGATGGCTTTCAGAACAAAGTCTCATGGGCAACCCTTTGCATTCTCTAATTGGATTGCTTCAAATAGCTCTTTAACACCTTGGATCATGGAAGCATCCCTGATGTTGATGTCTTCAATTGTTCCTCGATTTTTTAATCGGAATATCTTGCAGAAAGTCTTGCAGTCTAGGACAATTTCTTGTCCTTGAACTTCATTCTGCATGTATTTCTCTTCTTCATCATTCACAACCATTGTGAAGATTTTGGAATTGTTATAGAACTCCAGCACATCCAATCTGGATAGTCCACTGGGTGCAGCAGACAGAAACTTGAAGATATAGGAACTTTTCAGCATCCCCAATATCAGTTTCCTATCTGGTTTGGAAGAAATGACTGCAGGTACATATTTCTTCACTAGAAAAGCTCCCCAATTCATTTTGTGACTTGGATTCCAGTCAGACGGGGTGAATTTTCCCAGAAGGCGTTTATTCAACACCTTGAGTTCCTTTCCTCCTTGCTTTTCAGCAGGAGTAGATGATGCGGCCTTAGGGTTCTTGGTGGTCATCTTCTTGGGTGCCATCTCTTATATATAGTCTTGAGTGAGTGTTTTCAGAGGGGTTTTGCAAGATTAATCGGGATTAGTCTATCTTTTCAGAAGACTAAACACAAGAAGTTGAGTTTGCAGAAGGGGTTTTTGCAGAAATCTTGAGAGATTTTGTTGTTTTGATGCAAGTATGAAATTTCGGAATCGTTAAAGTGTTTGTCTTTTGCCCAAGTCCTATATATATAGCAGACAAAATGTACATAGATACAACATGCATACAACTGAATATGAATGCGTGTCTTTGTATCTGCATAGGCGTGGTATCACACACGTTCTTTATTAAATGCGTAGTGGGCCATGTCTGCATTTCTCAACAGACATTACTTGCTTTGTTTTAATCTCAACCGTTGAGATCAAACGTTTATTCATCAAGGGCTTATATTGAATATCTTGTAATGATATCAATCAACAAATGGTATTGTGCCGACTTGATGGATTTTTAACAAGTTACATCCATTATGTCACTTAGTAAAGAGTAAGAACACTCAATCGTTTGAACTTATCATTCTGAGTGTCAAGTCCTTATCTTTATATTTTTTATCATAAAAATGGCAAAAATACGAGACATTGGACATGTTTGACTTTCAGAACTTATACTTTTTGGGCTTTGTGTGTCTTTTCTCTTTATGATTAACTAGCTTTCTGAATTCAAGTGTCAGAAGCTTCAGTTGTTTGAATGTATTTGACCCACTCTCAGTAAGTAAGTTCTATTTTTATTTACTTATTGAGTGTGTACCAACCTTTGCCTTTCTGGATACCCGTTCCAGAAATGTTTTGCCATTCTGAGTGTTGCTACTCAGAAACCTTTGCATCACTTCTTATCAATTTGGCTTTCTGAGAACATGTTCTTAGAGGCCTACTTCTTTTCTACCTCACTTACTCAGACTTTTTAGAGATTCAGGGCATTTTTTAGTCCTTAGGCATCTCCATTAATCCAAGATTATGTCTTAAAGTCAAGAACCGGCTTTCGTGTAGGGGCTTGGTGAAGATATCTGCAAGTTGGTCTTCTGTGCCAATCTTGAATATCTCTATATTGCCTTTCTCAACATGGTCTTTGATGAAGTGGTGTCTAACATCAATGTGCTTTGTTCTGGCATGGAACTTGGGGTTCTGTGTGATTGCAATAGCACTTGTGTTGTCACAGTAAATGGGAGTTTTCTCTTCATTGAGTCCATAGTCTCTGAGTTGTTGTTGAATCCACAGAATTTGTGTTGCACAACAACCAGTAGCAATACATTCAGCCTCTGTGGTAGAAGTTGCAATTGAGTTTTGCTTCTTGCTAAACCATGAGATAAGTCTAGTTCCCAGAAACTGACAAGTTCCTGAGGTACTTTTCCTATCAAGCATTGATCCAGCATAATCAGCATCTGAGTAACCAGCCAAACTCAATCCACTTTCTTTAGGATACCACAAACCTACATCTACTGTACCTTTCACATACCTTAATATTTTCATAGCAATGTTGTAGTGTGATTGCATTGGATTTGTTTGAAATCAAGCACACAATCCAATTGCATATTGAATATCAGGTCTGCTTGCAGTAAGGTAAAGTAGTGAACCTATCAATTTCCCATACTTGTGTTCATCAACACTCTTATCTGATTCAGTATAGGTCATCTTGGTTCCTATGCTCATAGGTATCTTAGCATTCTTTTCAGAAGGCTTAAGATTGAACTTTGTGAGCATGTCTTTTGCATACTTTGTCTGACTAATGAATATTCCATCATTGAGTTGCTTGACTTGCAATCCTAGGAAATAGTTCAAGTCTCCCATCATGCTCATCTCAAACTTACTTTTCATGAGATTTGCAAAGTCATCACAAAGTTGCTTGTCCTTAGATCCAAATATGATGTCATCAACATATACTTGAACTAAGAGTAGTTTCCCATCATGATTTAAAGTAAGTAAAGTTTTATCAACTTCACCTTTCTTGAAACCACTTTCTAGAAGGTATTTGGCCAAAGTGTCATTCCATGCTCTTGGAGCCTGTTTCAGTCCATATAGAGCTTTCTGTAGCTTATAGACCATTCTACTTTCTGAGGAAACTTCAAAGCCATGTGGTTGTTCAACATAGACTTCCTCGGCAAGTTCACCATTTAAGAATGCACTCTTGACATTCATCTGATAAACTTTAAAGTCTTTATGAGCTGCGAAGGCCAGAAAGAGTCTTATTGCATCCAATCTGGCAACTGGTGCATATGACTCATCAAAATCTAAACCTTCAGTCTGGGTGAATCCCTTGGCAACAACCTTGCTTTATTTCTGGTTATTTCACCGGATTCATTCATCTTGTTTCTGAAAACCCACTTAGTTCCAATCACATATATTCCTTCTACAAATGGAACTAGTTTCCAGACCTTGTTTCTCTCAAACTGATCCAACTCTTCTTGCATTGCAGAGATCCAGTCTTGGTCTTTTAATGCTTCTTATATAGTTTTAGGTTCAATGTTTGAGATGAAACACCCAAAGAGAGAATTAGCATTTTCAGCTATTGCTCTCCTAGTCCTAACACCTTGATTGATTGGTCCAATCACATCATTTGCAGGATGATCCTTGATCCATCTCATCATGGGTTTAGGGCTAGTAGGGTCAACACCTATGTGATCTGAATGTGAATCACTATGATTATGACTTGATACTTCTTCAGTATCTGTGACATTTTGCACCTCAAAAGGGCAGTGAATGTCTGACACTTGCTCGATCGAGCTTTTCAGGACATACTGTCAGAGAGGTCATTTCCAGAGTTAGCTCTCTAATGAACATCTTCTGTTTCCATTTCTGGAATTCTCATATGAAATTCTTCATCATGTCTGAGAATCATCTGGTTGTTACTAGGCATTTCATGCTTTTCTTCATCAGAGTCATCCTCTCTTTCCATAATGATGTTTTTCCTTTCTGAGGGTTCTTCTTCAGAATCCTTTATCATTAGTTCCTTGAACCTTTCTGAGAGTTCATCAGCAAGGGGTGTTTTCTTGCTTCCTTCATAGAATACAACATGAACTGATTCTTCAATCTTCTTTGTTCTTTTGTTGTAAACTCTGTATGCTTTGCTATTCATAGTATAACCAAGAAACACACCTTCATCTGCCTTTGGTTGAAATGTTCTTAGATACTCTTTTCCATTGTTAAGAACAAAACATCTACAACCAAACACTTTCAGATGTTTGATATTAGGGGGTCTACCAACCAAGAGTTCATAGGGGGTCTTGTCATGGTGTTTGTTTATCAAACATCATTACGAGTGTAGCATGCTGTGTTTACAGCTTCAACCCAATAAACTTCACTTATTTCAGTGTCAGCTAGCATTGTCCTTGCTGCTTCTTCAAGGGTTCTATTTTTCCTTTCTGCAACACCATTTTGTTGTGGTGTTCTCACAGAGGAAAGTGGGTGTTGTATACCTTTGCTGGTACAAAACTCCTTTATGTACTGGTTGACAAATTCAGTACCATGGTCTGTTCTGATTGCATATACTTTGTCATTTTTCATGAATTCAAGCTTATTCAGCAAGTTTGGTATCACCACCCTAGCTTCAGATTTGTGCTTCAGAAAGACAACCCAAGTGAATCTTGAGAAGTCATCTACAACAACCAGACCATACTTCTTTCCTGCATAACTAGTTACAGATGATTCAAAAAGATCCATGTGTAATAGTTGCAGTGGTCTAACACTAGAGTGTCTGGTTTTGGACTTGAAAGAGATCTTGGATTGTTTCCCCATCTGACAGGCAGAACAGATACCATCCTTTATGAAAAATGTTTTGGGAAGACCAACCACTAACTCTTTCTTGGCAAGTTTGTTCAGAGTTTTGAAATTCAAGTGACTCATTCTTTTGTGCCATAACCAGTGCTCTTCTGTGTGACCTGATTGACTCACCATGAGACATTCTTCAGTTGTGGCAGATGCCCAATCGGCAACATAAAGACTGCCTTTCCGCCGAGCAACCAGGACTGTCTGCTTTGACTCATTGTCAATAAGTTTGCAATACTTTGCTTTGAATTTCACAGTGAATCCCTTGTCTGCAAACTGGCTCATGCTAAACAGATTATATTTCAAACCTTTAACATGTAATACAACAGTGATTGTTAATGATCCCAATTTGACATTGCCAGATCCCAGAGAGGGATTGAATTCTCCTCCAGCAAATCTGATGTCTGGTCCAGTGTTGCAAGCTTTGTAGTTGACCAGATTTGCTTTGTCTCCTGTCATGTGCTTTCCACATCCACTATCAAATAGCCATTGAGCCTTAGTCTAAGAGGCGTTCTGCAAAAAATAGGAAACAGGAGTTAGGTTCTTGCCTCAGAGATAGAACCACTTAGACTGAACATTCTTCCAGTAGGAATCCACATTTTAGTGAATTTCTTGGGAGTTTGTTTTTGTCTAACTTGATCAGAAGGAGATGCAATAAAATCAGTAATTTTGATCTCAATCTTCTTTCTGGGGGTGTTTCTAGGTGTTCCCTTTGGTGCTTTCTGGACCCTGGGTTTCTGGGGTTGCTTTTCAGCAAACTTAGTCTTTCTGGCCAGGTTCCTTCTAGCTCTGGCATTCAGTTTTTCAGTGGCTTGAGATTTCTTCCACTTCTGTCTATTGCTACGTGCAATATCAGCCTTGCGCCATTGTTCTTGTCCTTCCTTATATTGTTGCAGAAGGACCTTTCCAATAGCACGATAGCCAATGCCATTTCGAACACCTTTGGCTTTCTGAATGCGCTCTTCAGAAGCCTTACTAGTTTCTGCACCATCTTTATTTTCATAAAATGGTATAGTAGATAATTTTCCTATTCCAGCAATTCTTCCCTTCCTAGTAATGCAGCAATGTGGATGGTTGCATGTTTGAGGGTTGTGTTTCTTTTCAGAAACCTTATCCACAAGTTTCTTGTGAACTTGTTGTTCTTTCAAAGGCTGGGGTGCAACTCCTTTTCCTTTGTCAACTACCCTAGCTTTCTGACCAATGCTATAGGTGGTTGAAGAATCATTCTGTTGACTTTTTACAAAGATCAACCTTTCATCACTCTTCTTCAGAGGAGATGAATTACTTGATTGTTCATCAAGTCCAAGTCCACCTTTCTCAGAGTGATCTCTCAGATAGGATTGAACCTCAGTGAGAGTGTCACTAGCCTTTGCATAAGATTGGAAGGATAGCTCTTTCTTTCTGAGTTGTTCATTCTCAGAAAGCAGCTTCATCATTTTCTCATTAAGTTCATCCAAGGCTAGCTTGTGAGAATTTTCATTCTCAGATATTTGAGCTTTCAGGAAGGCTATTTCAGCGTTCTTGTACTCAGATACCTTGGTTAGCTCAGAAACCTCTTTTTCAAGAGTTTCTTTGCTTTCCTCTAGAATTCTGGTTTTGGATTGTGCTTCCAGAAATTCTTTCTCATAACGATCCAATTCACTCTTGACCAACTCCAGATCCTCAATTCCATCATCACTCTCATAGTACAGAAATTGTGAATTGTTAGTTACCTCATCACCCATAAGACACATTTCAATGTTAGAGATGTCTGGACCAGCAATCTCAGCAACTCCACACATTTCAATCTTCTTAAGACCGAAGTCGATTACATCGTGGGTGATTCCACACAATTCTGGTGATGGTAGGTTTGAGTCATCTGAATCTCCATCTTCAGAATCTGTCTCAATGTCTAGAGCATCAAATTGAATTTGAATCTTCTTCCTTTCTTCAGTCAGTAAGGCCCTTTGATTTCTCTTGAAATTTCTTTTGTCCTTCTTGTCACCTGTATTGAGCTTGTTTAAAGCAGGACAATCTCTCTTGAAGTGACCAGGCTTTTGAGAATAGAAGCAGATATCATTTCCTATTTCTGCAGCTTCAGCACTAACACCTTTCTGAATGGGGGTGTTCAGAGAGTTGTTCATTTGTATGTTCTTGTACTGATGATAGTTTGGGCCAAGATGCTTTTTCAGCTTTTCTTTAGCTTTTCTTCTCTCAATCTCTTGACTCACAAATTTCTTCATCTGTCTTACTGCAAGAGCATTTTTCTTCAGATGCATCTTTGGTATCCTTCTTTTCAGAAGTACCTTGAGAAACTAGAGCAACACTTTGCAACTTTTCTGCTGTTTGTTCTCTCTGAGTTGTCTCATAGTCTACAGTAGCAAGATGAGAGAAGAGCTCTACTGGAGTGATATTTGACATCCCTTGGTTGAAATAAAAGAACTTAGTGTGCTCCCAGTTGTGATTGAGACTTCTGACAATAGTCTTAATCTTTTATGGTTGGGAGTATCTGTTGCTTTCACCAAGTGCAGCCATATCACTCATATGAGTAGTAAACCTGAAATCAAGTTCTTCCAGAGTTTCAGTGGGACCTTGTTTGAAGTTTTGGAACTTCAATTTAAGAACTTCGAACTTGTTTTCCTTGGTTTTCTCAATTTCGGCACAGATTTCTTCAATCAATTGCCAGGCAACTTTCGCCGTTTTAGCACCCCACTGTTTACACTGTATATGATCAGGTGTCGATCTGATGATGATATTATGAGCTTGACCATCCAATTTGTGTCTCTTGGCATCTTCAGATGTCCAGAGCTCTCTTGGATTGTCTTCATACATAATGCTTCCACGAGCAACACGACCACTATCACTAGCAGCCGCATCCTCACTTCCATCTTCCTTGTCTGAGGTTTTTCTTCCATCATACACCTTAGTAACTTGTTTGAAATGTCTGATTTTGATAGGCCCTTCATTGATGACATAGATCATCTCATCACTAAGGGCTTCCAGATGGAACATCATCTTGTTCTTCCATTTCTCATAGTTTTCTGGCTTCAGAACGGGTGCATCACTCAGAGACATACATGCACACTTAACACACAAATTATATAGTCCTCAGAAAGGGACAAAGTTCCTTCACCTATCTGGGGATCTAGGTTCAGTGCAGAAGGCTTGTGAACCTCCTGCTCTGATACCACTTGTTGGTCCAGATAACGGCAAAGTAAAAGAATAGGAGGGGGGGGGGTTGAATAGTCTTTTAAAACTTTTGTCGATAAATACAGTTTCTCAGAAACCTGGGGGTTTCTGATACTTAAATTCAGAGCGCGGAAGACTTTCAGATAGGTAAGTGCAGAAACAATAAGTATGTGTGTGTGTTTTGTTGAAATGTAAATACAGAAAGGTAAATGACACAGCAAGTATAGTGGTATCTGGAGGTGTCGTAATCCTCCAACTAATCCACTTCGGTGTTTCTGAGACCTAGAATTCACTAGAACAGAGAATTGAGTTCACCTTACAATAATCCTATTCTAAGATTCTTAAGCAAATGGTTCCCAACCAAATGTTCCCCCTAAGTTATTCCCCAGGTCCTAGAGCTAAGTACTTCCTCTACTCAGATAACCTTGGAGTTATTCCTTGATTTCCCAAAATCAAGTACTTCCTCTACTACGCGCCTTGATGGTGTTGGTTATAAGGTTTGTCAGAGAGGCTTCTCGTATAGCTTTTCAATGATGTTTTCAAAGAGCCTAATAGAACAAGACTACTTAATACACTTGTTCAGTGGATGGCAGTCTGCTCTTTACTGACCCAAGTAATTGATGTCCGTTCTGGAGAATGAGCTTCAGAAAGGGTATCTGATAGTTCAACTCTTTCACGAATAACAATCTCTTGTTAAGGTTCAGGACAACTTAGAACTACTTGTGATTCTTTGAGCAACAGAAAGCTTTCAGAAAGGGTAGTAGAGTGCTTGAGAGAATACTTTGCTTGATGGTAAGTTTGCAAGATAGAGCGTTCTAAGGTGTATCTTTCAGCATCTAAGTGTGTGATATATATAGATGAATATGAGAGTTGTTGGAATGATATCCGTTAGACACAATTCAAATTCAGTCCATACTTATCTTGAAATGAATACTCAGAAGTCCTTGTCTCATGTCTCAGAGAGGATCGCTTCAATGACTTTCTGCCGATGCAATTAATGCACTTGTACTATTTCTTGTCCTGTAGTCTTCAACGGATACATGAGCCTTTCTGATGGCTTGCATGCTCCATACTCATGATGTCATATGTCCAGAATCATATTTCAAAAGTAAGTAATTATAATTAAGAAAGGATTAATGACATAGTCTTTCTGAGTTAGACTAAACCTTGATGTCTTTATAAATCTTGTGCAATCTTCAGTCTTCTAATCTTCAGAAAAGCTTCATTGCTAGGATTGATCTTCATGGTCTTCTGGAAATAAAAATTACACTCATAGACCTATAATCCTAATACAAGATTTACTAGACTAATCATACTCAGTGATTTCCTCTTTTACAATGTTCAAGTGAACCAAGAGTACTTAATCACCTTTCTGGCTAAGATAAGAACATGTGATGAGTGATCAAAATACTAACAGATATTCCTAACACAACAGGCCCAATATGTCATCCGTCCAGCCCATGAGTGAGGATCCCGAGATAGTGGAGAATTTCTAAAATAAATTTAATGGAGCGTTATGTAATTTTGCCAAATGTGAACCGATGCAACCGTTGGATTGAAATGATCAACGGCTGGGGTTGAAATCCGAGTGATGCGACACTTCATCTTCCCTAACTATCCCTCTATAAATAGTTGCCAGATCTGTCATAGTCACACTTTAGCCAAATTGAATTCAGAGCAATCCTAAGCAATCCGAGCAAATAACCAAATTCCGAGCGAACAAAACTTTCCAGTGAGCAATCCTAAGATCCGGGCAGTCACCTTCGGAGAGCAAGCAAAAAACTTCGTCATCCGTCCATTCTTCTCCAATTACCTTGTCAAGTAAGTAAATCTTGCTTTTTCTAAATTTGGAGTATTGCTTCTTCTACCACGGATGCATGTATGCTTTGTGGGATTTCCGTGCTCGTATGCTATAGAGATAGGGTATTTTTTGTGAAGTGATGTGCCGTATGTTGAGTTTTGGTTACTCTAATATTGCATGTGTTCCGTAGTTGAACTTGTGGTATCAATTTTGTATATATGACGCGTATATTTACCTTGTAAACGTGCCATGTATGGTAGATAATAATGACAGTAGACTTGTTGAACTTTCTGTTATGGTGCCTTGTATGGTAGATAATAGTGCCAATTGGCACATAGAACTCCCGTGTAGCGTGGTCTTGCGTGCCAAGGTAGGTGCTAATAGGTAGATTCGGTGACCCATAGGAAGTCACCGTGAAGTAGGGTTTTTTCGGACCATGGGACCTAATAAGATACATAAACGAACTCTCGGACGATCACAACATCATTTTCTGATCCGTTTTCTTGTGCCCTAGGATGTCCAGGAGCGATAGTCAGAATCAACACGAAGCTCACGATTATGATGATGGATCAAACCAAGGATCCGAATCTGTTATGGTGACCTCGTTTGCATCAGACCACCCGAAATTTGAGATTCCGCAAAACAACCTTCTTGCGGAGGAACGTAACGCGGGCATTGTCGAGGTTGTCTCTTCTGGAGATTCAGATGCTGGGCAAAGGGGTCCGTGGTACTGCTGTTGCTCAGAATGATGCAGTGTATAGCCAGGGAAATGTTGTTAGAACAAGGGTGCGAGTCCAATCTCGGACCATCGGTAGTTGTGGTATATCGGCTGGTGGAAGTGTGCCTCAGATGGAGCAGGAGGGCGACACTGGTCGGGAGGCAGACGATGTAGAGATGTTTGAGGCTGGTGAGGAGGACCGTGTTGTGGCAGAAACAGGTCCGACCAACCCACGTACGTCTGGGAGACCCGAAGTTGATGAAGAGGAGGAGGAAGAAGAAGAGGAAGATGAGGATGACGAGGAAGAAGAGGAGGAAGCCTTTCAAACCACTCGTCCGCGGGGACGTTCTGGGCGGAACAATCGCCAGATTGTTCTTCATCCTAAAATGCCCGCGCATCCTAATCGGCCCCTTGCTGCTGGTCGTGGAGCTCAGGCGGCACGGACTTAATTCCCTCATCCTTCATCCGCCGTTGCAATAGCTGATCCATACGGTGAACTCAACGTGGACGGTCTTCTTCCCACATGTCCGTCCAAGGTGAACCCTGAGGACATTCCGGAGTGGAGGCAGAAGTGGAAAATCCCTGAGTCCGTCGAAATCATGGTTCCGGAGCCTGGGCATGCCTTTTATAATCCGCCCATTGGATACATGTGTGTGCACGAAGCGGCACTCTCCTGCGGATGGAAGATCCCCATTGCCTCCGAGTTCAAGCACATATTGAATCATATCGGGATAAGTCCGAGCCAGGTTATCCCCAAATCCTTGGGGAACCTTATTTGTTTTTGCGGTTTTCTGTGCGAAGAAAGGCAACCGGTAAATTTTGAGAATTTTCGGCAGTTGTTTAATGTAACTTTTCGTCCTGGGAATCCCCTCTTCTACACTTTTGTAAATAGAAAATTATACAAATTCATCTCTGATCCCATCTCCTCACTCGGATCAAAGTGGTGGAAGAAATACATCTTCGTGCGGATGGCTTTGAAGCCTGGACAGTCCGCGAGGAGACGAGAACAGTGGGGGTTGCCCAAGAAGTTTCTAAGGGAGTGTATCCCGGAATGGCATCCTCTCCCCAAGAATGTGGCTCCATGGGTGGTGGAGATCCACAAGAAAAATAACCCACCAACTTATCCGTTCCACGGATTGATCTGTTAGCCGCCGCCTTACTTGTGCGGACTGACTGACGTCGTCGAGGTTGGAGGGAAGACCGACTTCTGTAAGGATCCCTAACTTGGGATTTTTTTATTTTTTTTGAATGTCATGCATGATTGTTCCATAGTTGTCCGCTGTTCATGGTGTTATGGATCCGTATCTGACATTGTTTGTTCCTTTCGCAGCTTACTGGTTCGAGTACATAATGTCGACCCTCCGAGAGAAGAAGAAATAGTAGAGGGAGCAACAAGCGCTTGAGCTTGCCACTGGTCAGAGGGCTAGGATCATTAACACATCCGCGGGTTTGCCTATGGCGGACCCCAAAAATGCGGCCCTCTTTGTTGCTGAGGAGGAGCAACGGAAGAAGTCGGTTTGAGGATCCGCAGATTCTGGAGGTGCCCGACAAGGGCAAAGGTCCAGCGATCTGCGGTACCACTGCGTCGAAGCCACCGACCGCAGGTGCTCCAAGGACGTCTGGTCCTGGTGGTTCCGCTGCGTCCGCGCCTCCAGGGGATGTACTGATGCGTGATGCTATCATTTCTGGCCGAAAGAGAAACGCTACCTCGGATGCACCTCCGGCATCGAAGAGGCAACAGTTCTTCGCTGTGCTGTCGTTATCCGACCAGGCGGCCATTAATGTGGAGTCCAAACGGAGTTGTGGGCTCCCCGAGGTTGAAAGGGTCGGAGAGATCCACGAGCTGCATTAAAGGGTAAGTAACTCCGTGTGTTTTTTCTTTCTTTGGTTTCAGTTTTTGTGTTAGAAATATGACTTCTGACATTACGGATTTCTTGTAGCTCGGATGTATGATCAAGGCCATGCAGTGGAAGACCAGTGAGCGGGCCACTATTGAGGAAGACCTGCATAAGGCTTTGGCTGGATCTGCGGAGGAGACGGATAAGGTCAAACAGGCGGAGGCCCAATTGAAGAAGAAGGATACGCTCATTGCCAAGTTGAAGGCTAGCTGGTAGGAGGTAAAGTCGGACTTGGAATGGCAGGAGAACTTTATCGATAAGTCAATGAAGGCATTCATGGAGTCCAAGGATGCGCTCCTCGAAGATCTCCAGTTCGCCCGGCTTGAAGCTGTGAAGGACTTCATGAAGTCGGACTCCTTCAAGTTCTTTATGGCAGACAAGGCCGACGCTCTCCGCTTGGAGGGGTTCTCTTCCGCCATTGGCCAACTACAAGCAAAGGGGTTGGTGCCTCCAAACTTTGACTGGATGGCGGAAGGATTGAATCCTTCCGCGAATGTTGGTGGGGTTGAAATACCGGTGGAAATCGTACTGGATGAGAGGTTAGCGGCGTGCGAGTTTGTGGAGGTGGTCACCGAGGAAGGTGAAATTGAAATCACCAATGGCGGGCCTTTTCTCCCCAAATGTGTCCCGAGGGTTATAGGGAAGGTATGCTTCACGCCATTCCATGAAAACATGAACTATCTGAAGGATTGGTACTTCATGCCTTCTCGGATCGTCGGCCATGATGCGGACTTCAACTTGTTTGAGAACATCAAGGCTACCTTTGATGCCGTTGTTGAATCACACGTGGGCACCTCGAATGTCAATCCGTCCTCCACTAAGCCGCCTGCAACTGATGAAGTCCGGGGTATGCCCCGTGGAAATGATGTAATTTCTGAATACTGATCTTCTGATGGCACGGAACATTGCCAAGTACATTGATTATATTTTTCCGCACAATTATTTGTTATGTTTAAGATAATTCTGTCTTGTTCCCTTTATCTTTACTTGATAATCTTGCCTGAATTATCCAACTGTTGGTTACTCGGACTTATCTCAAATCCGTAGGATAGAAATCCGTCGCAGTAAGTCAATCATCCACAATAATTCGTACAATCCAGTAATGAGGAACCATAAACTTATCTTAGCTCGGATGTATGGACAAATCCAAAGTAGCCTTGCTTGCTTCTCTTGAGAAGTGTAAACCAATGATGATTGATTAGAACTGGTAGGACTTCGGATGTATTAGATATGTCCGTTGCGTCTACTCATGAGTGTGAGAGTCTGAATAGTCTTTCATAGACTGGCAATGATAGATTATCGACTTGTGCTGGCTCAGACTGGGCCAACAATTACTAGTAAAGTTTATCCGTTGAGGGATCTACTCGGACGATCTTTTCTGTGATTTGTAAAGTGTTCATCCATGGGCTTAGCGTGATAAAAAATGGGTAAACCCAAGTGATCCAACACTATCTGGCCCAAACGGATGGCCCAGGTCCAACGTCAACACCGACCTTATTACGTGGCGGACGTTGATTGGTCAGAGTTTTCTATAAAAAGCCACGATCGAAGTACAGAAATTGTACTAAAATGATCTCGGATTCTTCTTCTGCTTCTTTTCCTTCTTCTATTTTGTCATTTTGACTGGCTCGCCTTTAAATACTCCCATCCTTTCCTAGTTTGGTGCAAACCCTAAATGTAGGAAAGGTGTGGGTATTGAAGGATAGGCTGCTCAAATGAAACCGCCAAGGCAACCGGCTGAAAAAAAAAAACAACGTGCTCGGGTTCCTAAAGGTGGGTTGATTGAGAAAATACTCGAGAGCCTTTTCTATCAATCCTCCTTTAGTGGCTCAAATCTCTCTTGAATCGGTGGAAAACCCTTGACTTCTAAGAGGGTTTGAGCCTCTAAAGATGGATAGGCTGAGATCTGGTCATTTCGACTTCCAAGGACCATTGGAGAATTTTTGTCTGTACACACTATGCAAGGGATCCGTACAAGGACTCAAAGGTATGGTGATACTGTAAGAAATTCCACCATACTGAATCATTTTGTATTGTGTAGGTACATCAGACTCTTGGTGTTCTCGGAAGTGATGACCATGGGGAATTCTTTCCTGACAGTGGGATAATCTCGACGGAAGATGACGTATCTCCGGAGACTTTCTGTATAGTTTATGTATTGTAGCTGTAGATCCGGATAAAGATCCGAGGTTGTAGGCTGCAAAGACAGTGTTATGTACATTCTGTTTCGTATATGAATAAAATTCATTGCTTGCTTCTTCGTTACTTGAACACTAAATTCAGATTTACGAACTGAAAGATAGAAGTTGTATTGATTTGACGGAAATTCAATTACAACTTGTGGGCTGCATGGCCAATGACAAAAGAGTTAACAAAAAACAGAACTGACGGAGTTCCGTGTAACAAACGGTTTAAGCCTAGAATGTCAAAACAACTGACGGAGTTCCGTGTAACAAGCTCTAAGTATAGAACTTCTTAAGGTTCTTGGCATTCCATGTACGCCTGAGTGGGTGTCCATGCTCGTCCTCCTACTCATAACTTCCATTCACCCTTGCACCAACAATCTTGTAGGGTCCTTCCCACTTGGGCTTGAGCTTCCCAACATTGCTCAAGATATCACCTCTGGGGAGCACCAGGTCTCCGACCTGTAAATCTTTAGCTTGAATATTTTTGTTGTAGGCCCGGGCTGCATTTCCTTCGTATCTGTGGATATTAGCCAATGCCTCGGTCCTCTTCTGTTCCAGCATATCTAGGTCATAGGTCCGAGCCTCCTGATTGGCGGAATCATGGAATTCTTGGACCCTCATTGTTTCGACTGCAATTTCTGCTGGTATATATGACTGCTTCCGTGCCATAAACCAGAGCGAATGGGGTCTCCCTAGTTGCAGTCCGTGCTGTGGTGCGGTGGGCCCAGAGTACACCATCCAGGACATCCTCCTAACTATCCTGAGAGGTCCTAAATCGCTTCTCTAGGATCTTAACGATTGTTTTGTTCGTGGCTTCAGTTTGTCCATTAGCCTGTGGATATCCGACAGATGTAAAGCGTTGCTCAATCTTGAAAGAGGCCAACCATTCCTTGAGTCTGTTGCCTGATAATTGAGCACCATTATCCGAGAAAAGAACTCTCGGTAAGCCAAAGCGACAAATGATGTTTTTCCAAATGAAGGTCCGCACACGGCTATTCGTGATATTGGCCACTGCTTCCGCTTCCACCCATTTGGTGAAATATTCCATAGCTATAATTAAGAATTTCTTCTGTTGAGTGCTTCTTGGGAAAGGTCTGACAATATCAATTCCCCATTGATCAAACGGACATGCTATGACTAACGGAATCATAGGGTGTGTCGGACGATGTGGGACATTTGCATAATACTTCAATCAGGGCAATTTCGGGTGAAGTTCGTGGAATCCTTATCGATGGTAGGCTAGTAGTAACCTTGTCGAATGATTTTTTGAGCGAGAGTCCGCCCACCGGAATGACTTCCGCAGCTTCCACTGTGAATTTCCTCAAGCACTGTCATCGCTTCTTGTGGATCTAAACATCTCATGTGTGTCCCCGCAAAGGATTTCTTAAACAAATCTTCCCCAGGTATGAAATACATGTTCGCTCGGCGCTGCACACTCCTCGACTCCTTCGGATCATCAGGTAATGATCCGTCGTTGAGGTAACTAAAGATGTCAGTCATCCAATTTCTTCCTGTTTTAGTGATCAAAATTGTCGGAGTAGGGCTCATGACGGATGAGTTCGTAATTGTGAGCAGAATGACTCTCCTTGTATCTAAAGTAGCTGTTGCGGACGCATACTTTGCCAGAGTATCCGCTCTTTCATTCCATTCCCTATCAAATTTTTCCAGGGTAAACTCCTCGAAGAGACTCACTTGTTGCCTTAGTAGTTCAAGATAATTGATCATTGAGGGACCTTTTGTGGCAAAAGCACCGGAAAACTGGACTTCAACCAACTGTGAATCCGTGTAAACTTTGAGTTTTAGGACTTGTAAGGACCTTGCTATACGTAGTCCAACTAACAGTGCTTCATATTCAGCTTCATTGTTTGTAACCTTGAAGTCCAAGGATATCGCGTAGTCGAGTTCCGCGCCATCAGGGCTTTTAAGATAGATTCCAATGCCTCCCACTCTTCTGGTGGATGAACCATCTACTTCCAATGTCCATATATCGGTGGGTTGTTCCTTGGTTTGGGGATCTTCTATAAGCTCTTGAACTTTTAACCCTCGTCCCTCCTTCTTCTGAGTATCCTGGTCGGAGTTATCAGTATTCGATTCTCTTGTGATATCATCAAGGAGGAACATCTGGTTAACCCGAGTTTCTTCCCATGACATAGTTCGAGATTGATTGATGAACTGAGCATCTTTAGGGTTATCTGGGTTGATCTTTGGCGGAACTGACTTTCGTTTGATCTGTTTGGTAATCAGGCACTCAAATGCCTGTTTATCCGAGACATTCTCTGACTCTGCTTCTGGGTATTCCGCTAGGAAGTCAGCAATAACTTGAGCTTTCCTGGATGTCGGAGCCTGATAGCTAATGTCGTATTCGCTCAGCTCAATTGCCCACTTAGAGAGTCGTCCGGATTAGTCGGGCTTTCCCAGGACCTGATTCAAAGGTTCCGTAGTTAGGACTACTATCTTATGAGATTTTAAATAGGGCTTTAACCGTCTTGCGGTGTAAACCAAAGCATATGCAAATTTCTCAATCTTTACGTATCTTGTCTTCGCCCAGCAAGGGCTTTACTAAGATAGTAGATTGGCATGTGATCATTAGCTTGGATCCGTACTAATAGGGAACTCATTGCATCTTTCGTTATTTCTAGGTAGAGGTAGAGTGGTTCTCCTTCTACGGGTTTGGAGAGCAGTGGAGGGGAATGGAGGTACTTTTTCAAGATTTCAAAAGCCTCGGAACATTCCGCAGTCCACTCAAAATTATCTCCTTTCCGGAGGATTTTTCAAGATTCTTCTCTGCGGGCCGCAAAATAAAACGACATAAAGACATGAGGCGTCCGATAAGCTGTTGTACGCCATTGAGGTTCTTCGGATGAGGCAGGTCTAGGATGGCTTTTATCTTCTCAGGATTTGCACTTATTCCCCTTTCTGTGACCATGTAGCCTAGGAACTTCCCGCCCTTTACTCCGAAGTGCACTTTTCTGGATTGAGTTTCATTCCGTATTTCCTAAGGATAGCAAAGCAATTGTTTAAGTGCTCTATATGATGTTCCTCAGTTTTGCTTTTAACGAGCATGTCATCCACGTACACCTCCATGGTCTTGCCGATCTCTTCCTTGAACATTTGATTTACCAGCTGTTGGTAAGTATCTCCCGTGTTTTTCAATCCGAAGGGCATCACTTTACAGCAATACACCCCTCCCGTAGTAAAGAAAGCTGTTTTCTTAATATCCTCCTTGGCCATCCGAATCTGGTAAAAGCCTTGATACGTGTCCATGAAACTCAATAACGCGTATCCGGCCGTGGAATCAACCAATTGGTCAATCCGTGGCAAAGGGTATGGATCCTTTGGGCAAAACTTATTTAACCTAGTGAAATCATTGCACATCCGCCATTTGCCTGGTGATATTTCAACTAGGACAACGTTCAAACCCAAACGGAATAACGGATCTCTTCGATGTGTCCGGCCTTCATGAGCCGGTCAACTTCCGCGGATATGATGGCATCCTTGATTGGACCAAAATCTTTTCTCTTCTGGCGGATATATTTAATCGAGGGGTCCATGTTCAGACGGTGAACAGCGACCCTCGGATCTATCCCCTTGAGGTCGTCAGTACTCCAAGCAAAGAAAACGTCGTTGTCTCGGAGACAAGCTATAAGCTTAATCTGCACTTCCGCATTCATCTCCGTTCTGATTCTAATCTTCTTGTCCAGGCTTCCAACAACAAGTTCAAAATCCTTGAGAGTCTCATGAGGTTCGATCCGTGCAGTTTTGGGAAATTTGTCCTTCTGGCTCCCTATTCCAATGTTGGAATTTTCCTTTTTTGGTGGGAGAATAATTTGCGGATCAGAAGTCGGAGAGACTACCAACACGGGAGCGGATTCTCTCCTGGTCGACATGATGTAACATTCCCAAGCTTCTCGGATGTTTCCTACTTCTTCTCCAATCCCGCAGAGGGTCGGAAACTTCATTCTATTATGGAGAGTGGAAGGTACAGCTCGGAATTGATTGAGCCCCGGACGACCGAAGATGGCATTGTAGTCAAAAGTTCAATCCACCACTACAAAACAGACTATCTGTGTCACTCTTGCGGGATATGTTCCCAATGATACATGAAGCATGATGCTTCCTAGAGGGCGGACAGTTCCTCCTCCAAATCCTAGTATGGATGTATTAACTCTCTCATATCGAATTCTTCCCAGGTTCATCTGATCTATTGTTCTTTTGGCAATGATGTTCGAGGAACTCCCCGTATCAACCAGGATCTTGTTCACCCGATAAGTTGCTATGGTTAAAGAGACCACCAGTGGAACATCCAGATCATCTATGTCCTCACCTCCTGCCGTAGGAGGGGGAATCCCACTGTCATCAAAGGATATAGTGTTAGTTCCTCGGAGCAAAGATAGGATCCGCCATTGTTCATGATTCTGAGCTGTCCGTTCTCTTGCGTTCCTGCTATCGCCTCCAGTCGGTCCTCCTGCTATGGCGTTGATCACTCCACTATATGGAAGATTATCCATTTCAACATCATCATCATATATGTACTGGTGATTATCGGTCCGAGGTGGACGATTGGTTGGCGGAGGTGGCAAGGATAGTGGATATGGTTGCGGTTTTGTGGTTCTATCGTCCCTTCTCCATTCCGTCCTATCATGCCTAGAAGGATCGTCCGTATAGACGTGCTCCTTCAACTTTCCCTCTCTTATTAGGTGCTCAACCTCAGTCTTCAGTTGAATGCAATCGTCCATCTCATGGCCACGGCTCTTGTGAAACTTGCAATACCCTTTCGCACTCTTGTTCTTCCGAGTATTGTGAGATGGCTTTGGCCATTGAATATCCAAACTTTTTCTCAATAATGGTTGCCAAGATGTCGGATCTTGGTCTATTGAGACGGGTATAATTCGCATATCTTCTTGGCGGACTTCTTTCCCTATTGAAACCTTTATCTCTGTAATCCTTCTTCAGATCAAACTTTCCATAGCGTTGCTCTTGATTCATTGGCTCTTTTCCTCTCTTGGAACCAGCTCTCACTGGGACATTCCTTCGGTACTCCTCTCCGTACATTACCTCTTCGCAAATGTCATCCGAATGCTTTTCACTTCTTACTTCCTAGCTAGAAAGTTTCCTGCGGAGTTCTGCGTTGTAAGTATTAGCATACAGGTGACGGACCTGTTCCTTAATACTGTGAGGTTCAACTCGGAGGACCTCCGCGTTGAAGCGATCTAGGAAAGTCCTAAGATCCTCCTGTTCTCTTTGTATAACTTCTGCTAGGTGCTCCACAGTTCGTTTCCTTCTTTTCGATTTTCCAAATCGTCCCAGGAACTTGGAAGAGAGGTCCGCATATGATCTTACTGACTTGTTTGGAAATGCAGTGTACCAATCCATGGATATTCCGAAGAGAGTGGATGAGAAAGTCAGAGCTTTTGTATTATCACAAATCCCTTTGGAATCCATCTTACTATTATACCTTGTCAAGTGGCCCACAGGACAAGTATCTCCGTAATAGTATTCCAAGCTCGAATCACTTGATCAAGGTTCTTGTTTCTTTCCTTTTCTTTCATGATATCGTCACACAATGGGTTTGGCGCACTAGTAGCTATCTGCTCATGATCCTTTACCAAGCATCTGAGATTGAGAACCTGGGCTTCCAAGGCTTTCTGTTGAGCATAGATTTCTTCCGCAGTCATTATCTCTCCCATTCTAGGATGAATTGCTACATCTGCGGGAAGTTCATCCGAATGGACCAGTGGAATGGTTTCCGCCACATGATCCCTAGCCCATGGAGGTATCTGTTGTGGGGCTCTAGGTTGCCTATTTTCATTTTCTGGATATGCTCTCTGCCCATTTGGGCTTCCTTCTCGTCAAGCCTGGGAAGCAGAGGCTCTCCTGTCTAGGAGGTTCCGCAAATCCTCCTGTGGTAGCTGATTCCCCAATCTCTACTGGATCGAACATTGCTCGTTCCTTGATAGAGCAGGCTCTGCTTGCCTCGGATTAGCCATTGGTGGAGTGGTTTGCTGGGGTTGGACATTGTTACACCCCAGACAACCCTGGATTATCGTGAGCAGTCGACCGAATTGATTCTCACTTAATCCGAAGTCACCAGTGCGGACTATACGACCATCTGGCATGGTAAAGTGTTGACCTGGCAGGGGACCTTGTGTCCCTGTCGGAGGAACTTGAGCGGCCCCTTCTCCGTGATTTTCAGACCCAACATGCTCAGGGACATTACGGATTCCCCTGGACGGAACGTCTCTTCCCTCATCAGAGGATGGGCTTGATGTGTGTCCGTCGCTCGGGTATCTCCTTCCCTCAGCGTTCCTTTCTGCTACAGTGGCCCTCTGTCCCCTGTTGGGTGGACGTCCGTGAGGGTGTGGAGGTGGAGTCCCGATGCCAGTGGCACTGGTTCGTGTTGTCCGTCTTGTTCTCACCATCGGCTCAGCTTAAACACGGACCCTTGTTTCCCACAGACGACGCCAAATGTTGAGGGGTTGAGCTTCAAACCCTAACTAAACTACTACATCCCTAATCTAAGGTCCGCCTCCAACTAGAAGTCCGACCTGATGACTTGGTCTGAGCCGGAACACCTGAAAAGACTAAGTGGGGGGGGGGGGTTTAGATAGTTAACCGGGTTTGCTAGATGTCAAATCGGGAAGAGACTTTACTCAAGGAGAGAGGAAGGCTCTCAATGTAGTAGTTATGAGGAAGGTTATCATGTCCCAAAAAACTTACTTTAAGGTCTTGGACCTTGTGCTATATTTATAGTTATCATGTACTTATGAAGAGGTTCATAAGATGATGCCAAGTGTGTGTTCAGGATTTGGACAACAATGCTTCCTTGGCCCATGGACCAATAGTATGTGAGGGTCCAACACTATTAGATGGGCCTGGGAGGGTAGATTGGACTTTTGCCCCTCAGAGTACTATTCCCGCTGATGGGTCCATGTGAGAACTTTTAGAATGATCCGAGCTCTGTTGAGTTGGTCTATTCCTAGGTAGCTCAGTGACAGTCCGAGATACTAGATGCTCGGAAGTATCTTGGAGGTTCCAGTGTATACGTTTGGTCTTATTGTCAAGGTGGCGTCCGAGTTTATCTCGTCCAGTCCGTTTGGCATCCTAGGACTGACAGTGTGTGGTACTTGGTGAGACCATGTGACCTCTTGTCAGGTTCGGAAGTCGTGCACCTAACTAGATCGGACCAACTGAAGAGGTGTATTGACTTGAGCGTACTGATTGACCCGGAAGGCTTTCCTTAAAGCGGACTAGCCAAGATCGGATAAGTACTGAATTGGCTATTTTAGCCTTGATGCGCTCTAGGACACGCTCTAAGGCACCCTTAACAGATTGGACATATATCCGTATCAACAATAAAGGTGACTGATCACCCCATAAGGAGAGCATGAGCCCTGGACTTGGAAAATTATGTCCATGCTATGTTCCCCACTGAACAATACTCTTTTGGAACATTAATGCATAAGGACTTCGTCAAGGAAGTGGCCAGAAAGCTTATTCAAGATTTTAACCAAGCAGATGGTCAGACCAGAATGCAGATGGCATTCAAGCCTATCTTGCCCCAGACTCTATAGTTCATACCCTCTGAGCAAGAGGAAGTTAATGGGTAAATGGTCATTATTCCAGAAGTGATCAATCTGGTCTCTGAAGATGAAGAAGAGAAGGAGACTGATGAAAATGACTATGAAAAACCTCCTTCTGACCATCACAAGGATGATGATGACAAAAAGGATGATGATGATACCCCTGCACCAGGGACAAGAGGGATTGCACAAGGAAACAATGCCTCAGTTGCTGAAAATCACACTGAGAGGACTCACAGAATTCCCCTCCTCCATCTCCTCAGAAGTCTACACATCCATCTCCCCAACAAAAAGACTCTACTGAACAAGTAGTTGAGTACTCTAAGGACAACACTCAGAAAATATTGGATGCACAAGCCAGAGTTGCTCAACTCAAACAACTGTTGAAGGAAGAACAACAGCTACATCTTCAACTAGAAGAAAAGATAGCTGAATCCAGAGTCAAGCTAGATAAACATGAAGAACAAACGAGCAAAGAAACGCAAGCTTACTCTGAGATTAAAGGGCTCCTGGACGCTGTTGATTATATTGCTAAGGAGCTAGATGCTGAACAAGTATCTGAAGAAAAGCATGATGCTAAGGCTGCAACTTCACCAAAGAAACCATCATGCAAAGGCAAGAAACCCATATCTGAGATGGTTGCCGCCTTCAGAAACCTTGATGAAGAAGTGCAAGAGGATGAAGATCACTAAGCTGATGACTCAGATGATGAAGAAGAGAAGAAATTGGCAGAACACCGAAATGAGCACTTGGTGGTGTCTCATTTGAAAAGGAAGCTGATTTCTCCTGAAATTTTCAGCAAACTGCCAAATGTCAACTCCAATGAATACTTGAACAGATATCAAGTACTGGCTAAATTGAAAAAGGAGTTGTCTTCTCAAGATAAAGCCGCCATTACATCAGTCCCTGCAGTGATGAAGACATTCACTGAGCTCATCACTCAGAGAACAACCAGTCTGGTCGTTGCTCAGAAAGACCTAGGCATGGTTAGGGTTGATGACCAAAACTTGGCTGCAAAAGCCTTTGAAGAGGCTAGTTATGCTGCTGGAAAAGTAGTTGCTATTCAAGGCCCACTAGCAGAGTTCACTGATAAGGAAACAGGTCTTATCAAATAAAATCAGGAGCTCAAGGCTAATCTGGAAAAGTTGGTTGTTGCTTACAACTATATGCAAGGCAACTTTGACTCCCTTTCAGAATCTTTTGTGATTCTTAGTCAGTCAACAATGACTAAGGGGGAACGATTTCAAGGTGCTCAGAGAGGAAGAGGAAGAGGAAACAAAAGAAAAACTGAACAACCACCTCTCAAAATAAATGAGCCCTCCTCCAGCCAAACTGCTCTACAGACAGTGGCCACCATTCAGCAACTTCCTGAAAAAGAAATGACAACAAGGTCCAGGTCACAGAAACCTCCAAGGGGTACCAAGGCTCCAAGGAGAAGACAAGTGATAGGGGTTGATGAGTCTTCTGAAGATGAAGAAGAACAAGAAGGCAAAATCAAATCTCAGGGCAATGAAGAAGGCTGCAAATCACCTAACAAGAGAAATCTAGAAGATGATGATGAAGATGAGGATGAAGATGAAGCTCCTCTTCACAGAAAAAAGAAGAAAGGTTGATAGCCTAACTGAGCCCTTAGCTGCAAAGCCAATAGAAGCTAAAACACCCTCTGGAAGTATCAAGTCAATCCAGAGTGGTTCTTTAAGCAATATAAGGGAAAAATCAAGGCAAAGGAGGAATAGATTGAGAGCTGAAAGAAGAAAAGGTCAACTTCCACTCAGGCCAGAAGAAGCCAGAATTGAGTATGTGAAGACTGACAACAACTTCTCCTCCTACAGGTGTATTCATCAGAGGAATGGATACTGGATACTGGAACTCAAGCACTTGCTTGTAAATGAAAAAGGATTTCCAATACTCATCCATCAACAACTTATGGCATGGAGAAAGGATAAGCCAAACTTGATCAACACCAATCATGTCAAAGCTTGGTTGGATTTTGAAGTTGTCAAGAGAGTTGAAGCAATGAGGAAGGACCTTAATGATGAATGTCCTTATGGAAAACATGATGATGTGCATAGAGTCCCAAACCTCACTAGAACAGGCACAAGGCCAAGACTTGTTGTGGAACCCTTTGAGTCATTCTACATGACTGAAGATCAATACAAGGGTGACATCAGATATCTGAGGATCATATATGATTACTTCAAGCTATCAGATATCAGAATTGAGCATGCTTGGAAATGGGGAAAGTATTTTTGGGTCAAACACTTTGCCAAGAAGAATCCCACCAAATCATACAAAGAAGTATCTGGTTATGCCAGAGACACTGAGATGTTGGTCCGAACCTTGCTCCTTGACTACTTAGATGATATCAAAATATTTGGAGATAGGGATTATGCAAATTGATCCTTGGAGCTGCTGAAGTTTTGAAGAGTTGAAGACAAATTAATTAGGATGTTTACTTGGAGCTTGGTTACTCCTATTGTCCTAGTTAACTATGTATTTTGTATCTTGTTGATTGTGCTTTATTGTTTTATCATTGTAAAAGTTATCTGTAAACTTTACTTGTAACATATCTGATGAACCTACTTTCATATATCAATCTATAAAAAGATAACTTGTCAGCAAAGATCACACCTTGTGATTTGGTTGATGTTTACTTTCTGCACTTAATTAAAATGAATTGAAAAGATCATAAGAAATGATTAAGTGTTAGATTGTTCCCTCTTTCAAGTTGTAATAGGTTTTAAAGATAGTCATCATTGACTGATCAAAAAGGGGGAAATTTGTTAGGAATATCTGTTTAGATTTTGATCAGCAACCTAATGACTTATTGATGAGACAATATTCTAACGTCTCATTTGGTCCTTTTTAACCGTCTTTTGTTAGTCTTTGACCTTAGTTTTATATTATTTTAGTGCATTTTTATGCTTGGTTTCTTGTTTGTGTTTTGTAGGTTTTTGTCCTTTAGGTATGTTTGGAGTAATGACGACTTTGCTAGATGTAAATCAAGTGAAGAAATCACAATACGAAGTATTCTTGAAGGCCGCCTCGTCATATAGAAGAAGCAGAAAGAAACACCAAATCTGACTAGTTCGTCGCGGCCCAGTCTCTTGGCTCGCCACGGCGTGATTCTGCGAAGCCATATAATTCTGGAGAAGATAGTCTCGCCGCGGCCCAATGTTATTCCCCGCCGCGGCGAGCAGCGCAAATTATATATATATATATATATATCTCTCGATAAAAGAAGGCTCGCCGCGGTGGACCAATTAAGCGTGCCACGGTGAGAGGCGACTGCGGAATTATTTTGTTTTCCTTATAATGTTAGAATTGGGTTCTCTTTCGGAGACTCTGTTTAACCTAGTTTTGAAAAAATCTCCTAGATTCAGACATTGACATAGAGACATCTTTGGAGCTTGGTTATTCATTGATTTTACACATCAGGATTATTGGTATTGATTTCTCTATTGCTTTCTTCTTTACAATTCGTTCTTCATCTTTATCGATTGAATTGTATGTTATTGCATGCGAGTTTCTCATCTATGTTTCGTATGATTATTACCATGAATCTATGTATACAATTATCAATTATGAGTAGCTAAACACCTCTAAATACAATAGTATGTGAACCTTTGCTCGTCCTCGAGCAAGCAAACAACCTAGACACTCTAGACTCTAAACCACGTAGACAAATACAAGAGTTACAAAGCCAAGTAATCGAATCTACCATTGAAAGCATTAAGTCCACCAAATGCAAACGTTTTGCTCTCATGTAACCTGGGCAGAAAAGTGCATAGACAATTCCAAAAAATCGTTTCTCAAGCAAATAACTCTTAAGTCCAGCATGCTAGTCCCTCACAGGAATAATATGCAATTTCTACTCTCTTTGGAAGTGTCCAATGGGGTTATGCGCTCAAAAAGTAAACTCGGAAGGTGACTCGCATCACAAAATCGCCTAGACTATCTTATGCTGATGTACTCAAATCAGATGGATCGGAAGGGACTTTTTCTCAAAAACGACTTATAACAGAAGTTCAAGACCTGTGTTGTTCCCTTTTTCACTTGCAGATCAAACATAAACCATTATTGCACTGTATTCAATGCATGGCCTCATTGAGCTCTTTTATCTCAATGTTTTTACGGGTGTCTATTTTACCGAAAGTCCGCACTTTTGTGCGTGTCAGTTTGGTATACATGCCATCAACCCTCACGGTCATATAGCTTTAAGGGCCACGCCTGTATATAGGTAGTATCTGAAACATGCCCAACACGACAGACGGTGATCAATTAAGACCATAGATCCACCCCGAGATTAAATTCAGACAGGTTTGGAAACAGCAACAGACTCAAACCCAATCAAGCATATAAAGCTCAAAAAATAGTCTAAACATGTAAATAACTCTTCCCCGAACCTGTTCGTTAGAACGGAGTTGAAAAGTTAGAGAACTCAGAATTAAAAGCATGCCGTTCGTCATCCCCAAACAAAATGAGTACACATAAGTATGAAAAGGCGCAAGTAATTCGTAAAAAAACTTGCACATCCCAGGAATCACACAATACAAATGCCGGTACAATATTTTTTCATCGGCTCAGGCTTCTCACGACTTTTGGACTAAAGAACTGGACATACTAGATATTTGCAAGAGAAAACAGACCTTAAGGAATTAACAATGCACTAGGCTACTTCCAGTTACATATCAAACAAAACAAAGGCATTAAGTGGATTTACCACTCACAATAGCTACTCGAAAACTTTGAAAGGTAACTCAGACTTGACACTACTGATACTAGGACAGAATTAACGAAATAAAGAAAAATAGCACAAAGGTGGCTAGCATACCACCACAGTCACAGTACAGAATAAGAAACATAAGCTAATGATACAGTCGAAACATCCCCAAACCTACACAAGTGCTAGTCCCTAGCAACGAATAGTGGAAAAATAAACGACTGTATAGAGTGACCAACCATAGTGATGTCGCGGCACTGCACTCAACTAGACCCACCTCCGAAGTGTCGGGTCCAGTAGTCCTGCTGCTACTTCTAAAGCCTATCCTGCTGCTCCAAGCGCTGGATCTCGCGCTGCTCCCTCTCATCGGCTCGGCAATCCGGCTCCTCCTGCTGTTGGTAATGCGCCTCAATGCGGGTATACTGCTCTTCAATGTGCTGATAATGCGGTCCCGCCTAGTTCTAGAACTGTGCAGTCACCTGCTGAAAATAGGCAGAGAAGTCCGTGGGACCGGGAGGGACGTCTTCTTCTTCTTGAGGCGGCGGCCGAAATGTGGTTTGTCTGCCGGATCTTGGAATCACTCCAAAATAGTCCTGGTAGCTGAGATATTGAGTGCACCCTTGGGTCTCGCAGACCCCACAATACCAGGTACATGGTGATGCTGGCAGTAGGCGATGATAAGGCATGGGAATCCAAGAACGCTCCCCCTCGCAATTCTGGAGAGAATCTCCTTCAATATAATATCAGGAGCATCAACGTACTGTCCTGTCATAATGGATCAAATGATATGAGCGGTGGGAGCTGTCAAGTTGTGGAAGTGGCCGTTTGGAGTTACATTGTACTGGATCATGTGCTGCCACAACCGAATCTCAAGTTTTAAACACTGAGCGGTGATCTTGGACTGGTACCTGAAATCCTGAGCGTGATACTCATGAAGGATCACGAATTGTGCCAAATCTTCCTCAAACAGGCGCCTGGTCAAGTTATCTCCAGAATGCTCGTACCTTGTATCTCTCTCACTGATGTCGAACTCCCTGCAATGCAAAAAGGTCCTGATGCTGTTCTCAGTGAATGGGAGCTGAACCCCTCTGACAATCATCTAGCCACCTTCAGACCTGTCATGGCGACTGATGTAAAACTCTCTCACCAGCTTTAGGTCGTAGGGCTGCCATTTCCCAAAGAGTACCTCCCAATGTAGGTACCGGATCCTGTCATAGAACCTCCGAAAGATCTCATCTGTCATCTCGTTAACATCAAATTGACGCTCAGGCCAGTACTGGCGTGGCTCACTGAAGTGCTCCACCATGTAAGCTCTCCCATCCATAGACAGATGAGAGAACTCATCCGCAGGTCCTCTCTCAGCCGCTGCTCGGTTGCACTCTCCCCTATTGCGCTTGTTTCCTGCTCGTTTAGACATAGTACCTTTTGAATCTTGAAATTGGATGGGTGGAACTCGAAATTGATTGAAGAATCAAAGGGAGGAGAGCAATTCGGATGTTTTGGGACAAGAATGGAGTGATTTGGTGGAGTATTGAAGGAGTTTGGAGTTTTTTGTGTGTGGAGGATCGATGGTATGAAGGAGAAGAGAAGAGAAAGTGAGGAGGGAGAAGGACGATCAGTGCTTTTTAAAAAAATCATGATCCACCACGGCGGGCTTTAGGGCTCTCCGCGGCGAGAATCTGCGAAAGTAAATTAGGGAAAAAAAATGTGCTCCATGGCAAAGAAAAATGCTACATGCGAAAATTCCAAGCTAAAAACAAAAGGTGGCTCACCATGCCGAGCATAATAGTCAATGAAGCGTAGAAAATTTAAAATGTTCTACTTGCACGAAATTTTTTCATTTATTTTTTCAACCTCGCCTCGCGAGATTGAAAATCTAAGCCGCAACTAGAGTTCACGAGTTTCCTCATGTAAGTGCAAAGGTCACGCCCTTCATAACAAAACTAAACTAAAAGAAAACAGAAAACCACATTCTTTTTTTGTTGTTGTTAGAAAAATAAGTAGTCTAGCAGTACGAAAAATAAAGCAAAGTACGGAATGAAAAAAATAGTCTGATGAATGTAAAAACAAAAGGGGGCTTTTGTTTATAGTCGTTAGCTCGACTTCTTCCATGCTGGAGCTAATTGAGCTTGAGCCTCCCAGCCTTCTCTGTCCCCATGCTTACCCTTGAGCGAGAATAGGTGTAGAGTGGGCCGGTGTGTACTGCAATGTAGTTCCTGGTGTCAACCTGTGTAGGAGAATATGATGTAGTGACAGCTTGCAACTCACGTTTCTCACCGCAAACCAGAATAGTACATGTACGGCCATAAAGATCGACTATCATACGAGTAGCCTTGATGAAAGGGCGCCCAAGAAGCAGCATATCCTTGTCCATCTCTTTGATCTTCACCTGCGGTAACTCGACAACCACGAAGTCAGTCATAAACACATCTCCACCAATGGTTACGGGAACATCCTCAACAACTCCCATGCCTTTGGTTCGAGTACCATTAGCCATGGTTACAAAGCATCTTCTCGGTTCTAGACCCTTCAGGTTGAGTTCCTCATAAGTCTCGAATGTCATTAAGTTAAGTTAGCTGACTCAAAGATCAATAATACCTGTAACCTCCGAAGAACTGCCTATCCCGACAACCAAATCGAAACTGTTTGCATCACTAATGCTCTTCTCTTCCTTTTGGATCAACTGAGTTGGTCTTGCATTCGCCTTCTCTCCTGGAATTGCAGGACCAAATGTTATCACCCTTCTTGCTTCCTGTACCTGTGTTACCTCAACCTGGGAAACCACCTTATCATGTTACAAGTGCAAGTCGTAATAACAGTCTTCAGTACTCCTGGCTTGTCAAAAGCTACCTCCACAGCAAGTACCCTATTATTCTCTACAGTCGCAGGGAATTTACCCTTCTCTCTTTGTTAGAAGGCGCCGACCAGATCACCAAGAGTCTTCTCTAACCTCTTTTGCGATTGCTCAATGCTATCAAACCTCTGGTCATTCTTGGTTTGATTTCACTGAGCTTCTGCCCAGAACCTCTCTGATCTCTCCATGTGAGCTCTAATCTCCTGATCAGCGTTTCGCATTGCACTAGTAGGCGGAACCTAAACCGTCTTTGGACCTCATGAAATGGAGCATCAAACGGAGCTCACTGAATCGAACTCATTGTACCGGAACCTGCTGTGGTGCATTCTCATAAAAGTTACCTCCATAGGACAAATTGGAATGATCGGGGTTGAAGGGTGGCACCTTAGTAGCACCTGCATTCATTCCCGAATTTGGTTGCGAACCACACGCTGTCTGTTCTGCACCCAGCAAATAATCTCCGAAGTTGGGTTCTCCCCCATAGTCTCAGGAAGTCTACACATACTAGCACCATGCCCGAAATTACCACACATATTACACCTCTCATTCACTGGAACCACTGGTGCAGGGATAGTGCCAAGCATCCTCATCTCCTTAATTTGTTCTGCCAATTCAATAGTACTAGGCCCTGGTGTTTCCTCCACGGCTCTTACCTCAGCGCTCCTTGGTCTACCTCTAGTTCCCTTAAGCTGGGATATGGAAGCAAGCTTCTCAAAAGCCTCATTTAATGCAACCGGAGATGTCGTGACGATAGAGCCATCCACGGTCATATCCACCATATTATGTGCCTCCCAGTCGAGTCCCTCATAGAACTTGCAGCATAAATCCATCTCACTCAACCTATAGTGAGGGCATTGAGAGAGCAAGTTCAGGAATCGCTCCCTGGCCTCATAAAAACTCTCATCACTCATCTGCATGAACTTCTCAATCTGACTCAAGTCTTCTCTTCTCCAGGATAGAACTTGTTCATAAAGGCCAGATAGATCATCCCAAGTAGCCGGAGAACCTTCAGTTGATTCAATAGCTCTTTGCTTTATCCCGCATACACATGGGAAAAACCTTCTTCCTTATTTCCTCATCAAACCACATCAGGCTTACTACGAAGCGGAATCCTAGCAATCAGCCCCTCGAACTCCTTGAGAAACCAGATAACATCCTCATTAGCCATCCCATAATACTTAGGCATGTCATGGAAGTGATGATACTTGATCTCCATGTTCCTATCATTTTTAGAGAGCACAATAGCTGATCCCCCAGCCTTAATTTCACCAGGCTGCATATAGGTCCCATAAGTGATCACAGGGGTCTCAACAGAACCGTTGACTCTGGGAGTATTCTCGTTGATGTCACCCATTTGAATAGCTGCTAAGTTCTGTCTTCGAAGCTGATGGTAGTGTATATCGATCTCAGATACTAGAGGTTGCAAAGGTGTTCCTTGCGATCTTGTACCGGGCATAAACCTGCAAAAAGTTCCTCTACAAAATCAAAAACCTCTAAAAATCTTAGTTTCTGTTAGTGCAGAAATTGCAACTAAGTAAAAAAAATCAAATAAAATATCACACTCACACGCTACAGTAGGAATTAATTCCCCAGCAACGGCGCCAAATTTGATGTGCTCAAATTACTACTTGGAAAACAAGTAGAAAGCAGTTGTTGTAAACAGACAATGCTAACCATAGAATCGCGAGAATTAATCAAACTAATCAAAGCGGAGAGATGACTGCCGATAATAGTTCGATTGATGGTTTTGTATACCTCTAACTAGATTGACTAAAGCTAAGATTACGATTAACAATGAGAGAAAGATGAATACTGTAGCAAGATCCAATTATGCTAATTCGAACTAGGGATAACGCTCATATTTGTCACACGGTTGTTGTACAGCAAATCAATCAATTCAATTCAACCAATTGTTCTTAGAATATATTATACGGGAGAAATCGTGAGTCGTCAACTCACGATCCTTAAACATGAACAATTTAGAGAATTTAATACGGACTTATTGAATTGAAAGTTTTTACGAAGATTTTATGCGAGACTAACCTATATGAGTGATTTGATAAACCCTAGAACGAATATGCACAACCTTCATATACTACTGTATTCATCTTTCTCTCATTGTTAATCGTAATCTTAGCTTTAGTCAATCTAGTTAGAGGTATACAAAACCATCAATCGAACTGTTACTGGCAAGTATTTGTTTACTCTCACTGCTACGTAGCTTGATTAATTCCTTGGCGAACGATTCTGTGGTTAGCATTGTTTGTTTACAACAACTGATTTCTACTTGTTTTCCAAGTAGTAATTTGAGCACATCACTTATCTTAGCTCAGAAAGGTGGTTAGTACTCTTGGTTCACTTGAACACTGTAAAAAAGAAAAATCCTTAAGTATGTTAGTCTAGCAAATCTTGTATAGGATGTTAGGTCTCTGAATGTAATTTTTATATCTTTGAAGAAGACGAAGAAGAAGGCATCCAACAGGAGAGTTCAACAAATTTTGAAGTTTTGAAGACTGCACAAGATTGCTGAAGACGAAGGTCGTCAGATACCTATGTCCAGATATCTTGAATAAACAAGTGTTTTTTTAATAAACAAGTTTTGCAAAAGATGTCTGAGAACACAAGGTTTCTGAACGAGGAAATGTGCCCACAGATATCTACACTAAGATACCCTGGATAAAACTATGTTTCTGGGAAACAATGTTTCAACAGGTATCTGGAGATGTAAAGGTCTCTGGAAAGGGACATGCAATGCTTCAGAAAGCGTGCATAGTTCTGTTGGCACTGCAAGACAAAAATAGTAAAATGCAATAAATGCGCAGACGGAGACATCTGAACAAAAGAGGAAATCTCTGAAAAGAGACAACGTCTTCTTCAATACTATTTACATATATCAATAGTTTGAATTTCATTAAGCGTAACGGATACTATTCAAACGGCATGATTTTCAACTATAAATATCAACACTTAGAATGCTTGAAAAACACACCAAGAACTTACATCTACGAACTTATTCTTTCAAGCATACAAGCCTTCAATCTACTTATTCACTAGCTTAGTGTTGCGACCAAGCTCTTGAATTCTAAGTAGCACGAAAGTTCTAAGTGTCCTGATCCTTAACAAGCATTGCTATCTGTGAAGGAGTTGAATCAAAAGATCAAGTATCTAAGTTTCATTCTCCAGAACATTTAACATAGACTTGGGTCAGTAAAGAACATATCACCACACATTGTGAAGTGTGTTAAAGTGATTCCTATTCTATAGAGTATTCCTACATAACTGAGAAAGTTATTAAGACTACTCACCTGAAAAATCTTCATAACCAACACCTTAAAACGGCGCGGAGTACAGGAAGTACTTAGTTTGGTAAACTAAGGAATAACTCCAAGGTTACTGAGCATAGGAAGTACTTAGTTTGGGAAACTAAGGAATAGCTCAAAGGTTTCGAGTCTGAAGTACTTGGTGAAAGCCGAGGAATAACTCAGGGGGAACACTTGGTTGGGAACCTAATGTAAAAGGAAATCAAGGCATAGGTTTATTGTAAGGAGAACTCAATATCTATCTTAGTGAATTTCAAGTCCTGAGAAAGGGTGAGTGGATTAGTTGAGGGATTACGCCACCCTCAGATACCACTATAAAGATCTGTGTTATTTACTTTCTGCAATTTATTACTTGCTTTATTTACATTGCTGAGTATTACACACTTATATCTTGCTGAGCACGTGCATTTATCACAGAAAAGTCTTCCGCTCTCTGAAATTAAGTATCAGATATCTTCACATATATCTGAGAAATTGTGTTTATCGACAAAAGTTATAAAAGACTATTCACCCCCCCCCCCCAGTCTTTTCCTTTGCCGTTATCTGGACCAACAGAATGACTATAGGGCCATTCTTTATAACTTCGATCATCTCATCACTGATAGCTTCCAGGTGAAGCATCATGTTGTTCTTCCATTTTTCATAGTTCTCTGGCTTGAGAACGGGAGCTTCGCTTAAAGACATCCTGCAAAAAACACACTAAATAAACAAATCAAGTGCAGGGGGTAAGCAATTAGTGGGCACTTATCTAGGATCTAGGTTCAGTACAGAAGGCTTGGGAACCTCCTGCTCTGATACCACTTGTTGGTCCAGATAACGACAAAGTAAAAGACTGGGGGGTGAATAGTCTTTCCAAACTTTTAACGATAAAATAGTTTCTCATATAGCTAAGTAGGTATTTGATACTTATATTCAGAGAGAGGAAGTCTTTCTGATAAGTGCACGTGCTCAGCAAGCTATAAGTGTGTAAATACTCAACAAAGTAAAGACAATACAGAAAGTTAAGTGCAGAAAGTAAATAACACACAACTTTATAGTGGTATCTGAAGGTGACATAATCCTTCAACTAATCCACTTGCCCTTTCTCAGGACTTGAATTCACTAAGATAAGATGATGAGTTCTCCTTACGAAATCCTATCTCTTGACCCCTTTTACACTAGGTTCACAACCAAGTGTTCCCCCTGAGTTATTCCCCGGCTTTCACAGCCAAGTACTTCCTCGACTCAATAACCTTTTTGGTTATTCCTTAGTTCCCAAACTAAGTACTTCCTGTGCTCAACGCCTTGTTGGTGTTTTAGTTATGGTAGTTTGTCAGGTGAGTAGTCTTTTAATAACTTTAACAGTTATGTAGGAGTACTCTGCAGAAACAAGATCACTTAATACACATTAAAATGTATGGTGATATGTTCTTTACTGATCCAAGTCTTGATGTTGTTTGGGAGAATTAATCTCAGACACAAGTCGCAACTATGTTCATTGGATTCAACTCCTTCATAATATACAATTCTTGTTAAGGATCAGGACACTTAGAACTTTCGTGCTACTTAGTAATCAAGAGCTTCAGTTGTATCAGTAAGCTAGAGAGTAAGTAGTAGAAGGCTTGTATGCTTGAAAGTATATTGCAAAAGATGTTCTGTCTAAGGTGTGTTTTCAAGCATTCTAAGTGGTGATATTTATAGTTGAAAATCAGGCCATTTGAATTACTGTCCATTAGGCTCTATGAAATTCAAACTATCGATATCTGAAGTTGGTACGGTAGTGAGCTTTGTCTCTTTCAAGAGATTTTCTACTTTTGCTCAGAAAACTATGTCTGCGTAATTAATGCACTGTACCAACTTTTGTCGTGTAGTGCCAACGGAACAATACAAGCTTTCTGAAGCTTTGCAAGTCCTTTTCCAGAATCCTTTAGTACTTCAGATACTTATTGAAACATGGTTTCCCAGAAACGTAGTTTACTTAAGGTATCTGAGTTATGGTTTCTGAGGCACTTTTCCTTAGTCTTCAGCAATCTTGTGCAATTTTCAAATCTTCAATTTGTTGATCTCTTATGCTGGATGCCTCCTTCTTGGTCTTCTTCAAAGATATAAAAATTACATTCAGAGACCTAACATCCTATACAAGATTTGCTAGACTAACATACTCAGTAAGCTTCCTCTTTTACAATGTTCAAATGAACTAAGAGTACTAGTTACCTTTCTGAGCTAAGATAAGTCATTAGAGTTTATTGATCAAAATCTAAACAGATATTCCTCACAAGGATCTTCACCTTGTGCAGGAGCCGATGTTCCCACAATACCTCCACCAAATCTATCTTCAGCTGGAATAACCTATAGCAGATCACAAACTCTATCAGCATAGAGAAAATTCTTAGGCACCTAAAGTTGCTTCACATCCTCAATCAACTCTTCAGATTCATTCTTTGCAAACCCTTGGTGAACTAGGAGTTGATAAATCAGGCATGGGAATGGAAGGATATTGGTGGAACCTTTCTTGCTAGCATAGTCAAGAATGCATTCAAAGATTCTTTCCCCCATGTTTACAGGCAACCCTTTGCGAATCTTAAACAACATAATAGCCATATCAACAGTTAGACAAGATGGATTGGAAGATGGCTTCCAATTGTACTGGGCTATTTTGTGAAGAACATCAGATGGAGAACTAGGGTAACAAGGCTAGGACGACGCACCCACTTAGTAACCAGACCACCAGAATGCTCAGTAATAACCTGATCCATATCCCAATCAAGAACTTCCTCTTGCATATTGGACATGCAACACAACTTACTAATTAGAGATGGACAAAAATCATACATTTCTCCCCGAACATAAGCTTTGCAAAATTTTGGGGATTGAGGATTACTACAGTACTTAGACAAACTACAGTAAAATTCTTGAACCACTTCTACCACATACTCAGAAGGCTTAAGCAAGGACTGAAGAAGTCCGAGATTTTCCAAGAACTCAACCAAATGATATTTCTGAAAATCCCCATGAAACAAAATCTTTTCAGACCAGATCTTGCGTTTACTGAGCTGTGCCCACATAGATTTAACAACCCTAGACTCAAATTGTTCACTCAAAGGAGGAGTTTGGAAATCAGTAAGTACCTTATGGTCGATGGGCTCAGTAGCTTCTTCCTCAACACTCTCCTCTTCTTCTATCACTATGGTTTCAATCTCTTTCTCAATAGGAGATGTTGGCTCAGTACAAGGAGGAGACTGAGAAACCTTCTGACCATCTGCAAGAACATTGTCGAGAACATAATTGTTCAGCTGAGCAGTAGCATCAACCACATTCTTCAAAGGAGTGGATTCTTCCACCGGGCAACGATGAACAATCTTCCAATAATCACAGTTGGAAGACTTTAAGATAGGTCCCTGTTGGTCCAGATAACGGCAAAGTAAAAGACTAGAGGGGGGTGAATAGTCTTTTAAAACTTTTGTCGATAAACACAGTTTCTCAGAAACCTGGGGGTTTCTGATACTTAAATTCAGAGCGCGGAAGACTTTAAGATAGGTAAGTGCAGAAACAATAAGTGTGTGTGCTTTGCTGAAATGTAAATACAGAAAGGTAAATAACACAGAAAGTATAGTGGTATCTGGAGGTGGCGTAATCCTCCAACTAATCCACTTCGGTCTTTCTGAGACCTAGAATTCACTAGAACAGATAATTGAGTTCACCTTACAATAATCCTTATTCTAAGATTCCTAAACAAATGGTTCCCAACCAAATGTTCCCCCTGAGTTATTCCCCAGCTCCTAGAGCTAAGTACTTCCTCTACTCAGATAACCTTGGAGTTATTCCCTGATTTCCCAAATCAAGTACTTCCTCTACTCCACGCCTTAATGGTGTTGGTTATAAGGTTTGTCAGAGAGGCTTCTCGTATAACTTTTCAGTTATGTTTTCAGAGATCCTAATAGAACAAGACTACTTAATACACTTGTTCAGTGGATGACAGTCTGCTCTTTACTGACCCAAGTAATTGGTGTCCGTTCTGGAGAATGATCTTCAGAAATGGTATCTGATACTTCAACTCTTTCACGAATAACAATCTCTTGTTAAGGTTCAGGACAACTTAGAACTACTAGTGATTCTTCAAGCAACAGAAAGCTTTCAGAAAGGGTAGTAGAGTGCTTGAGAGAATACTTTGCTTGATTGTAAGTTTGCAAGATAGAGCATTCTAAGGTATATTCTTCAAGCATCTAAGTGTGTGATATATATAGATAAATTTGAGAGGCGTTTGAATTGTATCCGTTGTGCTCTCTATCAAATTATATCCGTTTATATCTTGAACTATGTACTCAGAAGTCACTATCTCATTTTTCAGAGGATCGCTTTTTGCGATTTACGCCGATGCATTTAATGCATAGTACTGTACATTGTCCTTTAGTCTCAACGGATACATGAGCCTTTCTGATGGCTTGCATGCTCCATACTCATGATGTCATATGTCCAGAATCATATCCCGAAAATAAGTTAATATACTTAAGAAAGGATTAAGGACATAGCCTTTCTGAGTTAGACTAAACCTTTGTGTCTTCATAAACCTTGTGCAATCTTCAGTCTTCTAATCTTCAGAGAAGCTCCATTGCTAGGATTGATCTTCATGGTCTTCTTGAAATAAAAAATTACACTCAGAGACCTATAATCCTAATACAAGATTTACTAGATTACTCATACTCAGTGATTTCCTCTTTTACAATGTTCAAGTGAACCAAGAGCACTTAATCACCTTTCTGGCTAAGATAAGAACATGTGATGAGTGATCAAAATACTAACAGATATTCCTAACACTCCCCCTCAATTAAAGTACCAAAACATAAAAATAGTTTTTGTAAGATAAAAAAGCATGATGACACAACCCTATATGAAATGCACAATTATTAACAGTAGAAAGGTAAATTGGAACATGCAAGTCAAAAACTCAACAACTACTCAACTTCTCCGGAAGATTTTATTTACTTTAAAAGAGACACTAGTGCATTCAACAACACAAAGGCTTAAAGTAGAACTGTATGTAAATTAAATGCAGGCAACCATGCTTCCTAACACCCCAACCTTCAAATATTGAGGTGTTGGAATTCTGCCAAAATTCCACAATCATTAACGGAGATGACACTGAAGAAGTGTGCATCAAATCAAAGGTTCAAGGTGTTGCGATAAACCTTGATTTGACATCTTTCGGCAAATTATTTGGGTTACCTACCAAAGGTAAAGACTTCTGCCCAAATATCTCCATAAAGACTGCTGGACACTTCTATACTGAACACATTGATCCTGAAGAGGAAGATGCTCCAGATGTTTTCAACAATGCAATTGTGAAAGGAAAACATCTCGTCGAACCTTGGGATTCAATAGAACTCATTCTGCATAGGTGCTTTGATTCCAATTATGGAATAGATGATCAAGTCAGCATGGAGAGATGGGGAATGATGGCGGCATTTCTCAGTACTCTGGAAGACAGACCCACACCCTTCAATTGGGGGAAGTACATTTTCCTAAGGTTTTTTGGCAGACTTGAGGAATTTGAGCCCAAGTTGGTAGAAGAACTTGTTGTACCAAAAAAGACCATAGGCTTTGGTCTAAAGATTTGATATATCCTAGAGAAACTTGGGGTAAATCTCAGAGACACAACAAAAATTGCAAATGGTGACTTAATTTGCAAATACAATTGTGAGCTTAAGACCGGACCCAAGAAAAGGAAGTCAAAGGTGATATGTGAGGGTACATTTGCAAAGAAACCCAGGACTTCCAGAAAGAAAAAGACAGGCGAGAATGAAGAAACTCCTGCGGACGAGGAAGACTCTGAATTGTCTGAGTCTAGTGCTGATGTGGACACCAAAGTCAGTCCATCCTTAGCACTCAGTAGTGAGAAACCGCTCACACTCTCTGCTGAAGAAGCAGAAGAGTAAAACTTTGATCCCATTCTGGACGAAGATGAAGTTGTTGGGGTAGATTTAACTACCAAAGTTGCTGAGCAAGCAACTCTCCCAGGACCATCCACCCTTGCTGATATGCAGGAGGTTCTGGGGAATAATGAGATAGTACTTGAGGACATTGTCGATGCCTCAATACTCAAACCACAAACTCAACAAGATCTAGATCGAGCTCATACTTCTACTCCCTCCTCATCAAGATCAAGATCACCACACAAGCAACTACAGATATATAATGAAGTTGTGGACATGATCCTTGAGTTTCAAGGCTTAGAAGAGTTTCCAGCAAACTTCATTGCTGAAGAAATCCCTGCAAAAGAGCAGGTTCCCAAACTCTCAACTTTGAGGGATCAACCTGATGTTGCGACTCAGGAAGATCATTCTATGAAGGCAACTGAGAATTTCTCTCAGGAAAGGATTGAAGTACCAAAAACTTCAAATAAAGTTGTGGTCACTACACAACAAGACCAAGACATGGAACAACAAGTTCCAGATACCAATCAGCCTGACATTGATCAGGTTACTGAGTGGTTTAAATCTCTACTTGTTATACTTTCTGTGTTTTATGTGTTTTGTTAAGAAAGGAGAGGAAGTTGACAAACTTCCTACACAAAAGGAAGGAGAGGAAGCTTAAATGCTTCTCTCACAATCTGAGAAGAAGGAATCTTTACCCTCCATAAACAAAGAATCTGAGCCTGTTTCACAGGTAGATCAAGATTCTAACTTGAAATCTCATAACTCTCCCTCCAATGATTACTCTAACCCATTCTTATGTTTCTTAAAGGCAACAACTGAGAAGAAAGGTGAAGTGGCTGAGAAGCCAAAGACTTCAGAGGATATACCAGAAACCTCAAAGGTTTCTGAAAGACACATATCTGAGCCTCCTGTCAGAGAGGTAGACAACTCAGATACTTATGTGTATGAAATCCTACTAAATCTTTCTAAGTTTTCTAACACTTTTTATTCTCAGGAACCGGAAGAAATGGAAGTTGAAGTGCATAAGACGCCCAAGTCTCCTCCACCAACAAAGATATCTAAGGCACCTTCCACCTCACAAATCAAGATATACATGAGCATGTTGTTGAGACACAGAAAATTCATACACTTGAGAGTTTAGAAGATCAGATATCTGACAAAATTTTGACACGTAATCAAAACTCTATGTCTTTACAGGCTCACTCTGTAGTCCCTACTTCTCAGAGATCTGCTGAAAGAATAGAGATATCATCTGACGAGAAGTATCTCTCGATGCTCTGACAATTTGAGTCTACAGCACTGCAAAATTAATTAAGATACTTTGCAAATGGCAAGAACTTAGACGGCTTAATCTAAGTGAGCTATTCAAGCGTGCTGACGACCCACTCAGAGAGAAGAGTGCCTTGCACTAGAGGAATATATTCATACCATACTTCATACCGAAAGGTATCGACGTGGTGAACTGATAAGTTCAGATTTCCTCAGCACTGTGCGAGACATTTTACGGGAAAGGTTCTAGCAAGCAAGTGAGAATACCAGACTGCAAATGATTGGTCATCCAGTTCTACCAAGACAAGAGGATCTTATTCCCACTGAGCAAGATGAAGTAGGTAGTCACAAGGTTACTCAACAAAAGATCATAAATGTGACTTCTGGTGATGAGGAGGACTATGACACTGAAGACAAGACAAAGTCACCTCCTCCATCTGCATGTAAAAGAGATGAACCCAAAAGTGATGATGATGATGATGATGATGATTCTCCTCCTCCTAGAAATGGCAGAGCTGCACAAATCAAGAATCCCTCAGTTGCTGCAAAGCATTCTGAGAAGGACACAGATTCCTCTGCCACAAAAAATCACAAATCATCACATCAAAATGATCAACAACAAGACTCTACTGAAATAGTAGATGAAGAGTACTCTGAAGGAACTCCTAGAAGACACAGGAAGCTGAATCCAGAGTAGCTCATCTCAGAGAGATGTTGCAAGAAGAAATAAGACTGCATCTTAAACTGGAAATCAAGATGACAGATAAAGAGGCCAACCTCAGAAAGGTTGAGGAACTTATCGCCAGGAAGCAGCAACCCTTGCTGAATTAAAGGAACTTCAGCTTGCTGCACAAGAAATTGTCGAGGAACTGGATGCTGAAGAAACTCCAGAGAAAGAAAGGAAAGCAGCTGCAAAGGATGAAAGGAAAGCTGTTATGCCATAATCCAGCAAAGGAAAGAAGATAGCTAACTTGGATGATGAGGAAAACTGGAGTATTAGAAAAGAAACAGAAAACAGGGAAGCCACACCCTTGAAAGTGAATGACAATAGTCAACCTCAGACTTTTGCCAAGAAAACATCGGATTCCCTGGTACTCATCCCTGTTCCTGATACATCTGGAGAGGTTTATGACACAAGATCTCAAATTATGCAAGACAAGTTCAAGGAGTCTACTGATCAAGAGAAAGAGTTGATAGCATTTGTGCCTCCAGCTTTCAAGAAGCTTGTTAAAATAATTGCATGGAAGACTTCCAGCATAGCCTTGGAACACAAAGATCTGGCTTTGAATAGGAAATCAGATGAAGATCAAATTCAACTCATTGACTGCCTCTCTACGGTGGCCATAAACACTATTCCACAAGTAGTTGCTGAGGTAGCAAAGCTCACAGACGCAGAGAATGGCTTTGCTCAATAGAACATGCTACTAAGAGCAGAATTGCAAGATTTATCCCAAGCCTACAATAGCCTACAAGGGAGCTTTGAATCTCTTTCTGACTCTTTTGTCAAGATAGTGGGAGATTTTGATCAGCCTCCTATGACTAAGGGGGAAAGAAAAGCTTCTAGTGGGAAAAGGCAAGCAACTGTTGATATCTGAAGCCCCACCACAACAAAGTAGCCCTGGTCAATTACAACTGACACTGCCACCTGTTATTGGAAGAAGGTCTCAGAAACCTCCTAGAGCTGCCAAGAGCTCAAGGAGAAGAAGTTTTAGAGACTATGCAGGAGATGAACAAGATGATGTGATAGAGCCCTCTAGAAAGAGGAGAAAAAGCAATAAGGATGGATGCAAGGCCTCAGTGGCAACTCATCAAGAAGATGATGATGATGATGATGAGGAAGAAGAAATAGATGAAATGCCTCTTATTCAGAGAAGAAGTGTAAGAAATCCTCCTAACCCTACTACTTCTGCAGTACCTATCCAGCAAGGTATAAGTGACAACAAGCTCTCTAAAAAAGAAGCTAGGGAAGCTGACAGACAGAGGAAGATCAAAGAAAGAATTGTAGAATTTAGAGGAGTTGATATTCATGACCCTGAGGAAGTTAGGATAAAATATCAACCAACTCCAAATGATCTGAACTCTGCCATCTACAAGTGCAAGAGTGGTTACTAGGTAATGCAGATAAGAGACGTTCTCTCCAACACAAATGGTTTCCCAGTACCAGTTTTCCTTCAATTAGTGGCTTGGAGAAAGAACAAGGAAAGATTACTTTCTAAAGTCAAGCTAAATGATGTACTTGATTTTGAGATCCTTGTCAGACAGGTAGCCATGAAGAAAAAGCTATCTGAGTTTTACCCTTACCATAAACCTGATGATGTTCACAGAATGGAGAATATTCTTGGTACTAGAACAAAGCCAAGACTTGTTGTGCAGGTTTATGAATCCTTCTATCTCACTGAAGAAGAGTACAAGCTAGATCTGAGATATCTGAGAACAATCTATGAAAGATATAGATTATATCCTATAGAGATTGAGCATGCTTGGCTATGGCCAAGACATCTCGGGGTTGAACAGACTTGCAAGATAAGAAAATCTATCAGATCTTACGGGGAAAATGTTGAGTTTTCAAGGAAGGTGGAAATGATTGCCAAAAATTGCCTCTTTGACTACTCAAATGATCTTATCAGATATGTTGACTACATTCACCCAGATAATGAAAGCTGACAAGAAGATGAAGACTTGAAGACCAACTAGATAGGATGTTCACTTGGAACTTGGACCTTCCTGTTGTCCTACTAGTTGTGTAATTTGTTTTGATGTTTTGCTGACTGTAATTTATTGCTTATCTTGTAAAAGTTATTTGTACTTAATTTGCAATCTATCTGATGAACTTACTTTCACATATTTATCTAATGAAAAGATAACTTGTCAGCAAAGATCACACCTTGTGATTTGGTTGATGTTTACTTTCTGCACTTAAATAAAAAGAATGAATGATCTTAAGAAATGTTTAAGTGTTGGATTGTTTCCTCATCCAGACGGTAATAGGTTTTAAAGATAGTCATAGGTGACTGATAAAAAAGGGGGCAATTTGTTAGGAATATCTATTTAGATTGTGATCAATAAACCATAATGACTTATCTTAGATCAGAAAGGTAACTAGTACTCTTAGTTCATTTGAACATTGTAAAAGAGGAAGCTTACTGAGTATGTTAGTCTAGCAAATCATGTATAGGATGTTAGGTCTCTGAATATAATTTTTATATCTTAAAGAAGACCAAGAAGGAGGCACCCAGCAGAAGAGCTCAATTGATTGAAGATCAGAAGACTGCACAAGATTGCTGAAGACTAAGGAAAAGTGTCCTCAGATACCTTGAGTAAACTATGTTTCTGGGAAACAATGTTTCAATAGGTGTCTGGATTACTAAAGGATTCTTGGAAAGGACTTGCAAAGCCTCAGATAGCTTGCATTGTTCCGTTGGCACTACAAGACAAAAGTTGGTACAGTGCATTAATTACGCAGACAGAATTTTCTGAGCAAAAAGAGAAAATCTTTGAAAAGGGACAAAGCTCACTGATGTACCAACTTCAGATATGGTTAGTTTGAATCTCAATAAGCCTAATGGATAGTAATTCAAACGACTTAAATTTCAACTATAAATATCACCACTTAGAATGCTTGAAAACACACATCTACGAACTTACCCATTCAAGCATACAAGCCTTCTACCTACTTACTCTCTAGCTTACTGTTGCGACTAAAGCTCTTGATTACTAAGTAGCACAAAAGTTCTAATTGTCCTGATCCTTAACAAGAATTGCATATTGTGAAGGAGTTGAATCCAGAGATCATAGTTGCGACTTATATCCGTGATTCATTCTCTTGAACAACATCAAGACTTAGGTCAATAAAGAACAACTCACCATACATTGAAAAGTGTATTAAGTGATTTTGTTTCTACGTAGCACTTATACATAACTGTGAAAGTTATTAAGAAACTGCTCACCTGACAAACTACCATAACTAAAACACCACATCGACGTTGAGCATAGGAAGTACTTAGTTTGGAAAACTAAGGAATAGCTCAAAGGTTACTGACTAGAGGAAGTACTTGGCTGAGAAAGCCGAGGAATAACTCAGGGGGAACACTTGGTTGGGAACCTAGTGTTAAAGGTATCAAGAGATAGGATCTTACTAAGGGGAACTCAATCATCTTATCTTAGTGGATTCAAGTCCTGAGAAAGGGCGAGTGGATTAGTTGAAGGATTATGCCACCTTCAGGTACCACTATAAAAAGCTTTGTGTTATTTACTTACTGCACTTTATTTACTGTCTTACTTACCTTGCTAAGTATTTACACATTTATAGCTTGCTGAGCACGTGCACTTATCATAAAGACTTCCTCTCTCTGAATATAAGTATCAGATACCTTCACAGATATCTGAGAAACTGTTTTATCGTCAAAAGTTTGAAAAGACTATTCACCCCCCCCCCCCTCTAGTCTTTTACTTTGTCGTTATCTTGACCAACATATTAAGCAACTGATCTTTTATACCGAAATGTCTTGAGATTGCTAAATCGATTGATTCGTTGCAAACACAATAACTACATTAGCTTGTTAATTGTGTAGCTTAGTGGAATTGACGCCTTCACTAATGCTATATGTTATCTAGAACAAATTACAGTTAGTTCATTGTCATAGAGCCTTCGTACCATATGTGATGTAAGGTGTCTGCCTAGAAAAGCCTATAGCAGTGTAATAATCGTTAGGACGTGTCCCATTGATAACTAGAATAAATCGACATCATTATTTTTGCATGTTTCCTGCTAGCTAGCTTGTTTTCTGTCACCACACCATAATTCCCCCTCATATATTCATCTCGTTAAGTTTATCTGTTTTCTAGTTAGTCTGTGTAGTTGTTAGATAATCATTCTTCTGCCGAAGCAAACAAACATTTACTGCTTTCATACTGTTATTACTATTCATAAACCATACTCAACTTAGTTAAGTCCTTCGGGACCGACCTCGGGGTTAACTTCACTGCACTACAAGTTTTCGTAGTGTTGAGAATTAACTCTTGGCTAAGTAAACAAATTTAAAAATCTGATTTCACACATCAACTGCGGTCCCCTAGCGACCGCAGTCAACCTTCTGTTTTTCTCCTGGGCTGTTCTGTTAGCCCATCAGTCTGAGACCCGCCTTCCTAAACCTTCCTTATTGAAGAATGGTAGTTTGGAAGTCAAAATTTCACCTGTAAATAAGACCTCAAGGGTCTCAGATTTGACACCCCTCACAAAGCAACTCTCCTTGAGAGAGAAACATTCATCGGGGAAGTGAAACCCCAAAGCAACACTCCTAAAGAGAGAAACAAACCTCGGGGGAAGTGAAACCCCAACCAGCTGGCCGTCAGGCACCCAGAAGAAGGAGAAGACATCAGGAGCATCAGCACGGAGACATCAAGATCATCAGAGCTAAGCTTTTTCCTCCTTTATTTTTAGATTTCAATTACTGTTCTTAGATTACTTTGAGTAGCTAAATTCCTTTTGTAAAGGCGAACCTCCGCAACTCTGCTTTTGCTACTTCTTTACATACCGGGATATGTTAATGTAATAGTTATTTGACATAAATTATAGTTATACAACTCTATACATCCTTCGTGGTGTGATGTTTCTAATGAGTGACACAATAGTTTCATTGAACTGAGTGGGGGTACTCGTGCCGACTGCGCCTTAGCACCATAGTATGTCACCCCGCTGTCGTTAGAGGTAACTGCGTAGGATTTTAACTAGGAAGTTGGGAGTAGCATAGCATAGAGAGTTTGGGGAACCTTTACACCTTTCTATTATTGATTTTCAACAAAGCAATTTATGGTTTACTGCAAACTGATTATTCTGCTTGAGATTAAAACCGTTTACTTTTCTGCATTCAATTTTAATCGTTATTTGCTTGTTCCTAGGGTAAGTGTCCGTGGAGAACGAGATCCCGAGTCAACTTTCTTGTTAGGAATATCTGTTTAGATTTTGATCAGCAACCTAATGACTTATATTAGCTCAGAAAGGTGCTTAGTACTCTTAGTTTACTTGAACACTGTAAAAGAGGAAAATCACTGAGTATGTTAGTCTAGCAAATCTTGTATAGGATGTTAGGTCTCTGAATGTAATTTTTATATCTTTGAAGAAGACCAAGAAGAAGGCATCCGGCAGAAGAGTTCAACAAATTTGAAGATTTGAAGACTGCACGAGTTTGCTGAAGACGAAGGAAATTGGTTTCATCAGATACCTATGTCCAGATATCTTGAGGAAACAAGTGTTTTTCAATAAACAGGTTTCACAAAAGATATATGAGAACACAAGGTTTCTGAACGAGGAAAAGTTCCCACAGATACCTACACTCAGATACCTTGGACAAAACTTTGGTTCCAGGAAACAATGTTTTAATAAAGTATCCAGCGATGTGAGAGTTTCTTGAAAAGGACATGTAATGCTTCAGAAAGCGTGCATAGTTTCGTTGGCACTGCAGGACAAAAATAGTACAATGCATTTAATGCGCAGACAGAGACATCTGAACAAAAGAGGAAATATCTGAAAAGAGACAACGTCTTCTGCAGTACTATTTACAGATAATAATAGTTTGAATTTCATTGAGCCTAACGGATACTATTCAAACGACATGATTTTCAACTATAAATATCAATACTTAGAATGCTTGAAAGACACACTGAACTCACTGAAAATACCAAGCTTCTCTGATAATACAATTAGTGGTATCTTCCTCTCAAGTATACAAGCCTTCTGCCTACTTACTCTTTAGCTTACAGTTGCGACTAAGCTCTTGAATTCTAAGTAACACGAAAGTTCTAAGTGTCCTAATCCTTAACAAGCATTGCTATCTGTGAAGGAGTTGAATCAAAAGATCAAGTATCTGAGATTCATTCTCTAGAACATTTTTCATAGACTTGGGTCAGTAAAGAACATATCACCACACATTGTGAAGTGTGTTAAGTGACTCTTGTTCGAGAAGTTAGTATTACATAACTGTAGAAGTTATTAATCTACCAATCTGACAAACTCTTCTTAACCAACACCATACACGGCGTGGAGTACAGGAAGTACTTAGTTTGGGAAACTAAGGAATAACTCCAAGGTTACTGAGCATATGAAGTACTTAGTTTGGGAAACTAAGGAATAGCTCAAAGGTTTCTGAGTATAGGAAGTACTTGGCTGGGAGCCGGGGAATAACTCAGGGGGAACACTTGGTTGGGAATCTAGTGTATTTAGGAATCGAGAGAAGATATTTGTAAGGTGAACTCAATTATCTGTCTTAGTGGATCCTAGGTCTGAGAAAGGCCGAAGTGGATTAGTTGAAGGATTACGCCACCTTCACATACCACTATAAAAAGACGTGTTATTTATTTTCAGCAATTTACTTATCGTTCTCTTTATCCTGCTAAGTATTTAAACACATTATATCTTGCTGAGCACGTGCACTTATCACAGAAAAGTCTTCCTCTCTTTGATTATAAGTATCAAATATCTTCACACATATCTGAGAGACTGTTTTATCGACAAAAGTTTTAATAGACTATTCACCACCCCCCCCCCCCTTAGTCTTTTACTGTGCCGTTATCTGGACCAACATTTCTGCTATAAACTGTGGATTTGAGGAATTTCGACTTATAAATTTAATCTTGATTCTATTTGGGAATTACAGGTTCTACAATGGAAAATGAAAATCCTGAGTGCACATCACTCAACTAGAGACTCTAAGGTTGTTTGCCTCGGAGCTCGGGAGCAGGGGTTGAAGAGATAATGAATGCTTACCATAAATGTGAGGGGGTAGCACTGTATTTATAGATTTCAGGAAGGACAAGCCTACTTGATTTAAGGGATCTTGTCTCCCTCTCAGATCTCGCCACCTGTCGGTGGGTCCCCTTGTAGTTGCCCTCGTAGGAAATGAGTTCCCCTCGAAGGGAATCATGTTGATCTCGCTCTTTGACTTGGGTCAACATTCTTTCCCTCGTATGGAATAGTAAATCCGAGGGCAACTGCCCTATAGTTGCCCTCGTAAAGAGCCTTCTTGAGGAGCTTTCGTTGTACCAAATCACACCCTATCAATTATGATTATGAATTCCATTTCTATGAGTAGCTAAACACCCAGTTATATGGTGGTGGTGAACGTATGCATGCTAGCTATGGTTCTTCGTAATATATGCATATAATTGATATAGGTTTTGCGTAATAACTATCTTGTGTATGTGAATTGATGATTGGTATTCCTAAGGAGCTTTCCATTGGTTGAATCGATCATGGTATTCCTAACACCAAAATCATCTAAGAAAGCTTTCGCTCCATATGTTGAATTGATCATAAAATCACATTAACAAGTTAGTCTATAGACATTGAGGACTTGACGCCTCTTTCGATTCTGACGGTTGAATTCTGTCGTTACACGAATTCCTAAACACAAACCTAGTTTCTGTTAACCGATTAATTCGGGTTATTTTGTCATAGCTATCAACGAGCAAGTCCGAAAACGGTAATTTCATTGGGAGTGTCCCAGTCTAACTTAGAGTATTGTATAAATTGCATTAGAATATTGAATCCTGCTATCTAGCATTAGATTAAATCACCACTGCATAATCCTTTATCATATAATCCAAGTTTATTATGTTCGTTCTATTCTCAATTGCCTGCTGATTTGAAAGTCAAGTTCACTGCCGAAGCACAAAGCCTTTTTACTGCTTTGATAAACAATTCTTCGTAAACAAGACTCAACTTAGTTATGTCCTTGATAGCCCTCGGGGTTAGCTTTCACTGCACTACAGTTTTAGTAGTGTTGAGATACTAACTCTTGGGTACAAATAAATTTAAAATTCGATTTGACACATCAATGATCTATTTAAACGGTTGTCTTACTATCTAAAATTTGGAATTCTTCTTGCTATTAATCCACAAGTTTCCCTTGCCTGGAATCTGATCCAACAAGTTTTTCATCATCGTCGTTGGCAAGAAAAACTCTCCTTGATCCGATCCGCGGACTTCATCCGTGTGATGCCCTATCACCTTCACAGATAATTACCGACACTTAAATGTAGCTTAGATGCGCGGAAGCTTTAAACAGAATTACTTTGACCACATTTACATTTGCATGCCAGCAAATACATTTTCACATCTTTCTTATAAATTATCTTTTTACAGAACAAAAGTCTTTTCATGAATGATATGCGGACAACGAGCCGAGGGAGAAGGATTGGAAACAAGTCGGCCGACCTTTGATGCATGACTTACTTCTTTTCAACTATGCCTGCTTTTCTTCAATATCTATAAAAACATCATCACATTTTGAATGAGTTGCGGATTTCAATAAGTATAATCAGTAACAGGTCATTTAATAACCTGTAAAATAACTAGCAACAAGCCATTTAACACCAGGTAGGCACATCAGTTTCAGTCACATATACTCACTTCGATTCACAATCAGCATAAGACTTCACATTTATTTCATAGTTTCAAAATCACATCAGTTCACTTCTCATTCTCATCACATCAAATAGAAGCACTTAACATCATTCACATTTATATAATAATGCACTTGCTTAGTCATTTTCTTTCTCTGCTATGGCTCTGTTACGACCAGTATTAATTCGTGATCACGATGATGGCCATTGCGTTACCATCCATTTCATCATATAACACATGGAGTTCAGTGAACTCAGGGTGACCGTACGGTACTCTGTATCCAATCAATACTGGAGAATTTTCACATAACACATGACTCGTCAGCAGCCATAACAGAATCCTCTTATCTCTTAATGAATGCAATTCATGTAATCATATACATACATATTCGGCTAACACTTTATCAGAGAATAATTACATTTTTATACAACAACACACATATCCATCAACAACTTCAACCATACAATTCACATCCACATAGCCCGTACGCTAGCACCATAGCAAGAATTTCAAGTCACACATATTTGTCAAACAATAAGTTACCGAAGTTATTTATAAAGATACTAAATAACGAGTTACTAAAAACACTTACAGTTGATCGTCCAAAATTGCTAATTAACATTACACGTACAATCTCTAGGTGCAAAACCACCTGTGAAAACGTATATTACATCTCTATAAGAATAGTATAAATCGAATAACCGTAGATTGAAATAGCTAGAACCGTAAAACATACCGATTGACCTCTGAAATCTATCCGCTGCTATAAAATTTGTCCTATCAGTTTTCTTGTATACCTCCTCCCAGTTCGTATCATTGTTTCATGTCTTGGTCGCTTCAGTTATCGAAACTGTGTGTGTATTAATGAGTTATGTGTGAGAGATCGTGTATAGTTTCTTAGTGTAAAAGTTTGAAATCATCCGATTATGTGAATTTCTTTGATGCTAGGTCCACTAGTCCACCTTCTCTAAATTTTGACAAATGTAAACTAATCTAATTCTTTTTTTATTTTTTTATTTTTTCAACATTTTTATCTGAAAATTTTGGAAGAAACATCAGTGCCCGTCACAAAATTTCAGTTTGACATGTATTTTCATATAATAAAATAATTTACATAATTGCAAAAAATGATAAATAAAAAGAAGAAAATCGTATCTAACTTGACTCAGATCTTACATTTTCAATTAAAAAGTTAAACATGTGCATCAGATTGTAATTGAATGAGTAAGATAAATTGACTCTTGATGTCCGCGTGAAGTTGATGCCATTCAAAAATCTTCTTCATATTTAACATAAAAGGTTCAACTTTTTAGAGCAACTGGGGCTTTCATCCTCAAAATAAAATTCTAGGTTGACGGATTTTGATTTTGAAGATTTAATTTGGAACTGAAATTTTGTGACGGGATCTGATGTTTCTTTCAAAATTTTCAAATACATTAATTTAAAAACATATTAAAATGTTAGAAAAATAAGAAAATAAAAAAAGAATTAAATAAATTGACAATTATTAAAATTTGGAGAAGGTGGAATAGTGATACCTCTACCATTAAAGAAGTGCAAGTGTAGAAGCCTGTAGTGATGATGATCATAATAACTTGGTGCTGAAGTGAGTAGTGGATAATACAGATCGGTCCTTTCTGTTACCTCCATTATCTGCGCCACTTTGAACTTATCTCCGCACTCTACTTTCTTTCAATTTCGTTGATCATCGTCAATTAATCTCCACTGGTACTAACCCGTGGCGATATCACGAAATAATTTACTTTTAATAATATACTAGAATGAGGATAATTCAATCGACATAATTAGAGTACTCAAACTAACAAGAATACATGCTCATAGTAAAATTTAATCGACTGCAAATCAAAAAAAAAGTTCATATATTAATTGTAATTCAAACTCAGCAGAAAACAAAATAAGGAAAGATGTTTTTCCCTAACACACATTTTTCTGAAAAAATCTTATTTTCCTCTATTCCTTTTCTTTTTCCCATTTTTACTCAAACCAAATGAAGCCTAAGTTAGCATTATAATTATGTATTCATACCTTAAAGGGTGCAAATTTTTTTGCTTGTAGACAATATAATGTTGATTATGGCCCGTAGCAAGTTCGTGTAATCCGGTGAAAATGTCAATTAATTAATAAGTGTATGGTGTTCCTTCTTTGACATTGATTTCAAACAGAAGCGCATCTCCAGCGCAACCAATGGGATTCCATAATCTTATCATTTCCTCCTTTTTTTTTTTCTGAGAATTATCGTTTCCTGAATTACTCTATATTTTCCCAGGTTTAGCTTTTAAATGGGTAAGATCCAACTTAATCGAACCCGTTTGAAACTAAAGGGTTGATCCACGTTGGTTATGGTCATTTGCATGTATACGACCTGAACCCAATAATTATTACTAGGTAAATCATCGGATAGGGGTTTACTAAAATCAACTCGTATGACGCGTTTGAAAATAAGGCAAAATAAACTCGTTTTTAGATTCTAGATTTTCAAATTTATTTATGTTCATGAGTCTGTTATGTAAGCTTTTAAACGTGCCGAAAATAACCCGACCTAATCCCGCTAAGGACCCAATGGGTTGATACCCAATATTCTTATCTAGTTGACACTATCTATGTACTCCATCCACCTCCGGTTGAGAATTTAATGCATTAGGGTGGACGCGTAATTTTAGGTGAAAAATTAAAATAAATTAATAGAACATAATATGGTTTTTTGCCAGGCTGAAACTGTCCATGTTCAAGAAGTATCAACCTTCACCAACATGATCTAATAGCGAAGGATATGTGATCTTAACCATTGTAGTGATTGGGTCCTATGCATAAGGATCTCTTGAACAATTTCAAATGGACCTCGTCGTCATTTGTTCCATCGACTTCACCCCCCCCCCCCCCCCTCCAACACGCAATATATTTTTACCGTTTGAACAAAATTCCTAATTTGGAATTATCTCATTGTTAGATTATTTTCAAATAACATGGTTCATCCTTGCATTAGAGTTCCCAAGTTGAATTATATTATTCTTACAGTTGTTTTGCCCTTCAAGTGGAGTTCTCAATTAAGAATTACTTCATTCTTAAAGTTGAGTTTAACCTTTGAATTGAATTTCCAAGTTAAAATTATCTCATTGTTAAAGTTAAAATTATCTCATTGTTAAATTATCTCAGTTAAGAATTACTTCATTCTTAAAGTTGAGTTCAGTTGTTTACCTTTTGGATTGAGTTCCTCAGAAATTTATGTATTTCTCCCAATAATTTTTTCATATAGTGTGGTTTACTATTCAAATAGAGTTTTCAAGTTGGATTTAGCCCTTTTTTAGAGTTGCTTTTAACTTCAAATTGAGTTTTCAAATTGCAATGATCCCATTCTTAGATTTTTGTTTGCTTTCACGTTGAGCTCCCATGTAGGAGCTATCTAATTCTAAATTTGAGCTTACCGTTCGAACTAAGTTTTTAATTTTTTTTTTTTAAATCTCATTGTTATAGTTGATTTGTCACACGAATTGATTTCCCTAGTTAGAATTATCCCATTTTTTTAGTTGAGTTTACCTTCGAATTAAGTTCCTGTGCTTGAATCACTTCTTCATTAGAGTATTTTTCCCATGTAACGTGGTTGATTATCCGAATAGAGTTTCCAAGTTGTAATTATCTCATTCTTATAGTTTGTTTGACCTTGGAATTGAGTTCCCACGTTAGAATTATCTCATTCATAAAGTTGAATTTTACTTTTCGAGTTGAGTTCCCAAGTTTGGATTATCTCATTCACAAAGCTCGTTTACGCCTCGAATTGAGTTCCTAAATTGAAAATTTTCTCTTACTTAGCCATATCAAATATTTTCAAAACCGACCCCTGGTAAATGGTCTTTTGTTTAGATTAGGACTCACAGTTTAAACAATTACAGATAATTTCAAATTTATAATGTAGTTTGAAACTAATTACAACAAACCCAAAAAGTCAAACATTCGCTAATTTTATTTAATTTTATAATATTTTTTTCTATTTTAACTTTTCTTTTAGTCTTCTCCTATAATTTCAACTTAATTTACATTACAAATTTCAACTTTGTCCTTCTTCGACCAAACTCGCCACCACCATTTGTAATCGACACAATTTATGTCACACTAATCATGCACTAATTAGGAACATCTCATAGACGATACACATGCAATAAAAAAAGGATCTATCGCATTCGCATTAAAAGCATTACACAAACTTTCCAAATTAACATAATGAAGGGTTAAAAATACAAAAAAAAAGGGTAAAGTTCCACAGGCGTTCTTGGTCCTCTAGCATATGTGTAGATGAGAGAATAAAAACTGACCTTTATATAATATATAGATTACCAGTAATTACCTTTATTCTAAGTTCATATATGCAATCTCAAAATTCTATGCTACTCAAATATTCAAAACTTTTTTTCCAATTTATATCTTATAATTGGTGTATATGGATTCGTTTCGTCGCGATGAACCCAAATATATGTTCAAAATATTTTTCGAAGTTTTGCAGATAAAGTTATATGGGATTTAATAAAAACTATATATGTAGTGAACACACTAAAAATATAAATATATTCTGAAAGTTATAAGGTGCATTGCATTGCCAAGAATAAAATGTTCCATGGCTTATTTTTCAATTTTAGAATTTACACAACAAATACATCTCATTTAACAATTTAATTTTTTATTTTAATATATACATAATTTATAAGAGTCATTTACATATGGACCCCCTGCTAGATTGTCCAATTACAGATTCATATGAACAACAAACGTATAGATCTACTTGAGAGTTAAGCTACACACAAAACGAGTGGGATAGACAACAATCGAACAACACTACTTGAGAGATAAAAACAACACACTAAAGGAGTGAGATGAACAACAAACGTATAAATCTACTTGAGAGTTAAACAACATACTAAAGGAGTGGGATAGACAACAAACGAACAACTCTACTTGAGAGATAAAAACAACACACTAAAGGAGATGGATGAACTACAAACGTATAAATCTACTTGAGAGTTAAGGAACACACTAAAGGAGTGGGATAGACAACAATCGAACAACACTACTTGAGAGATAAAAACAACACACTAAAGGAGTGGGATGAACAACGAACGTATAAATCTACTTGAGAGTTAAGCAACACACTAAAGGAGTGGGATAGACAACAAACGAACAACTCTACTTGAGAGATAAAAACAACACACTAAATGAGAGGGATGAACCACAAAGGTATAAATCTACTTGAGAGTTAAGCAACATACTAAAGGAGTGGGATAGACAACAAACGAACAACTCTACTTGAGAGATAAAAACAACACACTAAAGGAGAGGGATGAACTACAAACGTATAAATCTACTTGAGAGTTAAGGAACACACTAAAGGAGTGGGATAGACAACAATCGAACAACACTACTTGAGAGATAAAAACAACACACTAAAGGAGTGAGATGAACAACAAACGTATAAATCTACTTGAGAGTTAAGCTACACACTAAAGGAGTGGGATAGACCACAATCGAACAACACTACTTGAGAGATAAAAACAACACACTAAATTAGAGGGATGAACCACAAAGGTATAAATCTACTTGAGAGTTAAGGAACACACAAAACGAGTGGGATAGACAACAATCGAACAACACTACTTGAGAGATAAAAACAACACACTAAAGGAGTGAGATGAACAACAAACGTATAAATCTACTTGAGAGTTAAGCTACACACTAAAGGAGTGGGATAGACCACAATCGAACAACACTACTTGAGAGATAAAAACAACACACTAAATGAGAGGGATGAACCACAAAGGTATAAATCTACTTGAGAGTTAAGCAACATACTAAAGGAGTGGGATAGACAACAAACGAACAACTCTACCTGAGAGATAAAAACAACACACTAAGGGAGAGGGATGAACAACAAACGTATAAATCTACTTGAGAGTTAAGCTACACACTAAAGGAGTGGGATAGACAACAATCGAACAACACTACTTGAGAGATAAAAACAACACAGTAAATGAGAGGGATGAACCACAAAGGTATAAATCTACTTGAGAGTTAAACAACATACTAAAGGAGTGGGATAGACAACAAACGAACAACTCTACTTGAGAGATAAAAACAACACACTAAAGGAGATGGATGAACTACAAACGTATAAATCTACTTGAGAGTTAAGGAACACACTAAAGGAGTGGGATAGACAACAAACGAACAACTCTACTTGAGAGATAAAAACAACACACTAAAGGAGATGGATGAACTACAAACGTATAAATCTACTTGAGAGTTAAGGAACACACTAAAGGAGTGGGATAGACAACAATCGAACAACACTACTTGAGAGAAAAAAAAAACACTAAAGGATTGGGATGAACAACGAACGTATAAATCTACTTGAGAGTTAAGCAACACACTAAAGGAGTGGGATAGACAACAAACGAACAACTCTACTTGAGAGATAAAAACAACACACTAAAGGAGAGGGATGAACAACAAACGTATAGATCTACTTGAGAGTTAAGCTACACACAAAACGAGTGGGATAGACAACAATCGAACAACACTACTTGAGAGATAAAAACAACACACTAAAGGAGTGAGATGAACAACAAACGTATAAATCTACTTGAGAGTTAAGCTACACACTAAAGGAGTGGGATAGACCACAATCGAACAACACTACTTGAGAGATAAAAACAACACACTAAATTAGAGGGATGAACCACAAAGGTATAAATCTACTTGAGAGTTAAGCAACATACTAAAGGAGTGGGATAGACAACAAACGAACAACTCTACTTGAGAGATAAAAACAACACACTAAAGGAGAGGGATGAACAACAAACGTATAAATCTACTTGAGAGTTAAGCTACACACTAAACGAGTGGGATAGACAACAATCGAACAACACTACTTGAGAGATAAAAACAACACACTAAAGGAGTGAGATGAATAACAAACGTATAAATCTACTTGAGAGTTAAACAACACACAGAAGGAGTGGGATAGACAACAAACGAACAACTCTACTTGAGAGATAAAAACAACACACTAAATGAGAGGGATGAACCACAAAGGTATAAATCTACTTGAGAGTTAAGCAACATACTAAAGGAGTGGGATAGACAACAAACGAACAACTCTACTTGAGAGATAAAAACAACACACTAAAGGAGAGGGATGAACTACAAACGTATAAATCTACTTGAGAGTTAAGGAACACACTAAAGGAGTGGGATAGACAACAATCGAACAACACTACTTGAGAGATAAAAACAACACACTAAAGGAGTGGGATGAACAACGAACGTATAAATCTACTTGAGAGTTAAGCAACACACTAAAGGAGTGGGATAGACAACAATCGAACAACACTACTTGAGAGATAAAAACAACACACTAAATGAGAGGGATGAACCACAAAGGTATAAATCTACTTGAGAGTTAAGCTACACACTAAACGAGTGGGATAGACAACAATCGAACAACACTACTTGAGAGATAAAAACAACACACTAAAGGAGTGAGATGAACAACAAACGTATAAATCTACTTGAGAGTTAAGCAACACACTAAAGGAGTGGGATAGACAACAATCGAACAACACTACTTGAGAGATAAAAACAACACACTAAATGAGAGGGATGAACCACAAAGGTATAAATCTACTTGAGAGTTAAGCAACATACTAAAGGAGTGGGATAGACAACAAACGAACAACTCTACTTGAGAGATAAAAACAACACACTAAAGGAGAGGGATGAACAACAAACGTATAAATCTACTTGAGAGTTAAGCTACACACTAAACGAGTGGGATAGACAACAATCGAACAATTCTACTTGAGAGATAAAAACAACACACTAAATGAGAGGGATGAACCACAAAGGTATAAATCTACTTGAGAGTTAAGCAACATACTAAAGGAGTGGGATAGACAACAAACGAACAACTCTACTTGAGAGATAAAAACAACACACTAAAGGAGATGGATGAACTACAAACGTATAAATCTACTTGAGAGTTAAGGAACACACTAAAGGAGTGGGATAGACAACAAACGAACAACACTACTTGAGAGATAAAAACAACACACTAAAGGAGTGAGATGAACAACAAACGTATAAATCTACTTGAGAGTTAAGCAACACACTAAAGGAGTGGGATAGACAACAATCGAACAACACTACTTGAGAGATAAAAACAACACACTAAAGGAGAGGGATGAACAACAAAGGTATAAATCTACTTGAGAGTTAAGCAACACACTAAAGGAGTGGGATAGACAACAATCGAACAACACTACTTGAGAGATAAAAACAACACACTAAAGGAGTGAGATGAACAACAAACGTATAAATCTACTTGAGAGTTAAGCAACACACTAAAGGAGTGGGATAGACAACAATCGAACAACACTACTTGAGAGATAAAAACAACACACTAAATGAGAGGGATGAACCACAAAGGTATAAATCTACTTGAGAGTTAAGCAACATACTAAAGGAGTGGGATAGACAACAAACGAACAACTCTACTTGAGAGATAAAAACAACACACTAAAGGAGAGGGATGAACAACAAACGTATAAATCTACTTGAGAGTTAAGCAACACACTAAAGGAGTGGGATAGACAACAATCGAACAACACTACTTGAGAGATAAAAACAACACACTAAATGAGAGGGATGAACAACAAAGGTATAAATCTACTTGAGAGTTAAGCAACATACTAAAGGAGTGGGATAGACAACAAACGAACAACTCTACTTGAGAGATAAAAACAACACACTAAAGGAGAGGGATGAACAACAAACGTATAAATCTACTTGAGAGTTAAGCTACACACTAAAGGAGTGGGATAGACAACAATCGAACAACACTACTTGAGAGATAAAAACAACACACTAAATGAGAGGGATGAACCACAAAGGTATAAATCTACTTGAGAGTTAAGCAACATACTAAAGGAGTGGGATAGACAACAAACGAACAACTCTACTTGAGAGATAAAAACAACACACTAAAGGAGAGGGATGAACAACAAACGTATAAATCTACTTGAGAGTTAAGCAACACACTAAAGGAGTGGGATAGACAACAAACGAACAACTCTACTTGAGAGATAAAAACAACACACTAAAGGAGATGGATGAACTACAAACGTATAAATCTACTTGAGAGTTAAGCAACACACTAAAGGAGTGGGATAGACAACAATCGAACAACACTACTTGAGAGATAAAAACAACACACTAAAGGAGAGGGATGAACAACAAATGTATAAATCTACTTGAGAGTTAAGCAACATACTAAAGGAGTGGGATAGACAACAAACGAACAACTCTACTTGAGAGATAAAAACAACACACTAAAGGAGAGGGATGAACAACAAACGTATAAATCTACTTGAGAGTTAAGCTACACACTAAACGAGTGGGATAGACAACAATCGAACAACACTACTTGAGAGATAAAAACAACACACTAAAGGAGTGAGATGAACAACAAACGTATAAATCTACTTGAGAGTTAAGCTACACACTAAAGGAGTGGGATAGACAACAATCGAACAACACTACTTGAGAGATAAAAACAACACACTAAAGGAGAGGGATGAACCACAAAGGTATAAATCTACTTGAGAGTTAAGCTACACACTAAAGGAGTGGGATAGACAACAATCGAACAACACTACTTGAGAGATAAAAACAACACACTAAAGGAGAGGGATGAACTACAAACGTATAAATCTACTTGAGAGTTAAGCAACACACTAAAGGAGTGGGATAGACAACAAACGGACAACTCTACTTGAGAGATAAAAACAACACACTAAAGGAGAGGGATGAACAACAAACGAATAAATCTACTTGAGAGTTAAGCTACACACTAAAGGAGTGGGATAGACAACAAACGAACAACACTACTTGAGAGATAAAAACAACACACTAAAGGAGTGAGATGAACAACAAACGTATAAATCTACTTGAGAGTTAAGCTACACACTAAAGGAGTGGGATAGACAACAATCGAACAACACTACTTGAGAGATAAAAACAACACACTAAATGAGAGGGATGAACCACAAAGGTATAAATCTACTTGAGAGTTAAGCAACATACTAAAGGAGTGGGATAGACAACAAACGAACAACTCTACTTGAGAGATAAAAACAACACACTAAAGGAGAGGGATGAACAACAAACGTATAAATCTACTTGAGAGTTAAGCTACACACTAAACGAGTGGGATAGACAACAATCGAACAACACTACTTGAGAGATAAAAACAACACACTAAAGGAGTGAGATGAACAACAAACGTATAAATCTACTTGAGAGTTAAGCAACACACTAAAGGAGTGGGATAGACAACAACGAACAACTCTACTTGAGAGATAAAAACAACACACTAAAGGAGAGGGATGAACAACAAACGTATAAATCTACTTGAGAGTTAAGCTACACACTAAACGAGTGGGATAGACAACAATCGAACAACACTACTTGAGAGATAAAAACAACACACTAAAGGAGTGAGATGAACAACAAACGTATAAATCTACTTGAGAGTTAAGCTACACACTAAAGGAGTGGGATAGACAACAATCGAACAACACTACTTGAGAGATAAAAACAACACACTAAAGGAGAGGGATGAACAACAAACGTATAAATCTACTTGAGAGTTAAGCAACACACTAAAGGAGTGGGATAGACAACAAACGAACAACTCTACTTGAGAGATAAAAACAACACACTAAAGGAGAGGGATGAACAACAAACGTATAAATCTACTTGAGAGTTAAGCTACACACTAAACGAGTGGGATAGACAACAATCGAACAACACTACTTGAGAGATAAAAACAACACACTAAATGAGAGGGATGAACCACAAAGGTATAAATCTACTTGAGAGTTAAGCAACATACTAAAGGAGTGGGATAGACAACAAACGAACAACTCTACTTGAGAGATAAAAACAACACACTAAAGGAGAGGGATGAACAACAAACGTATAAATCTACTTGAGAGTTAAGCTACACACTAAACGAGTGGGATAGACAACAATCGAACAACACTACTTGAGAGATAAAAACAACACACTAAAGGAGTGAGATGAACAACAAACGTATAAATCTACTTGAGAGTTAAGCAACACACTAAAGGAGTGGGATAGACAACAATCGAACAACTCTACTTGAGAGATAAAAACAACACACTAAAGGAGAGGGATGAACAACAAACGTATAAATCTACTTGAGAGTTAAGCTACACACAAAACGGGTGGGATAGACAACAATCGAACAACACTACTTGAGAGATAAAAACAACACACTAAAGGAGTGAGATGAACAACAAACGTATAAATCTACTTGAGAGTTAAGCTACACACTAAAGGAGTGGGATAGACAACAATCGAACAACACTACTTGAGAGATAAAAACAACACACTAAATGAGAGGGATGAACCACAAAGGTATAAATCTACTTGAGAGTTAAGCAACATACTAAAGGAGTGGGATAGACAACAAACGAACAACTCTACTTGAGAGATAAAAACAACACACTAAAGGAGAGGGATGAACAACAAACGTATAAATCTACTTGAGAGTTAAGCTACACACTAAACGAGTGGGATAGACAACAATCGAACAACACTACTTGAGAGATAAAAACAACACACTAAAGGAGTGAGATGAACAACAAACGTATAAATCTACTTGAGAGTTAAGCAACACACTAAAGGAGTGGGATAGACAACAAAAGAACAACTCTACTTGAGAGATAAAAACAACACACTAAAGGAGAGGGATGAACAACAAACGTATAAATCTACTTGAGAGTTAAGATACACACTAAAGGAGTGGGATAGACAACAAACGAACAATTCTACTTGAGAGATAAAAACAACACACTAAAGGAGATGGATGAACTACAAACGTATAAATCTACTTGAGAGTTAAGGAACACACTAAAGGAGTGGGATAGACAACAATCGAACAACACTACTTGAGAGATAAAACAACACACTAAAGGAGTGGGATGAACAACGAACGTATAAATCTACTTGAGAGTTAAGCAACACACTAAAGGAGTGGGATAGACAACAAACGAACAACTCTACTTGAGAGATAAAAACAACACACTAAATGAGAGGGATGAACCACAAAGGTATAAATCTACTTGAGAGTTAAGCAACACACTAAAGGAGTGGGATAGACAACAATCGAACAACTCTACTTGAGAGATAAAAACAACACACTAAAGGAGAGGGATGAACAACAAACGTATAAATCTACTTGAGAGTTAAGCTACACACTAAACGAGTGGGATAGACAACAATCGAACAACACTACTTGAGAGATAAAAACAACACACTAAAGGAGTGAGATGAACAACAAACGTATAAATCTACTTGAGAGTTAAGCTACACACTAAAGGAGTGGGATAGACAACAATCGAACAACACTACTTGAGAGATAAAAACAACACACTAAATGAGAGGGATGAACCACAAAGGTATAAATCTACTTGAGAGTTAAGCGACACACTAAAGGAGTGGGATAGACAACAAACGAACAACTCTACTTGAGAGATAAAAACAACACACTAAAGGAGAGGGATGAACAACAAACGTATAAATCTACTTGAGAGTTAAGCTACACACTAAAGGAGTGGGATAGACAACAATCGAACAACACTACTTGAGAGATAAAAACAACACACTAAATGAGAGGGATGAACCACAAAGGTATAAATCTACTTGAGAGTTAAGCAACATACTAAAGGAGTGGGATAGACAACAAACGAACAACTCTACTTGAGAGATAAAAACAACACACTAAAGGAGAGGGATGAACAACAAACGTATAAATCTACTTGAGAGTTAAGCTACACACTAAACGAGTGGGATAGACAACAATCGAACAACACTACTTGAGAGATAAAAACAACACACTAAAGGAGAGGGATGAACAACAAACGTATAAATCTACTTGAGAGTTAAGCAACACACTAAAGGAGTGGGATAGACAACAAACGAACAACTCTACTTGAGAGATAAAAACAACACACTAAATGAGAGGGATGAACCACAAAGGTATAAATCTACTTGAGAGTTAAGCAACATACTAAAGGAGTGGGATAGACAACAAACGAACAACTCTACTTGAGAGATAAAAACAACACACTAAAGGAGAGGGATGAACTACAAACGTATAAATCTACTTGAGAGTTAAGGAACACACTAAAGGAGTGGGATAGACAACAATCGAACAACACTACTTGAGAGATAAAAAAACACACTAAAGGAGTGGGATGAACAACGAACGTATAAATCTACTTGAGAGTTAAGCAACACACTAAAGGAGTGGGATAGACAACAAACGAACAACTCTACTTGAGAGATAAAAACAACACACTAAAGGAGAGGGATGAACAACAAACGTATAGATCTACTTGAGAGTTAAGCTACACACTAAAGGAGTGGGATAGACCACAATCGAACAACACTACTTGAGAGATAAAAACAACACACTAAATGAGAGGGATGAACCACAAAGGTATAAATCTACTTGAGAGTTAAGCAACATACTAAAGGAGTGGGATAGAAAAAACAACACACTAAAGGAGAGGGATGAACAACAAACGTATAAATCTACTTGAGAGTTAAGCTACACACTAAACGAGTGGGATAGACAACAATCGAACAACACTACTTGAGAGATAAAAACAACACACTAAAGGAGTGAGATGAACAACAAACGTATAAATCTACTTGAGAGTTAAGCAACACACTAAAGGAGTGGGATAGACAACAAAAAACAACTCTACTTGAGAGATAAAAACAACACACTAAAGGAGAGGGATGAACAACAAACGTATAAATCTACTTGAGAGTTAAGCAACACACTAAAGGAGTGGGATAGACAACAATCGAACAACACTACTTGAGAGATAAAAACAACACACTAAAGGAGTGAACAACAAACGTATAAATCTACTTGAGAGTTAAGCTACACACTAAAGGAGTGGGATAGACAACAATCGAACAACACTACTTGAGAGATAAAAACAACACACTAAATGAGAGGGATGAACCACAAAGGTATAAATCTACTTGAGAGTTAAGCAACATACTAAAGGAGTGGGATAGACAACAAACGAACAACTCTACTTGAGAGATAAAAACAACACACTAAAGGAGAGGGATGAACAACAAACGTATAAATCTACTTGAGAGTTAAGCTACACACTAAAGGAGTGGGATAGACAACAATCGAACAACACTACTTGAGAGATAAAAACAACACACTAAATGAGAGGGATGAACAACAAAGGTATAAATCTACTTGAGAGTTAAGCAACACACTAAAGGAGTGGGATAGACAACAAACGAACAACTCTACTTGAGAGATAAAAACAACACACTAAAGGAGAGGGATGAACAACAAACGTATAAATCTACTTGAGAGTTAAGCTACACTAAAGGAGTGGGATAGACAACAATCGAACAACACTACTTGAGAGATAAAAACAACACACTAAATGAGAGGGATGAACCACAAAGGTATAAATCTACTTGAGAGTTAAGCAACATACTAAAGGAGTGGGATAGACAACAAACGAACAACTCTACTTGAGAGATAAAAACAACACACTAAAGGAGAGGGATGAACAACAAACGTATAAATCTACTTGAGAGTTAAGCTACACACTAAAGGAGTGGGATAGACAACAATCGAACAACACTACTTGAGAGATAAAAACAACACACTAAAGGAGTGGGATGAACAACGAACGTATAAATCTACTTGAGAGTTAAGCAACACACTAAAGGAGTGGGATAGACAACAAACGAACAACTCTACTTGAGAGATAAAAACAACACACTAAATGAGAGGGATGAACCACAAAGGTATAAATCTACTTGAGAGTTAAGCAACATACTAAAGGAGTGGGATAGACAACAAACGAACAACTCTACTTGAGAGATAAAAACAACACACTAAAGGAGAGGGATGAACAACAAACGTATAAATCTACTTGAGAGTTAAGCTACACACTAAAGGAGTGGGATAGACAACAATCGAACAACACTACTTGAGAGATAAAAACAACACACTAAATGAGAGGGATGAACCACAAAGGTATAAATCTACTTGAGAGTTAAGCAACATACTAAAGGAGTGGGATAGACAACAAAAGGAACAACTCTACCTGAGAGATAAAAACAACACACTAAAGGAGAGGGATGAACAACAAACGTATAAATCTACTTGAGAGTTAAGCTACACACTAAACGAGTGGGATAGACAACAATCGAACAACACTACTTGAGAGATAAAAACAACACACTAAAGGAGTGAGATGAACAACAAACGTATAAATCTACTTGAGAGTTAAGCAACACACTAAAGGAGTGGGATAGACAACAAAAGAACAACTCTACTTGAGAGATAAAAACAACACACTAAAGGAGAGGGATGAACAACAAACGTATAAATCTACTTGAGAGTTAAGCTACACACTAAACGAGTGGGATAGACAACAATCGAACAACACTACTTGAGAGATAAAAACAACACACTAAAGGAGTGAGATGAACAACAAACGTATAAATCTACTTGAGAGTTAAGCTACACACAAAACAGGTGGGATAGACAACAATCGAACAACACTACTTGAGAGATAAAAACAACACACTAAATGAGAGGGATGAACCACAAAGGTATAAATCTACTTGAGAGTTAAGCAACATACTAAAGGAGTGGGATAGACAACAAACGAACAACTCTACTTGAGAGATAAAAACAACACACTAAAGGAGAGGGATGAACAACAAACGTATAAATCTACTTGAGAGTTAAGCTACACACTAAAGGAGTGGGATAGACAACAATCGAACAACACTACTTGAGAGATAAAAACAACACACTAAAGGAGAGGGATGAACAACAAACGTATAAATCTACTTGAGAGTTAAGCAACACACTAAAGGAGTGGGATAGACAACAAAAGAACAACTCTACTTGAGAGATAAAACAACACACTAAAGGAGAGGGATGAACAACAAACGTATAAATCTACTTGAGAGTTAAGCTACACACTAAAGGAGTGGGATAGACAACAAACGAACAACACTACTTGAGAGATAAAAACAACACACTAAAGGAGATGGATGAACAACAAACGTATAAATCTACTTGAGAGTTAAGCAACACACTAAAGGAGTGGGATAGACAACAATCGAACAACACTACTTGAGAGATAAAAACAACACACTAAAGGAGAGGGATGAACAACAAACGTATAAATCTACTTGAGAGTTAAGCAACACACTAAAGGAGTGGGATAGACAACAAACGAACAACTCTACTTGAGAGATAAAAACAACACACTAAAGGAGAGGGATGAACAACAAACGTATAAATCTACTTGAGAGTTAAGCAACACACTAAAGGAGTGGGATAGACAACAATCGAACAACACTACTTGAGAGATAAAAACAACACACTAAAGGAGGGATGAACAACAAACGTATAAATCTACTTGAGAGTTAAGCTACACACTAAACGAGTGGGATAGACAACAATCGAACAACACTACTTGAGAGATAAAAACAACACACTAAAGGAGTGAGATGAACAACAAACGTATAAATCTACTTGAGAGTTAAGCTACACTAAAGGAGTGGGATAGACAACAATCGAACAACACTACTTGAGAGATAAAAACAACACACTAAATGAGAGGGATGAACCACAAAGGTATAAATCTACTTGAGAGTTAAGCAACATACTAAAGGAGTGGGATAGACAACAAACGAACAACTCTACTTGAGAGATAAAAACAACACACTAAAGGAGAGGGATGAACAACAAACGTATAAATCTACTTGAGAGTTAAGCTACACACTAAAGGAGTGGGATAGACAACAATCGAACAACACTACTTGAGAGATAAAAACAACACACTAAAGGAGAGGGATGAACAACAAACGTATAAATCTACTTGAGAGTTAAGCAACACACTAAAGGAGTGGGATAGACAACAAACGAACAACTCTACTTGAGAGATAAAAACAACACACTAAAGGAGAGGGATGAACAACAAACGTATAAATCTACTTGAGAGTTAAGCAACACACTAAAGGAGTGGGATAGACAACAATCGAACAACTCTACTTGAGAGATAAAAACAACACACTAAAGGAGAGGGATGAACAACAAACGTATAAATCTACTTGAGAGTTAAGCTACACACTAAAGGAGTGGGATAGACAACAATCGAACAACACTACTTGAGAGATAAAAACAACACACTAAATGAGAGGGATGAACAACAAAGGTATAAATCTACTTGAGAGTTAAGCAACATACTAAAGGAGTGGGATAGACAAAAAACGAACAACTCTACTTGAGAGATAAAAACAACACACTAAAGGAGAGGGATGAACAACAAACATATAAATCTACTTGAGAGTTAAGCTACACACTAAAGGAGTGGGATAGACAACAATCGAACAACACTACTTGAGAGATAAAAACAACACACTAAATGAGAGGGATGAACCACAAAGGTATAAATCTACTTGAGAGTTAAGCAACATACTAAAGGAGTGGGATAGACAACAAACGAACAACTCTACTTGAGAGATAAAAACAACACACTAAAGGAGAGGGATGAACAACAAACGTATAAATCTACTTGAGAGTTAAGCTATGCACTAAACGAGTGGGATGGACAACAATCAAACAACACTACTTGAGAGCTAAAAACAACACACTAAAGGACCGGGATGAACAACAAATGTATAAATCTACTCGAGAGTTAAACAATACACAAAAGGAGTGGGATAGACAACAAAAGTACAACTCTACTTGAGAGATAAAAATGACACACTAAAGGAGAGGGATGAACAACAAACGTATAAATCTACTTGAGAGTTAAGCTACACACTAAACGAGTGGGATAGACAACAATCGAACAACACTACTTGAGAGATAAAAACAACACACTAAAGGAGTGAGATGAACAACAAACGTATAAATCTACTTGAGAGTTAAGCTACACACTAAAGGAGTGGGATAGACAACAATCGAACAACACTACTTGAGAGATAAAAACAACACACTAAATGAGAGGGATGAACCACAAAGGTATAAATCTACTTGAGAGTTAAGCAACATACTAAAGGAGTGGGATAGACAACAAACGAACAACTCTACTTGAGAGATAAAAACAACACACTAAAGGAGAGGGATGAACAACAAACGTATAAATCTACTTGAGAGTTAAGCTACACACTAAACGAGTGGGATAGACAACAATCGAACAACACTACTTGAGAGATAAAAACAACACACTAAAGGAGTGAGATGAACAACAAACGTATAAATCTACTTGAGAGTTAAGCAACACACTAAAGGAGTGGGATAGACAACAAACGAACAACTCTACTTGAGAGATAAAAACAACACACTAAAGGAGAGGGATGAACAACAAACGTATAAATCTACTTGAGAGTTAAGCTACACACAAAACGAGTGGGATAGACAACAATCGAACAACACTACTTGAGAGATAAAAACAACACACTAAAGGAGAGGGATGAACAACAAACGTATAAATCTACTTGAGAGTTAAGCAACACACTAAAGGAGTGGGATAGACAACAATCGAACAACACTACTTGAGAGATAAAAACAACACACTAAAGGAGAGGGATGAACAACAAACGTATAAATCTACTTGAGAGTTAAGCAACACACTAAAGGAGTGGGATAGACAACAAACGAACAACTCTACTTGAGAGATAAAAACAACACACTAAAGGAGAGGGATGAACAACAAATGTATAAATCTACTTGAGAGTTAAGCTACACACTAAAGGAGTGGGATAGACAACAATCGAACAACACTACTTGAGAGATAAAAACAACACACTAAATGAGAGGGATGAACCACAAAGGTATAAATCTACTTGAGAGTTAAGCAACATACTAAAGGAGTGGGATAGACAACAAACGAACAACTCTACTTGAGAGATAAAAACAACACACTAAAGGAGAGGGATGAACAACAAACGTATAAATCTACTTGAGAGTTAAGCTACACACTAAACGAGTGGGATAGACAACAATCGAACAACACTACTTGAGAGATAAAAACAACACACTAAAGGAGTGAGATGAACAACAAACGTATAAATCTACTTGAGAGTTAAGCAACACACTAAAGGAGTGGGATAGACAACAAAAGAACAACTCTACTTGAGAGATAAAAACAACACACTAAAGGAGAGGGATGAACAACAAACGTATAAATCTACTTGAGAGTTAAGCAACACACTAAAGGAGTGGGATAGACAACAATCGAACAACACTACTTGAGAGATAAAAACAACACACTAAAGGAGAGAGATGAACAACAAACGTATAAATCTACTTGAGAGTTAAGCTACACACAAAAGGAGTGGGATAGACAACAATCGAACAACACTACTTGAGAGATAAAAACAACACACTAAATGAGAGGGATGAACCACAAAGGTATAAATCTACTTGAGAGTTAAGCAACATACTAAAGGAGTGGGATAGACAACAAACGAACAACTCTACTTGAGAGATAAAAACAACACACTAAAGGAGAGGGATGAACAACAAACGTATAAATCTACTTGAGAGTTAAGCTACACACAAAAGTAGTGGGATTGACAACAAACGAACAACTCTACTTGAGAGATAAATACAACACACTAAAGGAGAGAGATGTACAACAAACGTATGAATCTACTGGAGAGTTAAGCTAAACACTAAAGGAGTGGGATAGACAACAAACGAAGAACTCTACTTGAGAGATAAAAACAGCACACTAAAGGAGAGGGATGTACAACAAACGTATAAATCTACTTGAGAGTTAAGCAACACACTAAAGGAGTGGGATAGACAACAAACGAACAACTCTACTTGAGAGATAAAAACAACACACTAAAGGAGAGGGATGAACAACAAACGTATAAATCTACTTGAGAGTTAAGCAACACACTAAAGGAGTGGGATAGACAACAATCGAACAACACTACTTGAGAGATATAAACAACACACTAAAGGAGAGGGATGAACAACAAACGTATAAATCTACTTGAGAGTTAAGCAACACACTAAAGGAGTGGGATAGACAACAAACGAACAACTCTACTTGAGAGATAAAACAACACACTAAAGGAGAGGGATGAACAACAAACGTATAAATCTACTTGAGAGTTAAGCTACACTAAAGGAGTGGGATAGACAACAAACGAACAACTCTACTTGAGAGATAAAAACAACACACTAAAGGAGAGGGATGAACAACAAACGTATAAATCTACTTGAGAGTTAAGCTACACACTAAAGGAGTGGGATAGACAACAATCGAACAACACTACTTGAGAGATAAAAACAACACACTAAAGGAGAGAGATGAACAAACGTATGAATCTACTTGAGAGTTAAGCTACACACTAAAATAAGTGGGATAGACAAAAATCGAACAACACTACTTGTGAGATAAAAACAACACACTAAAGGAGAGGGATGAACAACAAAAGTATAAATCGACTTGAGAGTTATGCAACACACTAAAGGAGTGGGATAGACAACAAACGAACAACTCTACTTGTGAGATAAAAATAACACACAAAAGCAGAGGGATGAACAACAAAAGTATAAATCGACTTGAGAGTTATGCAACACACTAAAGGAGTGGGATAGACAACAATCGAACAACACTACTTGAGAGATAAAAACAACACACTAAATGAGAGGGATGAACCACAAAGGTATAAATCTACTTGAGAGTTAAGCAACATACTAAAGGAGTGGGATAGACAACAAACGAACAACTCTACTTGAGAGATAAAAACAACACACTAAAGGAGAGGGATGAACAACAAACGTATAAATCTACTTGAGAGTTAAGCTACACACTAAAGGAGTGGGATAGACAACAATCGAACAACACTACTTGAGAGATAAAAACAACACACTAAAGGAGAGGGATGAACAACAAACGTATAAATCTACTTGAGAGTTAAGCAACACACTAAAGGAGTGGGATAGACAACAATCGAACAACTCTACTTGAGAGATAAAAACAACACACTAAATGAGAGGGATGAACCACAAAGGTATAAATCTACTTGAGAGTTAAGCAACATACTAAAGGAGTGGGATAGACAACAAACGAACAACTCTACTTGAGAGATAAAAACAACACACTAAAGGAGAGGGATGAACAACAAACGTATAAATCTACTTGAGAGTTAAGGAACACACTAAAGGAGTGGGATAGACAACAAACGAACAACTCTACTTGAGAGATAAAAACAACACACTAAAGTTCAGGGATGAACAACAAACGTATAAATCTACTTGAGAGTTAAGCAACACACTAAAGGAGTGGGATAGACAACAAACGAACAACTCTACTTGAGAGATAAAAACAACACACTAAAGGAGAGGGATGAACAACAAACGTATAAATCTACTTGAGAGTTAAGCTACACACTAAACGAGTGGGATAGACAACAATCGAACAACACTACTTGAGAGATAAAAACAACACACTAAATGAGAGGGATGAACCACAAAGGTATAAATCTACTTGAGAGTTAAGCAACATACTAAAGGAGTGGGATAGACAACAAACGAACAACTCTACTTGAGAGATAAAAACAACACACTAAAGGAGAGGGATGAACAACAAACGTATAAATCTACTTGAGAGTTAAGCTACACACTAAACGAGTGGGATAGACAACAATCGAACAACACTACTTGAGAGATAAAAACAACACACTAAAGGAGAGGGATTAACGACAAACGTATAAATCTACTTGAGAGTTAAACAACACACAGAAGGAGTGGGATAGACAACAAAAGAACAACTCTAATTGAGAGATAAGTTAAAGGTGAGGGATGAACAACAAACGAAAAACTCCACTTGAGAGATAAGCTACACACTAAAGGAGTGGGATAGACAACAATCGAACAACACTACTTGTGAGATAAAAACAACACACTAAAGTAGAGGGATGAACAACAAAGGTATAAATCTAATTCAGTGTTAAGCAACATACTAAAGGAGTGGGATAGACAACAATCGAACAACACTACTTGAGAGATAAAAACAACACACTAAATGAGAGGGATGAACCACAAAGGTATAAATCTACTTGAGAGTTAAGCAACATACTAAAGGAGTGGGATAGACAACAAACGAACAACTCTACTTGAGAGATAAAAACAACACACTAAAGGAGAGGGATGAACAACAAACGTATAAATCTACTTGAGAGTTAAGCTACACACTAAAGGAGTGGGATAGACAACAATCGAACAACACTACTTGAGAGATAAAAACAACACACTAAAGTAGAGGGATGAACAACAAAGGTATAAATCTAATTGAGTGTTAAGCAACATACTAAAGGAGTGGGATAGACAACAAACGAACAACGCTACTTGAGAGATAAAAACAACACACTAAAGGAGAGGGTAGAACAACAAACGTATAAATCTACTTGAGAGTTAAGCTACACACTAAACGAGTGGGATAGACAACAATCGAACAACACTACTTGAGAGATAAAAACAACACACTAAAGGAGTGGGATGAACAACAAACGTATAAATCTACTTGAGAGTTAAGCAACACACTAAAGGAGTGGGATAGACAACAAACGAACAACTCTACTTGAGAGATAAAAACAACACACTAAATGAGAGGGATGAACCACAAAGGTATAAATCTACTTGAGAGTTAAGCAACATACTAAAGGAGTGGGATAGACAACAAAAGAACAACTCTACTTGAGAGATAAAAACAACACACTAAAGGAGAGGGATGAACAACAAACGTATAAATCTACTTGAGAGTTATGCTACAAAATAAAGGAGTGGGATAGACAACAATCGAACAACACTACTTGAGAGATAAAAACAACACACTAAAGGAGTGGGATGAACAACAAAGGTATAAATCTACTTGAGAGTTAAGCAACATACTAAAGGAGTGGGATAGACAACAAACGAACAACTCTACTTGAGAGATAAAAACAACACACTAAAGGAGAGGGATGAACAACAAACGTATAAATCTACTTGAGAGTTAAGCTACACACTAAAGGAGTGGGATAGACAACAATCGAACAACACTACTTGAGAGATAAAAACAACACACTAAAGGAGAGAGATGAACAACAAACGTATAAATCTACTTGAGAGTTAAGCAACACACTAAAGGAGTGGGATAGACAACAAACGAACAACTCTACTTGAGAGATAAAAACAACACACTAAAGGAGAGGGATGAACAACAAACGTATAAATCTACTTGAGAGTTAAGCAACACACTAAAGGAGTGGGATAGACAACAATCGAACAACACTACTTGAGAGATAAAAACAACACACTAAAGGAGTGAGATGAACAACAAACGTATAAATCTACTTGAGAGTTAAGCTACACACTAAAGGAGTGGGATAGACAACAATCGAACAACACTACTTGAGAGATAAAAACAACACACTAAATGAGAGGGATGAACCACAAAGGTATAAATCTACTTGAGAGTTAAGCAACATACTAAAGGAGTGGGATAGACAACAAACGAACAACTCTACTTGAGAGATAAAAACAACACACTAAAGGAGAGGGATGAACAACAAACGTATAAATCTACTTGAGAGTTAAGCTACACTAAAGGAGTGGGATAGACAACAATCGAACAACACTACTTGAGAGATAAAAACAACACACTAAAGGAGAGGGATGAACAACAAACGTATAAATCTACTTGAGAGTTAAGCAACACACTAAAGGAGTGGGATAGACAACAAAAGAACAACTCTACTTGAGAGATAAAAACAACACACTAAAGGAGAGGGATGAACAACAAACGTATAAATCTACTTGAGAGTTAAGCAACACACTAAAGGAGTGGGATAGACAACAATCGAACAACTCTACTTGAGAGATAAAAACAACACACTAAAGGAGAGGGATGAACAACAAACGTATAAATCTACTTGAGAGTTAAGCAACACACTAAAGGAGTGGGATAGACAACAATCGAACAACACTACTTGAGAGATAAAAACAACACACTAAAGGAGAGGGATGAACAACAAACGTATAAATCTACTTGAGAGTTAAGCAACACACTAAAGGAGTGGGATAGACAACAAACGAACAACTCTACTTGAGAGATAAAAACAACACACTAAAGGAGAGGGATGAACAACAAAGGTATAAATCTACTTGAGAGTTAAGCTACACACTAAAGGAGTGGGATAGACAACAATCGAACAACACTACTTGAGAGATAAAAACAACACACTAAAGGAGAGGGATGAACAACAAACGTATAAATCTACTTGAGAGTTAAGCTACACACTAAACGAGTGGGATAGACAACAATCGAACAACACTACTTGAGAGATAAAAACAACACACTAAAGGAGTGAGATGAACAACAAACGTATAAATCTACTTGATAGTTAAGCTACACTAAAGGAGTGGGATAGACAACAATCGAACAACACTACTTGAGAGATAAAAACAACACACTAAATGAGAGGGATGAACCACAAAGGTATAAATCTACTTGAGAGTTAAGCAACATACTAAAGGAGTGGGATAGACAACAAACGAACAACTCTACTTGAGAGATAAAAACAACACACTAAAGGAGAGGGATGAACAACAAACGTATAAATCTACTTGAGAGTTAAGCTACACACTAAAGGAGTGGGATAGACAACAATCGAACAACACTACTTGAGAGATAAAAACAACACACTAAAGGAGAGGGATGAACAACAAACGTATAAATCTACTTGAGAGTTAAGCAACACACTAAAGGAGTGGGATAGACAACAAACGAACAACACTACTTGAGAGATAAAAACAACACACTAAAGGAGAGGGATGAACCACAAAGGTATAAATCTACTTGAGAGTTAAGCAACATACTAAAGGAGTGGGATAGACAACAAACGAACAACTCTACTTGAGAGATAAAACAACCACACTAAAGGAGAGGGATGAACAACAAACGTATAAATCTACTTGAGAGTTAAGCTACACACTAAAGGAGTGGGATAGACAACAATCGAACAACACTACTTGAGAGATAAAAACAACACACTAAAGGAGTGGTTTTACACACAAAGGTATAAATCTACTTGAGAGTTAAGCAACATACTAAAGGAGTGGGATAGACAACAAACGAACAACTCTACTTGAGAGATAAAAACAACACACTAAAGGAGAGGGATGAACAACAAACGTATAAATCTACTTGAGAGTTAAGCTACACACTAAAGGAGTGGGATAGACAACAATCGAACAACACTACTTGAGAGATAAAAACAACACAGTAAATGAGAGGGATGAACCACAAAGGTATAAATCTACTTGAGAGTTAAACAACATACTAAAGGAGTGGGATAGACAACAAACGAACAACTCTACTTGAGAGATAAAAACAACACACTAAATGAGAGGGATGAACCACAAAGGTATAAATCTACTTGAGAGTTAAGCAACATACTAAAGGAGTGGGATAGACAACAAACGAACAACTCTACTTGAGAGATAAAAACAACACACTAAAGGAGAGGGATGAACTACAAACGTATAAATCTACTTGAGAGTTAAGCTACACACTAAAGGAGTGGGATAGACAACAATCGAACAACACTACTTGAGAGATAAAAACAACACACTAAAGGAGAGGGATGAACTACAAACGTATAAATCTACTTGAGAGTTAAGCAACACACTAAAGGAGTGGGATAGACAACAAACGAACAACTCTACTTGAGAGATAAAAACAACACACTAAAGGAGAGGGATGAACAACAAACGTATAAATCTACTTGAGAGTTAAGCTACACACTAAAGGAGTGGGATAGACAACAATCGAACAACACTACTTGAGAGATAAAAACAACACACTAAGGGAGAGGGATGAACAACAAACGTATAAATCTACTTGAGAGTTAAGGAACAGACTAAAGGAGTGGGATAGACAACAATTGAACAACACTACTTGAGAGATAAAATCAACACACTAAAGGAGTGGGATGAACAACGAACGTATAAATCTACTTGAGAGTTAAGCAACACACTAAAGGAGTGGGATAGACAACAAACGAACAACTCTACTTGAGAGATAAAAACAACACACTAAAGGAGAGGGATGAACAACAAACGTATAAATCTACTTGAGAGTTAAGCTACACACTAAAGGAGTGGGATAGACAACAATCGAACAACACTACTTGAGAGATAAAAACAACACACTAAATGAGAGGGATGAACCACAAAGGTATAAATCTACTTGAGAGTTAAGCAACATACTAAAGGAGTGGGATAGACAACAAACGAACAACTCTACTTGAGAGATAAAAACAACACACTAAAGGAGAGGGATGAACAACAAACGTATAAATCTACTTGAGAGTTAAGCTACACACTAAAGGAGTGGGATAGACAACAATCGAACAACACTACTTGAGAGATAAAACAACACACTAAAGGAGTGGGATGAACAACGAACGTATAAATCTACTTGAGAGCTAAGCAACACACTAAAGGAGTGGGATAGACAACAAAAGAACAACTCTACTTGAGAGATAAAAACAACACACTAAAGGAGAGGGATGAACAACAAACGTATAAATCTACTTGAGAGTTAAGCTACACACTAAACGAGTGGGATAGACAACAATCGAACAACACTACTTGAGAGATAAAAACAACACACTAAAGGAGAGAGATGAACAACAAACGTATAAATCTACTTGAGAGTTAAGCTACACACTAAAGGAGTGGGATAGACAACAATCGAACAACACTACTTGAGAGATAAAAACAACACACTAAATGAGAGGGATGAACCACAAAGGTATAAATCTACTTGAGAGTTAAGCAACATACTAAAGGAGTGGGATAGACAACAAACGAACAACTCTACTTGAGAGATAAAAACAACACACTAAAGGAGAGGGATGAACAACAAACGTATAAATCTACTTGAGAGTTAAGCTACACTAAAGGAGTGGGATAGACAACAATCGAACAACACTACTTGATAGAAAAAAACAACACACTAAAGGAGTGAGATGAACAAACATATAAATCTACTTGAGAGTTAAGCAACACATTAAAGGAGTGGGATAGACAACAAAAGAACAACTCTACTTGAGAGATAAAAACAACACACTAAAGGACAGGGTCGAACATAAAACGTATAAATCTACTTGAGAGTTAAGCAACACACTAAAGGAGTGGGATAGACAACAAACGAACAACTCTACTTGAGAGATAAAAACAACACACTAAAGGAGAGGGATGAACAACAAACGTATAAATCTACTTGAGAGTTAAGCAACACACTAAAGGAGTGGGATAGACAACAATCGAACAACACTACTTGAGAGATAAAAACAACACACTAAAGGAGGGATGAACAACAAACGAATAAAACTACAAGAGAGTTAAGCAACACTAAAGGAGTGGGATAGACAACAATCGAACAACTCTACTTGAGAGATAAAAACAACACACTAAAGGAGAGGGATGAACAACAAAGGTATAAATCTACTTGAGAGTTAAGCAACATACTAAAGGAGTGGGATAGACAACAAACGAACAACTCTACTTGAGAGATAAAAACAACACACTAAAGGAGAGGGATGAACAACAAACGTATAAATCTACTTGAGAGTTAAGCTACACACTAAACGAGTGGGATAGACAACAATCGAACAACACTACTTGAGAGATAAAAACAACACACTAAAGGAGTGAGATGAACAACAAACGTATAAATCTACTTGAGAGTTAAGCTACACACTAAAGGAGTGGGATAGACAACAATCGAACAACACTACTTGAGAGATAAAAACAACACACTAAATGAGAGGGATGAACCACAAAGGTATAAATCTACTTGAGAGTTAAGCAACATACTAAAGGAGTGGGATAGACAACAAACGAACAACTCTACTTGAGAGATAAAAACAACACACTAAAGGAGAGGGATGAACAACAAACGTATAAATCTACTTGAGAGTTAAGCTACACTAAAGGAGTGGGATAGACAACAATCGAACAACACTACTTGAGAGATAAAAACAATACACTAAAGGAGAGGGATGAACAACAAAGGTATAAATCTACTTGAGAGTTAAGCAACACACTAAAGGAGTGGGATAGACAACAATCGAACAACTCTACTTGAGAGATAAAAACAACACACTAAAGGAGAGGGATGAACAACAAACGTATAAATCTACTTGAGAGTTAAGCTACACACTAAAGGAGTGGGATAGACAACAATCGAACAACACTACTTGAGAGATAAAAACAACACACTAAAGGAGAGGGATGAACTACAAACGTATAAATCTACTTGAGAGTTAAGGAACACACTAAAGGAGTGGGATAGACAACAATCGAACAACACTACTTGAGAGATAAAAACAACACACTAAATGAGAGGGATGAACCACAAAGGTATAAATCTACTTGAGAGTTAAGCAACATACTAAAGGAGTGGGATAGACAACAAACGAACAACTCTACTTGAGAGATAAAAACAACACACTAAAGGAGAGGGATGAACAACAAACGTATAAATCTACTTGAGAGTTAAGCTACACACTAAAGGAGTGGGATAGACAACAATCGAACAACACTACTTGAGAGATAAAAAAACACACTAAAGGAGTGGGATGAACAACGAACGTATAAATCTACTTGAGAGTTAAGCAACACACTAAAGGAGTGGGATAGACAACAAACGAACAACTCTACTTGAGAGATAAAAACAACACACTAAATGAGAGGGATGAACCACAAAGGTATAAATCTACTTGAGAGTTAAGCAACATACTAAAGGAGTGGGATAGACAACAAACGAACAACTCTACTTGAGAGATAAAAACAACACACTAAAGGAGAGGGATGAACAACAAACGTATAGATCTACTTGAGAGTTAAGCTACACACAAAACGAGTGGGATAGACAACAATCGAACAACACTACTTGAGAGATAAAAACAACACACTAAAGGAGTGAGATGAACAACAAACGTATAAATCTACTTGAGAGTTAAGCTACACACTAAAGGAGTGGGATAGACCACAATCGAACAACACTACTTGAGAGATAAAAACAACACACTAAAGGAGAGGGATGAACTACAAACGTAAAAATCTACTTGAGAGTTAAGGAACACACTAAAGGAGTGGGATAGACAACAAACGAACAACTCTACTTGAGAGATAAAAACAACACACTAAAGGAGATGGATGAACTACAAACATATAAATCTACTTGAGAGTTAAGCAACACATTAAAGGAGTGGGATAGACAACAAAAGAACAACTCTACTTGAGAGATAAAAACAACACACTAAAGGAGAGGGATGAACAACAAACGTATAAATCTACTCGAGAGTTAAACAACACACAAAAGGAGTGGGATAGACAACAAAAGAACAACTCTACTTGAGAGATAAAAACAACACACTAAAGGAGAGGGATGAACCACAAAGGTATAAATCTACTTGAGAGTTAAGCAACATACTAAAGGAGTGGGATAGACAACAAACGAACAACTCTACTTGAGAGATAAAAACAACACACTAAAGGAGAGGGATGAACAACAAACGTATAAATCTACTTGAGAGTTAAGCTACACACTAAAGGAGTGGGATAGACAACAATCGAACAACACTACTTGAGAGATAAAAACAACACACTAAAGGAGTGAGATGAACAACAAACGTATAAATCTACTTGAGAGTTAAGCTACACACTAAAGGAGTGGGATAGACAACAATCGAACAACACTACTTGAGAGATAAAAACAACACACTAAATGAGAGGGATGAACCACAAAGGTATAAATCTACTTGAGAGTTAAGCAACATACTAAAGGAGTGGGATAGACAACAAACGAACAACTCTACTTGAGAGATAAAAACAACACACTAAAGGAGAGGGATGAACAACAAACGTATAAATCTACTTGAGAGTTAAGCTACACACTAAAGGAGTGGGATAGACAACAATCGAACAACACTACTTGAGAGATAAAAAACACACACTAAAGGAGAGGGATGAACAACAAACGTATAAATCTACTTGAGAGTTAAGCTACACACTAAACGAGTGGGATAGACAACAATCGAACAACACTACTTGAGAGATAAAAACAACACACTAAAGGAGAGGGATGAACAACAAAGGTATAAATCTACTTGAGAGTTAAGCAACATACTAAAGGAGTGGGATAGACAACAAACGAACAACTCTACTTGAGAGATAAAAACAACACACTAAAGGAGAGGGATGAACAACAAACGTATAAATCTACTTGAGAGTTAAGCTACACACTAAAGGAGTGGGATAGACAACAATCGAACAACACTACTTGAGAGATAAAAACAACACACTAAAGGAGTGAGATGAACAACAAACGTATAAATCTACTTGAGAGTTAAGCAACACACTAAAGGAGTGGGATAGTCAACAAACGAACAACTCTACTTGAGAGATAAAAACAACACACTAAAGGAGAGGGATGAACAACAAAGGTATAAATCTAATTGAGTGTTAAGCAACATACTAAAGGAGTGGGATAGACAACAAACGAACAACGCTACTTGAGAGATAAAAACAACACACTAAAGGAGAGGGTAGAACAACAAACGTATAAATCTACTTGAGAGTTAAGCTACACACTAAAGGAGTGGGATAGACAACAATCGAACAACACTACTTGAGAGATAAAAACAACACACTAAATGAGAGGGATGAACAACAAAAGTATAAATCTACTTGAGAGTTAAGCAACACACTAAAGGAGTGGGATAGACAACAATCGAACAACACTACTTGAGAGTTAAAAACAACACACTAAAGGAGAGGGATGAACTACAAACGTATAAATCTACTTGAGAGTTAAGCAAGACACTAAAGGAGTGGGATAGACAACAATAGAACAACTAACCATGAGAGAGTAGAATAGCACACTAGTCGAGAGGGATGAACAACAAACGTTTAAATCTACTTGAGTGTTAAGCTACACTAAAGGAGTGGGATAGACAACAATCGAACAACACTACTTGAGAGATAAAAACAACACACTAAAGGAGTGAGATGAACAACAAACGTATAAATCTACTTGAGAGTTAAGCTACACACTAAAGGAGTGGGATAGACAACAATCGAACAACACTACTTGAGAGATAAAAACAACACACTAAAGGAGAGGGATGAACCACAAAGGTATAAATCTACTTGAGAGTTAAGCAACATACTAAAGGAGTGGGATAGACAACAAACGAACAACTCTACTTGAGAGATAAAAACAACACACTAAAGGAGAGGGATGAACAACAAACGTATAAATCTACTTGAGAGTTAAGCTACACACTAAAGGAGTGGGATAGACAACAATCGAACAACACTACTTGAGAGATAAAAACAACACACTAAAGGAGAGGGATGAACAACAAACGTATAAATCTACTTGAGAGTTAAGCAACACACTAAAGGAGTGGGATAGACAACAATCGAACAACTCTACTTGAGAGATAAAAACAACACACTAAATGAGAGTGATGAACAACAAAGGTATAAATCTACTTGAGAGTTAAGCAACATACTAAAGGAGTGGGATAGACAACAAACGAACAACTCTACTTGAGAGATAAAAACAACACACTAAAGGAGAGGGATGAACTACAAACGTATAAATCTACTTGAGAGTTAAGGAACACACTAAAGGAGTGGGATAGACAACAATCGAACAACACTACTTGAGAGATAAAAACAACACACTAAAGGAGTGGGATGAACAACAAACGTATAAATCTACTTGAGAGTTAAGCAACACACTAAAGGAGTGGGATAGACAACAAACGAACAACTCTACTTGAGAGATAAAAACAACACACTAAATGAGAGGGATGAACCACAAAGGTATAAATCTACTTGAGAGTTAAGCAACATACTAAAGGAGTGGGATAGACAACAAATGAACAACTCTACTTGAGAGATAAAAACAACACACTAAAGGAGAGGGATGAACAACAAACGTATAAATCTACTTGAGAGTTAAGCTACACACAAAACGAGTGGGATAGACAACAATCGAACAACACTACTTGAGAGATAAAAACAACACACTAAAGGAGTGAGATGAACAACAAACGTATAAATCTACTTGAGAGTTAAGCTACACACTAAAGGAGTGGGATAGACCACAATCGAACAACACTACTTGAGAGATAAAAACAACACACTAAATTGGAGGGATGAACCACAATGGAATAAATCTACTTGAGAGTTAGGCAACATACTAAAGGAGTGGGATAGACAACAAACGAACAACTCTACTTGAGAGATAAAACCAACACACTAAAGGAGAGGGATGAACAACAAACGTATAAATCTACTTGAGAGTTAAGCTACACACTAAACGAGTGGGATAGACAACAATCGCACAACACTACTTGAGAGATAAAAACAACACACTAAAGGAGTGAGATGAATAACAAACGTATAAATCTACATGAGAGTTAAACAACACACAGAAGGAGTGGGATAGACAACAAAAGAACAACTCTAATTGAGAGGTAAAAACAACACACTAAAGGAGAGGGATGAACCACAAAGGTATAAATCTACTTGAGAGTTAAGCAACATACTAAAGGAGTGGGATAGACAACAAACGAACAACTCTACTTGAGAGATAAAAACAACACACTAAAGGAGAGGGATGAACTACAAACGTATAAATCTACTTGAGAGTTAAGGAACACACTAAAGGAGTGGGGTAGACAACAATCGAACAACACTACTTGAGAGATAAAAAAACACACTAAAGGAGTGGGATGAACAACAAACGTATAAATCTACTTGAGAGTTAAGCTACACACAAAACGAGTGGGATAGACAACAATCGAACAACACTACTTGAGAGATAAAAACAACACACTAAAGGAGTGGGATGAACAACGAACGTATAAATCTACTTGAGAGTTAAGCAACACTAAAGGAGTGGGATAGACAACAATCGAACAACACTACTTGAGAGATAAAAATAACACAATAAAGGAGAGGGATGAACAACAAACGTATGAATCTACTTGAAAGTTAAGCTACACACTAAAGGAGTGGGATAGACAACAATCGAACAACACTACTTGAGAGATCAAAACAACACACTAAAGGAGAGGGATGAACAACAAAGGTATAAATCTAATTGAAAGTTAAGCTACACACTAAAGGAGTGGGATAGACAACAATCGAACAACACTACTTGAGAGATCAAAACAACACACTAAAGGAGAGGGATGAACAACAAAGGTATAAATCTAATTGAGTGTTAAGCAACATACTAAAGGAGTGGGATAGACAACAAACGAACAACGCTACTTGAGAGATAAAAACAACACACTAAAGGAGAGGGTAGAACAACAAACGTATAAATCTACTTGAGAGTTAAGCTACACACTAAACGAGTGGGATAGACAACAATCGAACAACACTACTTGACAGATAAAAACAACACACTAAAGGAGAGGGTTGAACAACAAACGTATAAATCTACTTGAGAGTTAAACTACACACTAAAGGAGTGCGATAGACAACTATCAAACAACACTACTTGAGAGATAAAAACAACACACTAAAGGAGAGGGTAGAACTACAAACGTATAAATTTACTTGAGAGTTAAGGAACACACTAAAGGAGTGGGATAGACAACAATCGAACAACACTACTTGAGAGTTAAAAACAACACACTAAAGGAGAGGGATGAACAACAAACGTATAAATCTACTTGAGAGTTAAGCTACACACTAAAGGAGTGGGATAGACAACAATCGAACAACACTACTTGAGAGATCAAAACAACACACTAAAGGAGAGGGATGAACAACAAACGTATAGATCGACTTTAGAGTTAAGCAACACACTAAAGTAGTGGGATAGACAACAATCGAACAACTCTAATTGAGATATAAAAACAACACATTAAAGAAAGAGGGATGAACCACAAAGGTATAAATCTACTTGAGAGTTAAGCAACATACTAAAGGAGTGGGATAGACAACAAATGAACAACTCTACTTGAGAGATAAAAACAACACACTAAAGGAGAGGGATGAACAACAAACGTATAAATCTACTTGAGAGTTAAGGAACACCTAAAGGAGTGGGATAGACAACGTTCGAACAACACTACTTGAGAGATAAAAACAACACACTAAAGGAGAGGGATGAACAACAAACGTATAAATCTACTTGAGAGTTAAGCTACACACTAAACGAGTGGGATAGAAAACAATCGAACAAAACAACACACTAAAGGAGAGGGATGAACCACAAAGGTATAAATCTACTTGAGAGTTAAGCATCATACTAAAGGAGTGGGATAGACAACAAACGAACAACTCTACTTGAGAGATAAAAACAACACACTAAAGGAGAGGGATGAACAACAAACGTATAAATCTACTTGAGAGTTAAGCTACACACTAAAGGAGTGGGATAGACAACAATCGAACAACACTACTTGAGAGTTAAAAACAACACACTAAAGGAGAGGGATGAACTACAAACGTATAATTCTACTTGAGAGTTAAACTACACACAAAAGGAGTGGGTAGACACCAAACGAACAACTCTACATGAGATATAAAAACAACACACTAAAGGAGAGAGATGAACAACAAACGTATGAATCTACTTCAGAGTTAAGCTACAAAAGTAGTGGAATTGACAACAAACGAACAACTCTTCTTGAGAGATAAAAACAACACACTAAAGGAGAGGGATGAACAACAAACGTATGAATCTACTTGAGAGTGAAGCTACACACTAAAGGAGTGGGATAGACAACAATCGAACAACACTACTTGAGAGATAAAAACAATACACTAAAGGAGAGGGATGAACAACAAAGGTATAAATCTACTTGAGAGTTAAGCAACACACTAAAGGAGTGGGATAGACAACAATCGAACAACACTACTTGAGAGATAAAAACAACACACTAAATGAGAGGGATGAACCACAAAGGTATAAATCTACTTGAGAGTTAAGCAACATACTAAAGGAGTGGGATAGACAACAATCGAACAACACTACTTGAGAGATAAAAACAACACACTAAAGGAGAGGGATGAACAACAAACGTATAAATCTACTTGAGAGTTAAGCTACACACTAAAGGAGTGGGATAGACAACAATCGAACAACAATACTTGAGAGATAAAAACAACACACTAAAGGAGAGGGATGAACAACAAACGTATAAATCTACTTGAGAGTTAAGCAACACACTAAAGGAGTGGGATAGACAACAATCGAACAACTCTACTTGAGAGATAAAAACAACACACTAAATGAGAGGGATGAACCACAAAGGTATAAATCTACTTGAGAGTTAAGCAACATACTAAAGGAGTGGGATAGACAACAAACGAACAACTCTACTTGAGAGATAAAAACAACACACTAAAGGAGAGGGATGAACAACAAACGTATAAATCTACTTGAGAGTTAAGCTACACACTAAACGAGTGGGATAGACAACAATCGAACAACACTACTTGAGAGATAAAAACAACACACTAAAGGAGAGGGATGAACAACAAACGTATAAATCTACTTGAGAGTTAAGCAACACACTAAAGGAGTGGGATAGACAACAAACGAACAACTCTACTTGAGAGATAAAAACAACACACTAAATGAGAGGGATGAACCACAAAGGTATAAATCTACTTGAGAGTTAAGCAACATACTAAAGGAGTGGGATAGACAACAAATGAACAACTCTACTTGAGAGATAAAAACAACACACTAAAGGAGAGGGATGAACAACAAACGTATAAATCTACTTGAGAGTTAAGCTACACACTAAAGGAGTGGGATAGACAACAATCGAACAACACTACTTGAGAGATAAAAAAATACACTAAAGGAGAGGGATGAACAACAAACGTATAAATCTACTTGAGAGTTAAGCTACACACTAAAGGAGTGGGATAGACAACAATCGAACAACACTACTTGAGAGATAAAAACAACACACTAAAGGAGAGGGATGAACAACAAAGGTATAAATCTAATTGAGTGTTAAGCAACATACTAAAGGAGTGGGATAGACAACAAACGAACAACGCTACTTGAGAGATAAAAACAACACACTAAAGGAGAGGGTAGAACAACAAACGTATAAATCTACTTGAGAGTTAAGCTACACACTAAACGAGTGGGATAGACAACAATCGAACAACACTACTTGAGAGATAAAAACAACACACTAAAGGAGAGGGATGAACAATAAAGGTATAAATCTAATTGAGTGTTAAGGAACATATAAAGGAGTGGGATAGACTACAAACGAACAACGCTACTTGAGAGATAAAAACAACACACTAAAGGAGAGGGTTGAACAACAAAGGTATAAATCTAATTGAGTGTTAAGCAACATACTAAAGGAGTGGGATAGACAACAAACGAACAACGCTACTTGAGAGATAAAAACAACACACTAAATGAGAGGGATGAACATCAAACGTATGAATCTACTTGAAAGTTAAGATACACACTAAAGGAGTGGGATAGGCAACAATCGAACAACACTACTTGAGAGATAAAAACAACACACTAAAGGAGAGGGATGAACAACAAACGTATAAATCTACTTGAGAGTTAAGCAACACACTAAAGGAGTGGGATAGACAACAATCGAACAACACTACTTGAGAGATAAAAACAACACACTAAATGAGAGGGATGAACCACAAAGGTATAAATCTACTTGAGAGTTAAGCAACATACTAAAGGAGTGGGATAGACAACAAATGAACAACTCTACTTGAGAGATAAAAACAACACACTAAAGGAGAGGGATGAACAACAAACGTATAAATCTACTTGAGAGTTAAGCTACACACTAAACGAGTGGGATAGACAACAATCGAACAACACTACTTGAGAGATAAAAACAACACACTAAAGGAGTGAGATGAACAACAAACGTATAAATCTACTTGAGAGTTAAGCTACACACTAAAGGAGTGGGATAGACAACAATCGAACAACACTACTTGAGAGAAAAAAAAACACACTAAAGGAGTGAGATGAACAACAAACGTATAAATCTACTCGAGAGTTAAGCTACACACTAAAGGAGTGGGATAGTCAACAAACGAACAACTCTACTTGAGAGATAAAACCACACACTAAAGGAGAGGGATGAACAACAACCGTATAAATCTACTTGAGAGTTAAGCTACACACTAAACGAGTGGGATAGACAACAATCGAACAACACTACTTGAGAGATAAAAACAACACACTAAAGGAGTGAGATGAACAAGAACGTATAAATCTACTTGAGAGTTAAGCTACACACTAAAGGAGTGGGATAGACAACAATCGAACAACTCTACTTGAGAGATAAAAACAACACACTAAAGGAGAGGGATGAACAACAAACGTATAAATCTACTTGAGAGTTAAGCAACACACTAAAGGAGTGGGATAGACAACAAACGAACAACTCTACTTGAGAGATAAAAACAACACACTAAAGGAGAGGGATGAACAACAAACGTATAAATCTACTTGAGAGTTAAGCTACACACTAAACGAGTGGGATAGACAACAATCGAACAACACTACTTGAGAGATAAAAACAACACACTAAAGGAGAGGGATGAACCACAAAGGTATAAATCTACTTGAGAGTTAAGCAACATACTAAAGGAGTGGGATAGACAACAATCGAACAACACTACTTGAGAGATAAAAACAACACACTAAATGAGAGGGATGAACCACAAAGGTATAAATCTACTTGAGAGTTAAGCAACATACTAAAGGAGTGGGATAGACAACAAACGAACAACTCTACTTGAGAGATAAAAACAACACACTAAAGGAGAGGGATGAACAACAAACGTATAAATCTACTTGAGAGTTAAGCTACACACTAAAGGAGTGGGATAGACAACAATCGAACAACACTACTTGAGAGATAAAAACAACACACTAAAGGAGTGGGATGAACAACAAACGTATAAATCTACTTGAGAGTTAAGCAACACACTAAAGGAGTGGGATAGACAACAATCGAACAACACTACTTGAGAGATAAAAACAACACACTAAATGAGAGGGATGAACCACAAAGGTATAAATCTACTTGAGAGTTAAGCAACATACTAAAGGAGTGGGATAGACAACAAACGAACAACTCTACTTGAGAGATAAAAACAACACACTAAAGGAGAGGGATGAACAACAAACGTATAAATCTACTTGAGAGTTAAGCAACACACTAAAGGAGTGGGATAGACAACAATCGAACAACACTACTTGAGAGATAAAAACAACACACTAAAGGAGAGGGATGAACAACAAACGTATAGATCGACTTTAGAGTTAAGCAACACACTAAAGGAGTGGGATAGACAACAATCGAACAACTCTAATTGAGATATAAAAACAACACATTAAAGAAAGAGGGATGAACTATAAACGTATAAATCGACTTTAGAGTTAAGCAACACACTAAAGGAGTGGGATAGACAACAATCGAACAACACTTCTTGAGAGATAAAAACAACACACTAAAGGAGAGGGATGAACAACAAACGTATAAATCTACTTGAGAGTTAAGCTACACACTAAAGGAGTGGGATAGACAACAATCGAACAACTCTACTTGAGAGATAAAAACAACACACTAAAGATGAGGGATGAACAATAAACGTATAAATCTACTTGAGAGTTAAGCAACATACTAAAGGAGTGGGACAGACAACAATCGAACAACACTACTTGAGAGATAAAAACAACACACTAAAGGAGAGGGATGAACAATAAACGTATAAATCTACTTGAGAGTTAAGCAACACACTAAAGGAGTGGGATAGACAACAATCGAACAACACTACTTGAGAGATAAAAACAACACACTAAAGGAGAGGGATGAACAACAAACGTATAAATCTACTTGAGAGTTAAGCAACACACTAAAGGAGTGGGATAGACAACAATCGAACAACACTACTTGAGAGATAAAAACAACACACTAAAGGAGAGGGATGAACAACAAACGTATAAATCTACTTGAGAGTTAAGCAACACACTAAAGGAGTGGGATAGAGAACAAACGAACAACTCTACTTGAGAGATAAAAACAACACACTAAAAGAGAGGGAAGAACGACAAACGTATAAATCTACATGAGTGTTATGGAACAAACTTATGGAGTGGGATAGACAACAATCGAACAACACTACTTGAGAGTTAAAAACAACACACTAAAGGAGAGGGATGAACTACAAACGTATAAATCTACTTGAGAGTTAAACTACACACTAAAGGAGTGGGATAGACAATAATCGAACAACACTTGAGAGATAAAACAACACACTAAAGGAGAGGGATGAACAACAAACGTATAAATCTACTTGAGAGTTAAGCAACACACTAAAGGAGTGGGATAGACAACAAACGAACAACTCTACTTGAGAGATAAAAACAACACACTAAAGGAGAGGGATGAACAACAAACGTATAAATCTACTTGAGAGTTAAGCAACACACTAAAGGAGTGGGATAGACAACAATCGAACAACACTACTTGAGAGATAAAAACAACACACTAAAGGAGTGGGATGAACAACAAACGTATAAATCTACTTGAGAGTTAAGCTACGCACTAAAGGAGTGGGATAGACAACAATCGAACAACACTACTTGAGAGATAAAAACAACACACTAAATGAGAGGGATGAACCACAAAGGTATAAATCTACTTGAGAGTTAAGCAACATACTAAAGGAGTGGGATAGACAACAAATGAACAACTCTACTTGAGAGATAAAAACAACACACTAAAGGAGAGGGATGAACAACAAACGTATAAATCTACATGAGAGTTAAGCTACACACTAAACGAGTGGGATAGACAACAATCGAACAACACTAGTTGAGAGATAAAAACAACACACTAAAGGAGTGAGATGAACAACAAACGTATAAATCTACTTGAGAGTTAAGCTACACACTAAAGGAGTGGGATAGACAACAATCGAACAACACTACTTGAGAGATAAAAACAACACACTAAATGAGAGGGATGAACCACAAAGGTTTAAATATACTTGAGAGTTAAGCAACATACTAAAGAAGTGGGATAGACAACAAACGAGCAACTCTACTTGAGAGATAAAAACAACACACTAAAGGAGAGGGATGAACAACAAACGTATAAATCTACATGAGAGTTAAGCTACACACTAAAGGAGTGGGATAGACAACAATCGAACAACACTACTTGAGAGATAAAAACAACACACTAAAGGAGAGGGATGAACAACAAACGTATAAATCTACTTGAGAGTTAAGCAACACACTAAAGGAGTGGGATAGACAACAATCGAACAACACTACTTGAGAGATAAAAACAACACACTAAAGGAGAGGGATGAACAACAAACGTATAAATCTACTTGAGAGTTAAGCAACACACTAAAGGAGTGGGATAGACAACAAACGAACAACTCTACTTGAGAGATAAAAACAACACACTAAAGGAGAGGGATGAACAACAAACGTATAAATCTACTTGAGAGTTAAGCTACACACTAAAGGAGTGGGATAGACAACAATCGAACAACACTACTTGAGAGATAAAAACAACACACTAAAGGAGAGGGATGAACAACAAAGGTATAAATCTACTTGAGAGTTAAGCAACATACTAAAGGAGTGGGATAGACAACAAACGAACAACTCTACTTGAGAGATAAAAACAACACACTAAAGGAGAGGGATGAACAACAAACGTATAAATCTACTTGAGAGTTAAGCTACACACTAAAGGAGTGGGATAGACAACAATCGAACAACACTACTTGAGAGATAAAAACAACACACTAAAGGAGAGGGATGAACAACAAACGTATAAATCTACTTGAGAGTTAAGCAACACTAAAGGAGTGGGATAGACAACAATCGAACAACTCTACTTGAGAGATAAAAACAACACACAAAAGGAGAGGGATGAACAACAAACGTATAAATCTACTTGAGAGTTAAACAACACACTAAAGGAGTGGGATAGACAACAAACGAACAACTCTACTTGAGAGATAAAAACAACACACTAAAGGAGAGGGATGAACAACAAACGTAAAAATCTACTTGAGAGTTAAGGAACACACTAAAGGAGTGGGATAGACAACAATCGAACAACACTACTTGAGAGATAAAAACAACACACTAATGAAGAGGGATGAACAACAAACGTATAAATCTACTTGAGAGTTAAGCAACACACTAAAGGAGTCGGATGGAGAACAAACGAACAACTCTACTTGAGAGATAAAAACAACACACTAAAGGAGAGGGATGAACAACAAACGTATAAATCTACTTGAGAGTTAAGCTACACACTAAACGAGTGGGATAGACAACAATCGAACAAAACTACTTGAGAGATAAAAACAACACACTAAAGGAGAGGGATGAACAACAAACGTATGAATCTACTTGAGAGTTAAGCTACACACTAAAGGAGTGGGATAGACAACAATCGAACAACACTACTTGAGAGATAAAAACAACACACTAAAGGAGAGGGATGAACAACAAAGGTATAAATCTAATTGAGTGTTAAGCAACATACTAAAGGAGTGGGATAGACAACAAACGAACAACGCTACTTGAGAGATAAAAACAACACACTAAAGGAGAGGGTAGAACAACAAACGTATAAATTCACTTGAGAGTTAAACTATACGAGTGGGATAGACAACAATCGAACAACACTACTTGACAGAATAAAACAACACACTAAAGGAGAGGGTTGAACAACAAACGTATAAATCTACTTGAGAGTTAAGGAACACACTAAAGGAGTGGGATAGACAACAATCGAACAACACTACTTGAGAGATAAAAACAACACACTAAAGGAGAGGGATGAACAACAAACGTATAAATCTACTTGAGAGTTAAGGTACACACTAAAGGAGTGGGATAGACAACAATCGAACAACACTACTTGAGAGATAAAAAACAACACACTAAATGAGATGGATGAACCACAAAGGTATAAATCTACTTGAGAGTTAAGCAACATACTAAAGGAGTGGGATAGACAACAAACGAACAACTCTACTAGAGAGATAAAAATATCACATTAAAGGAGAGGGATGAACAACAAACGTATGAATCTACTTGAAAGTTAAGCTACACACTAAAGGAGTGGGATAGACAACAATCGAACAACACTACTTGAGAGATAAAAACAACACACTAAAGGAGAGGGATGAACTACAAACGTATAAATCTACTTGAGAGTTAAGCAACACACTAAAGGTGTGGGATAGACAACAAAAGAACAACTCTACGTGAGAGATAAAAACAAAACACTAAAGGAGAGGGATGAACTACAAACGTATAAATCTACTTGAGAGCTAAGGAACACACTAAAGGAATGGGATAGACTACAAACGAACAACTCTACTTGAGAGACAAAACAACACACTAAAGGAGATGGATGAACTACAAACATATAAATCTACTTGAGAGTTAAGCAACACACTAAAGGTGTGGGATAGACAACAAAAGAACAACTCTACTTGAGAGATAAAAACAACACACTAAAGGAGAGGGATGAACAACAAACGTATAGATCTACTTGAGAGTTAAGCTACACACTAAAGGAGTGGGATAGACAACAAACGAACAACTCTACTTGAGAGATAAAAACAACACACTAAAGGAGAGGGATGAACAACAAACGTATAAATCTACTTGAGAGTTAAGCAACACACTAAAGGAGTGGGATAGACAACAAAAGAACAACTCTACTTGAGAGATAAAAACAACACACTAAAGGAGAGGGATGAACAACAAACGTATAAATCTACTTGAGAGTTAAGCTACACACTAAAGGAGTGGGATAGACAACAATCGAACAACACTACTTGAGAGATAAAAACAACACACTAAATGAGAGGGATGAACCACAAAGGTATAAATCTACTTGAGAGTTAAGCAACATACTAAAGGAGTGGGATAGACAACAAACGAACAACTCTACTTGAGAGATAAAAACAACACATTAAAGGAGAGGGATGAAGAACAAACGTATAAATCTACTTGAGAGTTAAGCTACACTAAAGGAGTGGGATAGACAACAATCGAACAACACTACTTGAGAGATAAAAACAACACACTAAAGGAGTGAGATGAACAACAAACGTATAAATCTACTTGAGAGTTAAGCAACACACTAAAGGAGTGGGATAGACAACAAAAGAACAACTCTACTTGAGAGATAAAAACAACACACTAAAGGAGAGGGATGAACAACAAACGTATAAATCTACTTGAGAGTTAAGCTACACACTAAAGTAGTGGGATAGACAACAATCGAACAACACTACTTGAGAGTTAAAAACAACACACTAAAGGAGAGGGATGAACAACAAACGTATAAATCTACTTGAGAGTTAAGCTACACACTAAAGGAGTGGGATAGACAACAATCGAACAACACTACTTGAGAGATAAAAACAACACACTAAAGGAGAGGGATGAACAACAAACGTATAAATCTACTTGAGAGTGAAACAAGACACAAAAGTAGTGGAATTGACAACAAACGAACAACTCTTCTTGAGAGATAAAAACAACACACTAAAGGAGAGGGATGAAGGACATGCGTATAAATCTACTTGAGAGTTAAGCAACACACTAAAGGAGTGGGATAGACAACAATCGAACAACACTACTTGAGAGATAAAAACAACACACTAAAGGAGAGGGATGAACAACAAACGTATGAATCTACTTGAGAGTGAAGCTACACACTAAAGGAGTGGGATAGACAACAATCGAACAACACTACTTGAGAGATAAAAACAATACACTAAAGGAGAGGGATGAACAACAAAGGTATAAATCTACTTGAGAGTTAAGCAACACACTAAAGGAGAGGGATGAACTACAAACGTACAACTCTACTTGAGAGATAAAAACAACACACTAAAGGAGTGGGATGAACAACAAACGTATAAATCTACTTGAGAGTTAAGCTACACACTAAAGGAGTGGGATAGACAACAATCGAACAACTCTACTTGAGAGATAAAAACAACACACTAAAGGAGTGGGATGAACAACAAACGTATAAATCTACTTGAGAGTTAAGCTACACACTAAACGAGTGGGATAGACAACAATCGAACAATTCTACTTGAGAGATAAAAACAACACACTAAAGGAGTGAGATGAACAACAAACGTATAAATCTACTTGAGAGATAAAAAACAACACACTAAATGAGATGGATGAACCACAAAGGTATAAATCTACTTGAGAGTTAAGCAACATACTAAAGGAGTGGGATAGACAACAAACGAACAACTCTACATGAGAGATAAAAACAACACACTAAAGGAGAGGGATGAACAACAAACGTATAAATCTACTTGAGAGTTAAGCTACACACTAAACGAGTGGGATAGACAACAATCGAACAACACTACTTGAGAGATAAAAACAACACACTAAAGGAGTGAGATGAACAACAACATATAAATCTACTTGATAGTTAAACTACATACTAAAGGAGTGGGATAGAAAACAAACGGACAACTCTACTAGAGAGATAAAAATAACACATTAAAGGAGAGGGATGAACAACAAACGTATGAATCTACTTGAAAGTTAAGCTACACACTAAAGGAGTGGGATAGACAACAATCGAACAACACTACTTGAGAGATAAAAACAACACACTAAAGGAGTGAGATGAACAACAAACGTATAAATCTACTTGAGAGTTAAGCTACACACTAAAGGAGTGGGATAGACAACAAACGAACAACTCTACTTGAGAGATAAAAACAACACACTAAAGGAGAGGGATGAACAACAAACGTATAAATCTACTTGAGAGTTAAGCAACACACTAAAGGAGTGGGATAGACAACAAACGAACAACTCTACTTGAGAGATAAAAACAACACACTAAAGGAGAGGGATGAACAACAAACGTATAAATCTACTTGAGAGTTAAGCTACACACTAAAGGAGTGGGATAGACAACAATCGAACAACACTACTTGAGAGATAAAAACAACACACTAAAGGAGAGGGATGAACAACAAACGTATAAATCTACTTGAGAGTTAAGCAACACACTAAAGGAGTGGGATAGACAACAATCGAACAACTCTACTTGAGAGATAAAAACAACACACTAAAGGAGAGGGATGAACAACAAACGTATAAATCTACTTGAGAGTTAAGCAACACACTAAAGGAGTGGGATAGACAACAATCGAACAACTCTACTTGAGAGATAAAAACAACACACTAAAGGAGAGGGATGAACAACAAACGTATAAATCTACTTGAGAGTTAAGCACACACTGAAGGAGTGGGATAGACAACAAAAGAACAACTCTACTTGAGAGATAAAAACAACAAACTAAAGCAGATGGATGAAGAACAAACGTATAAATCTACTTGAGAGTTAAGCAACACACTAAAAGGTGGGATAGACAACAAAAGAACAACTCTTCTTGAGAGATAAAAATGACACACTAAAGGAGAGGGATGAAGGACATACGTATAAATCTACTTGAGAGTTAAGCAACACACTAAAGGAGTGGGATAGACAACAAACGAACAACTCTACTTGAGAGATAAAAACAACACACTAAAGGAGAGGGATGAACAACAAACGTATAAATCTACTTGAGAGTTAAGCAACACACTAAAGGAGTGGGATAGACAACAAACGAACAACTCTACTTGAGAGATAAAAACAACACACTAAAGGAGAGGGATGAACAACAAACGTATAAATCTACTTGAGAGTTAAGCTACACACTAAACGAGTGGGATAGACAACAATCGAACAACACTACTTGAGAGATAAAAACAACACACTAAAGGAGTGGGATAGACAACAATCGAACAACACTACTTGAGAGATAAAAAACAACACACTAAATGAGATGGATGAACCACAAAGGTATAAATCTACTTGAGAGTTAAGCAACATACTAAAGGAGTGGGATAGACAAACGAACAACTCTACTTGAGAGATAAAAACAACACACTAAAGGAGAGGGATGAACAACAAACGTATAAATCTACTTGAGAGTTAAGGTACACACTAAAGGAGTGGGATAGACAACAATCGAACAACACTACTTGAGAGATAAAAATAACACACTAAACGAGTGGGATAGACAACAAACATAAAATCTACTTGAGAGTTAAGCTACACACTAAAGGAGTGGGATAGACAACAATCGAACAACACTACTTGAGAGATAAAAACAACACACTAAAGGAGAGGGATGAACAACAAACGTATAAATCTACTTGAGAGTTAAGCAACATACTAAAGGAGTGGGATAGACAACAAACGAACAACTCTACATGAGAGATAAAAACAACACACTAAAGGAGAGGGATGAACAACAAACGTATAAATCTACTTGAGAGTTAAGGTACACACTAAAGGAGTGGGATAGACAACAATCGAACAACACTACTTGAGAGATAAAAACAACACACTAAAGGAGTGGGATGAACAACGAACGTATAAATCTACTTGAGAGTTAAGCAACACACTAAAGGAGTGGGATAGACAACAAAAGAACAACTCTACTTGAGAGATAAAAACAACACACTAAAGGAGAGGGATGAACAACAAACGTATAAATCTACTTGAGAGTTAAGCTACACACTAAAGGAGTGGGATAGACAACAATCGAACAACACTACTTGAGAGATAAAAACAACACACTAAAGGAGAGGGATGAACAACAAACGTATAAATCTACTTGAGAGTTAAGGAACACACTAAAGGAGTGGGATAGACAACAATCGAACAACACTACTTGAGAGATAAAAAACAACACACTAAATGAGATGGATGAACCACAAAGGTATAAATCTACTTGAGAGTTAAGCAACATACTAAAGGAGTGGGATAGACAACAAACGAACAACTCTACTTGAGAGATAAAAACAACACACTAAAGGAGAGGGATGAAGAACAAACGTATAAATCTACTTGAGAGTTAAGCTACACACTAAAGGAGTGGGATAGACAACAATCGAACAACACTACTTGAGGGATAAAAACAACACACTAAAGGAGAGGGATGAACAACAAACGTATAAATCTACTTAAGAGTTAAACAACACACAAAAGGAGTGGGATAGACAACAATCGAACAAAACTACTTGAGAGATAAAAACAACACACTAAAGGAGAGGGATGAACAACAAACGTATAAATCTACTTGAGAGTTAAGCAACACACTAAAGGAGTGGGATAGAGAACAAACGAACAACTCTACTTGAGAGATAAAAACAAACACTAAAGGAGAGGGATGAACAACAAACGTATAAATCTACTTGAGAGTTAAGCAACACACTAAAGGAGTGGGATAGACAACAATCGAACAACACTACTTGAGAGATAAAAACAACACACTAAAGGAGGGATGAACAACAAGCGTATAAATCTACTTGAGAGTTAAGCAACACTAAAGGAGTGGGATAGACAACAATCGAACAACTCTACTTGAGAGATAAAACAACACACTAAAGGAGGGATGAACAACAAACGTATAAATCTACTTGAGAGTTAAGCAACACACTAAAGGAGTGGGATAGACAACAATCGAACAACACTACTTGAGAGATAAAAACAACACACTAAAGGAGAGGGATGAATAACAAACGTATAAATCTACTTGAGAGTTAAGCTAGACACTAAAGGAGTGGGATAGACAACAATCGAACAACACTACATGAGAGATAAAAAACAACACACTAAATGAGATGGATGAACCACAAAGGTATAAATCTACTTGAGAGTTAAGCAACATACTAAAGGAGTGGGATAGACAACAATCGAACAACACTACTTGAGAGATAAAAACAACACACTAATGGAGAGGGATGAATAACAAGCGTATAAATCTACTTGAGAGTTAAGCTACACACTAAAGGAGTGGGATAGACAACAATCGAACAACACTACTTGAGAGATAAAAACAACACACTAAAGGAGAGGGATGAACAACAAACGTATAAATCTACTTGAGAGTTAAACAACACACAGAAGGAGTGGGATAGACAACAAAAAACAACTCTACTTGAGAGATAAAAACAACAAACTAAAGGAGAGGGATGAACAACAAACGTATAAATCTACTTGAGAGTTAAGCAACACACCAAAGGAGTGGGATAGACAACAAACGAACAACTCTACTTGAGAGATAAAAACAACACACTAAAGGAGAGGGATGAACAACAAACGTATAAATCTACTTGAGAGTTAAGCAACAAACTAAAGGAGTGGGATAGACAACAAACTAACAACTCTACTTGAGAGATAAAAACAACACACTAAACGAGAGTTAAACAACACATTAAAGGAGTGGGATTGACAACAAACGAACAACTACTTGAGAGATAAAAACAACACATTAAAGGAGAGGGATGAACAACAAACGTATAAATCTACTTGAGAGTTAAGCAACACACGAAAGGAGTGGGATAGACAACAATCGAACAACACTACTTGAGAGATAAAAACAACACACTAAAGGAGAGGGATGAACAACAAACGTATAAATCTACTTGAGAGTTAAGCAACACACTAAAGGAGTGGGATAGACAACAATCGAAAAACACTACTTGAGAGATAAAAACAACACACTAAAGGAGAGGGATGAACAACAAACGTATTAATCTACTTGATAGTTAAGCATCACACTAAACGAGTGGGATAGACAACAAACGAACAACTCTAGTTGTGAGATAAAAACAACACACTGAAGGAGATGGACGAACAACAAACCTATAAATCTACTTGAGAGTTAAGCAACACACTAAAGGAGTGGGATAGACAACAATCGAACAACACTACTTGAGAGATAAAAACAACACACTAAAGGAGAGGGATGAACAACAAACGTATAAATCTACTTGAGAGTTAAGCTACACACTAAAGGAGTGGGATAGACAACAATCGAACAACACTACTTGAGAGATAAAAACAACACACTAAATGAGAGGGGTGAACCACAAAGGTATAAATCTACTTGAGAGTTAAGCAACATACTAAAAGAGTGGGATAGACAACAAACGAACAACTCTACTTGAGAGATAAAAACAACACACTAAAGGAGAGGGATGAACAACAAACGTATAAATCTACTTGAGAGTTAAGCTACACACTAAAGGAGTGGGATAGACAACAATCGAACAACACTACTTGAGAGATAAAAACAACACACTAAAGGAGAGTGATGAACAACAAACGTATAAATCTACTTGAGAATTAAACACACACTAAAGGAGTGGGATAGACAACAAATGAACAACTCTACTTGTGCGATAAAAACAACACACTAAAGGAGAGGGATGAACAACAAACGTATAAATCTACTTGAGAGTTAAACAACAGACCAAAAGAGTGGGATTGACAACAAGCGAACAACTCTACTTGAGATATAAAAACAACACATTAAAGGAGAGGGATGAACAACAAACGTATAGATCGACTTTAGAGTTAAGCAACACACTAAAGGAGTGGGATAGACAACAATCGAACAACACTACTTGAGAGATAAAAACAACACACTAAAGGAGAGGGATGAACAACAAACGTATAAATCTACTTGAGAGTTAAGCACACACTGAAGGAGTGGGATAGACAACAAACGAACAACTCTACTTGAGAGATAAAAACAACACACTAAAGGAGAGGGATGAACAACAAACGTATAAATCTACTTGAGAGTTAAGCAACACACTAAAGGAGTGGGATAGACAACAATCGAACAACACTACTTGAGAGATAAAAACAACACACTAAAGGAGAGGGATGAACAACAAACGTATGAATCTACTTGAGAGTTAAGCTACACACTAAAGGAGTGGGATAGACAACAATCGAACAACACTACTTGAGAGATCAAAACAACACACTAAAGGAGAGGGATGAACAACAAAGGTATAAATCTAATTGAGTGTTAAGGAACATACTAAAGGAGTGGGATAGACTACAAACGAACAACGCTACTTGAGAGATAAAAACAACACAGTAAAGGAGAGGGTATAACAACAAACGTATAAATCTACTTGAGAGTTAAACTACACACTAAAGGAGAGGGATGAACAACAATCGAACAACACTACTTGAGAGATAAAACAACACACTAAAGGAGTGAGATGAACAAACATATGAATCTACATGAGAGTTAAGCAACACACTAAAGGAGTGGGATGAACAACAAACGAACAACTCTACTTGAGTGATAAAAACAACACACTAAAGGAGAGGGATGAACAACAAACGTATAAATATACTTGAGAGTTAAGCAACACACTAAAGGAGTGGGATAGTCAACAAACGAACAACTCTACTTGAGTGATAAAAACAACACACTAAAGGAGAGGGATGAACAACAAAGGTATAAATCTACTTGAGAGTTAAGCTACACACTAAAGGAGTGGGATAGACAACAATCGAACAACACTACTTGAGAGATAAAAACAACACACTAAAGGAGAGGGATGAACAACAAAGGTATAAATCTACTTGAGAGTTAAGCTACACACTAAAGGAGTGGGATAGACAACAATCGAACAACACTACTTGAGAGATAAAAACAACACACTAAAGGAGAGGGATGAACAACAAACGTATAAATCTACTTGAGAGTTAAGCTACACACTAAAGGAGTGGGATAGACAACAATCGAACAACACTACTTGAGAGATAAAAACAATACACTAAATGAGAGGGATGAACCACAAAGGTATAAATCTACTTGAGAGTTAAGCAAAATACTAAAGGAGTGGGATAGACAACAAACGAACAACTCTACTTGAGAGATAAAAACAACACACTAAAGGAGAGGGATGAACAACAAACGTATAAATCTACTTGAGAGTTAAGCTACACACTAAAGGAGTGGGATATACAACAATCGAACAACACTACTTGAGAGATAAAAACAACACACTAAAGGAGAGGGATGAACAACAAAAGTATAAATCTACTTGAGAGTTAAGCAACACACTAAAGTAGTGGGATAGACAACAATCGAACAACACTACTTGAGAGATAAAAACAACACACTAAAGGAGAGGGATGAACAACAAATGTATAAATCTACTTGAGAGTTAAGCTACACACTAAAAAGTGGGATAGACAACAATCGAACAACACTACTTGAGAGATAAAAACAACACACTAAAGGAGAGGGATGAACAACAAACGTATAAATCTACTTGAGAGTTAAGCTACACACTAAAGGAGTGGGGTAGACAACAATCGAACAACACTACTTGAGAGATAAAACAACACACTAAATGAGAGGGATGAACCACAAAGGTATAAATCTACTTGAGAGTTAAGTGACACACTAAAGGAGTGGGATAGACAACAAACGAACAACTCTACCTGAGAGATAAAAACAACACACTAAAGGAGAGGGATGAACAACAAACGTATAAATCTACTTGAGAGTTAAGCTACACACTAAAGGAGTGGGATAGACAACAATCGAACAACACTACTTGAGAGATAAAAACAACACACTAAAGGAGAGGGATGAACAACAAACGTATAAATCTACTTGAGAGTTAAGCAACACACTAAAGGAGTGGGATAGACAACAATCGAACAACACTACTTGAGAGATAAAAACAACACACTAAAGGAGAGGGATGAACAACAAACGTATAAATCTACTTGAGAGTTAAGCAACACACTAAAGGAGTGCGAAAGACAACAATCGAACAACACTACTTGAGAGATAAAAACAACACACTAAAGGAGAGGGATGAACAACAAACGTATAAATCTACTTGAGAGTTAAGCTACACACTAAAGGAGTGGGATAGACAACAATCGAACAACACTACTTGAGAGATAAAAACAACACACTAAAGGAGAGGGATGAACAACAAACGTATAAATCTACTTGATAGTTAAGCAACACACTAAAGGAGTGGGATAGACAACAATCGAACAACACTACTTGAGAGACAAAAAGAACACCCTAAAGGAGAGGGATGAATAACAAACGTATAAATCTACTTGATAGTTAAGCAACACACTAAACGAGTGGGATAGACAACAATCGAACAACACTACTTGAGAGACAAAAAGAACACCCTAAAGGAGAGGAATGAACAACAAACGTATAAATCGACTTGAGAGTTAAACAACATACTAAAGGAGTAGGATAGACAACTATCGAACAACACTACTTGAGAGATAAAAACAACACACTAAAGGAGAGGGATGAACAACAACCGTATAAATCTACTTGAGAGTTAAGCAACACACTAAAGGAGTGGGATAGACAACAAACGAACAACTCTACTTGAGAGATAAAAACAACACACTAAAGGAGAGGGATGAACAACAAATGTATGAATCTACTTGAGAGTTAAGCTACACACTAAAGGAGTGGGATAGACAACAATCGAACAACACTACCTGAGAGATAAAAACAACACACTAAAGGAGAGAGATGAACAACAAACGTATAAATCTACTTGAGAGTTAAGCAACACTAAAGGAGTGGGATGAACAACAAACGAACAACTCTACTTGAAAGATAAAAACAACACACTAAAGGAGAGGGATGAACAACAAACGTATAAATCTACTTGAGAGTTAAGCAACACAAAAGTAGTGGGATTGACAACAACCGAACAACTCTACTTGAGAGATAAAAACAACACACTAAAGGAGAGAGATGAACAACAAACGTATAAGTCTACTTGAGAGTTAAGCAAGACACTAACGGAGTGGGATAGACAACAAACGAACAACTCTACTTGAGAGATAAAAACAACACACTAAAGGAGAGAGATGTACAACAAACGTATGAATCTACTGGAGAGTTAAGCTAAACACTAAAGGAGTGGGATAGACAACAATCGAACAACACTAATTGAGAGATAAAAACAACACACTAAAGGAGAGGGATGAACAACAAACGTATAAATCTACTTGAGAGTTAAGCTACACACTAAAGGAGTGGGATAGACAACAAACGAACAACTCTAATTTAGAGATAAATACAACACACTAAAGGAGAGTGATGTACAACAAACGTATTAATCTACTTGAGAGTTAAGCTACACACTAAAGGAGTGGGATAGACAACAATCGAACAACACTACTTGAGAGATAAAAACAACACACTAAAGGAGAGGGATGAACAACAAACGTATAAATCTACTTGAGAGTTATGCAATACACTAACGGAGTGGGATAGACAACAAACGAACAACTCTACTTGAGAGATAAAAACAACACACTAAAGGAGAGGGATGAACAACAAACGTATAAATCTACTTGAGAGTTAAGCTACACACTATACGAGTGGGATAGACAACAATCGAACAACACTACTTGAGAGATAAAAACAACACACTAAAGGAGGGGGATGAACAACAAACGTATAAATCTACTTGAGAGTTAAGCTACACACTAAACGAGTGGTGGGATAGACAACAATCGAACAACACTACTTGAGAGATAAAAACAACACACTAAAGGAGAGGGATGAACAACAAACGTATAAATCTACTTGAGAGTTAAGCAACACACTAAAGGTGGGATAGACAACAATCGCACAACTCTACTTGAGAGATAAAAACAACACACTAAAGGAGGGATGAACAACAAAGGTATAAATCTACTTGATAGTTAAGCAACACTCTAAAGTAGTGGTATAGACAACAAACGAACAACTCTACTTGAGAGATAAAAACAACACACTAAAGGAGAGGGATGAACAACAAACGTATAAATCTACTTGAGAGTTAAGCTACACACTAAAGGAGTGGGATAGACAACAATCGAACAACACTACTTGAGAGATAAAAACAACACACTAAAGGAGAGGGATGAACAACAAGCGTATAAATCTACTTGAGAGTGAAGCAACACACTAAAGGAGTGGGATAGACAACAAGCGAACAACTACTTGAGAGATAAAAACAACACACTAAAGGAGAGGGATGAACAACAAGCGTATAAATCTACTTGAAAGTTAAGCTACAAACTAAAGGAGTGGGATAGACAACAATCGAACAACACTACTTGAGAGATAAAAACAACACACTAAACGAGAGAGATGAACAACAAACGTATAAATCTACTTGAGTGTTAAGCTACACAGTAAAGGAGTGGGATAGAAACCAATCGAACAACTCTACTTGAGAGATAAAAACAACACACTAAAGGAGAGGGATGAACAAGCGTATATATCTACTTGAGAGTTAAGCAACACACTAAAGGAGTGGGATAGACAACAATCGAACAACTACTTGAGAGATAAAAACAACACACTAAAGGAGAGGGATGAACAACAAGCGTATAAATCTACTTGAGAGTTAAGCTACACACTAAAGAGTGGGATAGACAACAATCGAACAACACTACTTGAGAGATAAAAACAACACACTAAAGGAGAGGATGAACAACAAGCGTATAAATCTACTTGAGAGTTAAGCAACACACTAAAGGAGTGGGATAGACAACAATCGAACAACACTACTTGAGAGATAAAAACAACACACTAAAGGAGAGGGATGAACAACAAACGTATAAATCTACTTGAGAGTTAAGCAACACACTAAAGGAGTGGGATAGACAACAATCGAACAACACTACTTGAGAGATAAAAACAAAAACTAAAAGAGAGGGATGAACAACAAACGTATAAATCTACTTGAGAGTTAAGCAACACACTAAAGGTGGGTTAGACAACAATCGAACAATTATACATGAGATATAAAAACAAAACACTAAAGGAGTGAACAACACCCGTATAAATCTACTTGAGAGTTAAGCAACACACTAAAGGAGTGGGATAGACAACAATCGAACAACACTACTTGAGAGATAAAAACAACACACTAAAGGAGAGGGATGAACAACAAACGTATAAATCTACTTGAGAGTTAAGCAACACACTAAAGGAGTGGGATAGACAACAATCGAACAACACTACTTGAGAGATAAAAACAAACACTAAAGGAGAGGGATGAACAACAAACGTATAAATCTACTTGAGAGTTAAGCAACACACTAAAGGAGTGGGATAGACAACAATCGAACAACACTATTTAGGAGATAAAAACAAAACACTAAAGGAGAGGGATGAACAACAAACGTATAAATCTACATGAGAGTTAAGCAACACACTAAAGGAGTGGGATAGACAACAATCGAACAACACTACTTGAGAGATAAAAACAACACACTAAAGGAGAGGGATGAACAACAAACGTATAAATCTACTTGATAGTTAAGCAACACACTAAAGGAGTGGGATAGACAACAAACGAACAACTCTACTTGAGAGATAAAAACAACACACTAAAGGAGAGGGATGAACAACAAACGTATAAATCTACTTGAGAGTTAAGCTACACACTAAAGGAGTGGGATGAACAACAATCGAACAACACTACTTGAGAGATAAAAACAACACACTAAAGGAGAGGGATGAACAACAAACCTATAAATCTACTTGATAGTTAAGCAACACACTAAAGGAGTGGGATAGACAACAAACGAACAACTCTACTTGACAGATCAAAACAACACACTAAAGGAGAGGGATGAACAACAAACATATAAATCTACTTGAGAGTTAAGCAACACACCAAAGGGGTAGGATAGACAACAATCGAACAACACTACTTGAGAGATAAAAACAACACACTAAAGGAGAGGGTTGAATAACAAACGTATAAATCTACTTGAGAGTTAAGCAACACACTAAAGGAGTGGGATAGACAACAATCGAACAACACTACTTGAGAGATAAAAACAAACACTAAAGGAGAGGGATGAACAACAAACGTATAAATCTACTTGAGAGTTAAGCAACACACTAAAGGAGTGGGATAGACAACAATCGAACAACACTACTTGAGAGATAAAAACAAAACACTAAAGGAGAGGGATGAACAACAAACGTATAAATCTACATGAGAGTTAAGCAACACACCAAAGGAGAGGGATGAACAACAATCGAACAACACTACTTGAGAGACAAAAACAACACACTAAAGGAGAGGGATGAACAACAAACGTATAAATCTACTTGATAGTTAAGCAACACACTAAAGGAGTGGGATAGACAACAAACGAACAACACTACTTGAGAGATAAAAACAAACACTAAAGGAGAGGGATGAACAACAAACGTATAAATCTACTTGAGAGTTAAGCAACACACTAAAGGAGTGGGATAGACAACAATCGAACAACACTACTTAGGAGATAAAAACAAAACACTAAAGGAGAGGGATGAACAACAAACGTATAAATCTACATGAGAGTTAAGCAACACACCAAAGGAGAGGGATGAACAACAATCGAACAACACTACTTGAGAGACAAAAACAACACACTAAAGGAGAGGGATGAACAACAAACGTATAAATCTACTTGATAGTTAAGCAACACACCAAAGGAGAGGGATGAACAACAATCGAACAACACTACTTGAGAGATAAAAACAACACACTAAAGGAGAGGGATGAACAACAAACGTATAAATCTACTTGAGAGTTAAGCAACACACTAAAGGAGTGGGATAGACAACAATCGAACAACACTACTTGAGAGATAAAAACAACACACTAAAGGAGAGGGATGAACAACAAACATATAAATCTACTTGAGAGTTAAGCAACACACCAAAGGGGTAGGATAGACAACAAACGAACAACTCTACTTGAGAAATAAAAATAACACACTAAAGGAGAGGGATGGACAACAAACGTATAAATCTACTTGAGAGTTAAGCAACACACTAAAGGAGTGGGATAGACAACAATCGAACAACACTACTTGAGAGATAAAAACAACACACTAAAGGAGAGGGATGAACAACAAACGTATAAATCTACTTGATAGTTAAGCAACACACTAAAGGAGTGGGATAGACAACAAACGAACAACTCTACTTGAGAAATAAAAATAACACACTAAAGGAGAGGGATGGACAACAAACGTATAAATCTACTTGAGAGTTAAGCAACACACTAAAGGAGTGGGATAGACAACAATCGAACAACACTACTTAGGAGATAAAAACAAAACACTAAAGGAGAGGGATGAACAACAAACGTATAAATCTACATGAGAGTTAAGCAACACACCAAAGGAGAGGGATGAACAACAATCGAACAACACTACTTGAGAGATAAAAACAACACACTAAAGGAGAGGGGTGAACAACAAACGTATAAATCTACTTGAGAGTTAACCAACACACTAAAGGAGTGGGATAGACAACAAACGAACAACTCTACTTGAGAGATAAAAACAACACACTAAAGGAGAGGGATGAACAACAAACGTATAAATCTACTTGAGAGTTAAGCAACACACTAAAGGAGTGGGATAGACAACAATCGAACAACACTACTTGAGAGATAAAAACAACACACTAAAGGAGAGGGTTGAACAACAAACGTATAAATCTACTTGAGAGTTAAGCAACACACTAAAGGAGTGGGATAGACAACAATCGAACAACACTACTTGAGAGATAAAAACAACACACTAAAGGAGAGGGATGAACAACAAACGTATAAATCTACTTGAGAGTTAAGCAACACACTAAAGGAGTGGGATAGACAACAATCGAACAACACTACTTGAGAGATAAAAACAACACACTAAAGGAGAGGGATGAACAACAAACGTATAAATCTACTTGAGAGTTAAGCAACACACTAAAGGAGTGGGATAGACAACAATCGACCAACTACTTGAGAGATAAAACAACACACTAAAGGGAGGGATGAACAAAAAACGTATAAATCTACTTGAGAGTTAAGCAACACAAAAAAGGAGTGGGATAGACAACAAACGAACAACTCTACTTCAGAGATAAAAACAACACACTAAAGGAGAGGGATGAACAACAAACGTATAAATCTACTTGAGAGTTATGCAATACCCTAACGGAGTGGGATAGAGAAGAAGCGAACAAATCTACTTGAGAGATAAAAACAGCACACTAAAGGAGAGGGATGAACAACAAACGTATAAATCTACTTGAGAGTTAAGCAACACACTAAACGGGTGGGATAGACAACAATCGAACAACACTACTTGAGAGATAAAAACAACACACTAAAAGAGAGGGATGAACAACAAACGTATAAATCTACTTGAGAGTGAAGCTACACACTAACGGAGTGGGATAGACAACAATCGAACAACTCTTCTTGAGGGATAAAAACAACACACAAAAGGAGAGGGATGAACAACAAGCGTATAAATCTACTTGAGAGTTAAGCTACACTAAAGAGTGGGATAGACAACAATCGAACAACACTACTTGAGGGATAAAAACAACACACTAAAGGAGGGATGAACAACAAGCGTATAAATCTACTTGAGATTTTAGCTACAGACTAAAGGATTGGGATGAACAACAAGCGAACAACACTACTTGAGAGATAAAAACAACACACTAATGGAGAGGGATGAACAACAAACGTATAAATCTACTTGAGAGTTAAGCAACACACTAAAGGTGGGATAGACAACAAGCGAACAACTCTACTTGAGAGATAAAAACAACACACTAAAGGAGAGGGATGAACAACAAGCGTATAAATCTACTTGAGAGTTAAGCAACACTAAAGGAGTGGGATGAACAACAATCGAACAACACTACTTGAGAGATAAAAACAACACACTAAAGGAGAGGGATGAACAACAAGCGTATAAATCTACTTGAGAGTTAAGCAACACACTAAAGGAGTGGGATAGACAACAAGCGAACAACTCTACTTGAGAGATAAAAACAACACACTAAAGGAGAGGATGAACAACAAGCGTATAAATCTACTTGAGAGTTAAGCAACACACTAAAGGAGTGGGATAGACAACAATCGAACAACTACTTGAGAGATAAAAAACACACTAAAGGAGAGGATGAACAACAAGCGTATAAATCTACTTGAGAGTTAAGCTACACACTAAAGGAGTGGGATGAACAACAATCGAACAACACTACTTGAGAGATAAAAACAACACACTAAAGGGAGGGATGAACAACAAGCGTATAAATCTACTTGAGAGTTAAGCAACACACTACAGGAGTGGGATAGACAACAAGCGAACAACTCTACTTGAGAGATAAAAACAACACACTAAAGGAGGGATGAACAACAAGCGTATAAATCTACTTGAGAGTTAAGCTACACACTAAGGAGTGGGATGAACAACAATCGAACAACACTACTTGAGAGATAAAAACAACACACTAAAGGAGAGGATGAACAACAAGCGTATAAATCTACTTGAGAGTTAAGCAACACTAAAGGAGTGGGATAGACAACAAGCGAACAACTACTTGAGAGATAAAAACAACACACTAAAGGAGAGGATGAACAACAAGCGTATAAATCTACTTGAGAGTTAAGCAACACACTAAAGAGTGGGATAGACAACAATCGAACAACTACTTGAGAGATAAAAACAACACACTAAAGGAGAGGGATGAACAACAAACGTATAAATCTACTTGATAGTTAAGCAACACACTAAAGGAGTGGGATAGACAACAAACGAACAACACTACTTGAGAGACAAAAACAACACACTAAAGGAGAGGGATGAACAACAAACGTATAAATCTACTTGATAGTTAAGCAACACACTAAAGGAGTGGGATAGACAACAAACGAACAACACTACTTGAGAGATAAAAACAAACACTAAAGGAGAGGGATGAACAACAAACGTATAAATCTACTTGAGAGTTAAGCAACACACTAAAGGAGTGGGATAGACAACAATCGAACAACACTACTTAGGAGATAAAAACAAAACACTAAAGGAGAGGGATGAACAACAAACGTATAAATCTACATGAGAGTTAAGCAACACACCAAAGGAGAGGGATGAACAACAATCGAACAACACTACTTGAGAGATAAAAACAACACACTAAAGGAGAGGGGTGAACAACAAACGTATAAATCTACTTGATAGTTAAGCAACACACTAAAGGAGTGGGATAGACAACAAACGAACAACTCTACTTGAGAAATAAAAATAACACACTAAAGGAGAGGGATGGACAACAAACGTATAAATCTACTTGAGAGTTAAGCAACACACTAAAGGAGTGGGATAGACAACAAACGAACAACTCTACTTGAGAAATAAAAATAACACACTAAAGGAGAGGGATGGACAACAAACGTATAAATCTACTTGAGAGTTAAGCAACACACTAAAGGAGTGGGATAGACAACAAACGAACAACTCTAGTTGTGAGATAAAAACAACACACTAAAGGAGAGGGACGAACAACAAGCGTATAAATCTACTTGAGAGTTTAGCTACACACTAAAGAGTGGGATGAACAACAATCGAACAACACTACTTGAGAGATAAAAACAACACACTAAAGAAGGGATGAACAACAAGCGTATAAATCTACTTGAGAGTTAAGCAACACTAAAGGAGTGGGATAGACAACAATCGAACAACACTACTTGAGGGATAAAAAGAACACACTAAAGGAGAGGATGAACAACAAGCGTATAAATCTACTTGAGAGTTAAGCAACACACTAAAGGAGTGGGATAGACAACAACGAACAACTACTTGAGAGATAAAAACAACACACTAAAGGAGAGGATGAACAACAAGCGTATAAATCTACTTGAGAGTTAAGCAACACACTAAAGGAGTGGGATAGACAACAATCGAACAACTCTACTTGAGAGATAAAAACAACACACTAAAGGAGAGGATGAACAACAAGCGTATAAATCTACTTGAGAGTTAAGCTACACACTAAGGAGTGGGATAGACAACAATCGAACGACACTACTTGAGAGATAAAACAACACACTAAAGGAGAGGATGAACAACAAGCGTATAAATCTACTTGAGAGTTAAGCAACACACTAAAGGAGTGGGATGACAACAAGCGAACAACTCTACTTGAGAGATAAAAACAACACACTAAAGAGAGGATGAACAACAAGCGTATAAATCTACTTGAGAGTTAAGCAACACACTAAAGGTGGGATAGACAACAATCGAACAACTCTACTTGAGAGATAAAAACAACACACTAAAGGAGAGGATGAACAACAAGCGTATAAATCTACTTGAGAGTTAAGCAACACACTAAAAGGAGTGGGATAGACAATCGAACAACACTACTTGAGAGATAAAAACAACACACTAAAGGAGAGGGATGAACAACAAGCGTATAAATCTACTTGAGAGTTAAGCAACACACTAAAGGAGTGGGATAGACAACAAGCGAACAACTCTACTTGAGAGATAAAAACAACACACTAAAGGAGAGGGATGAACAACAAGCGTATAAATCTACTTGAGAGTTAAGCAACACACTAAAGGAGTGGGATGAACAACAAGCGAACAACTCTACTTGAGAGATAAAAACAACACACTAAAGGAGAGGATGAACAACAAGCGTATAAATCTACTTGAGTTAAGCAACACACTAAAGGAGTGGGATGAACAACAATCGAACAACACTACTTGAGAGATAAAAACAACACACTAAAGAGAGGATGAACAACAAGCGTATAAATCTACTTGAGAGTTAAGCAACACACTAAAGGAGTGGGATGAGACAACAAGCGAACAACTCTACTTGAGAGATAAAAACAACACACTAAAGGAGAGGGATGAACAACAAGCGTATAAATCTACTTGAGAGTTAAGCAACACACTAAAGAGTGGGATAGACAACAATCGAACAACACTACTTGAGAGATAAAAACAACACACTAAAGGAGGGATGAACAACAAGCGTATAAATCTACTTGAGAGTTAAGCAACACACTAAAGAATTGGGATAGACAACAATCGAACAACTCTACTTGAGAGATAAAAACAACACACTAAAGGAGAGATGAACAACAAGCGTATAAATCTACTTGAGAGTTAAGCACACACTAAAAAGTGGGATAGACAACAATCGAACAACTCTACTTGAGAGATAAAAACAACACACTAAAGGAGAGGATGAACAACAAGCGTATAAATCTACTTGAGAGTTAAGCAACACTAAAGGAGTGGGATAGACAACAATCGAACAACTCTACTTGAGAGATAAAACAACACACTAAAGGAGAGGGATGAACAACAAGCGTATAAATCTACTTGAGAGTTAAGCTACACACACTAAAGGAGTGGGATAGACAACAAGCGAACAACACTACTTGAGAGATAAAAACAACACAATAAAGGAGAGGGATGAACAACAAGCGTATAAATCTACTTGAGAGTTAAGCAACACACTAAAAGGGTGGGATAGACAACAAGCGAACAACTCTACTTGAGAGATAAAACAACACACTAAAAGAGGGATGAACAACAAGCGTATAAATCTACTTGAGAGCTAAGCAACACACTAAAGGAGTGGGATAGACAACAAACGAACAACTCTACTTGAGAGATAAAAACAACACACTAAACGAGAGGGATGAACAACAAACGTATAAATCTACTTGAGAGTTAAGCTACACACTAAACGAGTGGGATAGACAACAATCGAACAACTACTTGAGAGATAAAAACAACACACTAAAAGGAGGATGAAACAAACGTATAAATCTACTTGAGAGTTTAGCTTCACACTAAAGGAGTGGGATAGACAACAATCGAACAACACTACTTGAGAGATAAAAACCACACACTAAAGGAGTGAGATGAATAACAAACGTATAAATCTACTTGAGAGTTAAACTATAAACTAAAGGAGTGGGATTGACAACAATCGAGCAACACTACTTGAGAGATAAAAACAATACACTAAATGAGAGGGATGAACCACAATGGTATAAATCTACTTGAGAGTTAAGCAACACTAAAAGGTGGGATGAGCAACAATCGAACAACTCTACTTGAGAGATAAAAACAACACACTAAAGGAGAGGGATGAACAACAAACGTATAAATCTACTTGAGAGTTAAGCTACACACTAAATGAGTGGGATAGACAACAATCGAACAACACTACTTGAGAGATAAAAACAACACACTGAAGGAGTGAGATAAATAACAAACGTATAAATTTACTTGAGAGTTAAACAACACACTAAAGGAGTGGGATGAACAACAAAGAACAACTCTACTTGAGAGATAAAAACAACACCCTAAAGGAGAGGGATGAACAACAAGCGTATAAATCTACTTGAGAGTTAAGCAACACACTAAAGGAGTGGGATGAACAACAATCGAACAACTACTTGAGAGATAAAAATAACACACTTAAGGAGAGGGATGAACAACAAACGTATAAATCTACTTGAGAGTTAAGCAACACACTAAAGGTGGGATGAGACAATCGAACAACACTACTTGAGAGATAAAAACAACACACTAAAAGAGAGGGATGAACAATAAACGTATAAATCTACTTGAGAGTTAAGCTACACTAAAGAAGTGGGATGAACAACAAACGAACAACTACTTGAGAGATAAAAACAACACACTAAAGGAGGGATGAACAACAAGCGTATAAATCTACTTGAGAGTTAAGCAACACACTAAAGGAGTGGGATAGACAACAAACGAACAACTCTACTTGAGAGATAAAAACAACACACTAAAGGAGAGGGATGAACAACAAGCGTATAAATCTACTTGAGAGTTAAGCTACACACTAAAGGAGTGGGATAGACAACAATCGAACAACACTACTTGAGAGATAAAAACAACACACTAAAGGAGAGGGAAGAACGACAAACGTATAAATCTACTTGAGAGTTATGCAACAAACTAAAAGGAGTGGTATAGACAACAAACGAACAACTCTAATTGAGAGATAAAAACAACACACTAAAGGAGTGAGATGAACAACAAACGTATAAATCTACTTGAGAGTTAAGCAACACACTAAAGGAGTGGGATAAACAACAATCGAACAACTCTACTTGAGAGATAAAAACAACACACTAAAGGAGAGGGATGAACAACAAACGTATAAATCTACTTGAGAGTTAAGGTACACACTAAACGAGTGGGATAGACAACAATCGAACAACACTACTTGACGGATAAAAACAACACACTAAAGGAGAGGATGAACAACAAGCGTATAAATCTACTTGAGAGTTAAGCACACACTAAAGGAGTGGGATGAACAACAAGCGAACAACACTACTTGAGAGATAAAACAAC